>CM056994.1:317475989-318110989 GCA_029891345.1 Dryococelus australis
GTAATACTGACTCAGTTCTCTATAAAATGCCATACTTTGATTAAATTATCATACATGTAAAAGTAATTTAATTTTCTCGTATTAATGACTTAAGTTTGAAATTCGTAATTTTTCTGGTTTATACTAACTTTATTTTCGTGGAAAAATTAAATTGTCAAGATCATGCAACAGCAATTTTTCAGAATTTAAAACGTATGCGCCATTTTTTAAAGTAATTCCAGACACGCATATTTCGTTGGAGGAGGAAGCACAAATAAATATATTTGGAAGACATAAAAATAATCACGCATTAAGATGTGGAAGTTACCTGAAGATGAAAGTCGTAGCAAACATACGAGAAACAAGGAAACAAGACTGCATGGAAAAGGCACAGTCTCTAGAGCAAAGCGGTATTTTTGACCCCAGAGATCTCGTCAGTAACACAGAAGTCTACCTTCAACGACGCGGCTTAAACGTCGACCTCTGACAAACTTGAGATAAGTTAGGCTTCGTAGTAATATAAGTGTACATCAAGAATAGTATTTGCAGCCCCCGTATCTGTCGAAGCTTCTGCTATAGCTGACATACTTCATGGACTGTGACATTTCATTGCACAGTCGGAAAAAGTCGACGTCATTACAACGCGGCTCTAAGGCGCAGTCAAGTACTTTCGCCAATAACGATATCTGCCTTACGCCAAAACATTTATGCAGCTACAGATACTCTTCCAAGTGCTTCTAAAGTTTACTGTACAGTTCAGTGCCGCATGTCTTTCCGATTTTTTTTCCATCGTAGTTTTCACATCATAGCACGCGTCTATGCACATTCACCACATTCAGCCACAGCCGTGAAGAACAAACATGTTATACTACCGCTTGTACAAAGTTGTGGTCAAGAGGCAAAACAATGTGCGATGGATCTCTACATTACATCATTTGGGTTTCTCTGGATGCTCCCGCTCCTCTACTGCGTTAACTTCCATCGTTTCTGCATTGCAGCCCGAAACCACGTTTTTCTTCACTGGTGGTCGACGGCCACTCTTCGGGGCCCGTCGTTCCAAGAGGTAGTCGCGTCGCTTATTCGAGCTACCTGCCAAAAGTATTTTTATTTTTAATAGTGTTAGGTCGATACTGGGAGGGGCCGAGGTCGAGAAGGCGTGGAAACAACACACGATAATGAATGGTCATTTATATGATGAAAAAAAGGTAATGTGGGTTAGTTGGCAAGCCATGTCAAAATATTGTCCGTCCCAGGCAATAGCCTGAATCGTTTTTAACAGTCTGAAGCTGTTAAAAGTATGATCAAAACCATTAACGGTGTGCAGATATTAATGTGCTAGGCATGACCTATTGTAATTACCCCCCCCCCCCCCTTCTGCAAATCACACAACAACCGTGGTGTCTCAGTGCAAGAAGCGGACGAGGGGAATCATTTGTCAAAACCATAATTATTAATTATCTGTTGACCGCAGAGTATTAAAAAGCGGACAGCAATAAGTGACGAAACCAATAGGTAATTCTTTTCCTGGAGTAATGGCTGCTGATACTCAGTGCAATATACTTTATGGCTCTTGAAAAATGTTTTTTTTTTTTTTTCCACCCAGAACTATTAAACTAGTCTGTAGTATCTACAGAAAGAAAACAAATCACAGACGCGAACAGAATGACACTTTCAAGAAATCGCGCGCGTTGAATATTATTTTGGAGCCCGCAAACAACCCCCCCCCCCCCTTCTCCTCCTCAACGGTTCCATTAACAACGATAAAAAGCTTTTTTTACATTACTTATATTAAGGACACTACCTGCCGGCTGGCAGCGGCGAAATTTAAATAGGAAATCCCATGTTAAGGAAATGTCGCCTCGGTGCGTTAATTTTGAAGATAGGCGTTAAAAAAAAAAAATGTATTATTCACGAATGTTTTAAGGATAAGATCCCTATGAGCATATATCTTCAATAAAGATAGGCAGTATGTACTTTTTTCTAAAGCATAAATTTTGAAAATTCCTTGCAAACAGTCTATACATGTTATGGAAACATCTCCGCTGTAGGGATTTTCTCCTAAGAAATTCGTGAAGAATATATTTTGTTTGAAACGCCTATCTTAAAATTAGCGTACTGATGCGAAATTTTCTTAACGTGGCATTCCCTATCAAAAATTCACAGCTGCCAGCCGGTAGGCAATGTCCTTAAACGTACTACCAGGACACGAGCGAAATTACAATATAGGCAATTCACGGTAAAGTGAGCACTTTTGAAGCCCCAATGAATTTTTTTCTTTCACCCATATTTAATCCTTTAAATACATTTGAAATTAATATTTCCAACTAAGGAATACACACAGTGTGTATATTCCACAGCACTCGGAAGTTATTGTGTAAAGCTAAAATGAAATTATTTGTTTATTTATTTTTATTCCAAATGAGAGGGATTTGAAAAGTGCTTCCTTTAACGTGAATAGCCTATACGAACTTGCACTGAAACTTGGTAGAGGCATGCCACTAATAAAACGATAGTGTCGCCGTTTAAAGTCCCATGGCTATAGGATATTCACGGTAAAGTGAGCACATTTGAAAGCCCTGCTTAAGTTCTACTTGTATGCATGTAGTGCAATCTTCCGATATATGTAAAATTAACATTGCCATGGGCCTCATCACTGTGTAAATATTAGAATAGTAAATATGTTATAAATCTGGCCAACTTTAAACTTCGATGCATTAAAAAACAGAAAGCAAAAGAAATAACTTAAGTTATAAAAAATGGTTACCTAACACTTTTTATTCGACGTTAAGATATGGAACTACTTTCCATAAATCATTACCAACTTTACTGGGCGCATGTTGCTCATTGCGCCCGTCAAAATATATGCAGGTAGGACCAGTGAATTTTCCCTATGGCTGATTTCAAAAGTGCTCACTTTATCGTGGGCAGCCTTTACACACAACTCGGCGATAACTTTGCACGCGAATTCAGAGCTTCGTGGGCCTCCGGCGGTGTAGTGGTTAGACTACTCGCCCCCCATCATGGCAAACGGGGCTCAATCCCCGGCCGGGTCATTCCTGGATTTTCACAAGTGAGTAACGTGGCGTTTCCCCCGCTCTTGCATTCCGGCGCTGCTCCATTCTCACCTCATTCACCCTCATCGTCTCTCAAGACCTCGTTTTTAAGAGCCTCCCAATTCTCTCAACTCAACTCGAATGTGGTTCAAGCACGCATTACCTAACACGTCGCTCGGTGGCAATCAGAAATATTTGCTTTTTATAGTTCCTGAATATGAATATGAAGAAACAAGTATAAGAAACGAAGACATAAGAGATTTTCTCCACATTTTTGGGCCTCATTTCAGCGCTGTAATAGCTTTGTGTGCTCTTCCTGAGAGGGCCAGACCTGAAGAGATTTGGGCGGCTCTTAACAGTGAGGTCTTGAGAGCCGATGAGGGTGATTGAGGTGAGTATGGAGCAGTGCCGGAATGAAGGAGCGGGGGAAACGGGAGATGCCCGAGAAAACCGGCCGACAGCATCGTCCGACATGATTCCAACATGCGAAAATCCGGTGGCCCGGCCGGGGATTGAGGCCGGTTCGACTTGGTGGGTGGCGTGCGGGCTAACCGCTCAGCCACCGCCCCCCCCCCCCCCCCGAGGTTCAGACTTGTGCAGTAAAGTTTGCCATATGGGGTGCAAGAAGAGGACAATTACTGGTGAATTTCGGTTGGTATGCGAAGTGCGTCATAGCACTTTTGTTGATTGGTGTTGCTATAAATTTTTTCAAGCTTTCCACCAGGCAGCAGTAAATACTAAAGGCATAAGCAACGTTTGTTTCATTTGCAGATCTGTTTATTTACTTATTTGATTTTTTGTCACCATATTTTCAAGTTAACCCGATATGCGAAAGTTGTATTCAGTGATATTTCACTTACTTGCCAGTTATTTAAAACAGTACTTCCAACGCTCATTTTATTTTGCGTTTCTACTATGGGTAACCTCAACCCTCATTTACAAAAAAATCTCGATATCATGAAATAAAATATGTTTGTAAGAATTTTAGACCACAGGGTAGACTGAGTATGTTACTGATCATTTAATTTTATGTATGGCGAATTCATTGCCTTATTACGATACAGGATATCAGTTCTAAGTGATGAGGAATATTTCAATAATATATGTTCAGAATGTAGAAAAACATATTTCCTTAGATTAAACAGTTTATCATATAGTGTATCAAATTCAAGAGTGTATTTTTCAATTTTTCTAGTCCCCTGAATAATGAATAATATAATTTAATTATGAAAATTTTATAAAAATAATTAAGGAAGTTTTTGGAGAGAAAGGCACTGACTTACCGAAATATAATTTACCTTTAAAGTCCGTTCTTGAACATTTAAAAGGGAAATTTTGCGTTGCATTATGCTCTTTATTAAAAAAAGTTTTGCCAACTTCCTCTTTTCTCTAGGGGTTTTGTCGAATTTTAAAGTCGGAAGAAATTATTGTTAGGATAAAATGATTCATATTTAAGCGACTGATTTCCTTATCTGGGGGCTGGACATTCTCGGGAATATGGTGATTGGCTGTGCAGCTGAAGACGACGTCCTCTGCAGCAGACCATCGTGTCTTCAACCTTCCGATGACTATCTGGAACCTAGTGGTTTCTATATCACATACAGTTTGTTTCTAAAAGAGTAGTTAATTCTGCCAGTTTCCCGAAAACATTTATTCCTCACAACAAAGCACAATTCACAACAACACAAGCTACAACCGCCGTTTCCAATACAACGGCAGCCATACACAAGCCCACTAAGACCGTAGAACAAAAGACACGAGTCATCAATTCATTACGATAACCTGTTAGTAACACTCTATAAAAATAAGAAAAGGAAAACAAAACAACATACCAGTAATTGCAGTACTCGTTCATGCCATGGCAATTACATGACTCTAACCTAACAAAAATACCAGATACACAGGGGCTGTGTACCTAATGATCATCTCCTGTTTTATCATCAATATCAAGATTACTTCCGCAATCAGCACCACATTGTAACGTTTCCCCTTTTCTAACTCCACCTCTGACCACTAAACCAAGTTATTTAATTTAGTATTTCCAATACAAGGGAAGGGGAGAACGTACTTATAATAATGGGACGTAGCTTATAAAATCATTAACCAACCGGGGGTTCATAAAAACAACACTTTATTAACATCAATATATAGAAATGCAATTAGAAGTTGATACAATACTTTACACTGATTACTAAATACATAATATTCAATTAACAAGTATTCACAAGTGACTCGGTGCCGTTAAGTCGCAATACAGGAAACAACCTCAAGTCCCTAGCCTTACCAATATTAATTATTATTCTTAAGGGGGGATTGACGGGGTCTCGAAGGATGACATGCGCCCTAATCGCTAGCACGAGGTATATTCATCAATTTCACAGAAGAGGATCTGGAAGCTCATCCAAGCCTCAATGTATTGATGCTCACATTGCCAGCTCAGGCAACTAATGTAGTAGTACTTCTGGCATATGCGTGACTCTTGGGGGATAGGGCGGCGTTCCTGACCTTATATGCACCACACCCGCAGCAGGTCAGCGGTGATGTTTCACAATCAATCGAAATCTCTAGTGTGTCGTACCTTACCATGAAATTCCGTGAGCGCCTCTCCTTTGGCAGCTACAACATGCACCATAATCAGCACCACACATTCCACGATCAGCACCAACACACTGCAATTAGGGGTCATTGTGGGCCATTAAGAGGTCATGATTGGCCATTTATGGTTCATTAGATGCCTTTGACCTCGACGACCACGGAGCCGCGACCTGCATCATCGCAAACTAGTTGTCCCCAGTGCGATTCTGCTATCGCTTTTCACCAATGTTCAAATTTCTCGTCAGCATGAGAGGACGGTCTGTACGAAGAGTCCTTTTCGCGCGACTACCAATTGGGAAGCATGGTGGTAGCCTGTCGAGATGCTTCATTGTTTAGTACAAAGTCCAAGTTGTGTATCGACCAATGGTGAGGCGTGGTGGGATCCTGCTGTAGTTCTATACAATTTTATTGCATTACTAACTTTAGTAAGTTTGTTTGTAAATTCATTATATTCGTTGAAAGTTTCATTAGTAAAAGTGTAAATACAGTTTACCCAGGAAGCGATGAAATATACAGAGGGACTTGGATATCTACGTTTTTAAAGCGATATTATCAAACAAAATATTCTCTTTTCAGCGTTTGGTGGTAAGGCTATATAAATTTATTTTAAAATAGGAGGAATTTATTTTAACTTGCAACCTAAATGCACCGCACTTAGCACCACACACACCACAATCAACACAACATGCACCACGATCAGCACCACACACACTGAAATCCTGCAATCAGGGGCCATTTAGGGGTCATTAAGGTCATTTAGTGGCCATTAGGCATCATTTAGGAGTCATTTGGGGTCATTTAGGGGTCATTACGGATCATTAGGGAACATTTAGGGGTCAGCCTTGTGAGACATCACATGCGGGAGTCAGAGACTGACTCCCGCATGTGATATCTCAGTGCATTCATGCAATTGGTCAGCTGCAATCACGTGGCAACTAGGTGATTGGCTGATCGGTTTCCGAACAATATATTAATGGTAAATACAATTAGTTCGAAGTCAATATGACATAATAGGGCTAGCATATACATATATCATAAGCAATAGGGAAATCAGCTGAGAGGATTAGTTTGATAGTAGCTCCATGAAAGATACATTATCTCGGCTAGTTTCTGCATCTTCGCATCTAAGTCATATTATGCAACTGTGATGTCTTCGGGTACTCCAGAGCTAATTGTAGCAATGGACGTGCAATAGACTTCTTCTGGAGTGGTGCCAGCAGTGCCATCGACTTCTTCGGCAGCAGTACCTAGAACACCAATGCCGAAGTTACCTGCTACTTTAGCTTCAGCACCTACATCTCCAACAGGTCCGTCCAAGTTTTTGCCTGAAATACTAAGTCGTAATCAGTGTCGCTTCTGTGAAAATATCTTGAGCAAAAGTTACCACGTTCAGCAGCATGAGAGAACATCCTGTAAGAAGGTAACTTTTCGCGCGAAGAAGCATTACGACAATGACCACATTCAGTTAATGCATGATGATACCATGAAGGAACACATCGAGATCTGCAAGGATTCGTCTACTGGGAGTCAGCAAGTGTTGTCGGCAATACATCCTGCTACAAAGAAAAGTAAACTGGATATTGAGGATGAGCCAGGAAGTGAAGACGATTACGAAGACAGCATTGATGATGACTATGACTACAGTGATAGTGTTGAAGACTACAATGATCCCCTCGACGTTGCCACACATTTCACCAACGAATTTCCTTCGACACGTGATGTGAAGAATGCAGGAGACGCCGCGAATACTGATGACATGTTTACCGAAGACTCGAATTAACTTGTAGACACACTCAGAATTTTGATCACTAAGCAAAGAGGTGGGAATTACTCGAACATGGAAGAGGTATGTTCAATCATTAGATAACTTAAGGGAAGGGACTACATACGATGGTGTGATGGACTGCTTTCTTCTGAAATCGTAATTACGAAATAATAATAATAAATTATTATTAAAAATAATAGTTTTTTCTTTATTTTTTGTGTCGCATCATTCTATCTCTTACAACTTTAAAGTGGTTCATTGAGCACTCAACTACTAATGTACAGATATACAAACACAAACAAAATATTTATTAAATTATGTAAGTATAAAAAATTTATTAATATTTGACTGCGTACAAAACATTAAATCATGTCGACATGTACAAATTTTGGAGATAGTGGGTGAATAGTTTTTTTAATATGTGTGGATAGAGACAGACGACAAACCCGTGTGTTGAATATGGATTGGGGGATTGATGGTCAAGAACATTCCAAGTCTCAAGGGCCTTACACTATTGGTAAGTAAATTATGACTACCTATGCTGATAAAAGTGGTGGTAGTTGCTGATACATACCATGGTTATAACATACTCATGCATGTGGTCGCTACTCGTATGATGGGCTTGGTTTATTGACATATACATACATTTAATAAAATCCGAGTAGCAAACTTTTATTCCTACAGAACCTTCGAGATAGAGAATAATTAACAGATAGCGACATCGTGTAACAATTACACTTCAAGAGAGGAGACCGGAAATGAAGTTGAGACGACTTTCTGCATTGTTCCGCTGTACTCTACATACAATTTAAGTAGGCTACATATCAAAAAATAAATAAATAGAATAATAAATACAGATTTTCTATTTGACATACACTATGCCTATAAAAAATAATATGATTACCAGAAACAAATGCAAGGGGCAACGAGAACATAAGCAGGTATATAAGTAGCTGGGTTCATATTTTGAGTTTTGTTTTGTTTTATTGCATCCGTAAGATCTTTTTCAATACATAGCTGTACAAAGATATTGCACAAGTCAAATTACAGTATACAAAGTTTATACACTTGACATGGTAAACACACACTCTTATATGTGTTTTTGTAGTAATATAAGTTAATAAATTTTAAACATAAAAATGTAATATTTTTCATTTATTATTAAGTATACATCATAATCATTCTGTTATAACTGTTTCCGTTCAAAAAAACTATGAAGCAAATACAAAGGCTAATCATTATGGTTATAAAAGGCTTAAACATACATTCCTGGAGCTAGAAATGATACTTGAAAATAGGATTTCACGAGCCTGCCTCCTAAGAGCTCGCAAATTATATTTGCATATGCATGTACATATTCGTATGCTTACGAGCCGTCTTACGAATAAATGTGGCCGGCTACATAATTATTTAAAATGCATATATGAAAACAATCAATGTGAGCATAGACACGTATAATTCTGAAAATATCGAAATGTTCTTAATACGACATTTGTCTTTAAAAAAATTTTCAAAAATATAAATACGATGAATTTAAACCGAAAAAAGCTCTCCAATAAATGTGGTAACGCAACATATGTGTATTGATTGAAAAAACATATAATAAAAAATGTAACATGTTTATTTAATTGTATAATTGAATGGCAGCCTCTTCGTATGGTCACCATTGTACCAGCTTAAAGAACTCACTATCGTTAGATAAGCAGACCAGTGGTCAGCATACATGACTCCTATTCGAGATTTCGTGGATTCTAATCCCCATCCATCCATGAGAGTTTTTCTTTTTTTTAATATTATCAGTTGTCATGGGAAAGTGTAAAAGTAGCATAATTTAAATTTTTTTTAAAACCAATTTTGCATTTAAAAAAATATTTGCGATACATTTTACTGTATCTTTTAAGATTTAGACATTTTTCAAATGATAAATAAAATACATTTAAATAAAATAATTACAATTATTTATACATTCATTGATTTCTAGATGTCTGATCGTTTTACGATTGGTTTGCCAAGGTCAGCTGCTCTGCCTGACCCACGAGACTGGTGTGGGAAAAGTAGCTGGGCAGCAGGTAGGGGCATACATTTACATCTTGAATCCAAAATGGTGGCCCTGACATTGGGTTACATCATCGATATGACATCACTATCGTATGCGCCTTGAAAGAGGAGTCCGGTGATAAACGCTCAATACTTATTTATGCCTTTAAATTTTTTAATTATATAATTACAGTCAAATAAAAAATAATAATTTTTTTTTTTTTTTTGTGATATTTTCTTGCATTTCTGTGAAAGGTCGGCGTTTTTCGTGATGGTTAAGAACCTGGAGGTGGACTAGAAGCAATAGGCGAGCCTCTCAAATCGTAAAACATAGCTCGTGTTTGTAAATTTAAAAATAAAAGAGGCTTAAAAGAGGCTAGCTATTGCAATTCTGGTGCATGGTTTTTAAGGGATTTTTTTTGGGATAAAGGGAAATTTTGAGCGAAAACGGGAAATTCCAAGACGGGAGTCGGCGCAACAGCGCCACTCCCGAATCCCGTTTGTCTCAAAAGCCCCATACACTGTAGTTGATTCACGATAACTTAGGCCTTTTTTGAAGCCCTGCTAAATTTCTACTTTTCGTTACTGATTACGTATCCTTCCGCTATACGTAAACACAAACACTGCCATGTGTCTTCTACTTTTATAACTGTCAAATGCGTTGGTTGCAGTTTACAGCTGTTCAAAGAATGCTGTCATATTTCGTACGAATGATCACAATTGTAGGCCTATAACAATATTTAGGTCGGCTTTATAACTATTTGTGACACACGATATAGCACGTTACACATAATACACATTAATATTTAGCCTTGGCGGGGTTTGTTACAACTGTGGCGGAAACAGCAGTAGTATTTAACCTGTTGTTATTAATATGTGTTTGGAATAAGAATAAAAACGAAGGGACAACCAGTCCAACGAAATGACACAATAAATTCAAGCACACTTCTCGTGTCGCTTATTTATTGTATGTAGCATCGACCAATGTAAAAGATAGTGGTGAACATGCAAACACATAGACCTACCGAAACATTTATTCCGCTAATAGTTACATACTGTACATACTGGTTTGTAAGTTTTTTTTATTATTTATTTAAATTTATCTGCTTGAGCTTAGTTTTTTTTTGGGATTGGGGCAGACATTCAAGTCACAGAAACGTAAGCTCAATACACAACTGTGTTTCAAACACATAATGTGAAGGTACAACGTTGTGATAAACAGACTTGAATATAAATAATTAACTTCGTCATAACATCAGTTCATGGTTAAAAAATTGCGGCTATGCACTTGCACACGCGGCGATCACAACACTCGTTACAGTATATTAATTATCCCTGCCATGGAAACATAATT
The DNA here is from genome assembly GCA_029891345.1 of Dryococelus australis. Classification (NCBI taxonomy): domain Eukaryota; kingdom Metazoa; phylum Arthropoda; class Insecta; order Phasmatodea; family Phasmatidae; genus Dryococelus; species Dryococelus australis. The sequence continues at coordinate 317,486,773 of CM056994.1, forward strand.
ATCACAACATTGTAACTTCCCTAGGATGTTTAAAAAACACGAGTACGATCTTGACGCTTTGTTCAGAAACACGCCTTGTCATTGACATGTCGCCACACCACTGCAAATCGTAAGGTACCATAAAACGGGTATAACCGGCTGCCTCCCGCCATATTGGGACAAGCGCGTGGCTAGGGCACGGACTAGGGGAAAAGTTGATCAAATTCTAGATTCTCCTTTCCACACCACGTCTACCAACCCGGTGGATTTGTAAGTGTCGCAACGAGGTGTGTCGCGCCATCGCATCTAAAATATGTCGTTGCATCTAAATAACATGTAATACGTATTTAAACAATGACATCTCGTTTCAGTTATAAATTACAATCACAAGCATCATTATTGTTGCTCTAATTAGTATGAAATGTGCTGAAATTAAAAATAACAAAAGGTAAAATTTTCCGGATACACAGGTGGTACGATTTTCCCGAGAGAGAGAAGAGAGAGAGAGAGAGAAAGAGAGAACGAGAGGGAGCGACACGGTCTGCTTCGCGCATTGAATCTTTATTCCGGACGGAAAAAAAACACCAGCCTACGTACGGGACTTTGCGCGGATATTTTTAACTGCAGCAAAGAAATGTGTTTCCGTCAGTGCTACCTAACATTACTAATATATCAATTGGCAACGTTTAACTTACAAATAGTATACATAAAAACGAGGTTAAAAAATATTGTAACTGTGGACTATTTCTTACCGGCCATTGCCAACATGTCGCTGCTCTCACTGTTGTTAATTCATATTTAATACGAAGTATATATTACAAGTTATATAAGATACTAAGGTAAAGTTTAATGTATTCAGTAACACAGTACTCTAAAGTTAATCGCAGTGTTTTGTAGAATACGAGTTATTGAAAAACAGGTTACATATTACGCCTAAGGTGATTTTTCAAAGGTTCTATTCCAAAAGGCCGAAGAAAGCGTGAATGGACTATATCTACTACCGCTAAATTAAAAGTGACTTCTTTGGAACAGCAGTCCACACTACGACGGAAATGTTCCATATGAAAAGCTCTCCCATAAGGAATCCTGTTTTATTCCCAACCTAAGTGCATTAAAGAGGCCGCGGTGGTGTATCGGCTAGACTACTCGCCTCCCTCCTAGGCGAACTCGGTTCGATTCCCGATTGGGTCGTCCCGGTTTTCGCATGTGGGAATCGTGGCGGATGAAGCAGCTGGTCGGCGGGTTTTCTCGGGATCTCCAGTTTTCCCACGCCCTTTCATTCCGGCACTGCGCGATAATCACCTCGTTTCACATTTATCGGCTTTCAAGACGTCGCGGGGGCCACGGTGGGTGTGTGGTTAGACTACTCTCCTCCTACGAACGCGAACCGGGTTCAATCCCCAGCCGGGTCACCGGATTTTCACAAGTGGGAATAGTGCCGGACGATGCCTTTGGTCGGGATTTTTCTCGGGGATTCTCGTTCCCCCGGGCTTTCATTCCGGCGCCGCTCCATACTCCCCTCAATCACCCTCATCGGCTCTCAAGACCTCGCTGTTAAGAGCCTCCCAAACATTCTCACTCAATGAGTGCATTAAACCTCGATCGAGGCGAGGTCAATTAGCGGAGGTACTCCAGTTAGAATCGTGACTCGGCGCCTCGTTCGCGAGGTGCAGTCGGCTCTCATTCAAGACACCCCCCCCCCCCCACCACCCTTTTTAAGATAACTCCGGCGCTCTCTCACACCTCGTCGAATTTCACCGCCGCTGGCGCAGGCGATACAGCGCCTATAGGCCTTAGGCGTTAAAGTGATCACTCTAGAAATCAACCTTTGAAAAAAAAAAAACCACCGCCCGCAACTGCGTATGTATAACCATGTGTGTCACCACACAGGCTGGGGAAGAACACATACAGTTATGTTGGCATTTTGAAATGTGAAAAATAGTTCTAAGAAATAACGCGGTATAGCAAGTGTAATGTTTAAATTTAAGTTGTTTGAAATGTATTTTATACAGTTTAAAGTAATTATTGGCTTAAAGATAATGTATTTACTGTAACTCATTATTATATTGTGTCCACGTGATCGACGCAAAGGTCAAAACCAACGGTCCGTTGTTGTGGTTCCTTCGTGCTTGTTGCTTGGCTTTGCAGTCATCATTGTTTTATTATAGGTCGTATAGTGTTTCTGTTGTAGTGATTTTGTGTAAAGTCACGAGTTCCAGCAAACTACGTACGAATAGTCAGCGTCAGGAAGACATTATAAATCTCGCCGAAAGTATTTATTCGTTAATTCGTGGAGGAGGGATAAAGCTGTGCAAGTTAATTGAACGAGTTGCAGAAATGGTAAACATTGCAACTTCAACTGCCCGGAGGTAACTGTAAATGTGTTTTTACGACGTGTTTCCCCGAACAGGTTATATGGCGTTTTTCCCCGAACAGGTTATACGGCGTGTTTTCCCCGAACAGGTTATACGGCGTGTTTTCCCCGCGTATCCCTTTTACGTTGAAGTCAACCGTTGAAAAAGAACAAGTAGGAATCGACAGCAGAAACGCGACATGTATTCAGGTGAGTTTGCGAAGTACATGTTATAGACTACGTTTGACAAATAATATAGAAATTATGTGTACTTATGTACCTACGCCCATCTGTTTAACCTTCCTTTAAAATATATCTTGATAATAAGTGCAAATTTTTCCCTCAATAATTGTACGTTAATTTTACACGTTTTATAATACTGTGTTGTTTTGTAATGTAGGCCTAACCACAAATACGTCTGTACGTATCTATCTACGCCCAGCCATGTAACCTTTCTTAAACCTGCCTTGTAAACAAGTGCAAATGTGCCTGTCAATAATTATACATTAATTTGACACGTTTTGAAATCACTGTGTTATTTTTTAATGTAGGCCTAACCTCAAACTTGTGTTCATGTAGTTATTCATCCCAAGTTAGAGTGTTAAGTTTTACTATTGTTAACATAACATAAACGTCACAGTTTGATGCTACACCAAAGGTGTTCCAACATCCTATAAACTATCAAATATTGAAGCTGGTTTTGTTAACTATAAATCTCTAGCTGTGCTTGTTCCGACATCATTTCTTGATGCAAGTGTAATTGTTTTATTTGGTAATGCTTGCCGTAATAAGAATTAGAAAGTATTTACAATTAATTGTCAACAGTTATAGAATAATTCTATGTTTAAATTTCGAAATGGATGTTCGACAAGACAACTTGCTACCTTTTGAGAAATATCAACGAAGATATTATGCGTTCTTGAGTAGGCATAATTGTTTGTTATATCTACCACTTTGGCCGCAAAAATATTGTAGTTATTGAAATTTAATGTAACTGTAAATTACATGGCCCCTGTTTACTTGCGAATGCATGGTTAGTAAAGGTTAGATTACATTACGCAGTGTATGTGTTAAATTAAGTATTTATAAAGAATCTGTATGAGCTAACTTTCAATAAGGGCTGGGCTACAATTGTCATACCTAACACATTCACAGTTATAGCGATAAGCACATTTGTACCGGAGAAATTAAGGTCGGTGCATAGCGCTGGTAGTGGGTTTATTCAAAAATAAATATTTTCAATTGATCTAAGACGTTTTTTTAATGATAAATTATTTACATTTCAATTTTTACTATAAACCTTACCTAAAAGCGTTACAAAACTTCTGTGGTTGTGATAATCCAGAAATAAACAAAAGAAAGTATCTTCCAGAGAAATGAAATCAAAATACACACTTTCTTGATTTGTAAATAAGTTTTTCAATTGATAACATAGTACAAGTGTCGGGGCTGCTGATTGGCTGTTTATTGACGCACAGCTATAGTAATAAGGAAAGTTAAACCAAGTGCTTATCACTATGCACAGTTGTAGCCACTATAACTGAAAACAAGCCGTTTAACTGGTATGTATATCACTGTGTTGTGTTAGTGATATGCTTATAGCAAATGTAGCCCGGCCTTAACTGTACCAGTCCCACAATAAGTGATCTAGTCTGTTATATTGTGAAATACAAATAAAGTCGATTTTACTGTCACTGTTGAGTAAAACATTTCAGGTACTACGAGAGAGATATTGAAGATGTGGCCACTCCGGATATGAAGAGAAAGAAGAGGCCACAAGAGGGAAAGTCCTTTGAAAGTGTTGATGATTTCACCGCTGCAGCCATTCGCCGCACCATTTATAGAATGTATCGTGAAGGTATGGGCAACACAGATCAATAATGTGTTGCTGTTGATGTATATTTAACTAAAAATATTTACACTACAGACGCTAATTTAGATCCTCTATTAACACGTTACGTTCCGAAAATGCAAATACACACACTGTGACTGACTTTATAATTTCTCTACAAAATATTCATTGTAAGAACATGTAGAGGTTTGGGGGCAATAGGTTCCATTTGGTATTTTATAAATAATTCTTATTGCAGTAAAAAAAGCCATGGTAAAGGAAGGCTATGCTAGTACTGCCCTAAAAAGAAATATCCTATTTTTACGGAAATAACACAATATTATTTATAATAATTTCCATGTACGTTGGTCAGAGAAAAACCATGATCCCATATGACAAACAAACAGATTTATTTTGGTAATTCTGTATAACATTTAACATTTTCATGCAAACGCATTGAAAAGTATACCATTTCAACACTTGATAGAACGGCACTGTGTTGTGTCATAGTGTAGTGTGTACTAGTTAATTTGATTGCTAGCAGATTGTGGCGTTCACAATGACACTTTTGCATTTACAAAACATTTCATCTATGGTATACCAATTCTGTTACCGACTCCAGACCGCGGGAACATGATATTGGAAACACCTACAAACAGTTTACAGTGCAATAGCAAAAAGCACTGCAACCACAAGCACTGAACCACACACAGTGCTTGCAGGATCTGCTAAAAAAATCAACCACGAAAACATGCTTACTAAACTTAACAACTTCACACATGTTAAAAAGCATGATTACTGAAAATAAAATTGGTAAAAACACAACACCAATATAATGTTATTATCTTGTACACAATGTGTAAGATCAACACATGTTGGGAGCTACTGTGGATGAGAGTACGTGTATGACAAGCAGACATAACCAAAACTGTATATGCCGATATTAAAAAACCACTAATTATTATTCAGGTATTTTCTGTTCTTGCCTGCGACAATAATGCATTCACATTATCAAGTTTTTCTCACTGTCTCGACTTATATTTTCACATTCCACGCAAAGATTGTAATATAAATAGTATTAGTATTATAAGTAGCCTAGTTAAAAATAACATTGCTGAGCAGAAGAGAAGTTTCTTGGTTATTTGTAAATTGCCAGTCGTTAACATTTCGTGTAATATGAAAACATTTGTCAGCGAAGGTACGTGCTACCTTTGTGACATAATGTTCATGATAATTTTGCAATTGGCCTCGCAAGGACATCATATCACTTTCGCGATGCTACTGAAGGAGGCGAGAGACAGCGGGATTGACTTCTATGGTGGAAGAACCAAACTCACATGGCAATGCTTGTTTACATGTGGCGGAAGGATACATAATGGGCAAGAAAGTAGAACTTTATCAGGGCTTTCAAAAGTGCTCACTTTATCTCGTGAACGGCCTTTACCTACATCCCTGACAACGGCCGGCAGGTATCGAGTTCCAGCCCCCGCCGTTTCCAGCCCTCCCCCTCCTACCTAAATATGCTAATATTTCAGAAACTAGATTAGCACAAACTCCAATATTTGCGGTACAAATTAGCACAAACTGAGCACAAATAAACTATAATTTTTTATGTTGATTGGAGGTGATTTGGGGGGTGGGGGGAGCTGGTGACTTGCAACTCGCCCCGGGAAGGGATTTGCAACAGCCAACAGGAAGCGAGGTCAGCTGGGCGAAATTACAGCCTAGACCGCACGAGACAATTAACGGGGATGGTGCATGAAAGCAGTATATTTACCCGATTTTCGATATAAGTACTTTCCAAAGTGTTTATTCAAATGTTTGGCTCGACAATACGTAAAAAAAATAATTTTCAACACATTTTCACATTGTTAGATTTTCACTGCCTTCATTATTCTCAGAGCACTGATGAAAAGAAATGATAGGATTTTTTTTTTTTTTCCTATCTTCAATCAGAGCTCCGAGAATAACGAACGCAGGGAATTTTTATCCATGTAATAAGATTTTCAAAATTGTTAGTTATGTCTTGTCGAACCAAAAATTTCGAAAAATCCCCATTAAAAAATTGTGACAAAAATTATATTCATATACGATTTTCGTACACTATTGCCCTTAAGTAGAATCTATATTTCCACTTTTTGTCGTGTCGGGCTCGTCGGGGTGCTTAAAGAATGTAATTAAAAATTACAAAAAATTCAGGTTTGTTTTCCTTTTGAAGTAAATAATAATAGAAACTAACCTAGCGCATATTTCACGTTTTGGTTTTCTTTTAAAAATGTTTTTTTTTTCTCCCGTTTGTATCCAAATATTTTCCAAAATCAAATATAAACCTTCAAATCACCGTGAGTGTTATGTCGTAAATATGGCATATTATAGGGCTAGTGTTGCCTGTGGCGTTTCTTAAAGTAAACTGGGTTGAGTTTAAATTTTAAAAAGTCTTCTTCTAATAACGATTGATTGTATCAATTTAATACTTCCTTTTTACGCCTTTTTCCTTGCGAGGAAGTGATTTGCGTACCAGACTAACTCAAAATTATCCATAGAAATAGCAAATAAAAGTTTCGCCAGTGAATCGCATTTGGTGTCCCTGAAATATAAGACGTGCAGGCCCTACCAAAATATATAAATACTAGCAACAGTTATGGGTGGAAAATACAGTTACTCGTCGTGTGACTAAAATAGACTAACAGAAAACAATGCTCGCCCCTGATTTCTTCATAACCGTCTTAAGTAGAGAACATGTAAATTTGATAAAGCTGTTAACAATAAAGTGAGCACTTTTGAAATCAACCTTAGACGAACGTCACTGCTCCCACATGCATATATTTCAATCGGGTGCACTGAGAGAAAAATTGACAACGTTGGAGATAAAGTAGTTCCATGTCTAAACGTCAAATTAAAAGTGTTTGGTAACCATTTGTACTAACTGAAATTATTTCTTTTGCTTGCTGGGCTATGTTAATTTTACATACGACGGAAGAATACACAACGAGCATACAAGTTGGTCTTAAGCAGGGCTTTCAAAATTGCTCATTTTACCGTGAACGTACTTGAATCATATTCTATTTACTTTCTTAAGGGCGGCTGTCTACCTTGCAGCGTGTTTGAAATATGATGTTTCTGAATCAGCGAGTGAAGAGATTTGGACGGCTCTTAACATCAAGGTCTTGAGAGCCGATGATAGTGAAACTATGTGAGTATGGCGCAGCGCCAAAATGAAAAGCCGGGGGAAACGGGAGATCCCCGAGAAAACCCGCCGACCAGCGGCATCGTCCGGCACGATTCCCACTTGCGAAAATCTGGGAGTACCCGGCAGCGATTGAACCCGGTTCGCTTTGGCGGGAGGTGAGCAGTCTAACCGCTCAACCACCGTGGCCCAGTGTGTTTCTGAAGAAACTATCAAACGTGCCCCCAACATGTTGAAAAGAAAACATACTCCGGACTACACCACAATATTAGGTACTTTAAACGCATACTTTAGTCAATTCACGATTACTTCCAACTTTTCTGAAGTCGAGTTGAAGTTCTACTTTCAGGTTATTCCTCCCCTCGTGCAAACAAAGCTGATTCAAAAAGTGTGAAGAATCCTGGAATGAATGAATGAATGAATGAATGAATGAATGAATATGTATATATATATATATATATGGAAGTTTGCCTAAAACTTGCAAGTTATTACATTATTGCATTTATTTGGGTTATTCTTTAATGCACTGCTCGAATATTGATTTAGTACAAAACATTATACATTTGTGCATAAACTTATCTAGTTAGCTGAATTAATACTCCAGAAAACACAACAAATGTTCTTTTTTGACTGGCTGCAATAAGTACGATATAGAAAACAAATGTCCGAAATCGTGACACCAGTGTCGTAAATCGTATCACTACAGCAAAAATAATGCCTGGGCAGTTTTAATGTAGCCAAGCGCGACACTATAAACATTGCACCATGTTTTCTGCGATATTTTCCTGACACACTAAACAAAACCATGCGTCTTGCACGAGTTATATGGTTACATTGGATTCATACGAAGAAGAAGTTGCATTGTTGCCTGGCATTGTTGTGTTTTTTTTAAATGTTTCTTCGGAAACGCAGAACTACTCTTTAAGAGTCATTGCCATCTCCATTTCAGTCCAAGCTTCGTATTTTCTTTTCGTCATTCTGTAACACACGACAATCACATATTTGAGTAAATTGTATTTAAGATTAGGGCCTACTAATATATTTGCTCACGGCAAGTATGGAACGTGGCATATGTAAGACGTGTTCAACAGAAACCCAATACCATCGGATGTTGACGTACGTCCTTTAATAATATGTTCCGTAAACAGCACATAAATTTTAACGCGAACATATACTGCAGTCTGTAATAAAATGAGATCATTACATTAAAATATACATTATGTTGATTTGATTGTTTAAAGCGTCCACGCATATAATCAGCAGTAGAGTTGTTTCATTGTAACTTGCATTGTAGAAGTATCCTAAATCGTACCGGTACGATTCGCTAAACTGCGAGGTTGACTTCAGCAACCTGTTGTCAAACAAAACAAACTAACGAAACATAACCTTAAACTGTATATTGTTAACTGTTACCGAGTTCAGACTACAAAGAAGTATTTTCTTTAGAATAATAAATACACTTAAACAACAAATACTTTCCTGCTTCATACAGACTTACAACCCCAGCTCTGAAACTAGGCCTACATCTATAGGTGCAAATAAACAAAAACTCCAATAAAAACGCGAGGCATGGTTCCACTGTAATATTTCTCTTTGCAATGGCCGGAAACAACAAGAGTTCCAACTTGTAGCCATAAGAGCGCAGTAGTATTCACCTTTCGAGAAATACAGATATGGTACGAATTAGGAGGCGGTACGGAATCGGCAACCTTCTCCAATATATGGCCTATTCTTTGGAAACTTTTTTTTTCAGGCCGCTGTCTCTTAAAACATACTTAAGGCTGTTTACGATAAAGTGAGCACTTTTGAAATCAACCTTATAAAAAAAGTCACTGCACCTACGTACATATAAATTTGAACGGGCGCACTGAGTGATATGCGTCCAGTAAAATTATTCATGTTGGAGCGAAAGTATTTCCATATATTTACGTCTAATTAAAGTGTTAGGTAACCATTTGTGACGATTTAAATTGTTTATTTCGCTTTCTGTATTTCTTTAATACATAAAAGTGTGAAAATGAGCAGTCTGGAAAAAATATTTACTTTTATAATAATTTCATAATTTCATTGGACCGATGCATGAATAAAGTGACGAGGCCCATGACAACGTTAATATTACATAAACTATACAGCGTGTATGCGTGTAGATACTAAGCAGGACTCTCAAAAGTGCTCATTTTACCGCGAATAGCCTATAAACTCGTCACAGACGAAGTGTATACACAAAAGTGAAATACAGCGTGGCGGTTTCTTACGTAATCGTATTCGGTCGTTTATTGGCAAGGGCTACCTCTGGAAACGGGCCTTGTGTATGATTGGCTCGTGCACGTTGCTGAAGGTTCCCGATTGGTCGGGCTACCGTCTGGGAAGAAAGTATCCAGCCGCTGACTGGCGAACGGCGGTCCGCCATTTTGTTGGCCGGCGAGTGTGTGGCTAGAGTTCGCAATGCATGTCATTAGTTCAGTTCTGTATTCCTAAATATGATGTACCCTATTGCGTAGAACCATTCCCAACACAATGTAGCATCTCAATTTTACCAACATCATGATAATTTTTCGAGTGTCAGTAATTTAATGTATATTTCGTAAGTGTTAGATGTGTGAACTGTTTTGCATAGGTTTAGTATGTAAGAGGGTTTATTTTTACAGTTGTATTGTTTAGTAGTGTGTGAAATTGTTAACTTGATTCGTGAATTTTGCCTATGCGAAAGAAAGTGTTTTGTTAGTTGAATAGTTTGTTATAATGTTCTCGACTAATCACGCTACACCAGTCAGAAATAACAAAATTTTCGTTTTTTAGGAACATTCAGTAAAATTAGAACATTCAAAGGGGATCCCGAAATTTGCTTTCTTGAGGGAAGTGTGTAAAACACGAAGGGCTCCGGGATTATTTGAATATTTTATCTATAAGTTTGACATGTGTAAATAATTTGATACATCAAAGTACTAACAGAAGAAACGTGTAATAATATATGATGCATTAAAGCCTAGATGAAATATTAATATCAAGAGAAACTATGAGCCCGAAGAAAATGATCTCGTCAATGAAATTCGCCTAAGTTTGACGACAGGATAACGAAATTTGAGCGACAGTTTCCAGAGACTGAGTACCAGCGGACGTCTCCAGTCAAGTCGACTGAACTCTATGCTGTCCCGAGGTCGGAGGAGCATCTGCCAGCATCCTCGACGTCCGGTGTTCCAGTCCTGAGTTCGACGCCACTGGTCCAGCTATGCGGAGCGACATCGAGATGTCCACCGCATACTGAATGGGATTCGACACCGGAGCGACGCCAGGACGTCGATCGCCCGCAGGACAGCACGCAGTGAAAAGGTGGTGCTACTCTACAGTTTGACAGCAGCTAAGTTCTCGCCTGCACGATCAGCTAATAAGTGCTTATTCCTCTTACATAACGCGCCATTAATACAGGTAGTTTTTGGCAGATGTGCAGTGGCAGTCTTTCCGTCTGGTGTAGTGTTGGTTAAATTTTAATAATTATTTATAGGATAGTTTTAGTAATTCTAGTGTTCAGATTTTAATTTGTTTGTAGAATATTAGTTGGGTAATTTGTTTCACACAAGGCTGGTAATTATTTTGTTCGAATATCTGGGGTTTTATTTAATACATTTCACATAATTTGAACGAACCTTGTGATTATTCATATTTATCCTAACACTAAACTGACGTATGTAATGTTAAGGTGTTTTCCACATGGATTCTTAAGTGTTGAGCTGACTCTTTTTTGGAAGATTTTTAAAAAATAGAAATTCTAATTCCCCATGGTCGAAACGTATACTCATATTCGTACACACTTAGTTGGATAACTTTGCATACATCAACTTTTTAAAAAAATTGTGTAGCAATATTCGATGTTACATAAATTTTAATTGGCTTCCTTACGTGGAGCTGCATAACTCAGCAGTGGCACATATTAAACACTATTCCTCAACAACAACAAAAAAGCACCTGAGGAACTGAGAGATTCTTATATTGCGAATTGAATAACCTCCAGAATATAGAAAAGAAACAAGTAAAGTCAGCTTCTTTGTCGTAACACATTATTATAGGCTGTTCACGGTAAAGTGAGCACTTTTGAGGCCCTAGTTACTTTTTCCCTTTCAACCAATTTTCATCTTTATCCCACTTTTTAAAATAATTATTGCCATGCGAGTAATACCTATAGTGTACATATTTCACCGCATTTGAAAGTTATCGCCTAAGTCTACAATAAAATATGTTTATTGATTACTATTCCAAATGAGAGAGATAGAAAATGCTCAATTTACCGTGAATAGACTATAAGCTACCGTGAACGATGTGCAATAGAATATAGATTTTCACGTGTGTTTGAATCTTACGCAACAATATATATATATATATATATATATATATATATATATATATATATATATATATATATATATATAATATTGTGTGTGTGGTTTGTCGTTGGGTATAAATGTTCTCAGGGGTGTTTGTATACACCTGAAGAAAACAAATTGTACACTTGAATATGTGCAAAATGCCTACTAAGTGTTAGCAATATGAGAATTTATATTCTGTGATCGCAGATTAAAATATATCCCCCCCCCCCCCCCCGGTTAGCTATACATAAGATATTATGTTATGATTATCTGAAATAAAATTAGTAGTGGCATCCTGAAAACTCGTAGGAGATCTTGTATAGTTTTTTTGCAGTATTTCGTGATTGAAACAACTGCCACAATACATTATTTTAGTCATAATAAAAGTGTTCAAGAGGCAATTTCCTTCGTCTGGTTCTCAGTACACATGAGAAAACACAAGTCTCTCGATGGAAGTTGCAAGCTGGATATCGGGCCAGTACATGTCTTTTCGGCAAATAAAATAATATAAGATACGGATCCTTTATAAAAGTTCTAAATTGCTACGTGATACAAACTTAGCCAGTTGTATGAACACCTGAACTTGTGGTCGTCTAGGGTAGCACTTGAAAGCTATCAAATGTCGTTGCTGGGGTGTGACCGCCGTTGCATGGGGAAAAAAAAATATTACGTAGTTAGTCTTATTATCGCATGGATTTCGGCGTAAAACCTTCAAAGTTTCGCGTGTTTACCGTTCGTGTAAAAATACATCTAGACTTCCCGTTAACATCTAACTATGCTTATATTCTGTACTATAAAAAAGCGATTCAATTCCGCCTGATTTTACAGCTTGATGTTGATAAGATATACTCCATCAATCAGTTTACAGTTCCTAAAAGTCACAGTAAACACAGTGACTTTGCGGTACATCAGTCCCTTATAGCTTCATTCATTGTGAATTGTCACACGAAACTGTTCGATTTACGTACGCCATACATTTTCGAAAACTGTATTTTATTAATGATAACTTATTCCATAATATTTTGTAACTCTAGCAAAAAAAAAAGTGAAGTGTTAAAATCGTTCAGGTACCTACTGCAAATTAGACGTCATAACAAAAAATGGAAGTTTCCGGAGATAAATGTATTGGGACAAATATTTCAGATTATGAGGTGAGACCTCCACATTATGCTAGACAAGATGGTGCAAACCGGAAAGAGAAGCTGATAGCGAAAGAAGTCTGAACAAATTTCCTGTTCAAGCCAGTTTAAATGCTGTGGGAGTAACAGTGTGTGGGTTTTACGTTTATCTCGCAACATTTTTGTCAACACCGTCGAATATGTACAGGAGGGGTTTAAGGGACATTTGCTTGGTTAAGGCGTTTCAAGTGATAATACAGACACTCTACGTACATACCCACCGACAGGTTATCATGTGTGTAGTGGGAACTGGATAAACGCCTTGTGTATACGCTTCCCACACGGCAAGAAAGCCAAAGCTGTTGCGACAATAGAGGAACCACATGTTTGTGTAAGAGTAATAGGTGTCAAAAAAAGAACTGGCACTAACTCATCCCTTCGAAACAGTCAACAAGACTAAAGAATTTTAGAAGAGAAACCATTAAAGGTTGGATCAAGAAAGTTATAAATATGGTGGTAACTGCCATTTTGAACCAGTTTTTTATGTGCGTTCGGCACTATACACTACAAGCCAATTCGCAGTATAGTGTACTCAATATACAAGCACATTTCTTTGACAGCCAGTGTATGTTAACCATAGAGTGACGAGAAGGCAGATTGATCTACGTCTTCTGCACATACTCTCAACACTGATTTTCGAATAGTAAAAAATAGATAAATAAATGAGTAGAATGTTGGAATACATATAATTGATATCTAGCATATTAAAAATAAATAAATATAATAGAGAGCTAAGGATGGAACCTTTGGCAACAATGCTCGATTACCTGACCCTTCTTATTAGACTTGAATTTATACCATCTGAATTTATTGCAACCTGCCTCCTTGGAGGGAATTCAGTGGAAAGTGGTTGTTTTTATTTCGCACTGCCAGCCACTTCACAGCCGTATAACGGTTTTGGGTCTTCTACCCGCTGCATCACTGCAACCTCCTGACAGCATGATAACTTATTGTGTGTGTCTGGCATGTGAGATAGCCGTTCAACAGTTACAAGTATACGAGAGGGCCAACACTCTCGTTAAATAGGCATAACAGGTTTATTGCATCATTACGTCACCTCATCGAGGGGTGAACTGAGAAGAGCCATGTGCGCGAATGGCCCACACCCTGGATGAGTCTCTCGTGCTCTAGCGCCCTTCGCAACTCTACGAATAGAGTAGAAAGAAGATTATCCCGACTAATAGGGGCCAAAGGTGATTCGGATAGGTAATCGAAAATTCGGATCATGGAAATATGTTGAAAATGAAGATAAAATAATTAGTAAAAAAAAAATAATAATTTCACACAACGTAAAATGTATTAGACATGCATAGAACACTAACTTATCCAAAACAGAAACTGTACATAAATTAAAAAATTAAATCAGTTAACAATAACCACTCTCCTCCCAGACGTGTTTACTGTGAACAACACGTGAAAGGAGACATCACAAGAGCACACACAAGTGCTTGTCTCTCCTCCGCGGGTAAGGGAAACACTGTGACAAAAGAGACTTGATTTTACTATTCTCTTTATTTTTCAAACAAGTCCGGATAACTGGTTGTCCGTATAACCGACGTTCGGGTAATGGACTTTCTACTGTATTCTGAAACCTGGTCAGACCTCCCTCCTCTCCGCTCCTGAGGCCACCCACGACATACCGTCAATGTGCATAATTTCTTGATCTGTGGTAGGGAACATAAATATAGTGTTATAATTGGCTTCTCGCCTGCATCAATTGTGATATTGCATTCGACATGGTTCGGTATTGTTTGAGAATGGCATAGTTTGAAGCACAGTAAATATTTCATTGAATAAATACGTACACAAAACATACATGCACAGGTAAACGAAAACTGATCTGACTCACGAGACCTGCAAGTGGCCATAGCTGCGAGAAAAAAAAAAAGCAAAAATGGTGCAAACAAGATCATTTGACACAAAATTAAACATTAAAAATCGTGTGCGTCGACGGAGGGATGCTGTGAACACGGAGGGTTACACAAAAACAAAGTTCAGTTTACTAACGTTAAACGATTACAGCATACAAAAATTATCAGAACATAAGTAGATCACCCTCCGTGACGCGATTAGTGTGCAACACATACGGCCAGCTGGATCCGAACAACTGGGCCACACTTTGACTGGAGCATTCCAGTTAAAACAAAAGCTGAAAATAATCCTACATAATACATTGACTTGCTACATCCGTTAACACTTATTAATTTCTATAACATATTGTACAATAGGCAGTCTGCTCAAATATGTGGTGGCTTATATGCTGATTCTAACATTTGCCCGTAGGCTTTAAACTAGGTATGACTTTAAAAAAACCTTTTTCTGACATAATTATTGAGTTTTCTATAGGTAACAAAGAGACATTGCACTGACTAGCACATTCTGTTAACGAAAGGGTCACAGGACCTGTTCATGCATGAACGTTTCTGTCAAGTGTGCATGAGTATAGGTAACGGGAATACTAACACTAGATATAAGATTACTGTGATGTGAGTCTCCACAAGTCGAATGACACAATATCAAAATACACCAATCTCTCAAATTCATTTTTCTATAAACAGTTACAGAACTGAGACAGAGAGATCCTCTGATTATAACAACAAATATCAAAGTACAAGAATGGTGTCTGACTGGTGAATACTGTGTCACCCGTAAAAGGATGTAGTAGCGCTGGCTACCCCTACTGAAAAGCACTATGAAAATGGTATGAAAACAGTTTTGTGTTCTGTTTTTAATTGTTTCTTAACTGTTTGATATACTGTTATATATGAGCTTGTGTCTGTCTGAATAGTACCTATCCATAATAATTTCAGACTGTTCTCAAATTGTAAGTTCTGATCCATACTTCTCAAACTTTCAGAATATACCTACTGTTCAGTCATTATCAACTTGACAAATCAAACATTTATTTCAAAAATGCAACAACGTACTGACAATAGAGGTAGTATACTGTGCTGAAAGTATTATTACACAATAAAATCTCTTGCTTTCCTGAACAATTCTACAAACATACTGTTACATAATACTTTTATACTGTCAAATAATCTCATTATTTGACAGTATAAACCGCATCAGAACAGCTGATGCTCACTGGGAAGGTATACTTTATTGGAGTATTAAATAATTAAAAAAACAGGTTTGGTGTGTAAGGAAGATTACTTTTAGTGTGCTTGTATTGAACATGGTTCAGGTCCTAATGATGATGAGTGTTGGTTATCTTCAAACTACAACAGTGTTGACTACCGGAACCTTCCAAATTCTTAGCCTATTTAACTTTGAAGAGTTAGCTTATGAAATCTCCACTTGTGTATGTTGTGGATCAAGATTTGGAAAAAATACAATTTTATGAACTGAATAGTCAGCCCAGAACCTGAATTTTGTTTAAAATTGTTGGTGTGAGACCGGCATTTCTCTGTATGATCTAAATGATAGTGGAATATCAGCTCTTATTTAAAAATGTGTAGTCCAATATCACAAGTTGTTTAATATTATTTTTTTAAGCTACTTCGATGCTGTAGATTCAACTTTTACAAATTGTTGGGAAATACCCTCCCATTTCACACATTTGCAAAATTTTTGTCTATTTTTTTCTGTGTTTGGTAGATAAAAGTGAATTTCCATCAAAAGTGGTAGGCATAATTTGCAGTCCACAATGCCTACTGGATACCATTCTCCATACCCATCGTAGGACTACCGCTGGTCAGGCACTCTCTAAAATCTTGAACTTAAGTGATGATCCAAATTTCACCTTCGCTGTTATAATACCATTTTTTAAATGTTTTTTTTACTTGTGATTAATCACATGGTTAGCAAATCCTACTAGCAATTTCAAGGAATTAATGGAAAATAATATGCAAATTATGCATCAGAAAAGAAACCTGTTAGTGCAATATTTAAATGGTATTTACTCTTATTTTTCTTCTTCCCCAATTATGGGGGCTAAAGAAAACGTTTTGGTGAAAATCCACATTTCAAGTTTTAACAAATAGATTTAAGGTTGCAATATTTAACCATGGCATTTTGGACTTTGCGAATGGCTTACGAGAGGTCCCCACCTCCTGACGCTAGTGTCACGTGACTGCGATTTTTGCACGTGGGAACGCTGCTGACCGGCGGGTTTTCTCTGGGATTTCCCATTTCCTCAGCCCTTGCATTCTGGCAATGCTCCGTTCTCATCGGCTCTGAAGACCACAATGTTACGAGCTGCCCAAATCTCTCTACTACAGTGCATGAAATCTTGTCTGACGAAAACTAAAATATATAGCATATGTTCAAAATTTTATGGTCAGTGTCTTGGATTTTAGAATAAAGAACTATTTTTTGTAGCATCAGTAATTTTTATATGGGTTCCGAAAATTTTAAAATTTCCATTATTATTTAAGGTTGGCAAATAAAAACACACGTTGCCCTAAGTTTCCATGTGTTATTTGGAGTATTTTCATTTCTGAAAACCACTTTGTGGCAATGAAGAACTTGCCAGCCGTGGTGTGAATCGACGTAACTCAAGGTCAGTGGCCGAGAGAATGCAGCGCCTTGAGGCATTACTGTAAACAGCGACGTGCCGCATGTTGAAAAACAGCGTCAGCAACTGTGACTGGATACGTCTCACCTTGGCTAGTGTGAGATCCTAGACTTTCATTAGGCGGTTGGAAACCGACTGACCACCTGAATTGCCCCAGGTAGTAGGTACAACAGTTAATAGAGGCTCATGAAATACTGGCATGTAGTATGACGTCGACTGCCAAGTGAGGACACCCAGGAGAACCATGCACATTAACAATCAATGTATTTGACTAGCGTAACAATTATCTTGCATCCCATGGTGTAGAGTATTTCCCCCGGAGATGTTTCAAGTACTTAGGTCACCATACATCACAGACAACATGAGTAAACATGGGGTCAAATATGTACCGTTTATACAACCAACCACGTAAATAAAAAATAAAAAACATTTTAGTGTAAAGGCTGCTCACGATAAAGTGAGCACTTTTGAAATCAACCTCAGAAAAAAGTTACTGCTCCTGCCTGCATATATTATAACGGACGCACTGAGTGACATTAGCCCAGTAAAGATGGTAACGATAGACGGGAAGTAGTTCCATATCTTCACGTCGAATAAAAAGTGTTAAGGTAACTATTTGTGATAATGTAATTATTTCGTTTTCTAATTTTTAAAGCATCAAAGTGTAAAAACGAGCAGATTTGTTAAATATCTACTTTATTAACAATTTCAAAATTTCACTTGACCGACGTATAAATAAAGTGACGAGCCACGTGGCAATGTTAATTTTACATAACGCGTAAGAATATGTAGCACACAAGTAGAACTTGAGCAGAGCTCTCAAAAGTTCTCATTGTATCGTGAATAACCTACAGCTGCCCTACTATCAAAGTGTAGACCAATGTAACTGTTAAAAACTGAAAACACTTTTGTGGCATGTAACATGTTGAAAACCACAATCATTATTTGCATTCTGCACAGTCCAACACTAATAGGTGATGCACACAGCTGCGATTGGTAATACATGCCCCAAATTTTTTTCGTTGATTTTACTTGGAGTCAGCACGTGTAATTACATCCCAATATTTGTAGTAAGAATGTTGTTATTTAAAGAGAAAGACAGGTTTTTTCTTTCTTTTTAAGGGCATTGTGCTATTGTCACGTGAAATGCTTACATGGTCTATATTTAAAAAAAAATTAAATTAAAAATGTCAGCAAAGTTGCTTTTCAATGTAAAGTTACTTTTTTCCCACAAAGAAGTAGTCATTATGGCACTTTGGCGCGTATTTTTTCTTGCCTCTTTAAGATTGTATTTAAAGAAAAAACATTAATTCAGTAAAATCTGCCAATGTTTTCAAATTTTTTTGTTGTGTTTCAAATTGCAGTAGCCTATGTGTTGCTGTTCCGATTTCTTGTTGAATGCATAATAGTTTTTACTGCTATATCATATCATCTGGTTTTTTTATGTTAGGAAAAGTGATAACATGGAATTATATTAGCATTTGAAAAGTTTACTGCAAGTTACCATTCATGTCACAGAAATTTACTTAAGATTAGGGTTTTATTTTGGCGTATTTCTACAGTTACGTAAGTTGGAATGTTTGTTCCCCCACTACTCTAGAGTTGTGTTTTAATTCACTCTCACACACACTGTCACTTACCCTTGATCCCTTCAGCACCCACAGTTCTACGCATTCCCTTGATCCCTTTATGAGGAAGTGGATGTAATTTCAAACACCCATCTTTATCTCGAAATTTTTAAGTTCCAATGCATAAGTGATTGAAAAATCAATGAACTCAACACATTTTCCTATGTTGTCTTGGTTTTTTTGTACGAACAAGTGCTCAGTAAACGGCAGAAATAAGCTGCATAACTGTTATGAACAATGACACTTACAGTTACAGTGTAGGGCATGTGTAGATGACATCGCTCTTGCCCCTAGTCGAATGGGATATTCAAGGTTAATTCATGCCCTTACCGCAAATTCAGGCGGTGACAATTAAACACCACAGCTGTAATGCACTTTTGAGGGACACGCAGCCAGGCAAGAGCCCTTGGCTCGTAAATTAGAACACATATTAAGTTAGTTTAAACAAACATGTTACTTTGAAAATGAACACTGAAATAAGGTCAACATTTTTTATTTTTACAGTACTCATGCTTTTTTGTGACCTACAGCTTTGTAGGTATGAGTATTTGAAAATAGAATTTATTTATTTCAGTGTAAACAGACTTTTTTTTTACAAGGGGGACTATTTAGTGTGGACGGCAATAAATTATAGTTTTGGCATTTTTTAATAAAGTATTCCATTATATTATTAAAAGTTTTACTTTATAATTTCCCAGACCTTTGCAACTATCCTCACTGTGTAGAATTGTTTTGTTATAAATTAAGCTTAGTTCACAAATGAAATGTCGGGGCATGACTGAGCAATTTCTGTACTTCTCAGATATGTTATTTTCAAATTGTTATCCAATTTTAGTTACACTAGCGATTGCGTAACATTTTGACTCGATTCCAAGTTCATTCTTTGGAAACAAATCAAATATTAACTATAGTTGCTATGAAAACTTGTCATGTGGAAAGGAAGATACTAGATAATTTAATGGGTTATAGGTTATCTCTAAAAGGTACCTCTTATTTACGTTAAATCGAAATATTACAACACAACTCATTGGAGTTTGGAAATTTATTCTTGTTTCAATGTCTTACAAAAAGAACATATTACAGTTTCAAAAATGAAAAAACACGAAATTCCGCTTATTACAACTCGTTTGACACTTGCTAGCCTAATGTAGGTATTCATTCGGAATAAATACGTTTGTTTACATTAAATCGGCATATTATAACATAAAAATCATTGCATTACACAAATTTAATCTTCTTTTAATTGTCACGCAGAAATTATTACAATTTAAGATATATAAAACGCAAAATTGCGATCATCTTTACACGTATGGCACTTGCTGTGCATGTATTCTTAGGGGAGAAACCTGATTATTTTGGGTCACGCTTCTACTATTACTATTTCCACTCGAGCTTCATTAAGCCTATGCAAAACGACGGCAAGTGTCCAGATCTATCATTATGACCGTGGTTATTATCACATCACTACAATTAAATGTTTGGTCATTTAACAAAATTTAGCTTAACGAATTTAATCAGTTGTTTCCTTCCAGTTGGGTTTAATTTTAATTTATTGATATTATTGGGCTAGAAGATCGTTTTCCCAGTGTTTCTTTATGCCACAGCTAAACTAGCAGTGTATACAAATGAGAATTCAAAAACATGGACTGTACATTGTGAATTGCATTCGACTGCCGACTGACAACTGCCGACTGCGCATTGTGAGTAAGGCCGATTTTATTTTTACTGCTAACAGTTCAATATATTTGAAAATTATTTATGTTTAAGTGTAGGTGTAATTAGATTTGGAAAATATAGGTGATAGTATCTTCGCCCTAATAATAGATAATAAAGTAAATACTGCATGTAATTGATATCTGCGACCATGGTCGTACGTAGTCAAGTAAAAGTAAAACTTAAATACTAATTATTTTAAAAATCGTGTATGCAAAACATTTTCTCAATTTACCCCCATCAATTTAACGTTGTCCAAAAGTTGATATTTTAGGTGACAGGTCATTCATTCCCCTTTGCATGGTTTGGTTTGTGAATGCTGTGTTGAGAAGACTACCTTGAGATTGCCAGGCGCACGCAAGCACCTAGATGCTGCAGCCGTAAACGACGAAAGGAATGATGATCTAGGGACGGAAAGCTGTTTTCAGTGCTACGGATTCAGCGCTCTCTCTGCAAACGTGTGTGAACTAAAATGTGTGTGGTTCTGAACGTCCCGCTCAGCAGCGCTGATTGTTTTATACACTGTCCGGTGAGGTGGCAACACTAGGTTTTGCAAAGGAAGTAACACCAAATATGGTAGGACAATATGGAAAACTGAGGCGTTTTAACATTGTCAACATGTGAGACACGCTACGACAGCGCTCCTAGCGGCTTGTGCAGATGAATATCCGAGAAATTCAAATTTATATGGATCGACATACGCGATTTAACTGCAGTTGTCGTCTCGTAGTATTAAAACGTGTTGTTTGGCCGACTAATATAACAGTTGTTTATTCATGTTACTATGCCGTATTTAAAAAAATACTTAAAGCATAAATATTATCACTTGAAACAAGGACAATCAGTTGTAACAAAATAATGTTACTAGGCACAGGCTTAAATGTTGCAAGTTACAAAGGGCAAATGTTAATCAAATATAAGTAAGACAATGGAATGCTAAACAGTATTTCATTTGTCAGACACATAACTAACTACATTTATTCAATAAATTCTTGAGAATGGAGCTTTCACCAAACTTAAATTTCTGCAAAAAAAAATCAGGAATGAACATAACCAAACATTTTTTTTGAGAGCAAAATCTCCACAACGTATCTGTTTATTAACGCAAGATTAATTAAAGAATAGCTCTACTACAGTTACTTATTTAACATTGTGGCTTTTATTAGCTCTATAAGCAGTAATATCTTGTAGATATTAAGATTAACCTCGCATCATAAAAGTTGCCGAAATATTAACTTACTGCGTGAAGTTATTATCATTAAATTAGCAACAAAATAATTGTTCACAATTTATATTCCTAACAGATGTGGTTTTTGTTCTGCTTTCTTCTTTCGTAGAAGGTATATTTTGGTTGGAAATACATTTTCAAGAGAGAATCATTTTGGGGAGATAATTTTTTTACGTGATTAAAATGTATACTGAATTATTGTTTACGTTTTAAATTCCTAAATTTAGCACCAAGATCAATAAACACATATCTAGCACCTTGAGTTTTATTTCAAAGTGCATATTTGTGTCTACAGATTGTCCTCAGTAGGCAGTGGCCCATCTGTCTATCCGTCGAAAGTTAAAGTTTGATATATATTCGACGGATAGAAAAACGTTACCCTGCGATTCGTCGAAAATCACGTGACTGTCTGACAGGTGCGATGGATACTTGAGAGTCCACCTTTACACATATGAATCAGTTTTTTTCGTGCAGTTATGCCACAACTACACTGCCTCAAGTGAAACACAGGCAGCTATGGTTAACCCACTGGCAGCCATGCTTCAACCATAAGTAATAAACATTTGAAATCTCAGTCACTTCTTCATAATCCGATTGAACCAGTTATGAAATTTTGGGGGCTGTAACCAAAATTTATAAACAAAGGACTATTCTGTAGCTTGGCGATATTAAGTGCCTATTCATCAACAAAACATTAAGGATTTCTGTAGTACAGAGCAACTAGGGATTGAACTTTTTTTATTGAAGTGAGCATAGTCTAATTTGTAACTGTACTGAAGGCACAGTCGAGTACAGAAGGGGCAAGAGTATCACCTCCTCCCCCCGCTCATTTACCAATTCTGGTTTAATAGACGCTAAGTGATCACTTCATCATTTAGTAAGTTTTTATATATTACGGTAAACTCCTCGCGCCTTTTAAAATGTTTTATGTCTACATATTTATGTTAAAATAAACAGCAACACCCAAACATACCACAGATAGTGAGACTTTGTTCAAAGTTACCATTTAGTAGAACAGTATTTTAATATGTAGTAGCGTTCAATTCAAATGCTATTAATTCAAGTCTTCAGAAGTGGTTGCGATTCGGAAATTTAGAATTTTAATAAGTTTCGTTCCACGGTAAAATTTCAAATACGTCAGTATTTTACTCGACTAATTCAAACACCACACATGGTGTGTTCATATAGTACATACATGCATTGGAACACAACTTCCTACTTAAGACATTCATTTTCTTGGCTAGTGTAGCTAATCCATAGAGGAAGCAGCAACATTGACTGCAAAATCCATACAACTTTCACCAACACAATGGTACTCCTATGCCAAATATGAAAATGTAGCCCTACCTCTGATATCATTCCACTCAAGTGACATTTGAGAGATTATAGATGAGATACCCATCCCCCACCCTTTAAAAAACTTTTACTAATTCAATTTATGCAGTACAACTGGCGCTAGGATGAAAATTCAATGGGTCAGTTGTTTATTTAATAATTCTTGGAAAATATTTGGTAGTTGGTGCAAACATAACCCAAATAATGTGTAAATTAATATTCAAATGCGCAGTTTCCCAAATGTAAACAATAGCATTCGAAAGTATGAAAATGCAATATAAATTACCAATGTAAACACTGTGACTTGACACACCACACATTTTTTGGACAATAAACCTATACAATGGTCAGCAAGGTACAACTCTGCTTAGTACATACACATTATACGTTCCTCGACAACAAATGTTACAAATTTGGCCCCAGGCTCCAGCCAGTTTAATAAATCAATATGTAAACATTGCACGAGGAATCACTGACATAGGCCTTAATATGAAAACAACTATTTTGAAGCAATTAATCAATTTTATCATTAGCCCAACTAGCTTCACTATACACACACTTAAAAAAGAGGCTCTAGCCAGTTTAATACACTAACACTGAATATGTAAACATTGTTTGCTTTTATTTTTCGAAGGTGTCGCTCCAGTAAAAACAAACCTGCACCTTTCTCGTTAAGGGCTATGAAACTTCGCACGACCCTTCTGTGTACAAGATTAGAAATAGCAGCTGTGACACTCAACTGACTGTGTTGTCCCGGGAGAATGTAAATTTGGGTTGCGAAAATCCTCTTTTCTGATATAGTTGGAACACACTGTTCGCGTGTATAAACAGCCAGGCCTTTTTCCTTTACTACATCCAAGTCTGCTCTCTTACATTTCTGCACCCATTGCTTGCACCTAAGAAATGACAAAACAGTATTAAAGTAAATTAAGGTATTGTGTGATCGGAATTTGCAATAAAAACACACTGACAATAATAAGGCAATGGAAAAAGTTATATACTACAGCTCGTGCACTTACTGTCTTGCATCCTTTGGAAATCTAAAAAAGAACTTGCTGCAGTTCGCAACGTTGTAATTATTGCAGCTACAAACTGCACAAGCCTTTCCTGCCATAATAAATAATTACGCAAGCGAGAATATTTGAATTAAAACGCATCCTAAATACTCAAACTACCCATTCAATGCACAGCTTACATATCGTACGAACAGCACAAACTGCTAGGAGCGCTGCCATCTGTGTCTCGCGTTTTTTCTGCTACTTTCCCATATTGTCCTTCTACCATATTTGGTAACACGTCCTTAGATTACTACAAGTTAGGTTATTTCTACCAGGTTCGGAACAAAAAAATATTAAAAAATAATAAATAAGCAAAATAATACATATGCTTATGCCGTTTTTCTACATAGCTGTCGACCATACCATTTGGCATAGATTTATGTCCTGAGAATTAAGTAACATTTCTACTAAATAAATATATTTTGTTTCTATATACTTGTACCCTGAGATAAAAAATACATTAACAATAGTAACAATGTTAGCAACAAATAAAGAAAACAATATGACATTTATTAGTAGCATAATCCTCTCAAAACAGTCACCAATGTAGGCCTCTGCCTGCAAAAACGTACTTAGGCTGTTTCTGGATTCTCAGCATATACTAGTTAAGTCGTATATACATTTGCGTAGTAGCAGTGATGTGTACTTGTTGTGTAGGCTACTTGTGGAAACTATTCGGACAAGTAATCGCCTCGTCATGTTAGATTGGTAGGGAAATATCAGACACTATGTGACAATAGACAATCTTATGCATGTTGTTATAATGACATCACGCCAACTTCTATGGTTATTTATAAAGTAAACAAATAACTACAATGGCAAGCGCTGAAACATGGCTTTAGCCGGGAATCAGCAAATAACAGGCGCATTAGTGGCCTCGTTTCCAGCGGCGGCTGCTGAGGGAGGGCTGCGGGGCGCAGACGTTTGCTTTAACCCACAATGCCACGTTTCAAGCATTTTACTACAACGTGTCATCAAGATGCCATGCTCTCTAATGGTTTGAAACTATGAATATGTTACTGTGCACTTAATATTTCTCCAGTTTAACAACGTTCCACAGTTCATATACAAAATGGGAGATCAATTTCCATAATGTAGTTAATGTATGGGAATATGTAATTGTGGATTACAATAATAATGATCCAATTTTGTTCCCACCTCAGGCCGCAGTCCCCCCCCCCCCCCCTCAACATCCTACGAGTTCGACGACATCCTTGAAAATGAAAAGGCAGTACATTTTTATCTTAGCTGAACATCACTTGGTCACTGCGATGTTGAATAAAGAATATGTTCAAAAGTATAAATCATATGTCTGCGACGTTTATTTGTGTCAGTATCCTCTGCTTCATATATATTGTAGTAATTTTGACAGCACTGCGAGCATGTAGGTCTACTGCTTATATGTTGTAATTGTTGGACACAAAGCCAGTCCAGATTTACCATACTAGTGTTGCAACAGAGATCTCTCTTTGACAGTCGCACAATAAATTGTTGACAGACATTGTGACCAACGAATGCATTATTAAACAGAAGCTTACATACCCTTAACATTTATACTCTTATTTGAAACACAATATAATATCTATAGAAAACGTATACGTAACTCCAGTGTGGCAGCTTCAGACGAAAACGTGGTAACTGTCAACAATAGTTTCTTCGCTTGCTCAGTGAGGCGCGTGATATTGCTTTAGAGCTTGGGACAGAACTGACAAGTTCGAAGCATAGCAAAGAAGCAAGTTCACAGGTGTAATATACCTGCTCCTGATCTAGAGGTATTTTTCTGGCAGACAGTGTATGTTCCACTGCTTGATCATGTTTTTGCAAGATGCAGAATAAATATTTCCTCATGATACTATATGTGCCTACAGTTTGTTTGAATTAATGTAACGTTCAACAAAAACAACTAACAATCCACCAGTGAATGATGATATCGTCAGGAAAATTGTAAGCAAATACTCTGGGCTCTTAAAAATGGATGTGACTTACGCCAGCAAAGCACTTTTCGGCGAATACAGGTTGTGTTCTGCGAAATGGGATAGGAAAAGTAACGAAGAAGACAGCAATCATAAAACAGTGATAGAGCTTCTTTAGGAATGTGACAGGGATGTATTCCCCGTAATCAATATACGGCTTCAAGTGTTAGCAACTTTCCCTCTTAGTGTCGCGACTGCAGAAAGGAACTTTTCAACTCTGAAGAGGATCAAAACGTGATTGAGAACAACAATGAATGAAGATCGCCTGATAGAACTGGCTCTCGTGGCAACTCATCGCGACTATACAATAAACCCTGACAAGGTTATTGATAGATTTGCCATGAGCGTAAATCGTAAGCTAAAGTTTGTTTTGTCAATACAGTACTGTATGAAATTATTCTTGGACTGTAAACATTATTTAAAGGATATATACAAGCCACATAGTTAACACAAAAGTAATTTCTTTAGTATTCGTTAATATGGTATGTGAGCTTCATTTCTGTCAATAAGGAGTAGAAATATACATATTTACATTATTTTGATATTAATAGAACGTACTTTAAATTTAATTCTTATTTTCAAGTATTTTCAAGTAATATAACAATAGGATATGTAGATTTCTAATGTAATACATGAGAACTGCGAACTGTGATTATTTTAATGTTACGTATTGTTATCTGACAAAGTTTAATGTTAATTAAAATTATCTGTTACTTTATAAAATGACATTTTGATAGATGTTTTGGAGCTCTAGATGTCAAAATTCGCATAGCCATTTTTTAAAATATATTTTAGTGTTAATTTGTTTATAATTAAATTTCATAAAACAGGGCAGATTCCACAATAACACATTAATTCTAAAAACACAGTTTCTGAACGCTATTATAATAACATAATCATGAAATGATTACCAAATGAGCTTGTATTGTTTTGTAATCTAATGAAATTTTTTTTCCGTCTCGAGTATAGTTCTCTCTCTCTCTCTCCCTCTCTCTCTCTCTCTCTCTCTCTCTCTCTCTCTCTCTCTCTCTCTCTCTCTCTCTCTCTCTCTCTGCGTAAGTTGACAAAGTCACAATTGTTAGTAATCATTATGCGTATTATAACTAAAAATTAGCGAAATATTAGCAGTAATTTTGATGACGAATTTGAATAACTTGTGCTTTTGAGTGCCTTATTGGAAGTGACGCAATGAAATTAAGGAAAACAAAATAAGCTTGTGTTTGTTTCAAACATAGCAGAGTAATAATTTGATTTTGTCTTTATAATTTAGTACATTTGTAGTGGCTGCATTGATGGCAAGCTATAGTAACAAGCGTTTGCAATGAAAAGTTCACGTTTATAAGCAAGAGCACAAATGTGTTTAACCAATGAAAATGGTTCACTTGGGTAGGTAATTTCGAAATTATATTATTTTTGCACATTCAGCATTGACTGAGACGGTAATTAATTTGATAGAAGTGCATTTTATAAATTAAAGAAATAAAAACAGCTGTTATCCAATTTTGAAGTATCTTGGCTATAAGAATTTTTGCTGTTGTTGAATACAATACCAACATACATTATTGTTGCAAAAGAAATATAAATTAATGTTCTTGCAAAAAGAGCTTAGAAATAATGATAAACGAGAAATACATACAGCTTAGCTTCTGGATGTAACTTCAGACCTTTTCTGTAACACATTCTTAGAATTCTTAATAATATTCCCCAAACAAATAAAAAAATCAATACATGTATAGATTATATAGAAGTTCTTCGCATTCCCATAAAATAATTGTAAAACAAGTGAAGAAAAAATAGCACAGGCCTATCCAACACAAACTGAACTTACAGGAACATGATTTTGAATCCAAGATGCGCGCACCCTACCCCCTCCGCTCTTCCACAAGACATCTCAGGATCCGCCACTGTCTCAGCCAGGGTGAATGGATGTGATGAGGGGAGGGGGATAGTACCAAGTGGAGCACGCTGCCCTACAGGAGGGCCAAACTTGTTATTGTGTCAGCCAGCCTTAAGGATTAGTGTGTTGAGATAAGATAGGCGTGTAACTATGACGGAATGCAAGAGCAAACACAGCGAAAACCCACCAACAGTATTGCCATGTTTCGTGGATTAGCATGATTGAAGAATGTGAAACAAAAAGTTACACCTACTTCACTGTGCCTTTGTATGTACGTATTGCAGGGTGTCCACTGAATTTCCAGTTTGGAATTCCCTTACTTTTCCTTGTTTACCAAGCAGTATCTTACCATTTCCCCTGAAATATAGTTTCGGTAATACTGAAATACGATACTGTATTTTGTCATTGTTGACAGAACAAAATGCCATCAGTGAAGTTGTATTAAATTACACTGCAACAGACCAAGCAAGCAGGACTGACATTTGATTCAGTTCATCAATATTTCTTGCAATGCACGCTATTGACTTCACATGAGTGCCCGTCACAATCACACCAATACATTATTTTTATCTATATATGTATGCTGATGTCGTGTGATGGCTCGGTTGGGGGTGCAAGATGTTTTGAGGGGTGGTGAGGTTAAGGTTGGGAAGTATTGTAGAGGTATTCGTTACCCGACTAGGCGCCTGGCACCACATGTGGCAGTGTCGAGGTTGTTCGAGAGCTGCGGAATGCAATTTTATTATTATTGGTATGCGAACACGTCGGATATATGCTGCAAAAGTCTATAAAACTCTCAGAATGTTATCCATATTTCTATGCACATTTATTGACTTGACAATTATTTACACATCCCATTCACGAAAATATACACATTGATAACAAAAGAAAGAAAAATACAATTCAATGGAGTTTGTAACTTCGAAATGCGGAATGCAAATTGTAAAATTATTTGTTAGCATACACCTAGGGAAATATGCTGCAGACGCCTACAAAACGCTCAGAATTTTTTTCATAATTGGAATCACATTTATTAAACTGACAATTTACACATACAACAGAACGACATTTTGTAAATACAACTTATTAACTTTTAAAACTTGCGAGCTTTATAACCACAAAACTTACACGTTAATTTTCACACCTGAAATACAATATGGCGACTGCCGTAAGTACACAAGTATGCCCAACAAGTATATAATTTCAAATACTTACCAAGTAAAGATTCTGTGTGTACTATACTGGGAATTCGAACAGCACTAGTATATACATAGTGACGTCACTTATCGTGACAAGTACCCACAAGTATGCATTTCTTGAGAATCCAGAAACAGTCTTAGGCCGTGCTCCATTTGACAAATCAGAAATTAAGTAATCAGAAACTTTGTTTGGTTCAATGGGAACTCTGATATTGTCACATGTTTACCGCGGTCGAGCAAAGTTATAGCTTTCGCATACCGTAACAAGGGTTAATTTGAACATGCTGGGCTCAACGTATTGCTTTTGGTACGATTTGGCAAAGGAACAACGAATAGTAGCAGTGTATTTAAAATTTTTTTTCTATTATCTGGCCACGTTGTGTTTGCTATTACTTTACCAAATAATGCCATAGCTAATATTCTGAGTGTTAAAAATCACCCCAAAATGTTCAAAGTAACGCCAGTTTACGGTAACACACACTAGCATGGCATTTCAAAGGAACAATTACCATATATTATTAAAAATAAAAATGTAGGTACCTATATAAAAAAAGCACAGTTCCTTTTTGTTACATTTACATTCAAATGTATAGCACTCCACAATCTGTCATTGGAATTAAAGTCACGCATATGCATACAGTTATTCCTGCATTTATTCATTATTTTATATACAAATATGTATATATGCTTATGTGTAAAGTATTAAGTCGCATCCTCTATTTCCTTTGCCACATAAGCTTCAAAATAAATATGTTGGCGGTTTGGGCTATAGTAAACTAGCATCCTATTGTTACATGGACGCATGAAAGGCGTATCTGAGGTTGTGAGGGATGGAGGTCGTAATAAACATAAAATAACTAAATTCAAAAATTGTATTTATTCTCAATGCTACACTCAAATGTCTGTTATTTACCAGTGTGAACGTCCTAGTGACTTTTAATGTTCTTATCGAATACGATATTTAGTTACTATCTCCATTTCAATTAAAGTCTTTATCACAGTCGTTACTCTTACTTATGTCCTTTAAACTGCTCCAATTATTTGCACACGTTTAATTAAAACTGTATATTTCCATAGCCTCGAATGTCTTTTCACTCACGCATACAGTCCACAGTCCCATAGATCAGAAACACTCTTCTGTAGAGCGCGTGTATGTTCTGGGACACCTAGTGCAAGAGTGGCCTAAGTTGCATTTGGTGCAAGAAAGCCGTAAGTGACAAATCATAATATGCAAATTTGATCAATCAATCGTTTGATTAATTGAACAATTAATCTAATTAATTAGCAAATTAATTAAATTGATTCATTCTATTAAACGATAAATTAAACAATGTTTTATATCAATTTTTTTTTAATTTTATGGAATTTTTTGGTATCAGAGAATGTTTATTAATTTATTCATGTCATAAGGGTGATGTTGGCAGAGCAACATCGATGTGTTCTGTGTGAGGTCCTCGGGCCGACTGACCAGAGGAGCGGGTTGTAATGGTTTATATAGGAGTTAATGTTGGTGTAAAATTTGTATAAGGGCCATATATATTTTTTTGGTTTGTGACTGATATGTGGACAGGGCTACACATGAGGCCGTTCTGTGACAGTAGGCGAGTGAGGTGTGGATGGAATGGGAGCACGCGGGTATGTTCTGGCCCACTACGATTTATATTCAATTAGCATACCGAACGAATTACTTTAAATCCGATTAACTTTAATCATGCGATATATATTAATATCGTAACGAAATATAATATATATTTCAAATGTAAGTGAACTTCACTTTAATCACGTAATCGACAGAAGTAAAAACATGTTCATTAACCAAAAGGCTTTAATAATGCGGTTTATATTAATATCCACAAATGCTAACTGAATTCATTGATCAAACAAACGCCCAGCTAACACAATAAAATGAATTACAACTCACCATTACTGCAGATCCCCCCTCCCCTGACAAAGATCCCCTCCCAACAAAAGTACTTCGCCCTTATTGGCTCTCAGCACATGCGTCGAAATACAAAAGCAAGGAATGTCTTACACTAACAAATTAATTGTAATGCCAAATCGCAAACAAAACTTAATGAATGAACAAAATTGAGAAGTGTTCAATGTATTACGCTATCCGACGAGACAGTTCGACGTCGTGTATTCATGCTGCCAAGAAAACCCAGGACCAGGCGATATCTACCGCGTGCTTCTTCGCCAGCCGTATACTCTGCTTCCCACCGCCCGACCGGCTGTCAACGTGTGTGCATGCGCGCTCTCCCCAGTGTGGACGTCCATGCCAGCATGGACTACCCTTCTCCAACTTCCCTCCCCCGAAGCGAGGCATGCCAATTCTGGCTCGCTAAGCGACCAACTATAATAGAGCGTTCGGTGCCCGACGAAACCTCGCCATTCATCTCATACGACAGCACTCCTCCAGCGGTGTGGCTCAGCTCCCGGACTCGCAAAGAGTGACCTGCAATCTCTCACGTTGAGACAGGTGTGGAGGGCGACGCGCGGCCAGCCGTTACCTGCCCTGTGGGTAGCAGCTCTCCCGACCTGCAAAAGTCACCTACCAAAGCAAGCTTACCCAAGCGAGGAAAATTTCACATCCCCAGCAAACCACATTTACTCCTTCAAATCTCCAGGAAACTTTTACTGAATCAAACCGATTTGAGATAAGTCTAAGTAACAATGCAAATATTTTGTTGTTCAATGAACCTAACTAAATATGTGAGAAATCCGTTTTCCAGTCTTTAAACATTTTTTCTATACAAACATTTTACCAGATAACATTTTAGACGTACGTGTGTATATATTTTCTAATAGTTTTTAAACCACTCTTCATAGCTAACAAGTTTATTTTACAAATTCAGCCAACTAACATTTATAACATAAATGTATATATTTGAGCGAATATTACCGCATTTCCATCGAAAATTAAAATGCTTGTAATTCGTATCGGAGTTTTAAAGTTCCAATATTTTAAACCCCTGCAGGATATTTGGAAACTAACTAACGTATATATTTTTTTCTACGACACACAAATTGCATCTGTAGTAAGTTTATTTCACAATTCCTAACACCCAAATATATCAGAAATGTGTATATTTTGGACAAATGTGTATATTTATTATACCTTTCTCTCTTTTACAATTATGTTTTGATTTCCCTAAGAAAAATTACTGTGATTATAAACAGAGAAAAAAAAAGTGTATAATTCTTATAAATGAGTGGTGAGAAATTTAATATAATACGAAAATATATAACTATTAGAGTAATCAGTAAACAGATAGTTCTTAACTAGAAAAAAAACACAAACTTTTGTCTTCAGAGTAAAAATATAGTCGATCGCTATTTCAAGAAAATATACTAAGGCGCATTCACGCCCGAAGGACGAGCATTTTTTTTAAAATGTCATACTATCCTTAAATGCTGTATATCAATTCCACAGACAAAAATTAAGTAGGTTTTAACATGAAGCCCTAACAAGGCAAGTTAAAACGATTTCTAGCATTTAAAATTTTAAGACTTCAGAGTGAACCCTCTTATCCACAAATTTTATTACAAGATGTCTACAGAGCACGTTGCTGGCTTCCAAGCAACATTAAAAAAAGAGAATCTCTCTCAACTCCATGTCTTTCCCAGTCCCACCCCTCCAAACGCGAACTGCGCAGGCGCTGTGGAAAACAAGCCAAGATCTGTCTTTCCCCTCCCCCAACACAGACCAGGTCAGCCCACCAGCCTGCTGGACATCTCCGCACTGCACAAGCAAATGTGGAGAATGAGTAGTTTAGAATTTCCTCGCCAGAGGGCGTGAACTTCGCTGCCCTGCTCACCCCCAGCTCATCATGCACGTCGAGCAAGCCAAGAGGCACGCAAACTCCTCCCCCAACCTGTCCCACATAATGAGCAAATAAGGAGCAAGCCAAGAGGCGTGTACCTCTCCCCCCCTTTCGCATAGCCAACCACACCTCACTAACAACAAATATATTTTCAAAATGTTACGTCTCCAATATTATATTACGCAATACAAAATTAAGAAATACTCCCTAAAATACTTAATAAATTTCAATATTACAAAAATAACTGGAGGCGAGCACTACAACCGCTTGTGAAATAGTGCATACACTTCAAAGAACATTTAAGGCGTGAACAACAAGAGAGCAAAGCTGGGAAATAAAAATGTTGGCCATAGCCACCAAACATCCAGTTACCCGACATGCAGAAACCACCATTTCAAGCCAAGACTTGGGAAGTAAGTACTTATTTAGCGTCGCTGAAAGCACGGCACTGTTCTCCCGGTATTGGGAGATATGCACATCCATTTTTGTTATTAGTTGTAAAGTACACCCACTTCTATGAGCACTAAATTCTTCAAGTCTGGATGTTAAGTAAGGTACTATGGTAGAGTTATAAAGGTCACTAATATCTGTGTTAATGTAGAATGGGGAGAGGTTGGGTTTGAAAATAAAAAGTTTTTCTAGAGGATTCCTCCATTGTATTGGATTTCAGATATTCAAAGGAAATATTCACACTAAGAGATATTGGTCGAGGCGATGTTGTAGTTAAATATAGCAGAGGCTTCTTACACCTTGAGAAAAATCTTTGAAAGTCTATATCAGTATCTGTTCGGTTGTTACATATCCTAGCAACAGTCATCCTACCTGCAAAAGCTGTGCTTAATTTTTCATACTTGAGCTGGGGCAAACCAGAAAGTGATTTACTTCCCAATCCTGAATTAAGGTATTGCTGTTTTGAAGGAAATGCAGTAGGTAGAGCAGGAAATTTCAACTTTGTGGGGCTAGTGTGGTGCTGTGTGGTGCCAGTGCAGTTCTGTGTGGTGCCAGTGCAGTGCTGTGTGGTGCTAGTGTGGTGCTGTGTGGTGCTAGTGGTACACTCTGTTGAGCTGATTGTGGAGCAGATTGTAATGCAGTGTTACAAAATGTATAATGTCTCTTTAAAGCATCACTCTGAGAATACTTCTTCTGGCAGAAATCACACTGAAACTGTTTGCTTGAATTAATAATTCCACATGTTGTTCTTTTGTGTCGAAACATACTGCATAGAACTGTAAATGTTTTACCACAGAAATGACACAGCAAAGCCCTCATTGCTTCCATACTCTTCCAAGTCTGGAATGGAACTGAAAGTTACACCCTTTTATATGCAGTTGTATGTGATTCGAGAAATTATAAATTATAGAATGCAATTCGATTACATTATTCATTTGAAATGCATGTTTAATCAATATCCTACACACAAACCTTTATTATTCAATACATGTTACATTCTGTTGTCAAAATATGGGAATTTTACAATTCATGCATTCATAACGTCAGTAAAACACAAAAATAGTAGTTTCAAACCTATTTATTTTGCTACAAAGTACATATTGAAAACATTAAATGTTTCCAAAAACACACATTTACTCAATTTCTTCCCTTTGACAATAGTTGTAGTATTTCTTACACACATATTTATTTACAAGTTATAATATAATAATTATATACAAGCAATCTTCTTTATTCATTTAAGCAACATGCTTTGAAGTTGTGAAGTTCATATCTGGAGACAATGCTAATGTTAACATATTAGTTAATGATGCAGGGAAACGAACTCGGAATTCTCTCAAATATGTGAAATGGTTTTATTCACAGAGAATCAGTGATTTGTTGACTGTTAGATTAGAAGATCCATACATTATTTATGATACAGAGTATATGATAATAGAACATTACCATTCTTTTTGTTATTTATTACTTTAATTACTACATTTATATCTGGTTTTTGTGCTAATTTTGAATTTGATTTAAAGAAAATGATTGTACTATCTACTTTAAGTCAGTTAGTTTTAATAATATCTATTCTTTCTTTTGGATTTGTTTATTTAGCTTATGTTCATTTATTAACTCATTCTGTATTTAAGGATTTATTATTTATATGTTCAGGGGTTGTTATTGATACTTTGAAGGATTATCAAGATAATAGTTGTTTAGGTAATTTATTTTTTCAAATACCATTGACTTGTTTATGTTTAATTATTACTAGTTTATGTTTATGTGGAATACCTTTATTATCTGGTTTTTAATCAAAAGATTTAATTTTATAAATTTATTCTATAGGTTATATTAATATATTTGCTTATTTCATTTTTTTTATAGGTTTAACTGTTAGTTATAGATTTTGTTTGATTTATTATTTGATTACTAAGGTTTTTTTCTTTTTATAGTTATCATTTTGACATAGATAAAAGTTGAATTATATTAAAAAGTATAATAATTATAACTTTTATTTCGGTATTGGTGGCTGTATGTTGAGATGAATTTTATTACCTATTCCTTATATAACAATATTACCTTATAGTTTAAAATTATTATTTGACAATATTTGTAATATTTCCTCCTGTTTGATTGTCTTGCAGTAGTATTATACAGCCTGGTAAAAGTGTAAATATATTTCTTCGATAATAGACTTGTACTCGGACATTTTGTCAGATCTGTACAAGATATTAAATCATACCAATTTTTCAGCTTCTAATAGATATTTTTTTAAATGAAACAAACAAAAGTTTCCAGAAACTCAAATAGTAATTGAGTGGAAAAAAAAGACTTCTAACAAAACAGCAAAACTGTTACTTTCCAAAACATTTTCTAAAAGGTTTACTCCAGCATGCAATTAACTTGTTAATATTCTAATTAAACTTTGATTTATGTATGCCCGAGCACATGACTTCATTCTCATCCTAATCAATCTTTACAAAGTATTGGGTTGCACAAACCAAGTACTTTTATATACTAAATTCCACTCATCCCACATATATCCCACTTATATAATATCCACTGGTGACTCAAGGGGAGAACCATCATATTCTGTTTCACCCCAGTCAGACATCAATGACCATTTTAGCATTAATTTAGAGTTTTCCTCTGCAGAGAAGAATTTTGCATTATATCTGTATGATTTACGCTATTGTTTGGATGATGGAAAATTGTATTCTTTTTGAACATATGTTACTTTTCCATTTCAAAAACTTTCGAAAATACATTTTTGTCGACCCCGCATACATATATTTCACAATTATTTAAGTATTGTTCTCAAATATCTTTAATATTCTCATACTCCAAACAACCACTTTCCCAGGTTAAACCATGGTGGTGTTTGGTTACCCATTTATTTGTTTTCTTGTATTTAGGACTTAGATATTTCCAGTGGAATTATGGTTTGATGCCGAATACCATTGTGTGTTCTTCCATATCAGTAATAGCTAATTCTTTAATGATACATTTTTCTGGGGATTGAAATCCTTGCACATTGCAAAACATGTTAAAAGTTGTCTCATCGCCTACTGACTCAAGTCATTATCTATACCAGCTTATCTCTTACATTGTAACTCACCAATCTATCATGAATTATCAACACATAAGCTTGCATATGTTCTGGAATTGGTGTATTTGCAATAATTTCAATTTCTGAATCAATTATGCTATTGATAATTGTGGCATCTTGTTTGCTTACATCAAATACAGATATCATTCCTCTCACTTTAAATGATTCAGGTTCGAGTATCGGAGAACAGATTTTGTTATATTACATTTCCTGGAACTTTGAGTACATATAGTAGCAAATAAGGAATTCCCCATTTCCAAAGTTTGTATTTAAATCAGTATAGAGATAAGCTCGACTGTTTAGATAGAGTTTAATATTTCTCATATCACAATTATTGAATACTGATTTATCAGCTTTTAAATTGTTTTGCCGATTTGTTTGAAACAAATAGCAATAAATTGTGGTTTCTCAGATTAAAAACTTGATTTCACATTCCAAATGACTTTTGTGATTTTGTTAGCATTGGAAATGTCTCCAAAGCCCACAATCTGATTACAATAACTAGATTCTTCCTTTTTTCGATATATTTTAAAAACTTTACACGTCCACGAGTGTTAATTTCAATATATGGCATTAGCCATTTAACACTGTTTAATTAAAATGTTAACATGCCTTGTTCTTAGCCATGTCATAAATAGCATTCAAATGTGTGCTACCAAAAATAATAACTAATTCATGTTTAGCATTTAATATTACATGTTTATAGTTCTCAGCAAAGCCCAAAACCATATTAATGGTATAACAACTTAGCATTTATTCTGCCTGGGTTTATTTGTAGTGTGAAATTATTAGCATTGCTCTTCCCAGCCATAAGCCCTGTATAAAGTTTGTTTACAGTTTCCAAGATGGTTATTTATCGTCGAAGTAATTCCAACATCTCGTGTATAATTGATTTCAACACCATTGAGCAGATATGCAATTATATCGATTAAATGAAGTATTCTGTTTCTCACTATTCCTGTAGTTGCTGGATTAGTTATGTTGGCTGTCTTTTTAATTGTTCCTCTAAACCTTCAACTTGATTTCGATGGTAATGTGTAAATATTGTGATTTTGTATAGCAATCCTTACTTCCAATGGAAATGTATACGGACCTGCTCAGAATGGTACATATACATATATTTCCGTATTGGTGATTGCATCTTCATAACTTATTGGTTCATCAACATTTAGTATGTCTTCCATTTCTATTCAACATTATATCCTAATTTCTTTAAAAACAATTTGTTGCCATGTGTTAACTTTATGGGTATCTTGTTTGAAATGATCATTTTATGCATCTGTTTATGTCTTTTTGTAGCTCCTTTCTTCAAAATATGTTTTTTAGAAACAGCTTTTAAATGAAGCACCTACTTTATGAGCATATTGACTACAATACACAATACCCATTTTTATTGTAATAAACATGGAATGCACATGTTTATATAGCTTTTTTTAATGTAATCGAATGGTGATTTCTTTGTTTCTAAAATTAACCAGTTTAACATCTTGATAGACAATTGAAACAACTAATCCATCCACTTGATTAACTATTACTGGAAGATATATCAATGTATTCGGTTTTTTAATTATTTTGTAACCTGGAGCCACCACACACATGAATTCATGTAATGTATTTGTCAGCTTTCCATTCAAATGTGATCTACCTACAGTATTAATATTTTATGACATACATTAACCGACAATATATTAACCTGTTTTGATGATTTGTGTAATTGATTAGCTGGATATACTCTCCTTTCATAACCTAACATATTTGCAATTTAATTGTCTTCTGTGAAATTGGTACCAACATTACTATACATCACACTAGATAACGTATTTGGATTTCCACATTATCGGAATTGTACATTTTCAGGTAATGTCGCTTTTATGAATGTTTCTAAGTCATCCTACTCACAAGCCCCTACTGGTATCAGAATCTTATATGTTTTTTCACCATTGTTGACTGTAAACAATTGATTTTCTATACCGATGTTTGGTATGCTGTTATAAGTAATGAATTCGATTATGCTTATTTGCCATTCTCCATCTAACGCCAAAGCTGAGAAATATACAGAGCGCAATTGCGACGAATTTCAAACTTAATATCGATGTAATTGACGTATTACTAAATGGTTTTACTATTACATTGACTTATATATCCTATTTATAGTCAAAAAACAGAAAAAATATATAAATGACCACAATTGACTGTATTTGGTAATTGTTCCATTTTGCAATTGTACCTTAATTGCATGTTTTTCAAATAATTATGTATTTCAAATGAAGGTTGTAAATCGCCAAAACTCTCGTAATACGATGATTGTTTTATGTTTTTAATTAATGCAACCCAATCCATTCCTTCATTTTGTTTCGAATCTAAATTAACAATCATACATCAGCAATGGTTTGGTTTCATTGGTAATCTGTCTCTCATATAGACACCTAGGAAATAGGGAATATCCAGTTTCATTACAAATACATTAATTTATGTCTTTGTTTATTAATGCATGTTTTGGAAGACTATTTAGGATTTTCTGTGTTTCTTTCCACATTTGGAGTTTTTTCGATCTCAACCGACTTTGTACAGTTTAAGATACTTTAATTTACCACTTGATTTACTTGATTGAGCAAGAGCTGAAACTCCTCCCATTAAAGCTCCAAGAGCTTATAAAGCTGGCAATATGAATCGTAATATTCCACCTTTCTTGGATTTTTGTATCCTTTTGCATTTTACACCCATGCCTCTTTTCACCTTCGCCCACTTAAGTTTGTCAACGACCCAAGCACCTAGTTTTTCGCCTGTAGATGTAGATGAATTCTTCCTTATATTCGCAGTTTTATTGGCTAGAATTCTATCCACTGAATGTCTTTCTTTCAAATCGTTTTTTCGTTTGTATACTATACTGTGTTCTGTACAAGCGTGTTACAAAGCATTAATGCCTTGATCGTTTCGTGCGAAACAATTTTGCAAGCTTAGTTCTGGGTCCACGATAATTGTATTTCAGTGAATGCAATTCAAATGGTAATTTGTTAATCAGTGTATTCAATACTCCACATCCTTTTTTGTTATGTTTAGTATGGGCCATTTTTTTCAACTGAATGCGATCCTATATATAGATCTACATTTATATTTTCTATATTAGTATGTTACCTAATACTGTAGAAATGAAGGTTATAAAACATGTACATCTGCTGGTAATCGTAAATATGAAAGAAAATGTAATTGAACAGAAACATTGTATTCCTTTACCTCCAAATATATGTTGTATAATAAGCTGTCCTTCTTCATGTGGAAAAGTGTGTTATTATGTCGCTGTTGGAACATCCCAATGGACTTCAATTTGAAAATGTATGTAAGAGATAAGCTGGTGTAGATAATGACTTGAGTCAGTAGGCGATGAGACATACTATTAACATGTTTTGCAATGTGCAAGGATTTCAATCCCCACGACCTCACACAGAACAAATCGATACTGCTCTGCCAACACCACTCTTATGACATGAATAAATTAATAAACATTCTTTGATATCAAAAAATTCCATAAAATAAAAAAATGATATCAAAACATAAATTAATCTTCGATTAATCGAATGTATCTATTTCATTAATCGGCTAATTAATCTAATTTATTATTCAATTAATCGAACTATCTATTAATATAATTTGCATATCATGATTTGGCACTTACGCCACTCTTGCGCCAAATGCGACTTAAGACACTCTTGCGCTAAGTGTCCCAAAACATACACGCGTACTCTACTCTCTTCACTGCACACAAGCTCTCTCGGCCAATCAGAGCCCTCTGGCCTATATTACTGTTTAACTTCACTCACGCGACGTGTTTTCATGGCTCTGCTTTCGAATTTTACAAGTCTATATAATTATCAATACGGAATATAGTTCAAAACAACTTTAAAAATATAAATTCACGCCTTCAGCGCAATTATACCGCCCGATTTCATAGAAATAAGGCCCCGAAACTGGCCGGAATTTTCCGATCGGTCCGGGACAAAAATCGACCACGTTTAACAAAACTAGGTGGCGCTAGCATCGCGCCAGCCATATCGCTCTCGGACTTCCCCGAGTTAACATGTTTTACTTCACTTTTAGCCGCTCGTCACGGTACATTCAGACATGCATTTACACACCAATCAGATTATTTAATGGTTTTTAACATTAAATCATAAGATGAAGTAATTACTGAAACTGAAACAACTACACTGATTTAAATATTCGCGCAACTTAAATTCACCACTTCAATATACATATAATTAATTTAATTATATAAACCCTTGCCACTCCAGTCATGGGAAAGCTACTTATATCGAAAATTTAACTTCATTTGGCTATTAACCTCCGCTTTTTATACCAAACTGTCGCTAGCTCTCTCACAGGGAGCTCGTGACAGTACTTCACAAGTCCTGAACTTTAAAATTCCGCGCTGATAAATTCAATTAACTCCACCACTCTCTTTTATCCCGTACAGGCAGGGAAAAAGAGAGTAAAACTCAGCTATGGAAACAGCTCCCAGGCGCTACCCTGGGAATCCTGTAAAAGAATGCTAGCTTTGCAGCATAAAGTAAGTTTGATGGGTGCGGAGGGGGGAGGGGGTTAGCTTCTCCTCGCCTCCGCAATCTAACTGACAACCAACTGGGTGGCCAAGGTCCCTCACAAGGGACCGATCTACCCCCGCGCTGAGGGAGTAGCGTCCCAGTGATGTAAAATGGCTCACCGACGCACTCTCGCAGATCGCTGTAGTCGTCCCTCGCCGCTCCGGAATCGCCCTGCTGTCCAAGTTGTTCTGGGAAAGGTAATGGTGAAGCCGACGACATTCCTACGCGACAAACTGAGAAATACGATCTACTCAGGGTAAGCGAGGCGCGAGCTGCGATAATATTATCGCCGTGTGCGGCGGCGTCCTTTATGATAGGTCGCTCGCTTCGTCTACCATTATAAATTAGACCTCCAGCTTCCAGCACCTTACATACAAAGTAAACGTCGAGCCACACAAAGAATTATCGCGACAGTTCGTTTTCTGTAACAGATAAACGTCCACCGGCCTATCGCGCGCGTGTTCATTCAAAACAATCCTTTATCTTGCTTCCGCCACTATCGTATAACTTCTGTCCACTTCCACTCGCTCGCGCGGGATGCGAAGCAGCGAGCGCGTGACAATATTATAGTAAGCTTCGTAGCATACGAAAAGTCAAACGCAAAATACTAAACTACTTAATACGTCATCATGTCGATACGCTAAATCGGGACGTAGACATTTAGTAAATTAAAACTGCCAATTGGAACACGGCCTTAGTAATTCACTGAACGTTATCATGATCCATAGCGCTATTTCCCACAGTTTCCTCTCAGGACAATCATTTCAAGGCTCGAAACACTTTTCCATACCAAACCACACAATATGCAACTTAAAAAAATTCCTTCGATGCGTTTATTCGAATTGGTCTGTCTTCGTCACATGCTGGTGTTGCTGCTGTAGTTCACGTGAGGGTGGAAAAGCAGAAATTTTTATATGTAAGACAATATTTAAAAGCGTTAAGTACTTATTTTTTGCTGGCTTCCCAATTATTACGTTTCTGAAACCCTCTTACCAAATTATGCTATATTTTATTGGTATTAAATTTTACAACAGATGGAAATGGGCTTTGTCTGGCTAACTCAGTTAAACATATTTTTTCCAGTGTATAAATTGTTCTTCTTATTTTCTTTACACCGCAACTGCGGTTACCTACGTGAAGTACAGTAAAATACGAGAATCCTCGCACAGGAAGCATTTGGGTGGTTCTATATATAACCAGTTACAAAATTACTTTACCAAGATGGTTTTATTTTGACTTACAGCTGCTGTTGAATCTGAGAAGATACGAATTTTTCGATGATAGTTATTAAATTTTTCATTTCTCGTATGAATAAAAAAGAACCTACTGTGTCTAGATTATTCTTTGACTCAGTTTCTAAGTAACATCCCAAATGAGTACTTTCATTATTGTGGAAGTGTGTATCCAATAATGGTAAGTACACACACATAAACTCGTTATCAAATCGAATTTTTTGATTGGTCTTAGGTAAAGGATAATTTTGGGCGTAGTCAAATAGAACGGTGGTAAGTGGTATAGCAGAGACCAGCAGAAATTTCATTCCTATAATTGTGGATATAAGAATTTTAACTTTAGCTGGTCTTCAATGCCAGCAAATATGTACAGAGTGCAAATTGTTAACGGCCCTGCCTACCAAGCCGGCAGCCGCGAACTTCAAATGGGGAATCAATGTTAAACGAAATTCCTTCTCACAGCGCCAATTTTAAAGATAACCATTTCAAACAAAAAACTTTTTGACGCAACTTTATCACAGAATATAGCTATATAAAATAATTCTAAAATTTTTTATCTAATCATCTTTTTTTTTTTTTTTTTTTTTTTTTTTTGTTATATGGGAATTTCAATATTAGATTTTAGAAAAAAAAATTAAATAAAACAATTAGCAAGATGTCTTCACATTGCAACATTGCTTAAGAAATTACACGTATAATACTTTTTGTTTGAAATAGTTATCTTTAAAATTGACGCAATCAGAAATAATTTAGTTTAAGATTGATTCCCCATTTGAAGTTAGCAGTTGCCGGCTTGGTAGGCAGGGCCGTTAAAATACACACTGTTTGGAATGAACAAATATATAACAAATATTTAATTGTATAGACTCGAGTGACAAATTAAGACAATTGTTTATGCCTCCAGTTACCGTTTGGAATAGTGGCATAAAACTTCAAGTTCTTGAATACGTTATAACTCATGGAAAATCACAACTAGTATTCAAGGCCTCGGACGACATAATACAGTTTAAATATCGCATTTATAGCGAGGCTTGACAGTAATCTCGGAATTTTCTGTAGTCTTACACCTCCTGATTTCGCCGCCTTTTCGACAATCGCGACGACCCATTTCAACTGTGACAATGGATATTCATTTTTTTTTTCGGAAGGTACTATCTCACACCTTTATTTACTCAGATGTTCAAGTGCTAGATTGTAAACAGGTTTCGTAATACCTTCCATATCCGAGACACATTAAAACACCTGGACCCGGCACATTTTTTTTTTTTGTATTATGGGTTTTTAGTTTTAAGTAATTTCACGTGAATTGTTCTATCTCATGGCTATTATCTAGATATCAGTAAAAGTAGAAGGTAATTAACTGTAACAGTGTATGGATTGTTCTGTAAATACATTTTCTATTTCTCTGAACCGATAAACCAGTCCCAAGTATAGGCTGTTCGCGGTAAAATGAGCAGTTTTGAAAGCCCTACTTGGATCTACTTGTATGCACATTGTGTATTATTCCGCCTCATGAAAAATTAACATTGCTATGGGCTTCGTCACTGTATTCGTGCATCGGTCTAGTGCAACTGTGAAACTATTACAAAAGAAAATTTTCTGAACATCTGCCCATTTTTACACTTCGATGTATTAAATAAACTGAAAGTGAGAGAAATAATTTAAATTAGCACCAAGTGCGTACAAATGCGGTGCGTGTTGTACCTTTGGCGCACTGGCAGTTGGTGACTTTTGAAACTCTGGGAGCGAGGGGGGGGGGGGGGCTGTGGCGATCGCAACTCAGATCATTATAAATAGCATTTTTTTTTAAATATGCCATTCATAAATAAATTGCGTGCGACAGGCTAATGTAAGTGTAGCTTATGTAGCTAAATACAAAAATTAAGTGTGGTTTATAGGTGTTTAAAAAAAAAAAAATGTATCATTCGATTTGTAATGGTCAACATACTGTGGCCACTGGTTCAGATCTAATCACTAGCATAAGTATTTGTTCGTTCTAAGTTTGTGTAGGTTATATGACTTCCGACTAGTACCTAAGTAGTAAAATGATAATACTATTTCTACTACACTAATAATGATGATAACTTAAATATACTAAAACATATTTTTAAAACCCAATGCCATTTTACATACAGTACATACAAAATGCATGTTAAATTTAAATTATCG
Organism: Dryococelus australis; assembly: GCA_029891345.1. Taxonomy (NCBI): domain Eukaryota; kingdom Metazoa; phylum Arthropoda; class Insecta; order Phasmatodea; family Phasmatidae; genus Dryococelus; species Dryococelus australis. The sequence continues at coordinate 317,531,579 of CM056994.1, forward strand.
GATGAAAGTGGCACATCTTAACTCATATATTTGTAAACAAAATCCTTTCTTAAACTTGTATGTGCTATTTAACTGGCAATCAATATGCACCTTACCAATCACTGAAAATTTTATGGCATTTTTTATATGTTGTGAACGTGATTTATGTCTTTCAGCTTTGTCTCCCAAGTATTTCAAATCTTGACAGTCCACACAAGGTCATAAGGTTTCACTAGCAAATAAAAAAAACAATGAATTTCTACCTTCACACTAGCACATAGCCACTCCGTGAAATCCTATGTATTTACATTGAGTTTTCGCGTATACAAAACACTTAGTTTTCCACCTTGGCTTTGTTGTTTTGTTATATTTAACTGTGGCCTTGTTGGTCCCAAATTCTTAAGCTCTAGTTTATTCTCGTAATTGAAAATCTTTGCCGTAATAAAGTTTTAAATGTTATTCACGGAATTATCCCTTATTTACAAGTTTACACAACACGACATTAACAACAATTCAACCCTGCTTATGACCGATGCTCATGGCTCATCTTTAACAACAAACTAATTCGGAATATAACACACTACATTTGAAGCTCACGCGAATTTTTACGATATCTGTAAATAAAAACTATTCGAAATAAATATAATTATTGTAAAGAAATGAGTTTAACAACTGCAAAAGAGCGGTGCGCAAAAGTGTGCCTACGAAAGGTGTGGTATATAACTGTACAACATATTCTGTTAAACGGTAGAATTCGAAGTTTCTGTTTTGGTAGCCTTGTCAAGTTCCAGGAAACCGTTTTTGCGTGAGAGCAGAGGCGCGCCCTACTCTCTCTGATTTACAGTATGTGGCTGAAAAGTGATGAGCCCCTGAAGTCTCCGCTCCCTCCCGTAGCACCCTTATCATACTGTTACGGCCCTCTCTCCCTCTCTCTCTCTCTCTCTCTCTCTCTCTCTCTCTCTCTTTCTCTCTACTTGCTCCATCCACTTCGGGGTGAAGAATCTGCCGCCCCACCACTCGACATTTCCAAAAACATTTTTCTCTCGTGACAAGTCTCGTCCATTTCAAAAACATTAGCTGCGAGATAATCTCCGTACTCGTACGCAGTATTATTAGCTGAGTAGCAGATAAATAGAAGTCTGTGTTCTGAGATTTTATTAGGAGGGCTGCGCTCCGCAGCCCTTCCTCGGCAGCCACCACTGCTTTGGTGTAATTTTCTATACTTAGTTAAGCTTTGTTTGTACAAGGCGGAGAAATATCCTGGAAGCAGAACTTTAGCATGGCTTCAGAAAGGGTAGAAGGTTTTAAAAAAGAAGATCTAAACGCATAGATGGAATTAGCAAACGGGAACCATCATTCGGATGTTAAAATTCTTGTAAATGCTAAATACAAAATACGAATATAATGAACAGTTTTTAAATTCCGGCTATAGGCCTGAACCTCTGCGCTCTGTTTAGAGACCAGGACAGATATTAGATTCTCAGTTTTTGTATTTTGTTTGTATTTTAAAAAATCGGAATTCCGAAAGTACGCGTATACCCAACTAGCTATCCACCTTACACTGCAGGGCAGGAGAGGCATAAAGACAAACTCGTATTTATGTCACAGTGTTGATTTTGTCAAATTTAGGCAAAAATAAACTTGTGACGTAATTATGACTTCGTAGTTCACTTGTCTTGTCCGTATTGCAGTGGAAGATGAATAGCTAGTGGGTACAGTGGTACTTTCAAAATTTTAATTTTTTTTTTTCGTAAATTTAAACAAGCTAGGCAAACTAAGGATTTAATATGGCCAGGGAAAATTCGCCTTAAACGAAAAATTATTATTGTGAACAAATTGTACGCCATTGCAAGGTTATTTCGTCACGGAAAACCAGACGATAGCAAATAATAAAATATTTTTAAAAATAGCCCAAATCAGGTGTAGTGAATTAACCTTATAAAAATAAATAAAGAAATCCCACACGCAATTTAGTTAATATTTATGGTGCGAAGTTAGATAATATCAACAGGGCGATTAAACAAACGAACGAGCAACGCAGTAGGAATTAATCAGGTTAACGTTAAAAAAATCTCAGGACAAGATATACACTGGGGCGAAGACATAATAATTTGCACAAAGATGGACGACACTGTGATGATGACACAGAAGTACATAACTGGTTTTCTTAGCGCTATATATTTTTTATATAGCCATTCTTAGTTTTCGTGTCATAATCTTAGTTTCAGAGGTTTTAATGAAAATGTTTTGTAATAGATAATTCACAATTTACTAGTTATTTAACATTTTTGTATCTAATTTTCACTTTGTATTATTTCGTGTTTTGAAAAACGGCAGGAACTTATTGATAGCATATAAAAATGTCCCTGACTTTTTCCAACAAGCATGTAACACACAATTAAAATTACGCACAAAAAATTTATTTAAAAAAACTCGTAAAATGCAAATTTTCTATAATCGTACATTGTCAGTAATTACTATGAATCCGAAATTATGACGCGACAACAAAGAATTACTGCCAAAGAGGTGAAGGCAAGCCTTAAAATCGTGGGGAGCGACACGCGGCGGTTCTTCTGTCGAAATTTAAGCAATTGTGTTCATTCTAACTTCTAAAGAAACTATAAGATATTTCAATGTAAAACTTTTTTCAGGACAAAAATTAAAGTCGATATTTTATTGCCAATTCATAAATTTGGTTGCTGAAACATAAATATGGTCCTTGAAAACTGCTCTAGTCGGAGAACATCACTAAGTAGCCCTCTGTTTAAGATCATTTTTACTGGTATGTAAAACAGTGTTTTAAACTATAACGACAATCTGGTATCTTTTCTGAAAATATTATACTGTATTAAAACCATAGACTAATGATGAGGTAGACCACTTATTCGTCTTCTGCTCATGTACCCAACATTGATCTACCTCAATCATACACAACTGTCAAAGTCACATGGCCAACAGTGATGAAAGTGTTTGTTTATATCTTAATTTTAAAATGATAAACTTATATGAATAAAATAATTTTACCATTTTGAATTTAATCAAACTCTATAAAAATTAATTAGAGGAAGTATAAATATATCTCAAAGCATTTGTTTATAAATGAGTTTTCTAACCTAAAATCCAAACCATGCAGTTTCCGCTAGATGTGTTGGCATAAAGGCAGTTCAATTTTGGGACACGTAGAATGGTTGTGCGCAGCTAGCGAGATCGATCTACCTCACCTTTAGTCTATAATTAAAACCCTATAGTCACGGTAAGAATTCTGAGGAAACAGAACACGCGAAGGGTTTTTTGTGCTATGTATTTTCCATCGCGGTTGTAATGATCCCTTACCGACGCACGTGACTTCCAACAGAAGGAAGGGATACGGATCGCGTCCGAATAGAGTTGCGATAACGCGATATCGCCGTATCGCACGTGTGCACTGGCACAGGCGCGATAGCGATATGGAGTGGGATGACCAAGCTAAGGGAAGGGATGCTTTGAGTCGTCAGGCGTGAACTGGAAGCTACACGTAGTGCATTGTCAGTCGTTACTGGAGAGTGAAACACGCGCGATGAACGTGGAACAGCTTATTGACTTTGTGAGAGAGAATCCTGTTCTTTATGATCACCGGCGCCGGTTGTACAAGGACATCAAGGAAAAGGACAGGGCATGGCTGGAAATAGCTACAAAACTATGTGTAACAAGTAAGTAAATATGATTTAATATTGTGAGTATAATTGGGGGCTAGAAAGTTAAATTCAGACACTGTTACTGCACTGAAAAAAAATTTTGTGGCGCCCACAAAATTGTATTATTGGTATTCACCCTGCCAAATTTTTTGTGGTGTACACAAAAAAATTTGTAGCTGCCACAAAATAAGTTTCTAGTGACCAAAAAAGCTTAGTGGCCATTAAAAACTTATTTTGTAGCAGCTACAATTTTTTTTGTGTACACCACAAAAAAAATTGGCAGCGTGAATGCCAAAAAAAATTATTTTGTGGCCGAAACAAAATATTTTTTTTTCTGTATGAATTTAGCCGACTTATATATTATTTTTTAATTCCCTGTGCTAATGAAGTACGTCCACTTCCAATATACTCTGACCAGTCTTGAAATCTCTGGGTGATTGAACATTTTAGCCGTTTAGTTTACAATGTTAACAGCTTACATTTAAGGAATTGTTTTGCTCCATACTCTTCTACAAGCCAACCATAATTTTGTTTGTTTTTTTTTTTTTTTCAGGCGATTCCGTGAAAAGCAGATGGAAAAATCTGCGAGACTGTTATTCAAAATACTTGAGAAGCACGGAACACCAGACTGGCCAGGAAACCGGGAAATACAAGTTTTGGCAATGGTCAAAGCAAATGAAATTCATGAAATCGCATTTGAAATGTGCGCGTTCAACAATCAATTTAGAGGCAGGCATTTCTATGACTAGAGAAGAGGAAACTCCGCGTTCATATTCCGCCCAAAGAGCAATTGTGGCTGAAGAAGTGGAGCAAGACGAATCAGCAGAAGTCATCCAATCATCTTTTCCCGATGCCTACAATGAAAGTGCAGGTTTGGAGTTTCAGAAACTCGCCAAACGAAGGAAGCGGGCACTCGCGTCTGCAAGAAAACCAGATTTCCAAACCCCAAGTACTAGCACTGACGAAATTATTGAGTACTTACAGAATGAGAATCGGCGAGACCTGGATGCCGCAGATCACATATTTTTAGGATACGCAAAAACCTTAAAAACATTCTCGCTGAGGAGACAGGTAGAAGTGAAAATTAAGATCGCCAGAATCATGATGGAAGAAGAGCTGCAACATTTAGAAGAGACATCGGGACTTAGCTCAACAATCACCCACAAAACAAATTCACCAGTACACCAGACAATGCAAAAAGCTAAAGATTATATAAATTATACACCATCACAGCACCACACCACGGTACCATCAAATCCTGCGTCTCTGATACAAAGTCAGTGTTCTGCAGACAAACACACACCTAAGGCAGGAGTTCCTAATCTTGTGGTCGAAGAACAGGTTTCTCCCAACAGTGCAGATCAAGAATGTGGAAAACAAGGTGACTCTTCTCCATAAAGATTTTACCTTCTTTAAAGTGACGAAAATTATTCAAATTAACATTTCGGTGTTTTTCGTTTTTAAAAATATTTTAAGTAAAACTGTATATTTTGAAAATTATATTTAACAATATTTATTCAAGTAACTGAAATTATTATTAATTATTATGTTCTCCAAAACAGATACTAGTATTTCGGTTTTTACATAGTTCCATTTTGAATGTTGCTAATACAAAACCAATGATGACATGAGTAGACAGAGTTAACTGCTCTATGCAAGCGATTCTCTGAGAAGTCTGTTAACTAATATTTTCCACTTGTACAAACACTTTAAAATATTGATACAATTTCTGTCTCTAGAAATTAAAGTGGCCCATACCAAGTTCGTTAAGGGATGGAGGTCTTAATCAAATAAAAGAATTAATTATAATTTCCTTATTTTATTTACAATAAATACAGCAAAACTCTCTGAACTCAAATTCTCACAATAAATTGAAATCACTTACTCTTCACGATTCACACCAATGAATAAAATTTATAATTACGCAAAGAAATCAATGAAATTAAATAATTAAAGATCAGTCCCAATAGACAGTGTATCAATCTATTAAATTATTTTATAATGTATGCGTCCATATTTGACAGTTCGAATATTTACAATATAATTTGTATTACACTTCCATTCAGTCCCACTTCAGTTCAGTCCATGTCCCGCCAGTCGTAATGTTCTAGAGTCCTCCAAGCGCCCTCACGCACAGTAGGCTTCACTCGTCGGTTTCACACCCTCTCGTCCATTCAAGCCACGAACAACTCACTCGCCGTCGTCCCACAATCTTCAGTCGTCGTCCACAATTCATTTCATTCACGCACACTCGGCCAGACGGCCTCCATCAAAGACTGCTGGCCGCTGGATTGCGGCAGTATATACAGGTATTTGGCCGCCACCTAGCATCTTCTCGAACTCGCGCGATGTGTCGCGGAGGGCTGAAGCGCCAGCCAGTCTCACGAGAACATTCTTGCGTCGTCGCTAAACGTATCGGAAACTCTAGCAGGCCAGAGGAAGTCTGTGACGCCAGCAAGTATCGCCGCTGTTGGCATTCACGGGATTCCCAGAAGGGGGAATCAGGAGGCCGCGAGCGCATTGTTCCAGGCAGAGAGGAGGGCGAGGTGGTTCTCCGATTATGGCGCGGGGAAATTAGTCGGCGCCAGCTTCAGCATGTAACACTGCCCCCTCCTTAAGTCTGTTCGTCCCGAACAGACTCTACAGAATCAGGATCTTCGTACAGCGCCAATCGGTCGATGTGTACAACCTTAGGATTTTCTTCCCAGGAATCCCGGTGACAGATCTGGAAGGAAGTGTCTCTTACATGCTTCAAAATTTGATAAGGGCCTTCCCAACATTCTTGGCATTGAGATGTATTCCCCCGAAGGTGTTTTCTTTCATACAGCCACACTATTCATCCTTCCCTGAATGCATCATTCGCAACTCTTGGACAACATCGAGCATTCCTCTTGATGCCACTAAACACTGCGATATGTTCGTACCCAGCCCCCTGGCTGTCTTCCTTCTTCTGAAGACCCATATGTGCAGCTCCATCTGAAAACCAGACTTCTCTCGTTTCATCACCTTCATTAACTGCTGGCTGACTTCTTACATGGTTCGACTGCAATATCCTTGTTCTTCTTACCACCATATGGCGATCTTTCTTCGTTTCCTCAGATCGGATGTTGTCAGTTGTTTCGATGGGCCCATGGTTTGGATGATTTTTACTGCGGCTGTCACTTCCATTTGTTCATGCTGCTGTCCCTTGACCGGTTCCTCGATGACTAGTCTCGGTTGGGATCTCTGAACAGCAGGCTCGTAAGTGTCCCTCCTTTCCACAGTTCCATCATTATCTGTGCCTCCGTCGACGAGGGACAGGTTTCGTCGCCTCTACGGATTTCAAAAGTTCCTCTACCGCCATCTCTAGTCTTCTCAAAAATCTCTCAGTCGTACTCACGTCTGACTGTTGGGTCCTGCAGTTCCTTTGCGGGCATTGGATACTCAAGTGTCCTGTCTGTCTCCATACCCAGCATTCCTGACGCCTAGATGGATAAAAACTGGGTTTCCTAGCACAGACTCTGGTAGTAATGTACTTCATTGTGATCTCTAACTTTCTCAAGACGTCCAGGATGCTATATTTATCTTTTTCATTGCACGGGGTAGCTGCCTATACTACATGTTGGAACGTCGGCTCGTGCTTTGCTGATTCTACCTCCAATGCTCGGGCTGGGGCATCCTGCATGCTGTATGGTGATGCCAGGTGTACAGCTCGGCGCACATCCGCATCGGTAATAGCATCTACGAAAAAGTCAACTGCAATGATGTCTCGTGCCTCCTCGGAGCACCCCTCCAGAGACAGGTGTGTCAGTCTCACAATGTCCTGCCACAGCTCCTGTAGTGGTTCGCTGGGTCGCTGGATGCAGCTTCACAGTTGGGCATGGTGAGCGTATCGCAGGTACCGGTCGCCGAATCGAAGCTCCAAAGCAGACACCAGTGTGGAGTATTCTAGACGATGTCGTTCTGGCAGCGACTGCAGTATGCTCAATGCTGGTCCCCTCAGTACATTCGCCAGATAGTACGCCCGCTGCTCTTCAGTCCAGCCATTCAGGGTGGCAACGATCTCGAACTGGGGCCGGTATTCGCACCAAGGTGTCTGTCCATCATAGGGGGCGGGCTGTATTGTGACGCCTTTACCCACCCCTGAATGGGGCGTACCCGCACTGCAGAACTGCGGCGCCTCCCCTGCTATGGCTGCACTAGTGGCGACTTCTACCTTCTCCTCTCTGCCGGCACTCGTCTCGGTGGCCACCAATCTCGGCTCCTCTTCCACCCCTGCATGCCGTCTCCTCTGCTGCTGCAAGAATTCCTACCACTCCTTCTTGAGGGCGCTCACTTCCTGTTTCATTTCTTGTTCAACACTGTCCATCCTATCATTCACACTGTCCATTCTTTCGCTCACACTGTCGATCTTATTGTCCACAAAGTCTATTTTATTGTTCACCAACTCGCTCACGCCTTCTACCTTTCTGTCCACATTTTTTTTACACTGTCTATTTTCTTATCTACTAGTTGACCAACACAAAATAATTCGGTTATTTACAGATTCGCTAACATTAATAACAGATTCACTAATATTATCTATTTTACTGTTTACATTTTCTATTTCACTATTAATTTGGCCGCTTAGTGCTTCAATTAAAGAGAGAAGTGCTTCCATGTCCACCGACATTTTCCTAGTTAGCATTCAAAGATTTCAAAACAATTACTCGGCTAAGTGCGCTCAAATATTGTGATATGTACAAATACTAATTACAATTATTTTATTATTTTATTTTTATAAAATGCCTCTACACCACTTCTGACACCAGTGTTACAATTTCTGTCTTTAGAAATTAAGTGGGCTATACCAAGTTCGTTAAGGGATGGAGGTCTTAATCAAATAAAAGAATTAATTATAATTTCCTTATTTTATTTACAATAACTACAGCAAAATTCTCTGAACTCAAATTCTCACAATAAATTGAAATCACTTACTCTTCACGATTGACACCAATGAGTAAAATTTATATTATAATTACGACAAAGAAATCAATGAAATTAAATAATTAAAATTCAGTCCCAATAGACAGTGTACCAACCTATTCAATTATTTTATAATGTATGCGTCCATATTTGACAGTTCGAATATTTACAATAAAATCAGTATTACAATTCCATTCAGTCGCACCTCAGTTCAGTCTATGTCCCGCCAGTCGCAATGTTCTAGAGTCCTCCAAGCGCCCTCATGCACAGTAGGCCTCACTCGTCGATTTCACGCCCTTTCGTCCATTCCAAGCCACGAACACCTCACTCGCCGTCGTCCCGCAATCTCCAGTTATCCTCCACACTTCACTTCACTCGTGCACACTCGGCCAGACGGCCTCCATCAAAGGCTGCCGGCCGCTGGATTGCGGCAGTATATATAGGTCTTAGACTGCCACCTAGAATTTTCCCCAACCCGCGTGATGTGTCGCGGAGGGCTGAGACGCAGCCAGTCTCACCAGAACATTCTTGCGTCGTCGCTAAACGTATCGGAAACTAGCAGGCGAGAGGAGGTCTGTGACGCCAGCAAGTCTCGCCGCTGTCGGCTTTCACGGGACTCCCAAAAAGGGGAATCAGGAGGCCGCGAGGGCATCGTTCCATGGAGAGGGGAGCAGTGGCGGCTGGTGACTTTTGAAACTGGGAGGGCTGTAGCGATCCTAACTCATGTCATTACAAATATCATTTTTCAAATAGGCACAGTGATAAATATATTGCGTACGTCAGGCTTAAGTAAGTGTAGGTTATGTAGCTAAATACAAAAAATAAGTGTGGTTTAAAAAAAAATGTATCATCGCCCGATTTGTAATGGTCAGCATACTGTGTCCGCTGGTTCAGATCTAATCACTATCACAGGTATGTATTTGTTTTAAGTTAGTTTAGGTTATATTACTTCCAACCAGTACCTACATGATGTGGTACATTACACAGACAAGAGATAACATAATAATACCAATTCGACCATACTAATGATGATAATAATTTAAATATACTAAAACAAATATATTTTTTAAACCAAATACTAATTTACATAGCCTAGAGTACATAAAAAATTCATGTCAAATTTAAATTAGAGGATAAAAGTGGCATATCTTAATTAATATATGTAAAGAATATCCATTCGTCAACCTTAGCGCTAACTGGCAATGTATATTCACCTTAACAAGCAATGCAAATTTTCTGGCATTTTTTATATGTTGCGAACATGATTTATGTCTTTTACCTTTGTCTCGCAAATGTTTTAAATCTTTTACTCCATTGACAGTCCACACAAGATCATTAGGTTTCATTAGCAAAACAAATTAAACAAAATTGAATATCTTGTCGTAATAAGGTTTAAAATTATACTCGTTGAATTAACAATTATTTACAAGTTTACACAACACGACAATAACAACAATTCAACCCTGCTTCGACCGATGCTCATAGCTCATCATTAATTAACGACAAACGTATTCAGAGTATTACACACTATATTTGAAGCTCACGCGAGTTTCAACGACATCTATAAATAAAAAATATTCGAAATAAATACAAGCATTGTTAAGAAATGTGTTTAACAAATGAAAAGAGTGGAGCGCGAAAGTGTGCTTACAAAACATGTAGTTTTGGTAGCTTTGTCAAGTTTCTCTCATGACAAGAGTCTCGTCCATCTCAAAAACATTGGCTACGAAATAACCTCCGTATTCGTACGCAATATTATTTACTGAGTAGCAGATAAGTAGAGGTATGCGTTCTGAGATTTTATTAGGAGGGCTGCGCCCCGCAGCCCTACCTCAGCAGCCGCCACTGGAGGGGAGGGCGAGGTGGGTCTCCGATTACAGTGTGGGGCAATTGAGTCGGCGCCAGCTGCAGCACGTAACAATATTTAATATAGTCCAAGTTATAAAACATGACTTTTTCATTTATTCTGTGCACCACAAATGTTATCAATGGGATATACGCATGTACAAAGAATAATTCTGATAGAGATATATTCAAACCATCCTATTAAAAACACCCAAGAAAATCTTTATATATTTGTTAGGAGCTTTTGTATACAGATCCTCCACAATGTCTACAGACTTAATTTTTTAATTTGAATTCTGTGTTTAAATCACATCACCATTTTTTTTTTTTTTTATTTAAGATATTTAGAAACTAGAGATACTTTCTGTACAATAGGACCATTTCAGGATTAATTGTCAAATTTGAGTGAAATTTTAACGGACGTTTGTGATGCTGATGTGTGGAGGACCTTAATCTGACTACATGTCAGAAATTGCAAGACAGACAATGGAAACTTATACTCAACGGTTTGAAGAAGAAAAATTTGGCTATCCAATCTTTACTAGCGTAAAGTTTACTTCTCCTGTCTGAAGAAACATCAATTGTGCTTTTATCTACTGTGGAACCTGAGTATGAATTCAAACAAAGTGTGTTTATGCTGACGACGTAAATGATTGCCAAAGGTTTAATTCAACAATGGCATGTAAATCCTATGGAAAACTCCAGAGATGTTTTATTTACAGTACTTGCTTAATTTAAATAAAAACACTGTCTTGCAATTTTTTTCCCTTTTTAACTTTTTACTGAAACTTTTTCTGAGAACTTAAGTTTAACAATTGCTTCCCGAAAGTAGGGAATTGCACTTCGTTTCCTTATAAATAAAATCATTCTACAATATTTCGTTTTAATAAACGATTTAGTTTCTAAAAAAAAAATAAGACATTTAACATTTGATACTCCGTTTCTCTTACTGTATTATGATTTAAAATAGTTCCTCAAGCGAGATGAATCGACGCCAGTTATTACACAGTTTTGTTATGTCGTTTTTTGCTTTACTCAGAATCTCGTCAAAACATTAAGTTGCCATTCTGAAGTATGGGGCTTGTATAAAATCGTCTTTCAGTTCTCATTAGCTGTGGAATCAACGTTTAGTCACCTTGTTCTTCCCTTGCGATCTTTATTTCATGAATCCACAATCTCCTAGAGTAGAACAAAAAATTCCAGATCACGACAAATTAGAAACAAAAAGCTGCACTTGGTAAAGAAATAATACAGTATGCTGAACTTATCTCCGTCCATTTTGCCTGTGCCGGTCTTCGTCTTCACCTGCATAGACCAGAAACAAAAGCACTTCCTCCTCTGAATCGGAATCCATGACTGCAGACCAGTGTTGCCAGCCATTTCTCAGCCATGTCCCTGTACGGACAGATAAAAATTTCTCTGCATTGGGACAAAAGTCCCAACAATCAATTAAAATTTACGTAAGATAAATTAAAAAGTATAAAAATGCACACCACGTAAGAATAAAACTCAATAACATATTTCGGCACCCATTTCAGCGTTCTTTGCTTACAGTTTCTATATAACAAGAAAATTTACTACTTTTTCATAACGAATTGGGTTGAGAGATTTGTGCGGCTCTTATTATCGTGGTCCTGAGAGCCGAACGGGGTGAAACGAGGTGAGAATGGAGCAGCACCGGAATTCAAGGGCGGGAGAAACGGGAGGTTGCCGAAGAAATCCGCCGACCAGCGGCATCGTCCGTCACGATTCACATTTGCGAAAATCCGTAGTGAACTGGCCAGGGATTGAACCCGGTTCGCCTTGGTGGGAGGAGAGCAGTCTAACCGCTCAGCCCCCAAGATCCCTTCATATCGACGTACATAGCAATGTCGCGGGAATTAATATGTTATCTCTAAACGAGAATTAAGAAGATCTGAGCACATACTTCAAACAGTATTGAAATGTCCCTACATTGTCACCGAAAGTTTTGATCCGTCCCTTCGTACGTACAGAAAACTATAGTCGTCAAATAGGGACATGGCCCTACTGTTGGCAACACTGCTGCAGTGTCCAGACAAAACCAGCATTGCGCAACTATCCTTGCGTTCTATAATCTGTTCGCGGTTTCTTACCACTTTGTAAATCAAACCTTTGAAAAACTACCCTATGTTTGACGTGTTTGGTTGCTTCCTGAATATTTCACATAATACAAGCCTCTAATGCACGTGTTAACATTAAAGTACGTTACATTTATTTAAATTGAGATTTTACTTATATTCTATCTAGAAATTGTAATATTTCATATATAATAAAAACGAAATAAAATATGGGTAAAATAGGTGTGTTGGTAACTCCTAGCAAGAAATAGTTCTTATGCAGAATAATATTACATCGAGAGCGCACGAATCCGGTGCGTAGTTTCTTTGATTTAATTGTCTATAAAGACTGTTCACGATAAAGTGAGAACTTTTGAAATCAGCCTGCGTATATATTAAAGGGCGCACCGAGTGATATTCGCCCAGTAAATTTGGTAACGATGGATGTAAAGTAGTTCCATATATTAACATCGAATTAAAAGGGTTTAGGTAACAATTTGTGACACTTTAATTACTTCTCTAGCTTTCTGTTTTTAATACATCGAAGTGTAAAAATGAGCATATGTGTAAAATATTTACTGTTATAATAACTTCACAGTTTCACTTGACCGACGTATGAATAAAGTGATGTGGCTCATGGCAATGTTAATTTTACATAAGGCGGAAGAGTACACAACGTGCATACAAGCAAATCTTAAGCAGCGTTCCCAAAAGTGCTCATCTTACAGTGAACCCCCAACACTTAGCTGATCTTGTTTATATGAGGCGGAAGAATATACTGGAAGAAGAACTTTAGCAGGGCTTAAGAAAAGTTTTAAATAATTGTGAATGAAGTATACCTCACCCGACGGATAGGACACAGTATCGCCTCGCTATACTAGTTGCGATAACGACAAGTGGGTAGATAACCGCCACTGTGTGAAAACACCCTTTGAACACAAGGTAATCATTTATCGAGCGATACTGTATCGTGTCGCTCCGGGTTCAGTATCGCGCCTGTGTGTGGAGACCTTGAGTCGTTAAAAATATTTTTTACTAGAGCAGTCTCCTAAAATAGACGGGCGGGCAAAATATTGAGGTTCAAACATGACATCCTAAGAACCCATTCAAATTACACAGGGCGGCTTGACAAACAATAGCGAAATAGACGTCGCATATATAAGTGGCATTTTTTCTAGTAGTAAGGGCGTGAGGAATCCAGATCAAAGGCGATGTTGTTTTTATTAAATGGATTATCAATTTGATATCAAAACGATTCATCCTTAATCCGTTCTTAATACGATGAAAAATTGTTCATCCGAATTTAGTCTGATTATTTTTTTAAAATTCTCATCGGATAAAATGATATGAAAATTTGATTCATTGATCCAATAAATTTAATTGAATTAATCAATCAAAATTGTTGTGTGATAAGTGTATAGGTTGTTGTACTTTATTTCTTTTTTTTTTGTGGGGGTGGGGAGCAGCTGTAGTAGATGTTGTCAGGACGACGACTGGCACTCGCCTGAGGTGTGGTGTGTTGGGGCAGGGTATATATGTGCTCAATTTTGTACAAGCGTGGCATAAATGTATTTTTTTTTTGTTTTGGGAGTAGGATATTGCTCGTATACAGTATTGGGAAATAGGACTTTGAAATATAGCATTATTCCAAATGAATAACAGTGGTGATGTATTACACGACAGAAATTTCTGAGTCTTTAAAGGAATATAATGGAAATATATTTCAAACGAGTTCTACCTATCAATATAAATAAATATCCCAGCGATAAGTATACCGAACACAACTAAGTGAATAACCTGGTCTCATAAAGAAACAAGTACTAAACGATCACAACTACATGAGTATCTGTAATAAATGAGCTCAGTGAAGCAGTGTATGACGTGTGGAAAACTTTAAGTGCGGCCGACGTCTGTCCGCTTGGGAGGTTAGTCTATGATTGAGACGTGGAGCTTGCAGCCGAGTTGAAATAACGGCAAAAATTCTGAAGCATCAAACTAACTTATATTTCCATAGAAAACTTGTTTACCACCTATTCTGGTAACTTTAAAACAGAAACAAGCAACTTGAATACACTATGTCCTACACACTACTCATATGCATTCTGAATTATATCTAGAAAAAGAGATTACCCTACCAAGCTACTATTAAAGATGAACAATTTAATCACATCTTCCTGAACATTTCACATGAAATATAAAAAAAAAACTAACCCAGATGTTTAATGCAATTTTCATTTCCCTGGGAAAATTGTAAGAAGAATAATTCAGTTTAAACACAATTTCCATCGAAGTGTAAGGAGAATTAATCCCACAAAGCATAATCCTGCAACACTTCATGTAAACTTCTTCGAAGAAAAATCATTCTAAATAATGGACATGCTACGAATTTCCGTTAAGTCTGTGAAATTCACAGCACTTGGTAACACAAAAGCGACTGGAAAATCCTATCAGCTTTCGTCGACCGTGCTCAGAAACAGGGTTTACACGATAAGTGCTTATAAAATTACTTAAAAATAATGGATACTCTATGTCGGCTTAAGCAGTGGTGAAGCCTGCTGAGCACCTTCCCCTTTGGTCATAGACCTAGTCTCTGCCAAACAACGCTGCGACCGGTGAATAGATGCTTTAGAGGCGAGAGCGATGTATGCGTGTATCCAGTACAAGGCTTTTCGTCAAACTAACATGGTGCTGGTAAGTGAGAGGTGGAACAGATCGCCCCTGCCTGCCTACACTCCCTTACCCCGCCCCCCTTAACAACAACAGACCACGTCTTTGGTTTGCTTGAGGACTGTCTGTCTCTGAGATGTGCCTCCCTGCCCTGACCCTATCACCCCTGACCAGCCCAGAATGCATTTTCGGATAATTGTAATACTGCCCTATCCATGGATGGCACTACACACCTCCTCCCCAAACCCCTTCACTTCCAGCTCAAAATTGGCTTTGTCCGAAATGACGGGTTCTTTGCACCTGCTATCGGTCCAACACCACACTTCGCAAACCTGTCTAGTGCAAAGTTCCCCATCCCTCCAACCATCAGCCCAGAGCGTGTATTTTCCAATACAAAGACTGTCTGCCATGGCTAACCATACACCTCCCCACATCCAGCCCAGAACGCATCTTTATGCACCGCGTGGGAGAGTCTCCAACTGTCAGACACCCCTCAGACCAACAAATTTTGAACTCACCTTGTCTGGCTAGTTCCTGTCTCCCCTCTGCCTACAAACTTTCACTTTCGCCTGAAGACTGACCTGTCGAGAAAAACTGATTCTTCAACCAAGATCCTATCTTACTTCCAACCAAATAAAATTTGCTACCCAATTAGGCCGATGAAATTTATATCCCAGAAGTCGAAATGAATTTTAATCCCCAGATAAAATTTCGAGATAAATTGTTTTATATTTTTTATCCAATTAACTTTTTGTTTATCCTGCTTACCAGCAAACACCTTTGCACTTAGTCTAGGAAACTAGGTATATTTTCATACAAGAGATATTCTAACTCGCTAAATTTTTAACATTGAAAGAACAACGTTTATTCAAACATGCATCATTCGATTTAAGCAATACTCAAGTAAAACATTTTCAACCACTGAAAACCTTCATTTAAAAAAACTCACCTTTAAACCAAATGTCTTTAAATTCAGGGGAATAGTAAACATACATATTCAATCTGTTTTAAATATTTATTTGTGTAGCAAAGAAAAATATACATTTTTAACATGTAGTTTTCTCCGTAAGTTTCTCAGTCCAGAATTTCGACTGTACTTTATAGCATAAAGTGTGTATATTTGAACTTATTTTATTTACAAATACTACTTTTTCGATGTAATATTACTGAAATAGTGTGAATCCAGCTTGAAATGACTACTATCAAAGCTGAAATTGGTTAAATTTCACAATATTTCAACTTAGTTTCTAAAAAGGCCAAATTGAAGTTAATTTAAAGGACATTGATGGCAATTTTTTAACATAAGTTTAGTTTTATAAAATCTTTAATTTTTTTCTGAGTTTGTGTAATGTATGATGTGTTTTTACCACCAGACATCATCGTGTTGAATCTTCAGCAGCAACAGCAATACCTGTAATCTGTTTTTGTGTAACAAAATATTTTTATTAACAGTTTGCTGAACTCTTGCAACAGTAGATTTGAAGGGCAGCAGGAAAACGTTCTTGGAGCTGTTGTGTATAGCTAAGAGGTCTTCCTGCTTGCCTCTGAAAAAGGCATCTGTGTCAGTCCGGTCTTGGTTTCTTATGTCCCCCAGGAACATTCAACTTGACCAGAGGGCCAATGGAGGTTTTCTGAAGATACTACGGGTTCCTTTTCCTGTACTTTCAAATTTCATTCAGTTGTTGGATTATTTTCTCAAACATTTTTGTAATTTCCCCTCAGCCCTTCAGAGTTTGTTTTTATTAAATTTCCTTAATGGCAATCTCATGACTTAAATTGTAAACATTGTATTCTGCTACTTGACTTTAAATACATCCAACAGCTTACCAGCAGTGCTAGACATCCACTCCTTTTCATGTTTACCAAGAATTTTTCTCTTTACTGCTATTAAATACTTGATCCACTGATCATAAACAAATTATTATATAATGACATGAGTAATTACAAAACTAATAAATAACAAGTCACAATACTTCTTTTTTAATATTGGATTTTTTTATTTATTTACAAAAAATCATAAAACATCTCAGTTAACTCTTCGATGACAAAGACTCGAAATATACACTTCAAAAATATAAAATTCACTAGGAACTTTTTTATTTTGCCATTTATGCATGAAAGTCGTACCATCTTATTAACGAATACTCCATCTTACATCTTAAAACTGATAAATAATCACAACTAAAATCATGTCATGACTGAAAACCATTAAACATTTTTTATCATTTACGTGTGAAAGCCATACCAGATTATAAACCTATACTCCGTCTTATATCTTAAAACTGTTAAATAATCACAAACTTTCCATCATTTTACGTCTGAAATCTTAAAATTTATTAAAATTGTTTAAATAATTGAAATTATGAGACAATTTCATACTTTCAATGATTAAACTATAAAAAAAATCCTCACCATATTACAAGTAAAAATAGTTAAATTCATTTAATTTATCACTTAACTTTTCCCCCATATCAAACCCAAAGATCATTACAAATTCAAATTGAATTTTTTAAAATCAAATTACGATGTGTCCGAAACCATTAAAATCATAACTTCATCGCTGTAAGTTTGAATTTACATTTAAATAATCCCCATAAGTTTCAATTTGCATTAAAATTTCCATTTTGTGTTAAGAGATAAGCTGAATTTGTATTTCTTTACAGGAATAACTGATAGTAGTGGTGAAGCAGGTGAAGGCGGTGATATAGGTGATAATATTTGGACTATATATTATTTGTAGAGATGAAGGTATTAACAAAGGAGGAGGTGGGGAAATTAATTTACGTTGCAGTGGTTCAGGTGATAATATTTCAGGAGATGGTAGACTTGGAGCTGGTGAAGAAATAAAATTTAATTGTAAAATTTTTCCAACTCTTGGAATAAGCAGTTGTTAGTCATATCTTCCTGCACATTATTTAAGGATATAACCATTAAATATAATGGAGTGCAACAAGAACACATTTGTGGTTTTGCACACATCGCTCACCTGATTTGATGTCTGTTTTTAAATCTAGAGCTTCCAAGCTTGATGTACAAGGCGTTGCTGTAGGTCGGGACATCGAATGTGTCGCCATTGGTCATGATGTCACCATAGGTCTTGACATTGAAGATGTTGCCCTAGGTCTTAACATTGTCGATGTTTCCATAGGTCTTGACATCGAATGCATCGCTGAAGATCTGGACATCGAAGGCATCACTGTAGATCTTGACTAGAAGGCATCGCCACAGGTGTTGATGTTGAAGATGTTACTGAAGGTCTTAACATTGAAGATGTTGCCATAGGTCTTGACGTCGAAGGCGTCGCTGTAGGTCTGGACAGCAGAGGCATCGTCGTAGGTCTCGCTACCACATATGTCAAGATAGCTCTTCTTGATGTCGAAGACATCACTGTAGAACTGGATGTCGCTGTAGGTCTGGATATCACTGTAGGTCTGGGCAGTAGAGGCGTCGCCGCAGGTCTCACTACCACAGAACTCGATATAGGTTCTTCTTGACGTCGAAGGCATCGCTCTATGTTTTAATGCTGGAGGCGATGCTGTAGGTCTTGAAATTGAAGATGATGGCGTACATCTTTATGTTGAAGATGTTGCCATAGGTCTTGACATCGAAGGCATAGCTGTAGGTTTGGATGGCAGAGAAGTTGCAGCAGGTCTTGCTACCACAGAAGTCAATATAGTTCTTCTTGATGTCGAAGGTGTTGCTAAAGGTCTGATGTTGCTGTAGGTCTGGATGTTGCTGTAGGTCTGGATGTCGCTGTAGGTCTGGATGTCGCTGTAGGTCTGGATGTCGCTGTAGGTAAGGACATCAGAGGCATCGCCGTAAGTCTTGCTACCACAGATATCAAAATAGAAGGTTTCAATGCTGGAGGTGATGCTGTAGGTCTTGACATTGAAGATGTTACAGTTGTGAAGATGTTGAAGGTGTTGCCATAGGTCTTGATGTCGAAGGCATATCTGTAGGTCTGGATGGCAAGGGCATCGCCATAGCCCATATTTTCCATTAATGAGTATGATCATGTTTTACCATGGACAGAATTATATTTATAAGATATTTAAAACTTTTCATAAAGGTTGGTGTGTATGGGGCAGTTAAATTTGTTTCAGAAATAATAGTTTATTATTTATATATATGTCTTGTGTATTTTTTATTTCTATATATTTTCCATAATAATGGAGGTTGGAAAGTGAATATTAACTTTATAAAGTAAAAAAACAATCTTTTGCTCGAGAGCTTGAATTCAGGTAGGAAAGCATTATCGTCTTCCTTTCCTCGACAGTTACAATTATTGACCTGAGCTGGTCTCCCTACTGGGGGATGGGAACGGCCTTTGCTGCTCGCTTTGGGAAAAGTAGGCACCGGGGTTGTCTCCACAGTATAATAAAAGCCAACTGTTTCTGCGAGGTTTGTCGGACTCAGGCATACATGCTCTATGATCTAAGTTGTGGTTGGTAGCTTTGGAAAGACAAGTTTAAACCTTGAAGGTTTGTGACTCACCTCAAATCTTGGTAACACTGGTATACCTGTACAACTCTAAACATAATGGTATTTTTACATGTCTGGAGGTATTAGTAAATGCTATAAGTATATAAATTCGAAATGAGTATAAATTAGTTAGCTAATAATTTTTAATTGGAAATAATTCATTTAAGTTTAAGCATCTATAAAAACTGAGTACTTCTAGATCATTCTTTATAACACTAATATGTGTTATTGCAACATAGTTTGATAGAAACCAAACTAATTGAAAAAATCTCTCTCTCTCTCTCTTGAGACAATTTTATCAATATTTTTTTCATTTATTACCAAAAGAAGTTCACTTTTTAAGAAGTGAGGTTAAATAAACGTACAAATGGAATTTCTTTTTAAGACATTTATTAATAAAAATGTATTAAAATACAGTTTCTTTTAAACAAATTTATGTACATTTTTTACTACAGGATGTTTCAAAATGTTAAATAAATTATTTCTTACCAAAACAAAGTTCAAATGGTTTACTCAGACATGATAATAACTTGCTGATATTGCTTCGATTTCTGTATGCAAGAACAGGTGATTTCATTCTTTTGTTGATTCACTTTTATGAACTACAGTATTACATTCAACAAAATAACTTATATACTAAATTTCACTCATTAGTTCACAATGTTCTCTCATCCTAAATAGTGCCATATCACTCATATAATATCCACGGGTGATTCCAGAGGAGAATCACCATAATCTGTTTCACCCCAGTCAGACATAATTGTCCAAGTTAACATTAATTTCGAGTTTTCTTCTGCAGAGTAGAATGTTGAATTAGATCTATATATTTTATATAATTGTTTGAACAATGGGTGCTTGTATTATTTTTGAATATCTGTTACTTTCCCATTCCACACACTTTCGAAAATACATTTTTGGTCAACTCCACCTACATATATTTCACAGTTATTTAAGTATTGTTTGCAAATATCTTTAACAATCGCATACTCCATATATTCACTCTCCCATTTTAAACCATGGTGGTGTTTTCATACCCACATATTAGTTATCTTGTATTTGGGAAATAGATATTTCCAGTCGAAAGGAGCTTTGAAGCTGAATATAGTTGTATGTTCTTCCATATCAGTAATATCTTAATGATAAATTTATCTGGAGATTGAAATCCTTGTACATGGAAAAATATCTCATCATAGTGGTGGTTTGTCACCTACTGACTCAACTCATTATTTTCACCAGCTTATCTCTAACATTGTAACTTGCTAATCTATCATGAATTATCAGAGCATATGCTGATGTATTTGCTGGGATTGGTGTATTTGCAATAATTTCAATTTGTGAACCAATTACACTATTAGTGATTGTGTCATCTTGTTTGCTTACAACAAATACAAATAATGTTCCTCTGATTTTAAATTATTCAGGTTGTAGGATCAGTGAGCTGATTTTCTTATAATACATTTCCTAGAAGTTTGAGTACATATTGTAGCAAATAAGGAATTTCCCATGATCTGAAAGCAATATCTAGATTCTTACCTTTTTCGATACATTTTAAAAACTTTACTTTGTTCACAAGTGTTGATTTCAATATGTAGCACTAGCCATTCAACATCATTTAATTACAAATGTTACACCTTCCTTGTTATTAGCTGTATTATATATGGTGTTCAAATGTATATTGCCAAATAGAATAACTAATTCTTGTTTAGCATTTAAAATTACATGTTTATAGTCCTCAGCAAATACAAGTATCATACTTAATGGTATAACAACTTCATATTTTCTGCCTGGGTTAATTTGTAGTGTAAGATTATTAGCATTGCTCCACTGAGCCATAAGTCCTGTATAAAGATTGTTTACTTTCTTTAAAGCGGAAGTAATTCCAACATCTCGTGTTTGGTCTATTTGAACACCATTGAGCAGATTTGCAATTCTATCGATTGAATGAAGTATTCTGTTCCTCACTATTGATGAAGTTACTGCATTAGTTGCATCATCTCTCTTTTAAATTGTTCCTTTAAACCTTAAACTTTATTTCAATAGGTAATTTGTAAATATCGTGATTTTGTATAGCAATCGTTACTTCCAATGGAAATATATACAGACCTGCTCGGAATGGTTCATATACATGTATTTCCATATTGGTGATTGCATCTTCATAACTGATTGGCTCTTCGATATTAAGTAAGTATTCCATTTACATTAACAGTATATCCTAATTCCTTTAAAAACAAATTGTTGCCTTGTGTTAACCTCAAAGGTAACTTATTAGAAGTGAGTGTTTTATGCTTGGGTTTACATATTTTTATACTTCCTTTCTTCTAAATATGTTCCTTAGTAAAATACTTTTTGAAAGAACCACCTACTTTATATCTGTATTGGGTATTATACTGAATACCCATTTTGATTGTAATAAACATGGAATACAACTGTTTAAATAGTTTTTTTTAAGTGAAATGGATGGTAATTTCTTTGTTTCTAAAATTGATGTGATTACCATCGTGATCGACAATTGTAACAACTATTTCATCAACACGATTCACTATTACTGGGAGATATAACAATGTATTTTCAGATAATGTTGCTTTAATGAACATTTCTAAATCATCCAACTCAGATTAACCTACTCGTACCACAATCTTATATGTTTTTTCACCAATGTTACCGTAAATGATTGTTTGTCTATATCGATGTTTGGTATATTGTTGTAAGTATCAAATGCGATTTATTTGCCATTGTCCCTCTAACTCCAAAGCTGGGAAATATATCGACAGCAATTGCGACGAATTTCTACTTAATATCAACATGATTGACATATTAATAATATGTTTTACTAATACATCGACTTATATATCCTATTTATAGTCAAAAATGTAAGGATAAATGACCATATTTATTGTATTTTTTAATTGTTCCATTTTATAATTGTATCTTAATTGTATGTTTTTCAAATTATTGCAGACTTCAATTGGAGGACATCACCAAAACTGTCATAATACTATGATTTATTTATGTTTTTAACTAATGCAACCCAATGTGTTCCTTCATTTTGTTTCGAATCTAAATAAACAATATACTTTGCAAAGGTTTGGTTTCTTTGGTAAATCGTCTCTCATATACACACCTCGGAAATAAGGGATATCCAGTTTCTTTACATATACATTAATGTCTTTGTTTGTTAATGCACATTTTGGAAGACTATTTAGGACTTTCTGCATTTTTTCCACGTTTGTAGTTTTTTCATCCTTGTCTAACTTTATAGGGTATCAAATAAATTCCTTTACCCTTTGATTTAACTGCTCTTCTGATAGCCGAAACTCCTCCAAGGATTGATTCAAGAACTGTTAATACTGGAAATAGGAATAGAATGATTCCTCCTTTTTTTTTTTTCATTTAGTTTTACCTTTTAAACTCATGAATTTTTAAACCTTTGCGCACATGACTTTGTCAACAACCCAGGCACCTAGCTTTTCAACAGTGTATTTAGATGGATTCGTCCTCATATTTGCTGCTTTATTGGCTAGAATTGTATCTGTTCTATGTCTTTCTTTCAAATCATTTGTATGATCATAAACTAAATTGTGTTCTTTACATGCATTACCAAGAGAGTTTATTCCTTGATTATTCCGCACCACACATTTTCCAAGCTTAGTACCAGGTCCACAATAATTGTAATTCGATAAAAGCAACTAAAATAGTAATTTATTAATCAGTGTACTCAATAATCCACATCCTTTTTTGATATGTTTAGAACAAGCCATTATTTTCAACTGAACACAAGCCTATAAGTAGCCTCTCATTTATAGTTTTTCATTAATATGTTACATTATGATATGTTATGTTACTTCATATTATGCTATGTTATGTTATACTATGCATTTGTTTAAAAATGAACATCTTCCTGTAGTTGTAAATACAAAAGAAATAATAATTGAATAGAAACATGGTATTCTTTTACCAACAAATATATGTTGTATGATAAGCAGTCCTTTTTCATGTGGAAAAATGTGTGTTATTATGTCACTGTAGAAACATCCAAATGGACTTAAATTTGAAAATGTATGTGTTTTCTACAACAATACAATAAGAGAAATATCAACAATTAGCGACTATTGTGTAACTAACTGAAGAAATGCGATGTTTCCCTTTTACAAATAAAGATATTGTGCCTCCGAATGAAGCATTGCCCCATTTCTGTACTTATTTTTGATGATGTTTGGTGTGGACCACAGGGTGAAATACAGCAATATTTTAGTTTTGATCGACATTCAAATGTTAACTGTTTTGATCGATCAATAAGTTATGCACATATTTCAAAACATATTTTGCACAATAATGCAAATATGATAATTTTGTTTAAAATGGAAAGTATGAATCTGCAACATATTTACAATGATCTTGTTTTAGGCGATATGAAATTTTCAAAGTTTAAAGATATGTGTTTTTACTGTTGGAAAAACAAATACAGTTTTCTGGTGATTATACCAATGTTTCTCCTATATAAAGGTAGATATAGATCTGGATTTGACAGTTTTTTTACTTCCCATGCAAGAATAATGATTATTTCATAGTTTGGACAAGCAGTATAAAACACAATCATTACAGTAGTTGTTTAACAAAAATCGTGATGGGAATTGTGATCTGAACAGACATATATTACATAATGTGGGTATGGCTGTGAATAAACATTATGTGGAAGACTTAATCACCATTTTGCTAAACATGTTTAAATCACAATCGAGTGCTATTCAAGAGAAATAAAATAAAGTTTTTTGATGAAAATGATAATGTTTATAAAAACACAAGTGTAATTGCAAACATTTTAACTTACATTAGTAATGATTTGGAGGGTAATGAATTTAGAATTGAAAAATGTTTAAATGGATTTAGTAACTACTTTAATGATATTACAAACATGATTTTTACAACACAACTTTCAGAAATGCAAGATAATTTAAGACTTGTAATAAATGAAGTGGTAAGTGCTAGTATTATGAAACAAAACTGAAACACGAATGGAAAAAATAACGAAATATATAAGTGATGAATTGATTTAAAAAATATGGTTTAGTTATGCAAACTGATATGAGAAAACTAAATAAATATTTGGAAAAATGATTAACTTAATTTATTAATGATTTAAGAGTTAAAACTATAGCAAAATTGGATGCTGTTTTAAGTAAAGTCGATAAGATTGAAAAAGTGCAAACTAATCGAATGAGTGCACCATTAGTCGACCTACTACAGGACTTCGAAAAACAACGATTTAATTCATGTATAAATAGCTGAAATTTAATGTAATATAATCAAACATGTATGCCTCTGCTTCGGAATCACATAACATTATATCTGCCCAATGGAAAGGTATGTTTTAAATGAAGAAATATTTAAACATGTTAGAGTAGAATGGATGTATTATATTCTGTGTTGAATTAGCCCAGTGAAATACCTTTGGAAATTAAATGGGAAGAAGAACATTTCATGAAAAAGAAGAAGCAATCCCTTTCTCATTAACACATTGTTATTTAGTTTTAAAACATACTTCACCTATGCGCGACATGATATTGGGTTTGTATCGAAATGGAAACACATGGTTTCTGGGATATTTGTTCATTACATTTTTGTCTGGTAGTAGAATTAAAATAGGTGATTACATAACTGATGTAAGTCAAGATATGTTTGAATTATTATTTTTAAATGTTCCAAATGGATATTTCGATGCAGATTTGGAGAAATATAAAGAATTTCTTTGTTGTACGAATGCAAATAACTGTTTAAGAGATGAAAACCACCCGAAACTTCATTTAATAAGAGACATTCTTGGAAATGGAATATATAAAGATTTAATTGATGACCAGTTTTCTCCTGTATATTGGAACAATCCTAATGAATTGGTCAACAGATTAGAACTTCTCATTGCTTCGAGAGAATCGGGTAATAATTCATATATGAACCAAATTATTTATATTATTGAAGAGTTGAAAGAAGATGGTTATAATTCCAATGAGGTATAGTAATATTTCTCAATAATTTCACGCCCCAGCTAGGATAATATATCCTAGAAGAAGAGTTATTACAAAAGGGTTAAATTATTTTTTCAGGCTGATTTGTGTGAAATGGCATTGCTTTCCAATTACAATAAAGGATACAAGTATATTTTAACCATAACAGACGTTTATTCGAAATATGGATGGGCTAAATCTTTAAAAAACAAAACTGGGAAACATGTTAGCATTGCAATGAAGATTGTTTTGAAAGAGAGAAAACCAAATTCGCTCCAAACCAATAGAGGAACAACATTTTTTTCTACACTGTTCCAGAAACTAAGGACAGATTGCAGTATTAAACACTACACAACTTATTCAGACCTTAAAGCCAGTGTTGTAAAACAATGCAACAAATTGATTAAACAGTTAATATATAAACATTTTATGTCGAAAGGGACTTACAAATGGGTGGATGTTTTACCTGAAATAGTTAACTTTTATAATTCCAGATATCAGAGAACTATCAAATGGCACACAAAGAAGTTATGGATAATAGGTTAAGGAAAACAATTTATAATAATGTTAAAGATATTAAGGAGAAAAAACAAAAGTTTCAATTTGACGAATATATATGTATCTCGAAGCATAAAGGAATCTCAGAGAAAAAATGGATGGTTAATTGGCTTTATGAAATATAAAAAAAAATTTTCAATTAGACAAACATATCTCAGAGTGTATTATATAGAAACCTATGATGGACAGCCTATAAAAGGCGGTTTTTACAAACATGAACTGAAAAAATTTAGCTATCCAAATGAATATTTGATTGATAAAATCATTAAAAGGAAAAAAGATATGTCCTTGGTTCGATGGATGGGTTTCTCAAAATCACATGACTCATGGGTTAAAAATAAAGATATTAAAAGATTGTAATACAATGATTGTAAAAATTATGATACTAAATAAAATAAATATTTTAAATAATATTTGATGTGTTATATGATTAAATAAACCTGCTGTTAGCAATGGTGTTTGGATGTGCAATTTATTGTGCAATCGATTCACTTCTTGATTGGATTATAGTTTCATTGTATTAACATTTAAGCGATGATCTGTTGCATTTATTTCCTTTTATTATTATATTTATTGTAAAATTATTTAAGTTAAAAACATTTATTTTTGAATTACTCCTTTTAGTGGGGATTATATATAAAAAAGAGGAGTATTCTGACTTGTTATTTATTCCTTGACTTCTATTTTACAAGAAAAAATTTTTGGGGGACCTCAAATTTTTAACAGACAATGTGTATGGCAGAGGAAAGGTGTCTATTGGTCATGTGTTAACAATTAGGATACAAAATTTAAGAGAGAGGGGAGACAACCATTAGGATAGGAGAAAACCTAAGTCAGTGTTCCTAACAAGACTATCATTTAGTTGCCCTTAAATATTCGGAATGGAATACAACATCCTATACACAGGCTTGGCTTCCAATGTTATTATTAGCGAATCTAATGCTATGAAGGAAATGAAAGTATAAGACTGGAAGAAATTAAACTACTTTTCTAAAAATGTCAATGATTTTAAAATAAAGGTTTCACTGTGCGATTCGAGAATTGAAAGTTTCGATAGACGAGGTGATAAAAATCATTTATCACATGAGTTAAAATTATTCGGAATTGATAAATTGCAATTCTATGAAGACGTTTACATATCTACAGATATTACATTTTTTTATAATTTAGCTTTTTATGTGTAAGGGAATAGTTTTTTCAGTAAAGTTTATTAAATATTTATTCGATAGAAATAAACTTTCAGACACTTGAGACTCGAAATGCGAGAATCTTTCAAACATCCCTTTCAAACATAAAGGTTTGAAGACCACAGAACAGCTCCCGGTATGGCGAGTCCTGAGAAGGGGCGGTCGGAGTAAATTAGTACTCCTCTCACAGAAGCGGACAGGGCAGAGATTCGGGAGAGTCCAAAATTCATGGTTAGAGTGTAGTTTTGGAAACAGGTCACTGCTTCAGATGAGTTCAAAATTCTCTGTCCCAGGGAAGGTAGGTAGACAAGCAGTTGGACAGCTCTTGTGATGGACAAATATGCTTTCTGAGCAGGTGGGGGAGGGAGGTCGGGTTATGGGGTATGTAGCACCCTCTGTGGACAGCGCAGTATTACCACTATCCGAAAATGGGTTCTGGGCTTGTTAGGGGGAGGGGGTCAGGGCAGGGGGACACATCGCCGAGACAAACAGTCCTTGAGCGAACCTAATATGCAGTCTTGTGTAGGGGAACGGGGAGGGGGAGAGGGTTAGGCAGGCAGGAGCGAGCTGTCTACCTCTCAGTGACCAGCACCATGTTAGTTTGACGAAAAGTCTTATCCTGGATACACGCATACATCACTCTCTCCTCTGAAGCATCTAGTCACCGGTCGCAGTGTTGTTTGGCGTAGAATAGGCCTATGACCAAAGGGGAAGCCGGTTAGTGGGCTTTACCTCTTGTTAAGCTGATATAGTGTGTCTGTTATTAAAAAATATTTATAAGTGTTTATCGTGTAAACCTGTTTCTAAGCTTGCTCGACGAAAGTTGATAGGATTTTCAAGTCGCTTTTATGTTACTTAGTGCGGTGAATTTCACAGACATAATGGAAATTTTCAGTACGTCCATTATTTTGAATAATTTTTCTTCGAGGAAGTTTACATAAAGTGTTGCAAGATTATGCTTTGTGGGATTGTCTCCTTATGCTTCGATGGAAATTGTGATAAATGTGAACGCTTCTTCTTACAATAGTGAAATTTAATTTTCCCAGGGAAGTGAAGCTTGTATTAAAAATTTGGATAATTAACTTTTATTTATTGTGAAACATTCAGGAAGATGTGATTAAATTGTTCGTCGTTAATAGTAGCTTGGTAGGAGACCTCTTTTTATATACATAATTCAGAATATGTATAAGTAGTGTTTAGGATACAGTGTATTCAAAATGTCTGCTTCCATTTTTAAGTTATCAGAATAGGGGGTAAATGAGTTTTCTATGGAAATATAAATTAGTTTGAAGATTCAGAGTTTTTGCTGTAATTTCAACTCGGCCGCAAGCTCCACGTCTCATTCATAGACTGACCTCCCAGGCGGACAGACGTCGGCTGCTCTTATAATTCTCTGCAGGTCATACACTGCTTCACTGAGCTCACAGCCAGACAGATGTGTTTTGGGAGAGGGTCTTGTGCGATTTCATTATGTGTATTTTAATTCAACTAGTGTAATTTATATATTAGTATGTGCTTCGTAAAAATAATTTTTGTCCATTTGTCACGTAAATCGTATTCACGTCTCTTTTCATTCATTTCTGTGTTTTTCAGCTCAGTCTTTAATCAAACCTAGGCCGATGCACACACATGTGCTGTTTGCTCTCAACACCTCGTTCTGCTTATAACTCAACATTAGTGGTATATCCAAGTCAGTGTTGCAGTGACCCCCCGAGCGAATGGACATAAATTAAAATCATGGACTATTAAACAATTTATTTTTTACATGTATTAATAAATAAATTTATTTTAACTTGTGGATTCCATTTCAAAAGTTCCTCTATGAGTGTTAACTAGGGGATTCGCTAAGCATTTTTTGTGATAGGTCGCATGCTAAGCAGCACCTGAAATAGCTTATAGGAGTCCGCAATTCCTACATTGATGTCATTCAATCACAAGTCTCACAGGCAGACAGACATGTTTTAAAATCAAGTAAGGTACATGTATAACTCGGAGGCATCAAGTAGTGTAATTGTTTTTATGTGTTTTAAAATCAGATACCTTGTTATTGTATTTAGGAAGACTGCCACTTAATTTATAAGGCCATTTTTGCTTCGTTGTAGCTCGTTAATTCATTTCTTACAAGATGCTCATGAAGTTGTGATCGTTTAGCACTTGTTTCTTTATGAGACCAGGTTATTCACTTAGTTGTGTTCGGTATAATTATCTCTGGGTTATTTATTTATATTGATTGGTAGAACTAGTTTGAAATATATTTTCGTTATATTCCTTTAAAAACTCAAAAATTTATCTCGTGTAATACGTCACCATTGTTATTTATTTGGAATAATGCTATATTTCAAAGTCACCTATCTCCCAACACTGTATACGAGCAATATCCCACTCCCAACCAAAAAAAAATTTAAAACATTTACACTTATACCACCCTCGTGTACAAAACTCAGCATATATATATATATTTATATTTATATTTATATATATATTTATATTTATATTTATATATATATATTTATTTATTTATATATATCCTGTCTCCAACACATCACACCTTAGTCGAGTGCCAGTCGTCCTGACAAAACATCTCCCAGAGCTGCTCCCCACCCCACCAAAATAAATAGAAATAAAGAAAGTACAACAAACTATACACTTATCACACAAGTTATGATTGATTAATTGAATTCAATTTATTGGATCAATCAATTAAAGTTTTAATTCAATTTTATCCGATGAGAATTTAAAAATAATCGATCGGATTAAGGATTGATCCCATTAGATTCGTCGGATTAAAATCGGATTAATTATTTTCCATTGGATAAAGATCGGATTAAGGATCAACTTTTGATATAAATTTGATATCAAATCGATAATCCGATTAATAAATGTGGCATCCCTTTTGATCTGAAACCTCTACGCCCCTACTACTCTTTCTGTACTTAGTTTAATGAACTCCTGTGAAGAAGAAGGGGGGGGGGGAGCATCGTCGTTGGTGGATTAATCCAGACTTGATACTAGTGTTTCCATTTAAGATTCGGCGAACACTGGAAATATGCACACGATTTTATTTCGTACCACTGTATGTCAGTATGCAGTTTTGATCAGTTGTTTTCCATTTTCACTCTTAAGTTTCTCTGCTTCAGACATGAGCTGAAACCGACTAACTAGTAACCACGTTGGTGAGTGGGCCGCTCGCCTATTTTTAAACACATGCACTAGAACCATATACCATAGAACCACACAAGACAGAAAATTCTAACAGGAACCTGTTGTATGTTATGTGATTCTAATGTACGACAGTTCTAATATGTGTGTTTCTTGTGTATGATAGTTCTTAAGCGTGTGTTTCTATTGTACGACCGTTCGACTGTTCTGTTTTCTGTGTTTCTAACTAATATTAGTTCTTAGTTGTGTGTTTCTGTTGTATGACTGTTCTAAGATATGAAACTTCTAAATTTGTGGCCTCGTTTGTTTATTATATTACCTGACAGTTATACACTGTGTGTTTCTAATGTATGCGTGGTCCCCTGTTGGCTACTAAGTCGAGACGTACAAGTGTTCATCGCTGCTTTCCACCCGACTCGCTACCAACGCCGTTGCCCGACAAGTTATCTATTTAAAATGTACAAAAAATTCTGATATTTTTTTTTTATTATAAGAGAAACCATTTCTCAAAGAATGTGATACGTAATAACAGTGCCCACTATGGACTTCCAAAATTGCCTGCTACAACACTCCCGTGCTCATGTCTCGCCATAACCTTTAATTACGTTCCACGGGTCTTCGTGCGGTGGTCGAGGGCCCTTCATTTCGACGTCATTGATGACAGGTATCTATCATACTTTGGTAATCAACAGGTCCTCGAAGTGCACGAACCGTGGAGACGGTAATTCTAGGCAGTTGTCCGGCGCTTTCGTTCAACCCTAACCGAAGAGGCGGGGAAAACATTCCTTACTACCCAGCGAGACTGCGCAAGCCATGGAATCCTTTTCTCCTCTTCAACTGAAGAGAATGCTACTATGATGCGGGTGATGCGATGTTTGATTCGCTGCCGAAGTTTACCTCTCCTGTCCACATATTTTGCACTGTGAAATTTTAGTTTGCTTGTTAATGTTGGAGGTGCTGCGATGGTGTAGCAGTTGGACTACGCGCTTTCCCGGGTCGACTTGGCCCGGGTTCGATTCTCAGCGGGTTTTCGGAAACGCGACGGACTTCGCCGGTAGCCGACGGGTTTCCTCAGGGGCATCCCCATCGCTTCTCGATCTTCACTTCGTTTTCACCCTAACCGGCGCTCAAGACCTCGCTGTTATGCGGCTCTTGGTGGCTGTTCACATCGAGGTCTTGAGAGCCGATGCGGCGAAGCAAGGTGAGTGTAGAGGGGCGCCGGATTGCATGGGCGGGGGAAGAGGGAGATCCCCGAGAAAATCCGCCGACCAGCGGCATCGACAGGCACGATTACCGCATGCGGAAATCCGGGGGCGACCCCGCCCGGGAATCGAACCCGGTTCGCCTGTGTGAGAGGTGAGCAGTCTAATAGCTACCCCACCAAGCGGTTTGGAGCCTGTCACGTTGTATAAAGGATAATTGAAAACATTCGCCGTGGTGACCAAACCTTGATATTTTACGACAGTGTGCACACGTCACAGCAGAAAAGGAATAACTTAAGACTGCGTGGGTAACTTCTCACTCTAGCTCACGAGAGCCACGGTGACGAAGTGGTCAGATCACTCGCCTCCCTCCACGGCCAACCGGGGTCGATTCCCGGCAAGGAAAACCCCAGATTCCTGCTTGTGGTAAATGCGATGGACGTTGTCGTTGGTCGGTGGTTTCCTCGCGGTGCTCCCGTTTTCCCTACATCATTGCAATCCATCGCTATTTCTTCTTCGCCTCGCTTCACCATCATCGGCGCTTGTAGCTTGAACTACGCTGAATCATGTGTGAAATACGGTTTTATCTTGACCAAGCTATTTAAGTGTCCCCATTGCGTTTACCCATGAAAAGAAAACATGCCCGAGACGAGGACTGGAGGGTACGTCTAAAACATCACGCATGCTGCAAATATTATTTTTGAGCACTCGAACTGCTGTATCATAAAGCATAGTACTCGGTCACGAGCGTATCTATGATATAGGCTATTTAAGGTAACGTGAGCACTTTTGAAAGCATTCTCCTTTGGAATAATAGTCAATAAATAAATTTTATTTTATCCTTAAACGTTAAATTTCAAACTCGGTGAATTATGCCCAGTTTGTTTATTACTTACATGACAATATTTGTTTTAAAATATGCTTAAAGGATAAAAAAAATAACTGGAAGTAAATAACGTAACTAGGTTCTCAAAAGTGCTCACTTTACAGTGAACAGTCTATACCAACTCCTTCACTAAGTCCGGCATATACTTACGCGTATGTGCATTACGAATATAATAATAGCTTAGTATTATAAATGTGCCTCTAATTTTCTTAACAACAAAAGATAAAAATCTATGTTCCCAAACGAAGGAAACAGCTCATACCTGGAGCCATATTCCAACAAGACAACGCCCGACCACATGACGCCAGAAATGTCCAAGCCATCTTAGGAGAAAGGCAGACTGCTTCTTCCACGGCCGGCTTCTTCGTCCAGTATGTCGCCGATTGAACATGTCTGGGTTGTGATCACTCGGCAACTAGCCCGTCATTCTCGTCCAGGAGCCACTACCGATCAGTTGTGGACTCGGTCAGAAACAGCCTGACAAGCGATTCCTGAGGAGCACATCATCAAGGGCCTGTTTGATTCGACGTCGCTGCGTGTAGCAGTTCTTATTGCATCTCGTGGAGGCTTTGCAACATACTGGTATATCGCAAGTGATATTGTTGACATGCTCTGAAACTGTAATCCTTTGTCTGTAATACTGTTAATAATTCGTGTAGTACATTTCCTTCAATTCTGAATCTGATTAATGGTTACTTTTCTGTCAAGTGTACCTGTAATCGCTAGGAGCCGGTAAATGTTGCGAATTCGTGTGAGGAAACGGTATTCATGTAAAAAAACGGGTACATATAAGTTACTCCTGCAACTGCATAAGTGTTTTCCAGACAATCCCTGGAGGATATTAGAGATGCTATAATTTCGCGTTATAAAGAGGTACCCGGCCAGACTTCACAATACTCTATTTATTCGCGCAGACGTCATTTGTTCACTTGCTAGAGCTCATTCACTTGTTAGGCTTGCCTACAGGGAATTAAGGGGCCTCCGTAGAAAAAACTTTTAAACGCATCAAGGTTACGTCGGGCATCGTGAGGAAGCATTGCGAAGGAAGGAAAACAGCACAAACAAGCTTCCCGTGCGTTCTGTTTTCTCGGAACTTTAAGCAGTTTTAATAGAGCAATCTGTTCAGAAACGATGCAGTGTTGAGTGAGTGTTGTCGCTATGGTTAAGAGTGGGATGAACCCATGCGTTTTTTGTGAAATAGTTGTTTGGTGCGAATACGCGTATCTAGGCAAATAAATGTTCTGCAAATTCAACTTTTTGTCAGAAAAGATATAAAAAAAAAAAACAATTATCTATGCCCCTATTTTTTTACTTTGGTTTTATTAAGTGTATTCTTGGAGATAAAAATTCGTTGAAATGGTTAGCTATAGCATTTCTGAAGCTTGCCTATGCATGTTCCTTAAACGGCAAGAGAAAAGTACATAGATACGGGCGTAGTTTAATATGTGGTTTTTCATCGCGTGTAATAAAACCCCGCTGTTATAGATCTAATTTGCACAGTACAGCGTCACGACGGAAACACTGCACGTCTTGCCCCGTAGGAGCGACGAGGCACTAGAAGTGCGTGCTAGTGTCGCCCGTATCGCTCCCTTGCTTCTTGACCCTGGACGTGCATACACCCCACTCTTAAAACGCTGTTTTACAGAAGAATAAATATTGTAAACAGAGGGCTACTTACAGCGACTTTTGCTGACTAAGACACATTTCAACCACCACGTTTATGTTTCGATAACACCATTTATAAATTTGTAGACTGGCAACAAAATATCACCTATCATTTCTGCCCTGAAAAAAGTTTTACTTTGAAATATTCCATAGTTTTTTTTATAATAGACACGACTGCATACAATGAGACCCATGAGAACTAGAGAAGACACTTAAGCAACCCGAGTGCAGAGTGTACGATGAGCGAGGTGAGTATGGAGCAGCGCCGGAATGGAAGGGCGGGGTAAACGGGAGATCCCAGAGAAAATCCGCCGACCAGCGGCCTCGTCCGGCACGATGCTCGCTTGCGATGATCTGGAGCGAACCCGGCTGGGGATTGAGCCCAGTTCGCCTTGGTGGGAGGCGAGCGGTCTAACCGCTAAACCGCTGTGGCCCCCAGCCAATGGAGAAGCAGCTGACTGTGGAGTCCAGCCAACAGACTGAAACCGCGAATGTTTCTTCGTCTCCAGTTACTGCAGCATACATCTCGAGGTCGTGCTCAGAAATGGCGAAAGACGTCTGGACCTCTAGATTACATTGGTCTTCCAATTATTTCGTTCCGTACTGGGGTTTAAATTTTAAGGCCGTTATTTTCGTTTCACCACAGCTTACTTTACATATCAAATATTTTAAAGCGAAGGCTGTCAGGGCATAGGTCATGTTTTAACAGATTTTTTTTTTAAGTTACATAACATTTTGACCAAATTGTTTTCGTTGGATCTGTAACCGTAGTAAAGATGCACTCATTTATTTTTTTCAATCGCACGTGAGAAATTATAGACTTAAATCATGCGATTCTGTTTTCAGAAACTCAGTAAAGTAGTTTCGTATGTCGTAATAAGATTTAGTATTAAATATTAACATTTAAGATAAAAAATATATATAAATAAACACAAGTTGCCTTAAGTCATGCCGTGGGTGATTCCTAACCGACGCCGGCTTTGTCCAAATACGCTGACGAAATATATTGTGTAACATCCAAGTACTTATCTATTTACGAATATTACCTCACATACGAGTATTATACGATCATATTTATTTATTTTTACTGTATCATTCGTGTTGTGGGCATGGAAAAAACCTAATAACTGTTTTCGAGAAAAACCACGAAGCGATGAAAAACAGATGACAGTAAGCGCTAAACTGCGAACCGCTTTAGCTTTAGGCAGGATTTACAATAGCCCGTCGCGTCCGTCCGTCATTCGCCCGTCCGTCATACGTTCGTCCGTCTCGCAGACGAGCGATTTGCAACCATAGACTAAAGATGAGGTAGACCGATCTCACTTGCTGCGCACAACCAATTTCAGTGACCCAACATTGAACTGCTTTTCTACCAACACGTCATGCAAAAACGGCATGGTTTGCATTTTAGGTTAGATAACTGATTTGTAAACAAATGCTTCGAGATGTATGTGGCTATACTTCTTCTGACAAATTTGGAATGCAGTTTGGTTAGATTCAAATTGGTAAATGTATTTTATCAATATGATAGTGCTTGTAATTTAAAAATTAAGATATAAACAAACAATTTCATCACTGTTGACCATGTGACTTTGACAGTTGTGTAGGATTGGGGTAGTTGAATGTTGGGAATAAGCGGTCTTCTTCATCTTTAGTCTATGTTTACAACCAAACTTCGTACGTCCGTCGCATGTTCATTGCTGCAAACCAACAAAAACAAAACTCTTTACAAATAGGAAAAAATCCTCAATAAAAAGTGAAATTCTTGGCGGTATTGTGTTTCTAAGTACCCAAGGCAACCACATACGTGTGTAACTGAAATTAATCGCTGTAAAAATTGTTTAAATAGCATATAAAGCGTAATTTTATTATTTATACTAAAGCACAAAATGAGCTCGTGTTTACAAACGTGATTATCAGAAAAAAAGTAACTCAATTTCATTTTACAGTTACATAAACAAACATACGAAAACAAAAGACAGACGAAACAAAACACTGCACACACTACACAGTCCTGTAAAGAACTCGGGATGAACGAGAAACAAAACGTGCGAATTTAGAAGGCTGTAACTTCACCCGTTCGTCCGTCAAAAGAGTAAGTTTGCCAAGGTTTTGATGGACGGACGCATAAAATTAATGGCCATCTCTGATTGGCTGTTGGTCACATGATTGACGGACAGATGCCAGAAGGACGCGATGGGTCGTTGTAAATCCTGCCTAACGATACGCCCTTGGAAAACAGCAAGGCATCATAGATTATCATTATCTTTATCAAGAGGAAAGGCTGACGTGCTAAAGTCAAACAGAGGTTGCCGAAGACAGCCACCTGCGGAAACTTTTA
Source organism: Dryococelus australis (assembly GCA_029891345.1). NCBI lineage: Eukaryota > Metazoa > Arthropoda > Insecta > Phasmatodea > Phasmatidae > Dryococelus > Dryococelus australis. The sequence continues at coordinate 317,568,245 of CM056994.1, forward strand.
AATCGGGACATGCACACATAGGCAGGCTTATCTTATCTAGCCTGGCTTGAAGCACAGGATGCTTGTACAGCTACGCCGCAAAATGGTACTCTAGTTTTACGCGCGAGCGTGCGTCAAAGTCACGTTCCCAAGTGAATCTACGCTCTGAAATAAAGCTTCACTTAAATTTCTAACAAACCGCGAAAATGAATTGTGAAAATTCCCAAGTCACTGATACAAGTTGAAAAAACGCAAGACACGCCAGGATTGTCCAAAACGCTTCTTCTGGCGTCATTTCTTTTGTGCCGCTCAGTAAATGATTTTAATTCATTTTTCCGACTCTTTTTTTTTTTGTCATTACTATCAGACGTTCCCATATCCGTTTCCCACCCTCTTCCCCCACTCTTCTACCATTATACTTTTGTTAGCTCGAGTGACTAGCGGTGGCGCAGGAGCTAGCGCACTCGCCTTCCACCAAGGCGTTCCGGGTTCTATCCTCGCGGGTTCGCTCCCGTGTTTTCGCACGTGGGAATCGTGCTGGAGGATGTCGCTTGCCGGCGGGTTTTCTCGGGGTACTCCCGCTTCCCCCGCCCTTACATTAACAGCGCCGCTCCATCCTAGGTTCTTATTTCATGTAATGTTCAGGGATGACAGGCACCTACGGGTCCCAGATGGAAAGCCCGTCACTCGGAGGGTGTTGCCTCGCCCTGGATCCACCACCAGTTTATTATTATAGCTCAAGTGACTGAAGAAGGACTCCTTCCCCCCTATCCAGAAACATGTTATTCAATTACAGTGTGTTTAAACATTTTGAAATTTTAATTTGGTCTCGGTGGAATTAATTAAATTCTACTTTATACAACAGAAGTTCTATATTTACGTAGCCGAATTATTTTCGGCCCAGTCCGACGAGCGAATTGATTACGTGGACTAAAATAAATGTTATGATGACATTTGTGGCCAGCGTGTACCAAACATTCTTGCGTTTGTGTTACTTCGCAAGATGGACGTCTTTGAGAAATTCAAGGCAATATGAAACACGAAGGTAATTGGAGCGCAAGTATATATTCTATTCTTGGGTTTCTTCACACATTTTGAATAAAAGATTTTGAAAAACTTCCCCGTTTTGTGTTTTTCTAAATATGTCATGTATCACGAGGGTTTTATACTCGCGTTAAAATAAAATAGCATTATTTTTCGTTCAATTGAACTTTTAATTTTTCTATAAATTGCAATGTTCAATTTATAATTAAAGGGAGGTAATAGGTGTGTTGATAATGCCTAGTAATAAATAGTTCCAATGCAAAACAATATTTCGTTAAGTGCTCACGGATGCGGTACATTGACCCTTTTGTGTAATTTTCTCGACTCGGTTAATCTTGGTTTGCATCAGGCGGAGGAATATTCCGGAAGTAGAACTATAGCAGGGCTTCAGAAAAGTTGTAAGTAACCGTGAATGGACTATGGCAATGCAGGTGTGTATGCGTATAAAGGCTGTTCACGATAAAGTGAGCACTTTTGAATTCAACCTTAGAATAAGTCACTGCCTCTGCCTACATACATTTTAACGAGTGTACTGTGTGGCATTCGCCCAGTAAAGTTGGTAACGATGGATGGAAAATAGTTCCATTTGTAATAACTTAGAATATTTCTTTCACTTTGTACTTTTTTTAATGTATCGAAGTGTAAAATAGAGCATGCTTGTGAAATATTTACTTTTCTAATAATTTCAAAGTTTCACTTGACCGACGCACGAATAAAGTGATGAGGCAGTGTTAATTGTACATAAGGTGGGATAATACAAAACGTGCATACAAGTAGATCTTAAGCTGGGTTTTTAGAAGTGCTTATTTCACCTTGAACAGCCGATATCTGCATGTATGTTGTAAATTGCTGTATGTGTAAGAAACGGAAAGAAGAAGCGGTTATTGTATATGTGGTAAAGACAAAAAAAAATATTTTAATGTATAAATGTTGTGGTATGTAAACAGAAAAAAGGAAAATAATTTCAGTTTACTCAACGTGTACCCGATAACATTAGCACCTATGATGTAAAATGGTGATATACTGTGACACCGAAACAGTTTGGACATCGAGTGTATTAAATATACTTTTATTGCGTACACACAACAGTTCTCTGCAATAGATATAAATATACATGTAGTGCATTTTTAAACAATTGAAGATATTTCCATTCTAGTCATTCATTATTAAATTATACACAAAAATCTAGGCAACAAATTTGAATATTACTCTAACATATTAAATAAATGAGAAACTTTGGATATTTTAAATACCATAAGAGAAATAGTAACTATCATACATAATGAGAATTCGAATAATTTTATCTGTATTCCACAATCGCTTTTAAAATTCTCTGGCTCTTGTAAAATTAATTAATATCTCAAGATTCCACTGAGCATTAAAGATTAATCAATGTGGATTACTAAAAATTTAATTACTTTTCCTCTGACCTCGGGTTCTCAGAATATTAATAAGAGGTTTTAACGTTACCATAAGTTTCCTATGGAATCGTTATTAATGTAAAACCAATCCATTCTACTATAGAGGTTATATCAGTAATCATATTTTCTAATATAAATCACATTGATTCAAAATTTGCATTACTATCACCACAACTCTCTAATTATCTCCGGTCACCGCAAAATCAAATATTCTTGAGTCTTCACAATCGTAATATTCCTTTTGACCAAAAACATAACAAAAAACTAAAAGATTTTACTCTAAGCATAACAGAGATTAAAGGTTAAATTTCTAACAAGCATAAACTTAAATGTAGGTTCTCCTTTTATTATGTCTCATAATATAACATATTGTTTTAAGATAATTATAGTATCAAATGCATTTATGTATGCATGTATATGTATTCCTGAGCTTCCGTGCATTAATAATGTAAAATAAAGGCATCTCCAAGGAGGCGGATCTTTAAATAATGATCCCATGGTCGGAAGTACGAAGTATGGCCATTTTGTAAAGTTGCGAAAGAAGAAAATGGTGGTGGAGGGGAGGACTGTGAACTGATATTAATATTTGATTAAATATTGGGATTTGAAAGCATTGTTCAAGAAAAAGGTATGGTGTGAGGAGGGGGAGGGTATAGATATCTTTAAGATGTATCAGTAAATTCGTTTGGCCACCAGAATTGTCCAAAATTCATAACGTCGGGAAAACAAAATTGTCACGTGCGTCTAACCGTAGAACGGGAAATTTCCAGAAATTCCTCGCTGTGGAAATCAGAAACGCCAATTTTGAACCGCACTTAGTGTTGTAAACGTTTCTCGTATTCCCCTTAAATTTTGCTTCTGGTTTGAGTTCAAGCGAAGCGCCTCTGATATGAGGTCACTGGTTATGGTTGAGAAAGTCCGCTTTTCGCCCTTATCTACCCTAAAAGTTTATCAGTGTTGTTCTCATCCATTGTATCGATACCCAGAAGTAAAAACGTCCGATTTGGACTTTCACAGTACTATTTCGGAACATGCTCAACATATATGTACTAACGCAACATATCGCTCTTTTGAAGTACTGAAAGTAAATGGCGAGAAGCCACAAATATACAGCCACCTTCACCACTGTAAATCGTGACGTGCAGTATGAGATACCATGTCACTAATATATTAAAAAACGCGAAAACTACAGTACTGCGATTTATCGTGCTTTCTGTAAATGTCTGTATCGTGCTGCAGTTTCCCGCAAATATAGTCTACATGTGTGGGAGTTTACTTCAAATTTTATTCTTCTATTGATTATCGTTACAGACATGGTGTTACAAGACGTCTGAGGCGCGTATTCGAGTTCGTAAGAGATGGAGTTCTTCATAGAAATAAAATTACTAAATTTGATTTTAATTTATTCATACAGCTATTATTTACAGCATTAATAGATCTACCTCCACTATTATTCGTTTTATTTCTCATTCAACGCAGTACATAATGCCCATCTCAACTCCAATCAAAGTCCTTCCCTATGTCTATGGTTGCATTCAATTAACTACTACTCGTCATTAAAACATGTTCAGTCTGTTTTTTGCCATCATTTAAAATGTATTTTACTCACGCATCCAGTTCAATAGTACAGTCTGCCAGTACACCCTTCACTGCACCGATGCTCGCAGTCACAGATTTCCCTCTCGCTGATCACTTCCGGGGCCACTCGTTACTCTTCTGGTTCGTCTATCGCTTAATGCCGCCCAATCGCCCAAACTCCCGACACTCACAAACTGCCCGCTCGGGGGCCTGACGCAGCTTAAATAATATATCTGCCACAGATCTGGAAGGTTTGCCGCACCCCGAGTCAAGCTGAGATAAAATAGGTCACTAACCAAAACCATATTCAGATAAACGCGGAAATTCAATCAGCTGGAGGACAGGAGCGTGCCAGCTGCAAAAGATTTACCGCGGTGGCACACTTTTCGTAAGAAGACACGCGCATCTTGGATTATCGCTCACCTGACCTTCCAACATTCCTTTCTTCTCGTCGCTCGCTATCATATCGCTACTCGGTCATCTACAGCACGCTAGCGCGGGAGAGGTCAAGGGAAGACAGCGCTTAACGACAATACTGTCCATTTCATATAAGTGGTCTCAAATTTGACAGTTCTAGGAAAGTAGTGTCAATGGCATCTGGGTGGCTATGTATCCTTTCGCCACAGCTGAACCGTCATTGAAGGTGACTCTGTATGCAAACGAACACCATGTGACTACCAGTATTTGTAAACAAACAACATATGACTGCCTGTTTTTGTAAACAAACTGCATGCGCCTCCTCCCAGATGACTTTTAGAAGCTTGAAGGGCTGTTTAAACAGTTGCAGGTTGCCAACAATCCCATTTTTTAGTTTATAAATATGTTATGTAAATGACGAACAGCCCATGTAATAAGTCTATAAATTTATATTTTTTTTTTTACCCTGCAAGAAATTCGTAACCAGGATACACGAAAATGAGATTGTATTTTGAATGTTAAATGAATAAAATATATTTTACTGTTTTTGAATACACTCTAAATATAGTAATAACAACTAATCTTGTCACACTTACATGAAGTAAGTTCTTGTAAACATAAAAAATTTAGCATGGTTTCCACGCACAACAAATACCAAAATCCCCCCCCCCCCCAGGAATGCACAAATACCGAAATACCGCCCCCCTCACCATCTTTTCAAAGACAGTATGCATTCTTACATACAGACTATGCCTACTATTGCATTGAAAGTACATAATTCAGCTTTGTGGTATGATATGACAACAAACTCTGTACAGCCTGATACTTTTACGGTGGTTATAATTCTCAGGGTGTTAATGTATGTAGGTAGCCAAAACAATATTTAAGCAAATGTTACTTAATTTCAGTAATTTTAATAACTCTCATTTAGTAACTCAAATGTTAAGTATTGCAGGTCTATATACAAAATACTTTAATAACTTTTCTCAAATACCTACATGTTAAGATTGTCATGCTGCGAATAAAAACTTTTTTCTGACTAACTCAGTGTTGATATTTACACTGAAATTCAGTCGCACAACCTCCCTCCTCAAAATTGTAAATTCAGCCCTAGGCTTGTTCTCGGGTAACTAATGAAAAACTGTATTTCAGTTAGGAGATGTTATAAAGCGCTCTAGAGAAGCAGATGTGACTTACAGCAACAATATAGCAAACGAACATGTTACTTACACACTAAAAAGATGCTCTACCTACCCAAGATTGAAGACGACATAAAGTTAATTTTCCTTAGCGACAAATTTGGAATGTTGAAGTTCCTGCTGATGCATGAGACACTTCTTCATGATGTTGGAGCACCTTCGTTAGGTGTTTAAATTGAAAAAATTTTGTTTGATAAGCAGGTTGTAATTTACTTGATATCAAAAAGTTGCCTTTCCAATGTAAATCCTGTTAACGTGAATTATCCTTCTGTTACTCTTACAATATTCTTAACGTGTTGTTCTAATATAATTAATATACTGAAGTACCGCATAATGCATATAGGCGACTTCACCTTGTAATATTTCCTCTTCAGAGCTATACTTACTTCTATACTTGCTTATATACTTGGACTCTCAATACAACGTAATAATTCACTCTAGGACGGTAATGTGGGGGTAGTAATTGCTCCTATACAATTAAGGTAGGCGACACAAGTTTTTATAAAACACTACAGATTTATTCACTCAATTATACACAATCTAGATACTGAAGTATTGTTTGATTAACACAATGCAAACTCGACACAATACTTTAATTTGATCACTAATTTGATTACTAGTTCCTCTCAAAGGAGTACCTAGCCTTAAGTGAGCTGACCGCACTAATGACTATAAGTACCGCCTTAAGGATTCTCTCGGCCTAGACCTGCACCGTAGTGTATGAGTCGTCTTACCACTGTGTATTATATAGAACTGGCAGGAGCTCCTCTAGACTTAGTTCTCGATGGCGGATGTCGTGCAGTCTTCAGTGGTCTCGCCCCTGGATCGCAGCCCTCTGCTGTTCTGCGCCACGACACCTCCGTCGGGCGGCAGCAGCCTCGGGAGCTCGTCGACGGTGAGAGTGACAAAGGGTGGGGGCGGCGCCCTGCCTGCCTCTTATATATGCGTGGTGTTCAGTAAACTACCTTGCCGCCTGTTTACGGGAGTGTCTTAGAATGCGGGGCGGCTGTGTCCACTACAGTACCCCCTTTTTCCGAAAAAGCAGCTGTCCCAGCTTCTACAAACTGAGATTGGAGTGAAGTCGGGCTGAACTATCCGCAAGGATGGATTAGGGTTTGAGGTTGATGTGGCGGGCGAGAAGCCCATCTTCCTCCGCGGCATTCGCGCAGTGGTTATAAGAGACTTCCGCGCCAAAGAGAAAATATTTTATGGACACTAGAGTGAAAACCTATGCCGGAGAGAAACCGTTACCCTTATCAAACTGGTACTGAGTTGTGAATCTATACAATATTTAAAATTTGCTTGGCATTAATGATAAGAATTAGTTATACAGCATTATTTTAAAATTATTGATTGCTTGTTAGTTGACAGTAGTAGTTTTACAAGAAAGCCTGTTTGTTTGCTTGTAGGCGTGATATAAGTTATACAATTAAGGCGTATGATAGCTTGTCAGTAAGCTGAGAATTACATTAATACTAATAATATATAATGCTAATAGGCCTATTATCTCGTGCTACATGTCGTTGGTTGGTGTTACCACAGGATATGTAAGGGATTGTGTGCAATACAACATTTATATTTTAAGTTATTATGCAAAAGAAATCAAATCATAAAAGTTACTTTCCCCCTAGGTGTTGAGTACTGGTCTGAGGGAGGGCGGGCTTTTTTGTGCACGTTTGGTTTTACACTCTGCAACGATATGCTATGTATAATGCATTTACACGTTCATTTACTATTAACTTTTGTTACCATGTAATTTTGCTTTACAATATTTGACTAGTCTTTGTTTTGTTTCTTAATTATAATGCCTATACTTGACTTTTTCTACACTCATTTACTGTGTGGCTGCTCACAAGTTGGTAGCCCTGCACAACGATTGTCAACTTGTTCTGTTTGTACGTTGGATTATCCAGTACGTTGCTCCACTGCTTCTAGATGTCTACTTGTAATTACATTTTACGACAATTCGCTGGTGCTTTGACACTTAACTACCCTTATTGATGGTGAACCGTCACACATTCGCTACTACACTGTTATGCATAGTGTTGTGCTACGTAATTTTCGTGTTAAGTTATGGTTTACTCATGCGACTGTTTTCGTCATATGGACAGTAAGCACTTGCCCTTCGTAAAATAATAGAAATATATACATGCTACATTTGCTTAAGAAAATTATTAACAGAATTTTTCTGACAATATCGTATCCCTTTTACCTATTTTACTATATACATCTGCAAAACTTTATTATTATTTTTGTTTGAATAATAAGTTCTTGTCTCCTCTTTTTTTGTTTAAGCACTTACTTATTTAAATTGTGCTGAAGCTAATAGTTACCTTATACTGTTGTTCCCTTAAACGGCGTCGTAATTAATCATATTTACACTCTATACTAATACATCTCTCGAGTTTGTATTTGCTTTACTTAATACAATTGGATCTGGCGCTATCTCCATTGCATTACTTAAGTATCTTACTCTATATATGTGCCTACAACTGGAACAAAGCCCCTAATCCTTTTTGCACATTTATTTACAAGGGAAATTAACTTTTACCTCTCGTATGGACTGTTATCCTTGTTTGCGGTCTTTAATTTTACTTCGTTATCATGTGAACTTGTAACTTTACAATGACTTAAGGTAATAATTACTCAGGTGTTCCAGTGATACGTTTTGTTCTTATCGCTTATCTCTTTTTCATGTTTCTTAGTTTACTCTGATAAGTGAAAGAGATATCTTTAGCATTTTTATACATATAGACCCAGCATTAAAATTATCATTACGGTAAAAATACCGACGCTGACATAATTGTATGACTCTTGGTCTAAATTATAAAATAATTTACCTGCTGGCATGGAGAGTTCATAATTTCTCGTAGGATTGTCGTCTAGCACTGGCTTTGTAGTATGCTTTATCTGCCAGTGGTTATCAATTGCTGAACTTACATTATGAAAGTGAATTCCTGCTGTCATGGCTAATTGGTCTAGCGCAAACAAATTCTGCTTTAACCGATTAATTGGTATTACTGTGTGTTCAGGGGAAGTTGTGGTGTCCTGACATCACACAAATGTGTTGTTTTTCTATTAATATTAACTTATGCGTTACTAATTGGCATCCGCAAGGGATGTGTACTTCAATATTGCCTAGTTTATGATCTATCACTTTTTTTTTTTTTTAGAGAGAACCATTAATGCAGACTAATTGAAGCCTTTCTGGCGGGTTTGTCGAGATATACTGGTGAGGTAGCACTGTGTCAGACGTGCAAATGAATTTGCAAGTATTGAATAATGTGGTGACATTATTTAAGGTAATGGCTTCCTTTATAAAGTCATACTTACGACCTGTCACTGTTTCCTTTGGTTGGTAAAATACATTTGCCTTAATTTCTGGAAAATCGTGGATCTCTTTAATTTGGTCATTATTTTGTCAATAGCAATTAACGAGTGAGGTATTTCAATAGTACATGATTGATTAAGAAATATGTATGGTGCCTGTATTATTTTGTAAATATTCCATGCAGATTGAGCCCTTTTAATTGGTACTTGCAATTTTATGATCATTTTACTATCTGAAAAGGAGCACTCGGTTAGTTCATTGCTATAGTCTTTCACTATATCATTTGTAGGAATGCTTAACTCTAAGTTAATTTTCTGCAATTGCTGGTTTAGTTTTCTAAAGTCACTGCTTAATTTTGACTTGTTTACTGCTTGTAAGGGTAATTTATTCTGCTGACAAATTTGAACATAGCTATTAATTTGCTCTTCAGTTACTTTATTGTTAATCATGTGCAAAAGTGTGGTCATTGACATGTTTTGTTGAGCTTCTATATAGTCCATCTTACTTACAGCTACGTTTTGTTCTCGTATACTGTGAGAAAATCACATTTATTGCTAGTGTTTTACCTTAGATTCCACTTACGTTTTTACCTTAGTACCTGTGTGTGAATACGTTTACCATTTTGCATGATTTTGAGTACTGTTTCATACATACAGTGTGTGAATATTCATAGAAGAAAGGAGGGAATTTAGGAATTTACAAAAGTACAAAATAAAACATATGTACACTATCTTCTTAAAATTTTTTTCGTTTGCTGGCGTCGTCCGCCTGCATCCGTAATTTGGCGACCGCCAACAAGGTTACAGCGCTGCCTTGATACCATCCTGGCATTGTAATTCGTGACCTTGGCTGGTGACGTAGCTGCGTTGTCATGCGCTCCGTTAACTCACCCCACGCGCAGTGTGACCAATGGTGACTCCACTAGTTGGCACGACTGTGGCAGCGTCTGGCGCGAGTGGTATTTTGCACCGCCGTGTTGGCACACCTGGATGGTGCCAGACGCATAGACTCGTTCTGCCGCGTGTATTGCTGTCTCAGCTACGAAGTGCTGCACTGCTGCGTCTGCATGCGCTGCTTGCAGTCCCACTGCACTGCGGCTCGCCTTGTCCTGGGCTGGCCTGCTAAGTGGCGGTGAATTGCTGGCTGTGATGGACACTCCACAATTCTGTAACACATTTTAATTACAATTAGCGATCTTATCATATACACACTAAAGCAATTTATGCCTGCCGTAATGACATATTCTTCCTATTTTGTGTATGGGGACTTTAGCATGCCTAGTGCATACTGTGTCATATTTCGGCCCGCCAGCTTTGTTTACGTTGCATTTTAAGGGTAGAGTCCCCAGAAATGTCTACGGCTCTATATGGTCCCTTATAACAATATGTGAGTGCCTTTCTGTGTGCACGGCTCTTAATCCAAACTAAGTCATTGATCTTTATTGTATTTTTAGTATGATGCTTGTCGAATTGACGTTTTTGACTCTGCTGCGCTTGCAAAAATTTTAGCTTCGCCTGTTCTCTGTTTTGTAAAAGCTGTTTGCAGCAGTTATCACCACTCTCGAAATAACATTTAGCTACTGCCTGTCCTGATTGAGCGGCTTCTACCCCATATAACAAATAGAATGGAGTGTATTTGGTACTTGTATTTTTTGTCGTATTATGATTAAATGTTATGAACCCTAGAAATAAATCCCAATGTGTCGGACTGCAAATGCTGCAAATTGATTAGAAAGGGATTTATTAGCTGATTCTACTAAACATTTACAACATGGATTAAATGAGGTCGTTGTGAGCCTTTTAATTTTTAATTCGTTTAACAGTTGATTGATTAGCTCATTCTAGAAACTAGTTACTCAGTCAGTCAATATCTGGCTTGGGCATCCAAAAAGTAAAATCACCTGTTTAATAAATTTTGCACGTGTGGCTGCATCAATGCTAGGTACGGCCAGGGTTCATATGTATCTATAGTCCATTCACGCTTTCTTCGCCTTTTGGAATCGAACCTTTGAAAAATCACCCTAGGCGTAATATGTCAACCTGTTTTTCCAATAACTTGTATTCCACCAATATTTAACACTGAGATTAACTTTGGAATACTGTATTATTGAATAAATGAAACTTTACCTTAGTATCTTATACAACTTGTAATATTTATTTCGTATTAAACATGATTTAACAACAGCGAGAGCAGCGACGTGTTGGCAATGGCCGGTAAGAAATAGTTCACAGTTACAATATTTTTTAACCTCGTTTTTATGTATACTATTTGTAAGTTAAATGTTGCCAATTGATATATTAGTAATGTTAGGTAGCACTGACGGAAACACATTTCATTGCTGCAGTTATAAATATCCGCGCAAATTCCCGTGTGTAGGCTGGTGATTTTTTTCCGTCCGGAATAAAAGTTCAATAAGCGAAGCAGAGCGTGTCGCTCTCTTGTTATCTCTGTCTCTCCTCTCTCTCATGAAGATCGTACCACCTGTGTAGGAAAGGTATACATTTTATTTCTTATTTCAGCACATTTCATACTAATTACAGCAACAATAATGATGTTTGAGATTGTAATTTACAACTGAAACGAGATTTTATTGTTTAAATACGTATTATATGGTATTTAGATGCAACGACATATTTTAGATGCGATGGCGCGACACAGCTCGTTGCACGACACTTACAAATCCAGCAGGTTGGCAGATGTGGCCTAGCCACGCGCTTTTCCCAATATGGCGGACGAGCCGTATTCATAGTGCCTTACGATTGCCAGTAACGTGTTTTGAACAAAACGTCAAGTTCGTACTCGTGTTTTTGAAACATCCTAGGGAAGTTACAATGTTCAAAATACTCTTACTTGCCATCGATTTGTCTTTCTGTTTCATTTCTGGCTTAATATAATTTTTTATGTCGTCCCAATTATTTATTATGTGTTTGGAAAATATTTTCTGATTTTTGCCTTCTTTGTCAGTATTCTGAAAAGAGTGTTTCTGCCAGTGTCTCATATAGTGAATTGCATGTTAACATGTTCTTTTTAACTGGATATTTGGTGTTGTTAACTTGGACCTTTTGTATGTTAGCTTGTGTTTGTGTTGGTATGCAGCTTAATACATTCGGGCAGTGTGTTCAAATTACCCTTCACAGTACGTGGTTCGAAGTTGTATTCAGATAGCCCTATCGCCATTTTCTGAATTCGAACAGTATGTCCCGCAATAGTCGTCAGATATCGGAGGCTCGCACGGTCTGTCTCTACGATAAATCTGCGTCCGTACAAATATTGGCGAAAGTAATTGCAAAAATACCTTATCGATAGTAGCTCTCGCTCGGTCGTGCTCCAATGTTTTTCATTCATGGCTACCTTTTAGACGCAAACGCGATTATTGCTCTTTGTTTCCTAATAGGGTCTTCCTGAAGTAAGACTGCTTAAGAATAACCTATCTTTGTAAGATTGGTGCTTTACTTATCGCATTCTTTAACTGTAAAAATGCCTTTTGATCTAATTCTCCTCACTATATACTGTGATATTTTTTGTCAACTCTATCTGATGTTGCGCTATCTTGGGATTATTAAGTATATATCGACGTAGATATGATGTCATACCTAAAAATGTTCTCAGCTGTTTTATATTTTCTGGCGGTGCCATGTTTTCTATAGCTTGCACTTTTCTGGGTCCGTGGATATGCCATTGGGTGTAATAAGGTGTCCTAGCACTTTAATTTGCTGTTGAGCAAATGTGCATTTTTTAAATTTACTTTTACGTTAAATGGACGTAGCCCCTGAAAAACGTTTTCTATTTTTGCCAAATGTTCTTGAAATCTATAATAAAGATTTCGTCTATATAAGCTATAGCTGCTGTCCAGCGGAGAGGCCTTAATAACTTATTTATAAAAATTTTGAAATATTACGGACTTGTTGCTAACCCCATTGGGAGACGCTTATACTGGAACTGTCCAATCTCGTCAATGGAAAATGATAACTTATACCTATCTTGCCTCCTAACTGGAATTGAATAAAACCCTGGATACAGAACTAGGCTGGTTATATATCGTGAGTGCTGAAGCGTATTTAATATATCCTCTGTCCTCGGCAGTGGATAATGGACCTTTGTTAAATACTGATTCAGTTTCCTGAAGTCTGTTAAAAATCTCAGACCGCCATGCTTCTTAGTTATCACTAAGCTCGGTGCACGAAATAGAGTGTCAGCTGTTTCAATAATTCCGACTTTCTGCGTGTCCTGAATTTTCTGTAAAAGCTGTTCCCGCACCTTAGGGCTAATGCGATATGGTCGTGTTACGATCGGCTTATCTGTGTTTAATTCTACTTAAGTTCGGATTTTTTCCCTCAATTAACTCTAAAATGCTATTTAGCAAACCTGTCTTTACACTTTCTTTAAGGTCTGATATTGCCTGAGTTTGATTACGATTTAATTTACCATTTATTTTTGGTTAAGTTGTCTTCAATAACTTTTAACTTGTTTATGACAGTATTGTATTGATGTGGCATTCTGGTTCTCTATCACTGAAGAGTATAGTGGTATTTGAAGAATTTTGTCGGAGTCATTTGCATTTATGAATAAAATGAATAAATATTATATTTTAAAAATGGGATGACGTCTTAGCTCCTCATAAAATCTACTCCCAAAATATGTATATTTTTAAATTGTCGGTCACGAGAAATTCCTGAAGATATGTGTGTTTCCTGAAATGCATAAGTTAATTTTTGTCTTGAACTGTCGTGTTTCTATATTCTCGGTTGCGCCAACGAGTGTAAAGTTTTCTGTGACTGGTTGTCATGTTTGTTTGGTTATCATCGTGCTTGCCACGCGACTGCAGGGACAGCCGGTGTCAAGAAGTGTGTGGTATTCTCTTCCGCATATTTTAACAACAACGCGCGGTGTGGAAGTCCGCACGGCTGCTTGCTTACAGCGAACCCCGTGTTGTCCTTGTTGCTGTTTACGCTTCCTAATCGTGGGCGCAGGCTGTCTCAGTTAGTTTGACCTCACTTTATCACCATTGTCCACCTGGCTACCCGTGTTGTCACAACACGAAACTCCGCTTGCATTGTCTGAATTCGCTTCCTTGTGTACACGAATTTTTGTTTGCGTGAGCCCGAATTTGCTTTTGAAGCGGCAGAAGCGATCGCCAGTGTTTGTTCGAAAAATTCAAAGTTTTGCCGTGGAAATAACGGACAATGCCTGGCTTTATGTCCTACATAGCAGCATAAAGAGCATGTCTTTGGGCCAAACTTCGTGGACCTGTAAACTTGTAGAGTTTTTTCAAGATGTCGCGAATTGGCAACGTCGCTTTCTTTCGTTCGCGCTGGCGGCGATTTGCCAATGGTGCGATATTGCTTCTGGGTCGGTGGGTGCTGCGTTTGTTCTACATTCCTAGTCTTGCTCGACGTGTGCTGTTTTGTTTTGTCGGCAATTCTGTGAGGTGTACTCGTATTTCCTGTATTTGTCCCTGGCGTGAATGAATTGTTGATTTATCCTCCGTTGCTACCTGCGTTTGTAAACCTGCCCTTGGTAAATTATTTCCGTGTTTTTACGCACAAATGTTTCCTCTCTCTTCGAGTTAAACCTAGCGATTTCTGCATGACTTCTGCTCGGGTACAACTTTATTAAAAATTGTTTGGCAAGCGCCTGAAACTCGGTGTTTTTCTTCAAGGGGGAGGCATGTCTTTCCCCCACATTTAAAAGTTTTTTGAATACCTGGTGTTGTTTCTTGTGACCTGGCATAATTACGCCCATTCGTGTCTTTCTGTCTGTGTGAACTCTTGTCACGTGTTGTTTTGCTACCGTAATTATTTCTTTGGTCGCGGCTCTGCCACTGCTTAAAATTTGAAGGCCCCTGTTTGACTGAAATGGGTTTCCTTGACGATGTGCCTTATGTGAGCATTCTTTACTGTCCGCGCGCCACCTCTGTGACAGCGAGGTATGCGGAAAGGGGTAGGCCAGACAGCGAGTGACAGCGGGGCGTGGGAGGCGTGGTCACGCATGCACTATCCGTAGTAACACATTTACCTCCTAAGTGTCGTGAACATCGCCGCTGCGAGTGTTATGTCTGCCCGGAAGAAAAACACAGTCGTGCATTCCGAGGGCCGGACAATCGATATAATTGCAAAGTGTGACGAAGAGGTGAAACAAAAACGTTATGCCTCCACAGTAAACCAGGCGACAGCAAGAGCTGCAGACTACGCTGGAGTGTCGCACACGTTAGTTAAAAAGACACGGAAGGAACAAGAAAGAACTAGATAACAGTGGGGAGGGCGGCAGCTTGCACACGCAGGGTAAACGACGGAAAACTAGGTCAAAACATACTGTCGTGAATACTGGTGCCTTTGATCTATGCGTAATTCGGCAGACGATTCGGGATTTTTATATTCAGGAAAAACGTGTTTCTAACATTGCAAAATTATTGCCCGTGGTAAAGGAGAAAATAGACTTTCCGTGGCCACATACTTCGTTGCGTAAGGAGGTAAAACTACTAGGTTTTCGGTGGAAAAAATTCAAAGTCACAGGAAGATACTAATTGAGAGACCTCATATCGTATCTTGGCGCCACGACTATCTAGTTGTAACGAAACAGAACAGACAAGGTGGGAAATAAAATTATCTACATAAACGAGATATGGATAGATGGTAATTTAACGTTTGGTAAATGTTGGCAACATGAAGAAGTGTTTGGCATACAAGCTAATGTGAATTCGGGTAACCAATTAATTGTAGTACACGCTGGGGGTATTAACGGATTTATCGAAAATCCTCTCCTTTTCTGTTACATGTGGGTTGTATTTGAGACAATATTTCATGGTCTCAACATGTTGGTCTGTACTTTCCCCTAATTTCGGTCATTTGGTGTAGAGCAAGTGTTATGATTTTTCCGTCTGTTCTGTTGTGGTAAAAATTGTTTTTAGTTACACTCGATCAATGGCCACATGGCGTCGCCTGGATTAGTTGCTTATAAGTTCTCAAGTACATGTCTGGCGGCGTTTTTCAATTGGAATTTTATTCTATGGCACTTTCTCGCGTGAAAATGTCGGTGGTTTTTCTTGCTGGTTCACTAATATTTGTAGTGGGTTTCGTTCTGCCATCGTGACTAGTGTAATTGGATGTTGTGTACTTGCACTGTTTGTGTAATCGTGTATGTTCGTGTAGGTATGGTGTGTCTGTAGTGACGGAAATAATTCTTTGGGTTTTAAGTGCACTTACTATAAATCGGTGTTGTGTGTGTGCACCAATACTTCGCTTACGTGTTGTTGAGGACTTGTATTGAAGGAATAATCTAAACTTTGATTCTCTTCTGTTTGAGGTTTTTGGCGCGTTTTCGTTTAGCAACTGCCTTTGCTTGTCGCGGATGTCTAACGCGTTCTACTTCGCTAGTATCTAAAGTAGCTCGCTTGAGAAATTTTGTTACTGACGCTTGTATAGATATGCTACGTGTTTCCATACAATATCCCTTTATTTACAATGCGGTGTAGTGGTTTGTGTGTCTGTGTGTAACACTGTCGCACTTGGTCACTTAATTTATTCTACTACTACAAGACTAAGAAAATCTCCTTTTAAGCACACTCTCTCTATGCTGGAGACTTTCTGCGATTACCAATGGAATTGAAAGATCCCCACATGCATTAATTCTAGCATCAAGCAACTACATAACTACTAAAAGAAGGTGCAGACTAACGGTCGCTGGTTGACGTATGAATTGCGGTGCTTGCAAGGTTACGCGCCGACGTGGCGTAGAATGTACTGACAGCTATGTGGACTGAATGATACTGCTGGTGTTCGCTACCATATGTTACGTTGCCCTGCGTAATTCACGAACTTATCAACTTGATTACCACTACTAATTTAACACTGCACAGCTAATCTATTCTTATCGCTACCAAGGGCTTTATTATTGCAAGTTAAAACAACAAGATTCCTAATTCGCAAATTCGCAGCTACTCGCTCTAACCATTGTACTGGGTAAACTGCTAATTTTAATCGTTAGCAAAAGAGGTGGAAGCTTCGGCGCCTCTACCAGTGTTCTACTTTGGAAGTCAGACTAATATAATTAATATACTGAAGTACCACAGAACGCTTATAGGCGACTCCACCATGTAATATCTCCTCTTCAGAGCTATACTTACTTCTATACTTGTTCATATACTTGGACTCTCAATACAACGTAATAATTCACTCTAGGACGGTAATGTGGGCGTAGCAATTACTCCTATACAATTAAGGTAGGCACACAAGTTTTTATAAAACACTACCGATTATTCACTTAATTATACACACAATCTGGATACTGAGTTATAGTTTGATTAACACAATTCAAACGCTACATCAATACTTTAATTTGGTTGCTAATTTGATTACTGGTTCCACTCAAATGAGTCCTTAGCCTTAAGTGAGCTGATCGCGCTAGTGACTATAAGTACCGCCTTAAGGATTCCTTCGGCCTAGACCTGCACCGTAGTGTCTTACCACTGTGTACTTACGTCGAACGGGCAGAGGCTCCTCTAGTCCCAGTTCTCGATGGCGGATGTCGTGCAGTCTTCAGTGGTCTCGCCCCTGGATCGCAGCCCTCTGCTGTTCTTGCGCCACGACACCTCCGTCGGGCGGCAGCAGCCTCGGGAGCTCGTCGACGGTGAGAGTGACAAAGGGTGGGGGCGGCCCCTGCCTGCCTCTTATATATGCGTGGTGTTTAGTAAACTACCTTGCCGCCTGTTTACTGGAGTGTCTTAGAATGCGGGGCGGCTGTGTCCACTACAGTGTGTAGAAAACATATAAGCGCTTTTAATTTGCAAAACAAAAATGCTGAGAACCTTTATGAAAGACTCCAACTTTGAACACATGCCATTACGTTACTTTCAAATACAGCCTTTAAAAACAGGAAAAACCTTTAAATTTATATGCTAACAAGTATTCCTGCGAAACAAGCTTGACAAATTTTATATATATTCTAAAAAAAATAACAAGTGATAGAAGTTACAAGTTTGTATGGCCAGTAAGCTTTACATTTTCAAACCCTCCAGAACCAGAGTGTTAGAATTTCAATGAATAATAGCACAGAGAACTGTTTATAGCAATGAAATGTGGGCCCAATTAGGGTATCATCATTATTTTATTTCGACGGAGAAAGGAAAAGAGAGCAGAGAGGGAGGGGGGGGGGGGGTCTTTAGTTTATCGTCTTTCGTGAGACGGGATTATTTTGATGTATGTGACATTTTGAGTCGCATATTGATTTGATAAAGCAGTGGAAATTTTTGCTCTCATTGAAATATAATTTAAATTATTAAACTTCGAAAATTATAACTTTAATGAAAATACAAAACGAGATACATACGTCGTTGTTTGTATTCGTACAGATGCAGCAATATATACACGCACACACTTCGACCTCAGTTAACCTTACACTTTAATTTACGATGTAGACAAACTAATATTATTCACTCACTACAGAAGTGTGGAAAGTGCGGCATTTCTCAGTTCAAGTGCATTTCAATAATTATATTAATGGTTTACAAATATATTACAAAACATGCAAACTTACTGTTGTAACCTCTTGAACACGTGTTTTTCTATGCCAATCCTTGCGAATTTACTTCAATAAATTCACGTTTGTTCGTCACTAGCATTAAATAATTTATTTGTAAAATCATTCAGTATAATCAACAGTGTGAACGTTTCCTGATACAAACAAACTTAGACTTATATACGGAAATTATATTCGTGTCACTTCGTTGTGGAAGGCGGTTAGGAAAATGACGGAACGAGCAGTTGTAACGACGTGTCCATTAATATTACATTTCGCTCAATAAAGCGCACCACAGTGGTACATACGAACAACTATTTTTGGAAAAAGCAAATAAAAAATAATTAACTACCGACTAAATATTCCGACAACACCAAAAATATAATTGTGTAATAAACACGATAAGAAAAAATTTTGAAAGATTTTTACAAGGTGCAGGGTCCCTTTGTTAGAGTTAAGAATGGCATCACCCCGGCAAATAACTCTTAGTGTCAGTATAGTGGTTAAATATTTGAAATCCCTCTTGGCTGAGGAAGTCGCTATGCAGACGTTTTACTTTCAAAGTAAATCACTTCCTGATCTGAATTCATCCGATGTAGGTGAAATCTACAATGAGACAATTAAGCCTTATCTCACAAACAGGCTTGAAGGATTTAGTGCCCATGGTAGAGGCTGGTGTCTGCTTCTAATTCTGCATATGGATGTTCACATATCGCAGTTTAGAGCATTCACCGTCAGTTCTGCTCACACTATGTTTCCCAAGTTCATTGCAATAAGAGAGCTTGCATTAATGTGCAGTGTACTAAGGGACTGTGTTTCAATTACACTGATTTATCAGCTTTGTTCCCTGTCCCACATCATTCCACGAGATTGACTTCATATCCAAATCCTCACGAGGTTTTGGTTATTGAAGGTTTGTTGGTTCCTGTAGTGTTACAGGATATACAAAAGTTTGAGGAGAACAATGGTATTTCTATCAATGTCTACTCTGCAGTAGACAAAAATAGTAATAATATTGACGAAACTTCGATAAGCAAGGGGCTATCGTACTAATGCGTATTTTTCCTGTACGACATGCAATTCATGTAAATGTATTGGCCACTCGTGCTTGTGGTAATGATGCATATTTGCATTTTGTTTCCATTTAAGATTTGTCAAAGCTGCTTCACAGTCAGTTGATTAAGAACTGTAGAAAAATTTATGTTTGCGATTGTGGTCTCCAATACTTTAGTAGTGAGGAGAAAATCGCAAATCAAAATGATCTCTGATTAGAATAACCCTTGATAGTACAAGCCCATCACCAAACATTTTCGCAATGGGACTGATTTTAATGGAAATGCTCAATATTTTAAATTACATTTCATTGACTCATTCCAATTCATGAACGCCTCACTGGAAACTTTGGCAGATAATTTGAAAACTACTCATTTGAGTATCACCTGCTCGATGTTTCGAGAGAACATCCAATTTGAATTGGCAAAAAGGGAGGGATTTTTTCCTTATGACTTTCTTAAGTCCGAAGACAGTCTGATGTGCGCGTCACTCCCACCAAAGGACATGTTTCATAACATCATGAAAGGCGAAGGCATTAGCGATGAGTATTATGCTTACGTCCAACCTGCATGGGATGGATTCCACTGCATAAACCTGCTGCAGTACCCCATTCAGTATTTATGTATGGACACTTGTTTGCTGGCAGATGTGTTTGAAAATTTCAGGACCTTATGTATGGCTCATTGCAGTCGTCTTGACCCCACGATGTACATCACAGCTCTGTCTCTTGCAGGGGACATTTTATTATCGACGACAGATGCGTGGCTATAGCTGTTGACCGACCCTCATATGTACCTGTTTGTTGAACGCGGGGTTAGGGGCAGCATTACCCAGGTTTCCAGAAGGCGTGCCGAAGCCAAAAACATTTACATGGGTGAATAGTATGGCCTCAATGTGGCATCTAAATACATATGTTATTTCGACGTAAATGGCCTGTACAGTCACACTTTGAAGAGCAATCTTCCTATTGGCAATTTTGAGTGGGTCGAGGCTTGCATGTTTTCATACTGGGATTTTACAAACACGGTGAATGATGTGACCATATGTTTTTTCGCGGAAGTGGATTTGTTATTTCCAGATGAATGCCACAATGTGATATCCGATCTGCCTTTGGCTCCAGTAAATT
The DNA here is from genome assembly GCA_029891345.1 of Dryococelus australis. NCBI lineage: Eukaryota > Metazoa > Arthropoda > Insecta > Phasmatodea > Phasmatidae > Dryococelus > Dryococelus australis. Next base: position 317,588,906 of record CM056994.1, read on the forward strand.
GCATACCTCCTAACAGTTCACATGAAAAACTACTTTTGACACTCATGCCACGGAAGAATTATGTTATTCACAGGGAAACACTGAGGCAGTACTTGATGTATGGATCCACACTTGACTCTGTTCACTGTGTTTTGAGCTTTGAGCATCGAGTTTAATATTGACAAATGTTCCCAGGCTGCGAACGACTTTGAGAAATCGTTTTTTAAACTAATGAATAATGCAGTGAATGGAAAAACTTTGCAGAATGTCCACCAGAAAAGGGACATTAGAGATGTTACCAGGTATGATGCTATATCTGGAGCGGCATGACTGATGGGCATCCTGGGCATCCTACATTCCAGGCACGACAGATCATCGATGAGAATATTGTCCTTATCAAAATGTCAAAGAGGTTTGTTAGGTTTAACAAGCCTTTGTACCCTGGTGTTGCCATTCTAGATCTTTCAAAATTAACCCTTTACGAGTTTCATTATCAGCAAATGTGTCAGAGATATCCTCCACCATCCTTGCACCGTTTATATTGCGATACTGATTCACTGATATACAAAATTGCCGGTAGAGATGTCTATGAAGTAATTACCCCAGATTTAAAGATGCAGTTTGATACATCTAACTATGTGCTCGATAACCAGCAAGGATTCTCACAGGAGAACAAAGGCCATACTGGAGTGATGAAGGATGAATGTGCGGGCCACATTATCACACGCTTTGCAGGTTTACATCCCAAGCTTTACACATACATTGTTTCGAATGAGTAGTGTATATGTAAGGCGAAGGGTGTAAAACCTAACATGCTGCAATCCCTCCATTATGAGAATGATCGATATTGCCTCGACAATTGCACCAGGGTTCAGGGGAACCAATACCAGTTCCATTCGCGTGGTCACAAGGTTTACACCAAATGCGTGACCAAAGTAGTGTTATTGGGTTTAGATGATAAGCGCTTCATCGAGCTGGATGGAGTATCGACTTTACCCTGGGGGCACTACAGGTTCCCATAGTAATTTTTCCCCCCAAGAACTTTAGTTTCAGCACCATTTTAAATATAGGGCTGCCACCACCACTGTCAACACTGTCAGTACCGCATTCAACACCACACACTGCTCTGCACTGCAATCTGCATCACAGCTGTCTTCAAACCTACTGCATTTGCTGCATCGACATCACTCGATATATTGTCCCCACATATTTATTAAAAGCTACTGCTTTGCCCTAGCTGCAGGGCTGTTATTATACAAAATCGTCCCAATAAACCTGTTGTCCTTTAAGTCACCCAGGAATTACTCTTCGCAAAGTGGGATAGCCACATGATATATAAGACTATATAAAGTGCTACATTTGTGTGTGGGGAGCATTGTTGGTGTTGGTGCGTGTGGACTGCTTACCTGTATATGACATATCAGATGCCAAACATAGCGCCACAATGGACGACACACCTAACCGCCATTTGATTCATATAGTGTATAATTTTTTTGTTTTAATCTATGTATATAATAATAGCCTGGCTGCGAAATGCAAGGATGCCATCCCGAAGCACCGTTATATATATATATATAATTTTTAGTTTTAATCAATTTATATAATAATTTTAAAATTATGTGTGAATGAATGTTTGTATACATTTTTTGAAGTGCTTTAGTATTAATATGTAAATATATCATTAAAGAATATTTTTGTAGATGTTTGTGAAGCTGTAAACTTGCGAATATTTATGATGGTTTATTATGAAAGTTTGTTTTAATATTTATGATACTTTGTTGTAAACTTGTGAATATGTGTAATAGTTGTTTAATGTTTGTACAAATTTGTGAATTTAGTATTAAGGTTGATATTCGAAAAAAAATAAAAATTCCATAGGGATGGAAATAATGTGACTTGTTATTTCAGAGTTTGAATTCCTTTTGTCACATTTTAAATACATTTTTGGAATTACTAGAGATTGAGTATTAGTGTGTGAGATGTAATTATTACTGTTTCTACGCGATGTGAACATCAACAAGTATGAAAATGGAAGTCTTCGAGAAATGAATGAACTCTGAAAGTAATTGAATGAGGGAGGATCTCGAGAAAATCTTGAGAATGAACTCTGAAAACACACAATGGTGAAACAAGCTACACTATCGCTAATGGGCTGGGACAACTCTAGGTAAACGGACTCTTGCCCCGCAGAGCAAGGCTAAGGGATGTTTAGTGGCTACCCTCACTAGCTGACATTGACTTTGTCTTACAACAGGTTTCAGCAGGAATGAACAGGTTATGACAGGTTATAACATTCAGTCAAAAAATTTCGAGTATCACTTAAAAAAATTACTATGGCTGTGAATCAACATGTTGATGTCTGCTATGAAGAGATATTATTCTTCAAATAGTTGCTGAAATGCATGGTATACACACACTTATTTTTAATATTGAAATGAAATTTTTCAGCAACACTTTAAAGAGACATTATACAATTGCAAGACTAAGTCTGTACTTGCTCCTCCACCACATCCACATCCTCATGCCCATCCATACTTAAGACTTAGCACCACACTAGCACAACATGCACCACAATCTGCTCCATCACTCCATAGCTCCATCACTTCATAGCTCCATAACTCAATCGCTCCATACTCCATTGACCCATAACTCCATAGCTCCATCTCTCCATAGCTCCATAACCTCATAGCTCCCTAGCTCCATCGCTCCATAGCTTCATATCTCCATAGCTCCATAGCTACATGCCTTGATCCACAATCAGCTCAACAGATTATACCACAGATAGCACCTCACATAGCACTGCAATTAGCACCACATAGCACAGCAATTAGCACTGCAATCAGCACCATATTTAGCACCACAATTGGCTCCACATGTTTAGGGTAAGTTAGTGTATTCAATGATTTTTTGTAAGGCTTTTCTTGATGCTTGTTTAGAGAGCCGATGAGGGATGGAATAAAATATGTATTTGTATTCATGTATCTGTGGGAGGGGATCTTTGTCAGGGAGATATGGAGTGATGGTGAGTTGTAATTTTATATTAGCTGGGCATTTGTTTAATTAAATTAAATTAGTTTTGTTCATTCCATAATTATGCAATTAAAGTCATTCGTTCGGTAACCTATTTGATCGTAGTGACCCAGAACATACCCATGTGCTCTCGCTTCATCCACACCTCCCTCGCTTAGTGGACCAGAACATACATGCATGCTCTCGCTGCATCCACAAAAATAAAAATAAAAATTAAATGTCCCTTATACCACTCTTACACGAACAATAACTCCTATATAAACTATTACAACCCACTCCTCTGGTCAGTCAGCTTTAATACGTCACAGAGGACACATCGATGCTGCTCCGCCAATATCACCCTTTCAATACCAATAAAAAAATAAAAAAATTGATATAAAAATTTAATGAAATAAATTTTATATCAAAGTTTTTCTATTAATCGATTAATCGAATTAATCAATTTAAGCAATCAATCAAATTAATTAATCAGGCAATTATTTAATTTCTTTTGCATATCATAATTTGGCACTTAGTCCACTGTTGCACCAAATGCGAGTAAGGTCACTCTTATTGTAGGTGGGCCAAAATATACATTCTCCTGCTACTGACGCATGAATAAAGTGATGAGACCCATAGCAATGTTAGTTTTACATAAGATGGAGGAACACACAATGTGTTAACAAATAGATCTTAAGCAAGGCTTTCAAAAGTGCTCATTTTACAACTAACAGCCTATAGCTGCCTTATTCACTCTGGCTGTTGCCATGGTCGACACCGCACTCGCAAACGACCGTCACTGGCGCCAAGGCAGAATCTGCTCTAATCACTTAAACACAACTCCCCACCATTCACCCCTCCAGTTACGTCGTTTACGACACCATCCGAGGTGGGCTGCACGGTGAAGAGGTGCCAGAGGACGCCTGGCGAGCGGTACCCTTAATCGCAGCCCAGCGTCCAGCAAATGGTTGGTGATGGTCCTAGGTTGCAACAGTGGCCCTAATCTGTGCGGTGATCGCCGTACGATCTGCAATGGCTGGTCGTATAATGCAGTAGTCCAGTCAAGAATCCCTATGCTGCTGCCGTCCGGAACCAGGTTGACGAACATGTGCCCAGTCGTTCGACCACTGGCACCACCAATGATGTACATCAGATACTTCATGACCTAAGCGCTGTTCATTTCTTCGGAAGAACCATCTAGCTTCCCTTAGGACCACAATACGAAATTATTCAAAGTCCGTTATTTGCACGAAGTGTTGTCGTCTATGCCATCGTGGCATGTCTACAAAGCTTACTACACACAGGCGGATATTTGAAACAACAGAATACTCTTTAACCGAGTCAACTACAGTTGTATTGGGCGCAGCTGTGTTATTCCTAATACGCGGTTCCTACCCTGTCCACAGCACAGCACTCTTGATAATCGCATGCACGGCCCTCTATCAGCGTCCTATGCACGTATTGGGTTTCTACTTCACCGTTCTTGTGGTATTAATTTCTCATTTTCCACTCATTTTCCAACTATCGACCCGGAAATTGCGCGAATTCATATGATGACAAATTACACTTCAACCACATGTACAGTACATTTGAGTATCTGCTTCTACTGGATCACAGTTTTATAAATAGTCCTGGAAGATTTACGACCAACAACGGATCTGTAGGGGCCGCGGTGAATTAGCGGTTAGGCTGTTCTCTCCGGTTCGGGTTCAATCCCCGGCCGGGTCACTCCCAGATTTTCGCAAGTGGGAATCGTGCGCGCGGACGATACCACTGGTCGGCGATTTTTTTTTCGGGGATCTCCTGTTTCTCTCGTCCTTGCATTTTGCCACTGCTCCATTCTCACGCAATTTCACCCTCGTCGGCTCTCATGACCTCTTTGTTAAGAACCGTCAAAATCTCTGAACCCACACAACTCAATTTACATGACAAGTAAAGCAATAACGGAATCACACGCTACCTGATCTGGGGGTTAAACTGGAACAGCAGCCATTGAGCTACTAAGAGTGCTCGAATCAACAAAGAATTGTGGAGTCTAGTCTATTACTGAGTGAATCCACGGATTTTCCCTGTATCTTACCAATAACTAGAGACCTATTAATTCGAATCATCTGTAGTCACTAGGGCAGACTTGTAATTCTCAGGGATTTCTTTGTGGCAGTGAGGGAAATGGCTTCCAACGACCTTCTTTGAGGTAAGTTTGGTCTAGTATACTATAAACTATAAATCATATATTTATAATGCACATGAAGTGGAGTCAGCTGTAAGACTACGAGAGCTAACGCCAACTTTCATACAACCGCCATTGCTGAGCATCCACAATACGCAAACGGACCAGAATGTACGTCAAGAACAGCCGATCTTTAAGGTTTTCTTTCATCTATTTTGTATAAATTCTTCGTTTTGTCATCATAATTTTGGATTCATAGTAATTACGGACAACGTGCAATTACAGAAAATTTACACTTTACAAGTTGTTTAATATTTTTGTGTTTAATTTTCATTGTGTGTTATTTGCTAGTTGTAAAATGCCAGATACATATTTATATTTTATCAATATATTCCTGCCTTTTTGCAATCAGGAAATAACACACTGTGAAAATTATGTACAAAAGTATTACACAATTAATAAACTGTTAATTTTCTACAGTTAAACATTTCTATTAATACCTCTGAAACTGAAGTTACGTCACGAGAACGAATAATTTCTTCATAATAGATGAAGTTGAGGCTTGAGGCCAATCTGGCATCAACAGCAGGTCACGGAGAGACATTTCTCAGTAATGACTCATGGTTACAGCGAGCGTGTGGGCGCGGTGGGAAAGGACAGGAGAGACTTCTGTTCGCGCCCTTGCACACTCGGTTCGTTCGCAAGGGTTGCGCTTATCGGAGCGTCTGTAAGTCGGTGAGATAACGACTTCCGGCTACTCCGTTACAGTGATGCCACCTCGTGGGAAACTTCACACCTTGCGGGATATGAAGGGTTTGAAATAATAACGGAGGTCTGGGGAGGGCAATTTTCATCGACAGAGAATTTCCCTCTATCCAACTTCAACAAAACGGTCTGCATTTGAACTGCACGGTTAGCATGGTGTGGTGGCGCATTGCTGAAGCACTTTTGAATGTTGTAGCAGACTTAACCGAAATCCAAGGAACTTTCTGTGGAATTTCTGAGTATATAGCTAAAATTCTCGGTCCATATTTGGTTTACATTTTGGTCACATTAGTGATTCTAAAAACCATTCTAAAATGGGAAATATCTAAGTTCAAATGAGAAAAATCGAATATATTTGTGGGAAAATGTGCGCGAGATGTATCGCAACACTGTTCTGCAGGATCTCGCCACTGGTCCGCCCCTGATTTTGTCATGCAGTAATAAGAAATACCCCAAAAGCACCACATACTGCTGGCAGTTACCTATATACAAATGAAATACATACATACTTTTTCAGAGCTTATAATACTGTCACATATGAGGACGCCTTAGGGGCGTATATGAGTTCGTGAGGGATAGAGGTCCTCAATAAAAAGAAATAAGAGAAACTAAATTTGATTTCTAATTTATTCACTCTGCTATTATCTGCAGCATTAAATTAGCTGTCTCCACTTTTACTCGTTTTATGTAACAGTGAGTACAATATTTAATGTCTATTTCAACTCCAATTAAGATCCTTATTAATCGTCTCTGGTGGCTACATTAAACTAACTCATGCTCATTATTGCCACGGGTTGAGTCTGTTTCCATCTTTTATAATGTCTTTCAATCACACATTTAGTCCAATAGTCCAGCCTGCCAGCCACGTCCTTCAAAACACTGGCACTCGCAGTCTCCGACTTCCCTTCTCCTTTACTGATCACGCTGATCGCTCTTCTATCTCTTGGATCTCAGCCACTCATTCATTCATCGGCTCCAACCCCACTCCTGTCCCGGAGGCCTGCTGTGAAATTTTTAGACCTCAAAGTGATATCTGGAAGGTTGAACTCATAGCCGCGCTGAGAGAACGAGGTTAGTAATCCAGAGCATTCATCAGATATCGGCCGAAAACAATACAACCAGAGTCTGCAGCGTGCATCTCTAATTCGAAACTCGTCATTGCCTTGTCTCCGTCATTGCTATAATATTACATATCTCTGTCCTTCTCTTCCTCGCTCGTGTACTACTGGTGAAGAGGCGAGTGCGCAACACTGCCCTCTCCTCATGTCTGTTCGTCCCGAAAACACAATGCAACATCCGGACCATCGTAGAGTGCCAGTCGATCGATGTGGACAACCTTCGGCTTCATCCGAGAGCCTGGACGATAAATCCGAAAGACATCATTGAACTTATTCAGAACGCTGTAGGAGCCTTCCCAACGTTTCTGTAGCTTCGCGGGAGTACCCGTTTCTGCTCTGTGGGCTGTACAGTCACACAGGTTGTCCTTCTTGAAATACCTCTCCCGACATTCTCCTAACATACCGCGTCTTCATTCTGTCACTACTTATTCTGAGGTTCTGTTCAGCAAAATCATGAATGCTGACAAGTATGTTACGTAATTTGCTGGCATGCTCAAGGCCTGCAGCTTCCTCCTCTGTCGATTGGCCAAAGAGCACATCACTGGGGAGACATAACTCTCTTCCAAACAGCAGCCTTGATGGTGTAAACCTTGTAGACTCGTGAACTGCTGAGCAGTAAGCAAGTATAAACAATGACACCTTTGAATCCAAGTCGTTTTGATCGTCTGCCACAAACATCGACAGGTATTGCTCAAGAGTGCGGTTTTAGACTCTCGACAATTCCATCTGACAGGGTGTAAGGCTCTAGTCGTAGTCTTTTTCATCCCCAGAATTTTCGCCACCTCCTCGAAGAACGCATCTTCAACGTTCCTTCCCTGATCAGAATGGGGTTCTAGTGGCACCCCAAACCTCGAAAAGACATGTTCTATAAGTGCCTCAGCCACAGTACATGCTTCCTGGTTCGTTAGGGGAATGACCTCAGGCCACTTAGTAAAGTAATCTTGGACCACCAGTAGATACCGATTACCTCGCTCTGTGACACCCAAAAAAACACAAAAGGTCGACTGCCATCCTTTCGAATGGGTCTCAAACATTGTATTTGCGGAGGTGTCCTTGTCCTCTGGTCCTTGGGCCCTTCATCGCAATGCAAATGTCGCACATGCGGTACCACTTCTCAACCTTCTCCCGACAGTGAAGCCAGTAGAATCTCAGTCTAACTATGTCGAGGGTCCTATTAACACCAAAATGCCCACTAGGTGCCGCATTATGCAATTATTTTAAGACTTCTGGAACCCTGCATTCTGGAAGCACCAACTGTAAACGATTGTGTTTTCCATCATTATTTTTCCAGTTTTTGTAAATTACGCCATTCTTCGGTACGATGGTATTCCGGTGCCTAGTATGCTTTGACTGCTGCGCTCAAGCTAGATATCTCTTCACATTTTGGCCGACAGCCAGCTTCTTTCCACTGTAATAATGGCTGCAAAGTGGGATCATTCAGCTGGCCTTTTCTAATACCCTTATCACTCCAAGGTGCCCCATCACAATATTGAAAACCTTGAATTCTTGTCCTCTGTACCTTCAGCTATTCGCCACTCTTTGCTTCCTGATGTTGGCAGTGACGACAAAATGGCTCATATGGCTTCCTAGAAAGTGCATCTGCATTGAAGTGAAGGCATCCAGATCTGTGCTGTATTTCAAAGTCATATTCTTGAAGATACTGTAACCACTCGGCATTTGGCCTTCGGGCTTCTTGAAATTTATAGCCAGCGTAATGAGGTATGGTCGGTTCTTATAGTAAAATGTCTGCGATAAAGGTATGGGTGAAAGTGTGATTTGCCTTCATCATGGTCAGAAGCTCCCTGTGTGTAACACAGTAATTTCTCTCAGGTGTATACAATGCCTTACTAAAGTCTTCTTGGTGGTATTTCCCTCCCATCTTGAACCTGAGATAGCACAGCTCCAATTCCTATATCACTAGCATCAGTGTAAAAATGAATACGTCCTTACTTCTCGGGAAACCCAGTACTGAAGGAGAAACCATATATTTTTTTTAGGTTTACTTAAAGTATCTTCACACTCAGTGGTCCAATGAAATCTCCTTTACGTCTCAGCCAGTTCATGTAGTGGCTTGGCAGTTGTGGCGAAACCAGGTACAAATCGAAGGTACTATGCGCATAGTCCCAGAAAACTTCGCACTTCGGTTTTGTCAGTTGGCGTCGGCCAATTTCTTATTGTTTTGGTATTCTCGGGGTCTGTTTCAATCCCATGGGCTGACACTACATTTCTCAAGAAATTAATTTTCTTTTGAGACAGGTGGCACTTCTTAGGAACCAGCTTAAAGTTGGTTGCACCCAGGCTACCAGGGCGAGACAAAGGGAATCGAGAATGGCGGTGAAGGTGGGCGTGGACAAGAAGTGTGGTTGACTTGACAGCCGAGGGCCGGAGTGTCAGTCTGCGGCGGTCTTCCCAGGGCTGCGGTCACCAAGCGGCGATCGGGGAGTGAGTCTCATCTAGCTCGGGTGAGAGAGCTAGTCCGAACCCTCTATCCTTATCCATCTTTACTGATATCAACAATCCGTCATAGACCCAATCCCCTACAAAACACATCACATTGTATTATACTGTTATTTAGATTCAGTAAAGATCATATAGCCTTGTCATTTGGAGATCATTATTGACAGCTGAACTGGCTGGCGTACAGCACCTTCCCCCCCCCCCCCCCCACCGAAGGGGCCGACGACTTCGGAGGATGAGCAAAAGTATTCTGGTAATTATCTCACTCGGCGCAATGCGGCATTCGGCAAAATTTCTGGGCTGTGGATGAGACACTATAAGTACCACAGCAGCTGGAGGGTACTGAAGTGCGATAATCGGGTAACATTGGTGCTGCGAGGGACATAGGCGAAGAGGACGGACAGCGGTGAATACGAGACGACGGCAGACAAGGTGTTGGCGGTGTGAATAGACGAGAGGATGTGAATTCCCGACGAGTAGAGAGCCAATTGTGCATGGGGGCGCTCGGAAATCTCTAGAACATTTCGGATTGGTGGAATCTGGACAGAACTAAAGTGGAGCTGTATGAAAATGTGATACGGACTTTATTGTAAATATAAGAACTGTCAAATATGGACATATAATTTATAAAATAATCCAATAGTTTTTGCAGCTGTTGTTAAGCATTTGATTACATTGATTTCTTTGAAGTGATTGTAAATATTACTGAACGAATTTATTTATTGTAAATAGCAAGTGATAGTAATTCATTGTGAGATATTGAGTCGAAACTATTTTCCTTGTAGTTATTGTAGATAAATTGGGAAATTATAAATAACTATTTTATTTAATTAAGACTGCCATCATTTAAAGAACCAGGGTAAGCTCATTGACTTTCAGAAATTGTGACACTATAGAGAATGTACTGTGCTGAGCTCAGTTTTGTTCTTCGTCATTTCCGAACGCATTTCTGTATATTAACTAAGTCAATTAAATAATTAAATATTTTACAGTGTGGCATGTCATTTTGGTGTAAAGTAACTGAAAAATATATTTTTGGTAATTTGGGTGGCTGTTACATATAACATTTAAAAACAAATTACATTTACCCCACGGCTTCGCCCACGGAAATCGAACTCTTGTGCTCAGTAGGAATAAGAAATATTTTTCTTTATTTTAACCTAACCCAATAGGAATTCTGTGGTTGGGCATCGATATTTTAATTTAATGCAACTTTACCTCGCCTGGAATTTGAATTTTTAATCGAATCAGCGTGAGACTGACAAAGCATTTGCTCGTGGTTACGATGGAAGTTAAATATTGTTTGGGATACTGATTTTGTTTAAGTAATTTTTTTAGTTAGCCTTCGGAAACAAAAATCATGATTTTTTGTTTAACAGATTATCGAGGAATCTTTGAAAACACATTTTCATTTTCTCTCCCTCTGTTACTGAATTTCGTAGCCTTAAATATTTTTTTTTGGGAATATGTAAATATAGTGTTTTGACAAAAAAAAAAAAACTCGCCGACGTCTCAAGAGATTCTTATGGATCTGCATAATCTACGAACTGTATCTTGCCTCGAATGCAGCAAACACCTCACGGGAATTTGTAATATACGTATTACAATTAAGTAATATATGTTTGTTTCAAATTATGACATTTTACTTAAATCATGAAGTATGTAACCTTAAACCCATCCAAAAGTACATGTTTCCGAATTCTCGGGACGTACCCTACACATCACTCTCACGTCTCCACGCCCTATCTTCAATGTACCCGGAATTGGAAACGGTTGTATCCAGGGGATGGTTTATATCCGAGTTATTTTACTAGTAGTGGATTCTGTGATTAGTTAGTTATGTGTTCTTGAAGTTTTATAAATATTTTTTCTGGCTGCACAATTTTTTCCGAGGTACCTCAAAATAGTGTGAAGTAGATCGTCGATTTCTCGAAATATGTACGTTGCTTATTTATGTTGCAAGGTCCCAGATGTCCTTCGTCTTGCGGGTGTCTTTTTTGTATATTCTGGATATGTTATGTAAAATTTTACGAAAGTTAATTTAGCAGTGAACTTTATTTATGACTTACTGTTCTATTATTATTAAGATTTTCAATTGCGACAGGTAGGAGGTGTGTTTAGCATATTTCGGAAATGTTTAAGAAAATTTAGCGTCCTTTACTGTTTACTAAGTCTATTAATAAATCTCTTCATCCATTCATGTTTTATTTCAAATAAGCCCGGCAGCTAATCTCTAAGAATTAAAAAACATAAGTTCAGACCGAACGCTCGACGAGTGGTGGGCGATTGGTGAAGGGGTGGGGGGGGGGGGACATTGCAGCCTCGTCTCGTGGGGTGAGTGCCTGACAGTCTGGACATAATCTGTTATACATACGCTCCCTCTATGCTGTCCACGCGCTCGGCCTGCGCAGGTGCTTAATCCCATTTCCCGCCATCATAATCGGATTGCATCGGTCGGGGTGCTTCTTTTCGTCTCCCGCACTTGTAATCGGATTACCTTTCCACGACGAAGCCTCTGCTCCATTGACTGCAGGCCCCTGCTCTCCCTCCCTGTTGACTATCCTTGACTGCTCCTTGACTCTATGTCATAGTAGGGGCTGGGGGTATTGCCTGTTTTTTGGGCGCTGTTGCAGTCACGTATTTGGAGAGGTCGTTTATTTTGCCTTGTCTGGTAGAGAGGCAGGGTTATGATATTTCTGTATTCTTAGGCTGGGATGCTGCTGCTGGCATATTTAGTATTATTGGGAATGCGATATTTTATTTTGGGTGCTGCTGTTGTCATAAGTTTTTTTGTTCGTGTACGGGAATAGGTAGGGAGGACTTCTAGTCTTGCTTATAACTACATGTTACACCGACCGAGCCTTCATTCTAAGTTCGGAAGCTAGCTCGAGATGTCTGACCAGTACTACTCCGACCTCGACGACGACGAGGCTACGCTACTCCATGCCATCACCCATGCCTGGGCCGCTGCATCGCACCACGTCTCGGCTGACGAACGTCGTACCGCTAACTCGGGGCTGTGTTCGTGGTCCCCGTAGCCAGCACCTCGCGATGACGTCGACTATACACCTGTTGACCGTCCCCGCTGGGGTTCGCCGCGGTCTAGGTCACGTTCGCCACTCGTTTCCCGTCGAGCTGTGTCGCGGCCCATTGCGGTCGTGGGGTCTCTGGCGGAGGTCAGCGTCGCCTGCCTCCTCCTCCTCGGCACCCAACTTCAAGGTCCTGTCGGAGGAGGAGGAGGGTGGCGCCGACGGCTACTTGAACTTCGCCGACGTCGGCGTTGTCGCCCTTTACAACGTCGACGCCAGTGTTGGCGCCGGCAGAGGCGCAGGCATTGACGGTCGCGATCGACCGCAGTACGCGACAACAGTAGGAGGTGGCCAAGGGTCAGGTCCATGTGACCGAGCTGCTGCGTGTTATGCCGCAGCTTGGCAGTCTCTCCTCTCCACAACGCATTCGTTGGAGGTCGCGTTGAGCAGGGGCGCGTTCCGACGAAGCAGGACGACCGTAATATGCTGCTGCGCTGTCTAACGGACCTTTTGACACGCTTCCTAGAGCTGTCCTCCAGGGCGAGCCGGCTGCTGGCGGTGATGGCGACAGTGTTGGTGACAGGTGTTATCAACGGACATTATCTGAACACCCTCACATGAACCTTTCATAATACTTTCAGTAAATCAGGACGCCAGGAATAGCGACAACTTGTTGCAGCAACCACCGGGAGAGGCCGCTTGCAAAAAACTCTCCACAAGCCAGCTATCGGGGACAGGGACGCCTAAACGACGCATCGATATAGGCCACTGCAAGGCAGGGCCCCGCATCATTCCACATCCGACCTGCAGCCAGGGAAGATCACAGCATGGAGTGTCCGACCGCCATCATCCGATCAGATAGAAACAGCCTCCGACATCAAGACAAAGGTGGGGACTGTTCATAGTAGATAGTAATTAAAAATGCGTGTAAATATAGTTGTAACATAAATTAATATCAAATATAGTATAGTAGCTCTTCCGAGTGTTTAAACGTTCATTATCATGCCAACTGTAAATGCCTCGTTGTTATACTTGTTTCACAAACCATAATAAACCTCTTCAATTACAGTAAAAGCTCTACCATTAACGATTATTTCAGCTACGCCCCTAGCCCCCTCTTGTATGAATATGACTATAAGTCATATTTATAACACTGTGTTTCCGGTGATGGCGAGGACGTTGAGAGCGACGCCAACTGACCGCCTGTCGGCTGACTGTCGACAGGTTGTCTGGTGTACATCGCCATCGTGGAGCTGGTAAATGTGTTTTTTTTCGTATCTGTTCTCGGTTTCATATCGTTTAGTAGGCCTATACCTGATTGTGTGGGTCTTTTTCTCGGTTTGACAGATGTAAGATACACAAGCTTGCCTGAACTTAAGAGGGTGATGAAGGGCATCATTTAGAGCTGTTTTAGAGGTCAAACAAGTCTATGCAGAAGAATGAGATTTTACATGTAATTAAGAAAAGCTAAAATCAGGAATGCCTGTTAAAAAAATTTCGTTAAAATTCTTATTAATATACAGTTTTAAATAATGAAAAGGGCTATATTAGAGCAAATTTCACAAGTTGCAGAAAATAAAATATTCGGAATATCGAAAAAGTAAAAACTAAAACAGTTACATGTCTTCCTTCATAGTAGATGGTTTATAGAGAGAATTATTTTTACACAAAGGCGATTTATATGCATACGCGTAATGCACTGCACATCATGTTTGAGCCGAAAATATCCTACCTCACTGCTTGGAGATAGGGCACCCTTATCCTATCCCTTCAGCATGAAGAGCGGAGTAGATAATGCTGGCCATTTGAGGGCTCGTGTTTCCTGCTGTGTACCTTCGCCATTGTTCATCGCATTGGTGACAGTTAGAGGGGCGAGGAGGGGGGCGGATAGGAAGGTCCGACTAGAGCCGACTCTCCAGGGACGAGCATGTGAGTTGACAAATGCAACCCCCCCCCCCCCCCCCCTCACTCATCCAAGCCTATCAACACACGCATCTTGCAAATGCCATTTCGTATTTCAAAGACATGTCAGAACAAATAAACTGCAGGTTAGATTCGTTCAACGAACTTCTAAATTACTTAAGAGCAGTTTCGACATGTAATAAAACGATAAACATGAAAAGCCGCATATCCTATTGTAAGAATCTTTACAGTGCCAGATATAACTATAGCAAAACCTTCCCTAAGTTATTGAGTACATGAATGTTTGAAATATTTTGAAATGTTGTTAAATGTGAATGACCTGAAGCAGAATGAATGTGTACATTTGTGTAGTATTGCATCGCAAAAAATTAACAGCAATAAATTGTTTAGAAATTTACTTCCTTGAATTGTGACAACTTATGTCAAAATATTATTTACAACTAGAAGTATTTTTTAAGTTGAGCTGAGATGTTTGGACTGCTCTTAAAAATGTATTGTCTTGCGATCCGATGAAGGATGGCATGAACTGAGTAGCGCCTGGAATGAAGAGTGGGAAAACGGGAGAACCCCTAGAAAAGCGGGGCCATGGTGGCTAGAGCGCTTGCCTCCCACCAAGGTGATCCGGGTTCGATTCCTGGCGGGGTCGGTCCAAGGATTTTCGCATGTGGGAATCGTGCCGGGACGATGCTGTATGTCGGCAAGTTTTCTCGGGGATCTCTCGTTTCCCCCATCCTCAATTCCCCGCGCTACTTCATATTCACATAATTCACCCCTCATCGGCTCTCAAGACCATAGAGAACCACCCAAACCTCTCAACTCAACCTGAGAAAAGCCGCAAAAAACAGCATCGTCCAGGTACGATTCCCACATACGCAAAACCGGGTGACACCACCGAAGTATTTTTAGGAAATCTATTTTTGAATACTGTGGATAGCGTATTAGATTCTCCCATTTATATTCTGCTTAGGTTTGTGAAAATATGTACAAAAATTATGTGAATTTCGAATTAAAAAATACATGTCGTAACGTCTTTCTAGTTTATGGCTCAAATTATCCGGACAGCTATAAAACGTATCTTGACAAGATACAAATAATTCTTGTGAGCAATTAAATAAAATTTTGGAGACAAAGTCCGTTTTAATTTTTGGTTAAATGTAGCGATTTATGTGAGCGGGAATTTAAACTGCATGCTGAAGCAAAATGTCATACATAGACTGTTCTGGCATTAGAGTGTTCTCATTCCCATAGATCTGTGAATAAAAAAGTTCTCTTACTTATGTGGTGGTAATAGTTTTTAGAGCTTGTTACCTGTACGCTGTAAAAACTCATATTTACAAATAATAATGTTTAAAATTTTCGTTTCCAAAATAATTATTTTAAAAGCTGTATACTTTTTCATTGTAAGAAACTCAATAGCTTGTCCTGTTCACTGTTATTTTATGAACAAGGACTTTGAAATGGTAGTATTTTCTTTGGAGAATCAATCCTCTGAGTAAATATTTCCCGCCAATGTGAAGTAAACCCTCTCTCCAGAGATTTCGCAGTACGCATAGCTACCACTCTATGATAACTAGATGCATATAAATGAAACTATTGCATACTGCAAATTGTTTTCTTGAGTGGTATTTTAACATACATTACACGCGGTAGTTACATTTGCAGTCCTTAGCCATTCCTATATGTGTATGGCAAACTGAAATGCGCAAGCGGGAAAATCCGGGCAAAGTGTAGTATCTATCCTGGGAAGGATAATATAAGTTGCTGGAGTTCGTGAATATGTACATGTCCTATAGAAAATGATGTCACAAGAGAAATTCACGTAACATGAGAACCGCAGTGGTCGAGCGACTGCTGGAGCGTTCGCCTCCAAACAAATCGTTCCGGGTTCGATCCGGGTCACTGCCATATTATCGCATGTGGGAATTGTGCAAGGACGATTCTGTTGGTCCACGGGTTTCCTCGGGAAACTCCCTCCCCCCCTTTTTTTTTCCAAAAAAATTGCATTCCTGACGCTTCTCAATATCCATCTCATTTTTAATTTCATTCATCAGCTCTGAAGACCTCAGAAGGCTTTACTTGCGAGGTAACTTGGGACAGTTGTATTTTTTCCTCGAATGCCTGTTAAACTACAAGAAACTTGACACAAATGACACGTACGTTATTTTGGAAGGAAAGTAACAATTCGTTCTACATTAATATTTTCGCTAGCATGAAATTAAACGTAACTTTAAATGCCCAAGTTACCCCATGAGATGTTATCTCAAGGAAACCTAATCCTGCCTACCTCATAGTGCCACCCCCCCCCCCCCCCGCGTGTCAAACCAACGCCTATCTCCTATTCCAAGAACTGTGGATGAGCAAAACCGCAAAAGGTCTGCTGCCGCGGCTGGCTCCGCGCAATATCGGCCTAACGTACAATACGAGGCACAGGCGCTTTTCGACAAGTATTTGGAAATTCCTGTAGCTATTTATCGCGCTCTTAATGATGGTATGATGTCTACTTATTCTTATAAGGAGAGGTCTGCTCCTCGAAAACAAGATTATTATTCTTATACTGTTTAAAAACATGTAAATTATTTGCTGGGAGCAACAGAAAACACACATATAGAATTGTAAATAATAAGTGCCAACTAACAAATATATGCAGAATTGGCATTTATACTATGTTGTTAACGAAATGAAAAAAATAGAATGAAGTAAGTTAAATACCAAGTTAAATATAATTATAAAATTATATACCGATACTTATATGTAATACAGCCAATCTTCACCCTTTAACTTGTTTAACAAGAAAAAAAAAGTAAATTTACTTTACAAATATTTGTAGCACTTTTAAAGATGTTATATATATAATATATATAACTATAATTGAATTATATATAATGCAGTTATAATACCCTAATAGACCAAAGATGGATTCGTGTATATGTATATTTTTTTAATGTACAATATTGTTCCATAAACACAAGACAGTGATATAATCTTACAGTAGAAAATACATTTCTGCAGCTTTCAGTGGGAGGTAGAAGTAATAGGGCCTATATAATGTGAAGAGCGAAACGGATACCATACCTAATATTTGTAGTGCTTAAGGCAGAATCTAAACATATCTCATTTATGCACGAGCTTCAGATGGTAGACACAAAGACGTTTACAGTATATCGTGAGCTGTGTAATTTTTTGGAAGTATGTTTATATGATCTTTCTGTCGTAAACGTCACAAAGAAAAAAATATTGTTGAACAGTACCGACTTATTTATTTCCTAGGCTATTTTTTTTTTTAGTGCTTTCGCTTAGGTGTGGGAGTGCTTAGGTTTGGGAGTAAACAAAATTAATTTTGTTTTGATCTGAGTTTAAGGAAAGTTTATTGCAGTAAAACAAAGCGATACGTTTTAGTTGTGAACGAAAAAGTTTTAAACTTTTGTTTCAAATGTCAACATCACGTCATTGAAATATGTTAACCCAAAATGTCTTTGATAGACTTATGAATTTATAACCTGAGGATGCGACTTGGGTGATCGATATCTCTGCATATCAGAAGGAAAAAAAACAGTTGTTTAAGTTATTTGATTGCTGGTTATGGAATACTATATCTTCGATGTCTAAGAATTTTCGAGAGGTAAAATTCACAGTACAAACGAATTACAGAAAGTTACAGGCATGCAAATTCGCCTCATCTAAAAACATTTCCTTGCATTTAAAAGCTAATTTAATACTGTTAATATTTTTGAGTTTTGCTCTCTCTTCCTCGGATAGCTTGAAAATCGATCCACAAAACGATTATTACAATCGAGTGGCGTGGTTTGGTGAGATGTTGCAAGGTAAGCTGGTGCTTGTTCACTGCTGTACATTCTCGGCGCACGCAGCAGGAGCCAATGACTACTGGACGAGTGGACTTTCGAAAATAGAAATTTAAAAAAATGTAAAATTTTTATACAATCAAAAATGGGAGAAAAAAAAAACTAAAAAATATTAAAATAAAATCAGAATACGAAAATGCATCAAGGGGATAGTGGACACGCAGAATTTCAGCTTAATAGTGGTAGTAGTTTAGAGAAAAACTAGAATAGAAAATTAACCTGGTTCCTCCATAAGAACAATGCTTTAGACACAACCTGCGAGACCCAGCCTCGCGAATTTAAAGTCCAGGCCAATAAGGTGCAACGTCCAGTCATTAACCTTCCTATCTAAAAGTACCAATAACTCGTCAAGAAGATCGTCAAAACTTCGCGAAATAATTCCAGCGTGTACAACATGCCACTTTAGATGAAAATACAGATTTGCCAGTTAGCACATTGTACAAATTTGGGAAAAAAAAAAAATCTCAAATATCTCGGAAACTATCAAGTTAAAACCCTATATGAAGTTAAAAATCGTTTGGACTTAAAAAATGATTAGTTAGCTAAATTTTCAAGACAATATATCTCTGCCCCTAATTATCGTAGAAACTTAAAAAAAAAAAAACTCTACAATACTCAGGAAGATAAGAAGAATCTGATAAAATAATTATTTTGGAGAAAATTTAATTGATGAATAAGCAAAATTAAAAAAACTAAATAACTTTGGACACAATGGGCATAAGTGAAAAAGTAAAATGTATTCGAAATCGTACAAAAGAGAAGAATATAATAGCGTAAAAATTTATTTTTAATAATAAAAAACGAATTCAAAAAATTATGAATTTTGCGGGTTGTGGACACTTGCGGGACCATCGACCATAGTGGTAGACTGACGGACCCATTCGCAAGAAGCTCACGCGTCCAAAGATCACCATCACCTACGCCAACATTACAAGTTTATCAGAAAATATGATTTTTCAGAACAAGATACACACCTATCTCTACACCACTATCATATGTCAAAATTAAACCGTGAATGAATTGTTTGATAAATACAAACAGATACAAGGATTTTAAAAGAGCAAAAGTATAACATACAAGAGCAGCAGCAATGGAATTATTTATGGAATTAGCAGAAATATAATAATAAAAAAAAAAAGAATTCTAAATTTACAATTTACAATTATAACTACAAGAACAAGAAATCTAGGAACTCAAAAACATCAGAAAACAGCAAATACAGAAGAAAACGTATGCTAGTACCATAAAAAAAATGTAAAATAAGACAATAAAAATTCAAATAGAACCATAACAGCCAGAAAAGGATGGGAGTTGTGAGGTAACGAAGAACAAAATACTAATAAGCATCAACCCAAAAGAAAATAAAATACAAGTAAATAAAATAACGAAATCAGGAAATCAAGGGATAACAATACAAGTTCAGAATAAAGATCAAGCAGAAAACATAAAGAAAATTATTGAGAATAAAAATAGTGAATTAAAAATTAATGAAATAAAGAAAAGGAATCCTAAAATTATAATTTATAATGTTGACAAAAATCAATCAACAGAAGATATCTGTGAAAATATTTATCATCAGAATATAATACCAGAAGACATCGCAGAACAAGACTACAAACTGTGACGTGCGGGACAATGTCGCCCCCGAAGAATTATTAATTACAACTGATGATAATGAACTCTTTAATTAGTTGACTGGGCCACGTCGCCTCATGACCTCGAATAATTATTAATTACAACTAATAATAATGTTCAAACAGTGGGCCGGACCACGTCGCCAGCCGCCCATTCGAATAGTTATTGTAGTTGGTCACCTGACAATTTGATCGGCGTAGTGCCCGATACCATAAACATTTTAAACACGCTCGTTTTGGTATTAAAATCCTATAATAAGACTCAAAACTATTATAATACTAACCTGCTATGTGCCCGCCAGGATCACGCTACCTTAAAAAGACCTTGGAAGACCTGTGGTAACGAAGAACTTGTGTTAATTTTACGTGCTAATTTTCACGTGTAGCAGCGGCTGGTCATGGAAGCCCACTGTGTGGCGGACAGCGGTTTCGCCTGTTCGCCACCCGAGAGCAGCACCGTCGATTGCAGGCGCTGAAAACTGCGCGTTTCCTGTGTGCGCGCAGGTCCCTACCGTGACGCCTGGTTGCGTCAGTTCCCGCAACTTGGTCAAGAGGCCGGAAGTGTGGCTGCATACTGTCATGTAATTGGTGGTTGACTTTTAAAGTATTGGGATCCCTCTAGGGGAAAATGGTGTCCACTGTGTCGGTTCATTCTCATTAGGTAACATCAACTGCCATTGGGCGTGAATATCACGACCCTCATAAGAGGCACTGAAAACCCCACCAATTTTCTGGAATTTTGAAAACAAATATGGATCTCATGTGTGATTGGTGGCGCTAGGTGGCGGATCGGTGTATAAACTGCCTGTACTTGCTTCGTTCGGGGTCAGTCAGCGGCCTCGAAGGGGAAAACTTTATGCCAGATAAGTAGCATTCTTGATTTAACACAAATATAGGCTCATCAAGTGATTAGGACCTTTATGTCCTTCTGACGTTAGGAGAGAGCCATGATGGCTGGAAATTTTAAATCTTTTTAAACCTTGTGAAATGTTGGTCTGTTATCCGAAATGGGATAATGGTAATTTTTGTAACTTATTTCCAATGAAATATTTTCCACGTGTAAGACTGATAACCTTTGAAAGGAATGAATATAAACTTAATAAAAGAGAATTACCACACTACATTGTTTCTATTTTTAGTCGTTTACCACAATGCTTAATTCACCCTTAAATTGCACAAATAACTGGTTTTTTTTGCATGACTTTTGCCATGTTTGATGTTCTGTTGGTTTTGCTTGTCTTAATGCAAATGCTGCCCTGCAACGTCCTTGGCTTAGGCCAGAAAACAACAAGCAAAAATAGTATTTAGAAACAAACCAGATTTAAAAAAAAAAGTAATACCATCATGGAAGTTACCCCTAAATTGTTTTTTCTAATCAAACAAAACTATAAGATCTACATTAATTGGCAGTCATATAAATACAATGAATTGATATCACCAGCAAGATGTTTCAAGAGTCTGCGATTTGGACATGTGCGGAAGTACTGCCGCTCTGAGCGTCAGTACTGTTTGCACTGCTCAGAGGAGGGACATGCACATACCAATTGTTACAAAAAACAGCAAACTCCAGTATGTATTAGTTGTAACAGAAATGACAAGGATACATACCAATTGTTACAAAAAAACAGCAAACTCCAGTATGTATTAGTTGTAACAGAAATGACAAGGATAGCAGACACCACATACTTAGTAGCACATGCCCATCTTACATAATAGCAAAAAATTATACCAAAAATAACACTCAATACAATTTTAATTTTAATCTTGATTAAGCGGCGGAAGTTTAACTTACATAGATCAAAAGTATCAACAGTGGAAACTAGACAAATTATTAAAGAAAAGCAACTGGACATCATATTAGTTCAAGAACCATATGAAGTAAAAGGCTATATCAAATGTTTAGAGCAAACACTACGAATTATTAGCAAAAGTTATCTACAAAAAGTATGGAGCGCAATAATATTTAGTAACAATACATCATATTTGTATCTAGAACAGCTCAGTACAGAGAAAATTACAACAATAATGATACAAGATTTTATCCCAATATATTTTATCTCACAATATTTCCTACCAGGCTAAATTATTCAAAATTAATTACAGAAGTTACAAAACATAATCAATCAACTTAGGGGACACAACATTATTATAGCAGCAGATACTAATTCCAAATCAAAACTTTGTTACTCGGAAACAGAGGACGAAAGAGGCAACCTAATGGAAATTTTCATAGCAAAGAAAAATTTAAGCTAATCAAATGAAAAAAGCAGTATCACAACATATGATTCAATAAACAGCACCAGTAACATTGATATAACATTATGTACAACTAAATTATATATGCATTGCAAAAGAAGTGTAAAAAGAAGAAGAAACTGCTGTTAGCGATCATAATATAATAACATAGGAAATAAATAATCAACAAATTATAGAAAGAACGATTCAAACTATAATTAAACCTTTAAAACAGAATGTATGGCAACAAAAAGAAACAGAATTTCAGCATTTATATACAATAGCATAATACAACAAAATAACAGTACACAAGATTTGAAATAAAAATATAAAAACATAACAGAAAATACACAAAACTTTTTAAACTCAACTAAAGTTATAAATAACAATTATATGCAACCAAAATGGTGGACAGAAGAGTTATAAGATAAAAGAGAAGTAGTACACAAATAGAAAAAATATGTAGGAAATGCTGTCCATGTAGAAATAAACAAGAACTGAAATAACGACTTAAATTAGATAGAAAAGCATATAAACACTTAATAAAGGAAACTAGAATTCAAAAATGGCAGTATTTTGTAACTAATGATATTAAACAAAACATATGGGGAATTCCATTTAAAACAATTGTGCAAAAATTTTAGAAATCAATAACTTTTACGTCTTTAGAAGATAATAATACTTTTACTAAATCCATTAAATAAGCATATAATAAATTGTTAAAAGACTTAATGCCTAAACAAATAATAATACCAATTATAAATGAAAACAATCTAATAACAGAAGATGATCATAAGAGACGATAGAAAATTGCGAAAAAATTTTTAACCAGTATATCTTCTATAACACTCTAACTAGTTTATTCTTTCATGATTGGGTGGACAAGGTTTAGACTCGGCTAAGTTGTTTGCAGACCAATCACGAACGTTCTGCCTTAAAGTAACAGAATCCTCATTGGCCCAGTGAAATGAAGAAGTAGCTCATACATTAATGACAGCCAATAAAAAGAAAACTGTCGAATATGTGTAAGAACTTTGAATCCTAACAAACAGTCCACTTTTCCCACGATAAACCATCATCTCTAATGATCATATAACAATAGAAGAAACCGAATTAGAAAACAAAAATCAAAGAAATAAAAAAGCTCCAGGAATACACCCAATAAATAAAGAAACCATCACACAAATATAGCATATAATTAAAAAAAAGCATATTTGATATTTTTGAAAATTGTTATAATAATGTAATATTCCCTAAAATAGGGAAAACGCTGAAACTAAATTTTTCTATAACGGAAATAATAAACCAGTGCAAAAAAAATATCATCATAGTGCAGTGGCCAGGAAGGGCCGCTACGAATTATCACTTAAGCTACGATAGCCAGATGAGAATATATCACTTAAAGTACACTGGGATATGGATCAACACTGCCTTGTAGACAAACGCAGCTCACCTACTGAGCGAAGCGTATAAAACTGCCAGGGTGACCAACCCCCCCCCCCCCCCCAGTGTCACGCCGATGATCGAGGTACCGCCACGTTAATTACCAGAGCTGGTAACGAGAAGGACATCACGACATCGAGGCCTGGAGGAGCTCTGGGTCGTATTGCAGAGTTTTATGGTGAGCATAACTGTCGAGCTGGCAGTTAGGAGTAAGACTCTACGTTGAGACCCCGTTGCCCCCTCTTAAGAATAACTTATAATAACTGGCAAGGTTAGAGCTTACTGCGATCAAATGTAAACGTGTAACTGTACTATTATATCATAGTAAAGTAATTGTTGTTTATTGTTGTATGAATAACTGTATACCATTGTCAAGGCTTAGAGATTTGTTGTAATAAAAATATGTTTTATAAGATGAGTTTTAATTATAGTACAGCCATCAGTGGCTACGCCCCTAGTTACAACCTTCCTGATATTGAGTTAGTATTGTGGTTAAGCAGACCCAGTGTGTGTATAAGAGAAGGAAGAGAGTTCTGGGATAGGCAAGGAAGGAACTTGTTACTCTGGTGAAGCGCCTCACGACCCACCTCACGCTTAGGCGAGTTAGCTTACTGTCATTACATTTTCACTTGAGCCTCGCGTAGTACTTGCACGCAGCGAGAAAAAGACGTGGCTGCGCCTCACGCTGTCCACACAGCGCAAAAAAAACGTCAGTACTTGCTGGGTTGTTTTTTTTTTATGTGTATTTTTATTCTCATAATATTCTGTGTTATTCATATCAAACTAGACTTCTATTCACGGTAGGCTACCTTCATTGTTTTGAATTAAAGGTTATTTGGGAATTGTTTCTATTCACGTCATTACGCACAGCAACTGTTCGCCTCCGCGAGCCCAAGGCACGCACTGTAGGCAGCAGAGCGCGGTAGTTCAGTTCGCCACTCGCGTATCAGCACAAAGTGTAGGCAAGCAACTACGTAACGTCGCGCTCGCCCATTAGCGCTGCTTAATTTTATCTATGAGTTAATGCATGGTAGTTGCTTGTACTGCATGCGGAGCACTCTGTTCCGATAACAGCAAGAAATACTCCACTTGCGTTTTCATTGTGTGTCCTTCGGAGTAGTTTTATCTATGAGTTAATGCATGGTAGTTGCTTGTACTGCATGCGGAGCACTCTGTTCCGATATCAGCAAGAAATACTCCACTTGGGTTTTCATTGTGTGTCCTTCGGAGTATTTTTGCATTCTAATTTTCTAATTATAAGTGCATGTTCTTACACAGTGCGCGTTTCTCGCACACTACCATTACACCCACCACACATACACTCATCTACAATCATTGTTTATGGAAACTAGAAGTCGCAGCAAACAGTCCTCAGTCAGCAAAGTTATCAAAGGGTTATGTCTCGATACATCTGAATTAGAAAACCGGCTCGACGAGCGAGACCGGCAGCATGTGCTACAACTAGACACGGAACACGCTACCACTAGTGATTTTCAAAACCAACACTTAGATACCTCATTTCGCACAAGTCCACCACAATTCCCACACGACACCCCGCCACCCACACAAAACACAGCACAATCCAGCTCCGCGCCATCATCCCCAAGTTCCGAATTTTTAGACTTCCCAGCTTACGACGAAGTTCAGTTAGATCCACGCTAAACGCCACCTCCACCCGCCACCCACGACTACATTAACACTACAGTACACCGCACAAGACACAACACAGCCGAACAGCCGCCCTTACAGATAGTAGTCGCACAACCTGAAAAACCTTCGTCGTTTTCCGGCAATAAAGATGAGCATATAACCCAATTTTTGTCAGCATTTAAGGAAGTAGCTGACATAAACGGGTGGACGGAGGCGGACAGGTGAAAGAGAATAAAGTTTTCTTTGCTCGGGAATGGCAAGTGTTCGCTTGAGAACATAACTCACCACCGTCAGCAGCCAGTCACTTGGCCGCAATTAAAAGCAGCTCTGAAAGATGCATTCGCTAGTACAGCAGGAGGGGAACGCTTCAAACAGATTATCTACTACAAACGCCAGGCTATCGGGGAAGACACGCTTCGGCATCTTGATGTACTACAATACTACAGGGGCAAGTACAACCCTACTATGTCCGACCAGGACTTCATCATAGTTATTTGGAGATCCCTGTTACCGTCGGTGGCCGATAAATTAATTGGCCTTCCTACGGAAACGCTACCCCTAATGTTGGAAAACATTAAATGTGTCGACCTGCGCATTTATCGCCATCAACAAGCAATCACACAGCCCGACTCAGAGCGCCTCGAGTCCGCGATCTTAACGCTGCAACGGGCCGTGTCATATAACTCTTATCTCCCTCAGTGGGGCTACCAACACCTTCAACCTGCATCATAATTTACGCTGACCGGCCTTCCCACAATACGCAGTACCACGGTTCCTATCATCCACACAGGAGCACCCCTAATTTTTGTGGCTACTTGCCACAAAATTCATACACTGCTTCCCAGTTTCACAGAGGTAGTCATTTCCCCACCTGCGGGCGTGGTTATAGGGGCATTCAAAGTGGACAGCAAACGTCAAAAAACCTCAACGAGGGAGCAAGGCACGAAACCCCCACTGACCCCAACACCCGTGTTCGAGACCGGTGTCGTGCAATTTTTAATAAGGTTGTCCCAACGAGATCGTACACGGACATTACAAAATTCAACGCCCGCAGTACCCTGCCTGTGACACGGAAGCATCACCCAGTTCAAAGTGATGTGTGTGCGGGTACAGAAAATAGAGTCCAACATGCCATTTCGTTGATCGATTTTGCGCCACCGGCGAAACGAGTTTCCGCAAACAGGTCAGGCAGAGTTTCGCCACAAGCCACGCACGCCCACGCAAAGAGGTTAACCACGCCTCCGTCTCAGCAAATTTCCCGCGCGTCTCCGGCCCCGCTATCACCCGGCTTGCGCTATCACCACACTCCTCCCCAGAGCTAAGCAGGTCAACGTTGCTACTCCGCCATTTTACATCACTGGGACGCTACTCCCTCAGCGCGGGGGTAGATCGGTCCCTTGTGAGGGACCTTGGCCACCCAGTTGGTTGTCAGTTAGATTGCGGAGGCGAGGAGAAGCTAACCCCCTCCCCCCTCCGCACCCATCAAACTTACTTTATGCTGCAAAGCTAGCATTCTTTTACAGGATTCCCAGGGTAGCGCCTGGAGCTGTTTCCATAGCTGAGTTTTACTCTCTTTTTCCCTGCCTGTACGGGATAAAAGAGAGTGGTGGAGTTAATTGAATTTATCAGCGCGGAATTTTAAAGTTCAGGACTTGTGAAGTACTGTCACGAGCTCCCTGTGAGAGAGCTAGCGACAGTTTGGTATAAAAAGCGGAGGTTAATAGCCAAATGAAGTTAAATTTTCGATATAAGTAGCTTTCCCATGACTGGAGTGGCAAGGGTTTATATAATTAAATTAATTATATGTATATTGAAGTGGTGAATTTAAGTTTCGCGAAAATTTAAATCAGTGTAGTTGTTTCAGTTTCAGTAATTACTTCATACATTATGAGTTAATGTTAAAAACCATTAAATAATCTGATTGGTGTGTAAATGCATGTCTGAATGTACCGTGACGAGCGGCTAAAAGTGAAGTAAAACATGTTAACTCGGGGAGGTCCGAACGTTGCTACTGTGCGTGACAGAAACGAGCAGCCCTGGCGGTGGGGTAGGTGGGGCTGGGGTGAGGCTGGAGAATTCCTGGGAAACACGGTCTAAGCAGCAGTCGTTTACCTGTCGACAGACAGTAGTAAAGTCGCGCGCGCAAACATCGTTTCCGAGGTTTTGTTGTAACGTAAGATCTGTCAGTGACCCATCTTAAATTAGCCAAACGTGCTTGCATAATAACTGTGGATTTTTTTTACTTTAGAAAATTTAACAATTTTTATTGGGTAATTTATCATTCCAGCCGTGGCTTCAAGTAAAAAGAGGAAAGTAATTTAGGGCGAGGAACGCAAAATCGTAAGTAGGTACTGTAATAGAAAAGTGCGATGACGACGCAAAACAAGGGGTTCTATCATTGCCAGTAAATCGAGCAACTCGTCGTGCGGCAACACGTGTGTTGGTGTAACCACCATAAAACAGATCCCAAAATTAAATAAAATTTGAATTGAAACTGACCCCAACAGATTATTATCTGGGGCCACGGTGGATGCTCGCCTCTCACCAAGGCGATCCGGGTTTAGTCCCCGGCCGGATCACTGGATTTTCGCAAGTGGGAATCGTGCTGGACGATGCGGTTGGTCGGCGGGTTTTCTCGGGGATCTGCTGTTTCCCCCGCCCCTTCATTCCGGCGCCGCTCCAAATTCACTTCAATCACCCTCATCGGCTCTCAAGACCTCGCTGTTAAGAGCCACCCAAATCTCTTCACTTCACTCTTCACAGATTATTATCTACACCTGGAAAAAACTACTCCACTGTAAAAGGACACACTTCTTTGAAAGTGGATGATTTCGATAATTGTGTTATTAGAAACACTATCCATGATTTCTATGTGCGCGAGAAGAATGTTCCAACTATTACAAAACTGTTGCCAATCATCAAAAATGAGATATATTTTTAACGGGGAGCACGAACACTTCGCCGCTTAATAAGCATGGGATTTAAGTGGAGAAAGTGTAGGTCAGAGAGGAAAATACTCGTTCAAAGAGCCAACATCGTGACATGGCGTACTGACTAAATACATAAGATAAGACACTGTCGTGAATTTGGCAGAGAGATAGTTTACCTTGATGAAAGTTGGGTTGATAGTAATTTGACGTTTTGCATGTGTTGGCAACACAACGAAGAATTTGGAGTGCAAGCAAAAACAGGAGAAATACTAATATTGTTGCACGCAGGTAGTCGGGATGAATTCCTTTATAATGCACTGCATCTGTATACCGCCGGAACTGTCACAGGAGACTACCATAGCCAGATGGACCATGTCAACTTTCAAAAATGGATTGATGAGAAATTACTACCAAACCTCCCACCTAATTCCGTTGTTGTAATGGATAATGCCCCTTACCATGCTGTGGAGCTCAGTAAACCTCCCTCAAAAAATTCCGTATACACTACACGTTATTGTGACTTTAAAAAAATGGAGTAGAGTCCAATGAGAACATGCGCAAAGTTGATCTGAACAAGGTCATAGAGATGAATAAGCCGAAGGTAAAAAACAATTATAATAGATCAGAAACTCTCGTTTTGGACACACAGTTCTAGGACTTCCGCCTTATATGTGTGCTTTAAATGCAATCGAACTGGAATTGAGTAGAATCAAGAAGCTAGTTAGGGACGGACTGTTACGGGCGACTTGTCACGAACGAAAGTGACGGAAATTATTGAAATTTCAATCTCATCAGTTACAAAAGAAGACTGGGCAGGATATTGTAGCCATGTTGAAATCGTCGAAGACGAATAATGGCGAAAGGATGTAATTATTACTGATGTGATCGACAGCATAATAATTAACTTGGGCGACGACGACACTGAAAGTGACTCGCAAAGTGAAGTGTCCTCAGATGGTGCAGCATCAATTAACAACAGTGATTCTGACTCAGAACTTGCGCGGCCATTATGAAGATTTTGCAGATAGATAGTTGGGTGATTTCATTCAGTGAATGTTTAGTATGGTTGATTTTATTAATTCTCAGATTATATTTATTGCCTGAAGATAAAACTATAGGCCTTCGACACCATGGTTGTTCATGTTCCTGTTTACTGTCTGACAGCCTAAATTACTTACTGAGTAGGTACTCAATATATATTTAGTATGCATGTTTATCTGTTTGTGTGTCCGTGCCGATTAGAATTTGTTAGCTGTTTTTTTAGGGATGAAATTAATTTTTACTTGCACGTATGAAACTGCAAATTACTTTGACTGGATAATCCTTTTATCGAGCGCAAGATATTGCTAAGTATATTCCCAAGTTCATCTTTTTGTAATCATTATTAAAAAAAAACACTTTTATTTAACGACATATTTTAGTGATTGTGTAGAAATATGAGTAAATGTTTTTTATTTGCCCGATAGCGTGCTCTCGACTGACGGCCCAGACACCAAGCCGCCTCCTACCTCGGCTCGTCCGCATACCTTCCAGGGCCGCTCGTTTCTGTCACCCACAGCGCTCATCATAGATCGCAGCATTGCCAAGCCTTAACAAATTGCCGCTGCGCAGCTTAAAGTAGCTCCTACCCCCTCCCGCTTGGTGCAATATACCTGTGCACTCTATTTTTATGTCGGCCATAAAAGTTGGCATTGTCCTCTCTTCCCCAACCAGAAATTCGACTTTTGTAAGGACGTAGGCGACCGTTTCAAATTATTTAAGAATAAATTCGGACTGACGCCTAAAACTATTTATCTAGAGCGGCCGACGCCTAAATGCACAGTAGACATTTCCCTTTGTTTGCATTGCGCAACGAGCGCACACCGCGATGATGAGTTCATGTATATGAAACATTGGAATTGTTTTATTGTGCCTGTAATATAATTACAAAGCTTACTGCCAAATTGACTCGTAGAGATCTTGATCTGTCAAAATATGAATGCGCTGGAAACCCTATGTAATTAATTTATAACAGTTAGAATTGTGTATTTATCAGCACATGTTATCATTATAAAGTATAATACCTATTCGTGTAATTCCTATAGTTATGATATAAATCTAATATTGAAATCGAAAGTTAGAAAGCTGGCAGAGAAACATTTGATATCTGCATAATTGTTTTTGGAGGATTGGATCTGTTTTGAGCAAAAGTCCACATTAATATGGTAATGCATAAATGTCGGTTTTTTATATGGAAATTTTTGTAGTATATTCTGTATATTTTTAAGCTCATGGGTGCTGAGATAGATTATTATCAAAGTGTATTTTGTAATCAGTGGTTTTATAATATTGTGTAAATAAAGTGCCCAATTTGGAAAGATATTTTTATGCCTTTATAGCCTTGTACCCTTCAGGTTCAGTACAAGGTTTTCCTGCGCCACTCTGCTATTTCGCAGATATTAACGTTTATGTTTCTTTGTTGCAGGTCCGGCGGAGCAATAATGGCTGTGGAGGTCGGTTTTCTATATGCATTGCGCAAGTAGGAGTTGCAATCTTTTCTGGGTGATGTGGACTGCGAAGTCGACCCAGCCGACACTGTGGCAGAGTTACAACGCAAGGCAATTGCTGCCTGGCGGGAGAGAATTGCTCGCGAACGTGCCTCGCAGCCGCGGGCCCGATGAGTGCGTCACTGGGGTTAACCCTTTCTACAGACAAACTATTCCATTCCTCGCTTCAATCCTTGTCACCACTTTCGACCTTGGAATCGGTGCATGTGCAGAGCTTTATTTATTGCCGTTGCTCATATTGCAAGTTTAGCGTTAGTGTGAGAACTGAGCCTGTTGAGAGGCATTTCTGTTATATGCCAAGGTTTTATTTCCCAGTTGCTTAGTGAAGAGTTGTTAAGTTTAACAAGTGCGACTTTTCTTGGCTTTAAACCATGTGTGATTGAGGCATCATTTCCGCCACGAGTGAGAAAAGGAAATGTGAGCGGCTGTACGTGTTCCGCACCCAAGGTCGTAATGAACCCATGTGTGAATACATTGACTCAATTTGTTCATTTCATGTATGCGCATGGAGGGACGGGGGTTGGTGGAAATTATTATAGATAATCTTGATCCCCATGTACTCGATTTGTGTACGCTGGTAGGTGTCCCTACCCAACACCCTCTCAACTGCAGGCCTGCTTTCAAGAGTATGACGTCATCAGGAGTCGTCCTCCTTCCTGATACTCCCCGTACACAGTACACAATGTTGCAGTCACTTCCTGCTGTATTTTATATTTCTGTAATTAACTTCATGGGCGTTCTAACGAATTACTAATGTACTTTGTTTTCAAGTAAATTAGCTGTAGAAATTATAATTTACAACTAGTGGCCATAAAAATACATTCATTTCATGCTTGATTTTTTATATTTTGTGATCTCTTTTTAGTTTTAGTGCCCCTGGTGAACCGAAATCACGAAAACACGATTGGCTTACAGATTAAATTAAAGCTGATAATCGGTAAAAAAAAAAAATCAATTTAATATAAAATAGCACTTGAAAAAACATTTTCATTGCTTTTTTGTAAGTAGTTAAATATTATTTTTCCTTAAATTAATGTCTTACAATATTTTTAAGTTTATGATGTTGTACAACTATAACACATATAATTTACACCGTGAACTGACTTTTCACATTTACATGTATACTATATGTAAGTACTTATAGAGAAAAAAGAAAAAAACTATTTTAAAAACAGTTTAACATTACAATAAATTAAAAAATAAACATTAAAAAGAAGCGAATTCATTTTCCATTGAATATTGGAATTATTAATCAAAATTAAACAGTGACTAATTCATATTATCTTTACATCATGGTTCCTACAAGCACCTTTAACAAAATACTTTTTACAAAATTTAATTATACCATAATACATCATTAATTGTATGATATAATAATCACTTATCAAGTATGAGGCTTAGGAATAAAAGTTACTAAATCGCCAATGCAATAAATTTCAGCAAATGACAGATATATACATAACTATTGTAATTATAAAGTAATTCTAAATTTCATTTAATAATGACAAGACATTTGTACTCAACTCATGGATTAAACTTATACTAAGACTTTGTATTACAGGAAACACTTCTACACATTTACTGGGGCAAACACTTGAGTACATTAACATTTTTTGTAAGAGTTGAAATCTTACGATTTTTTAGATTTTTCTTGCAGGTATCGTTTTTCTTCAAACAATAGTTTCTCAAGATAGCATCTGAAGACATGCTCACAATATGTTTTATTATAGTTTCTAAAGTGTGTCCAGCATCACATACGTCGAGATGTGACAGTACTTCTTTGAGCTACACAGTGGTGATCATGACAAGAACTTGATTGTAATTTCCTGTATTTAAAAATTCTTGTTCATATGGCTTTGAGATGAGTTTTAGCATTACCGCATAAGCGCACATTACAATGCTCACAACATTCGGGTGTGAATATTGCAAACCACCACGATCCAGTTCCTTTATGAGGCTATGAGATGAATCAAAATGTTTATCAGTTACTAAACCTCTGTGACACGCATTACACTTCAGTTTCTTTAACAGTTTATAAACACAATACCCAGCTAAATATGTAAGTACTGGTATTACTGGCTCCAAGTCACGTTAATTTTTTTCACCTACGGTAACGTTATGAATAGTTTCGCTTAATTTCACTATGCATTTTTTTTTTTCCACAAGCATCACTGATGTCAAACGACTTTATTTCTATCAAACCATATTTGCTTGAGTTCAGGGCTAATGACAGAGAATCCTGCAGTCTTAGCTTTGCTTCGCACTCGAAGACTTGTCTAACTTATATGTTATACTGACTGCCAGCTAACATTCTATACTTTCCGAACCTTTCTTCCAAAGGATCAGTTTGTATTTTACCTGGAGGAAAATAACTGAAATTGAATTCTGTCATACAGTATTTAGCAAGTTCGAGTATGGCGTGGGTCGTATGTGTCAGGGCCAAATGTGTCTCTTTGCTAAGTTTACCAGTTTCCAAGTTGGATTCTTTCCACAGTTCCATCCAAGCTAGCATGTTTTCAAGTAATTCAATGGATCCGTTGCCTGGAGAAAGAGTTAATGGCTGCATGTACATGTCTTTCAAACGTGTTCCTTTGTTTGGGTGTTTGACATTCATGATTTTCCACCACCGTAAAATAATTTCGATGTAAGCTTTTGTTCCTTTGTATATTGGCAAGTTTTACTTTTCTCCTAGTTCTGAAAGAGCAGCTGTAACATACTCGCTGAACACTTGAAGGACTAGTTTGACATTTTGTTTTTCGAGGTTTGTTGGGTTCAAGGCCTTAAGGGTGAGACCATACCCAAATTTCACCAGAGACCGTGATTCTGAACTATGCAATTTTTTTGTCATCGAAAGAAGCAGTTTCTGTTGCAGGGTCTAAAATGTTATCAAACTGTGGAAAGAACAAGCACTGTCTGGATTTAGTTGATTGATCCAGTCATGTCTGATGCATTTTAATATGTGGACACTGTCGATCAATAAAACAAAGGTTTCTTTGAGTTGCTTGGATGAGCGTACACGATGCTCACGCTTCGATTGGGGCAGAAATATGTCATTGCTTTTCTGTTGATAGCATTGTTATAGCTGACAACACAAACAACAGAGAAACCAATTTCTTCCAGTCCAGTAATGAATTTTTTGATTGTGGTGAACAGTGTTTCTGCAGTCATTGTTTTGGCAGGCAAAATATGAACAACATCTTTGTGAGGTGACAAAAGACTGGCAACCATAAAAACGTGAGCAGTTGTTGTGGCCTCGGCACTGTATGATGCCATACCAATTACGTTTCCACATTTGTAATCGAAAAAAGATTTCAAGTGAATTTCATCTACCTTTAGGACTAATAAACGATCTTTTTCCGTAAGTAAAGGAAACTTTTCTCTTGAATATTTCAGAAAATTATAATCTTCTTGTTCTTCAATGGGGCTAGATTTTATTGAGCATATGTTTCTTTATTATGGAAGGATGTGGCAAAATTATATTTCCAGAGTTCCTAAAAAACTTGTATTTATGAGGTGAAATGGAGTACACAAGAGAAGAAAAGATTAAAAATGCTGAAGTATAAGTGTAATGTCGCTTGTCACATTTCAGGAGCATAATCTGTTCGATTATAAAATCAATAATTGAAGTTGGGTTTCACAGAACACGTGTTTGTTTCTCTGAAGCAAATTTGATACACAGTCTAATAAGCATTGGCTTCCTCTTTCTGACTGCGTTGTTTTCAACGATCGAAGTTCATCTAACACACGAAACAAATCTGTGGTTTTTTTATTGCCATAGGCAATCTGTACTGTCCGCATACCTTCCGCTCTGTTGTGTTATGGTACGCTGACACGAGTAACCCGTTATTTATGACTACAGATGAAGTTATAACAGGTCCACATTCTAAATCTAAGTTTGCAAATATAGTTATGCTGTCCTTCTCTATCACTGTCCAAAACGGAGATGGTTTCCTATTTTGCAAAACTGAGTTGAGTTCCGATAGTGAATCGAAATAATGATTCCCTGTCTTCCTTATTTTTCAGTGCAACACTCTGAGAAATAGCAGCTTCAAGCATTTTATTTTCCAAACGTACTCTTTTCGTATCAGGACTTTCTCGGCTGTGACTAGTGGCGGACAAATTGTCAGGGCAATTTGGAAATATTTCTGGAATGGCATCCTCACTGAGTCTTGGGTGGGAAAGTGGTGCAGTCAGATATTTACCAGTTTTGGAATCGTAACAGCTTGTTTCCTTTAGTATGTAATCGGACTTGAAATGCATCTCGCACACCTTAAAATAAAGAAAATAGTTACCTAAGGGTATTCCCTCCCCTAAGCAGGCCCAGTTGTAAAAGAAAAAAGTTATTTTGCGATGTAATATTTTCTTTTTTTTTTTTCCAAAGACTTAGGGTAGCACTTCCCACACAGTTCAACCTTTACTTATCAAGAAAAAAAACATTGAGTAATAAAACGTGTTATATTATGTGTTCTATTATTTTTAAAGTGTTTTTAGGAAGACATTACTGAAGTACGAGCTGTGTGGTTCATGTGTCTAGAATTCAAGATGCTCTTACGTCATAACTATTTAATGGCATGTAAACTAAACTGCCATTTTCCTGGTATTAATTGCGGTATTAAGTGAGAAACCTTATGGATAATTCTGTAGTTTTGGCATATTATGAAGTTATTCTTAACAGCAATGTCTAGAAAAATAAACTCTCACTTCAACAGATTCATGGTTCGAACCGTGGGCAGACATGACAATGATACGAACCAGGTTCAATTATGATACATGAAAGGAGAATCTCTATAAAACAATAATTAAAGCTTCAAGATCACACCCTGCCATTAGGAAGCGTTGCGACAGCAATGGAAAATAGCTTATCAAGCTCGTCTCTTTTTTTTCCATCTGAATTTTAAGCGGTGGCTATGTTTTAATAGTACCTACAGCAATCTGTTCAGAAAAGATGTCGCTATAGTTTGAAACACTGTTATGCAGAAAAATGTATACCGTGAACAGAAACTGGGCTACTTACAGCAATTTGTGCTGACTGGCAGTTTTAAACGATCACATTTATGTTTCAGGAACCAAATATATGAAAGGGCAACTAAATATCGACTGTCATTTCTGCCCTGAAAAAAGATTTACATTGGAAGACTCCATGTATTTTTTTTATTCTTTTAGGCACAATAACTTACAATGAGACCCTTTATCACAATTAGGGGAGCCCATTAAAGTGGCAATATTCATACTTCCTGACGAAAGTAAACAAAACGAAGTTCTCCAATGAACTGTAAATAGTTTTTTCGTTAAATACACTTAGCTACTGACATTATGGTAACTAACATATTTGGTGCCTACATTTAATTTTTAACGGGTTTGCGTAAATCACAGTGAAATGAACATAATAGTAAGTGTATCTGTGTGTTTTGTATACTTACAAGTACACACATAGGCATAAGTAGGCCTATATATAGTATATTTACAAATGCACTCATGCATAATCATAGACACATAATCGTAAACATATACATACCATATACACATTCGCACATTTAAATACATACTCGTACAAACACGTACAGACATACAGACACAGAGACTACCTTCTGATTATTCTCTTGCAAATGTTGCCTAGTTGCTTTTTCTGGCCAAAAATTAGAGTAGGAAAACAATTGACAAATTACCACAATATGCCAGAAACTGCAATAACTTAGACATTATAAACAATGGTACGTTATCTCATGGCGTATTTTTTAATAGCGTGTTAACACTTCTGGGTAGAAGTTGAATAAGAGAGGATTAGAAATATAAGTAAAAAGTATTAAGAAGCTACTTATTTTAAACATTTATTTATACAACTGGACCTGCTAACAAAAATATCGATTAAGTTTAGAAATTATACGTTAATAAAATTTATTTAACAGGAATTAACAGTTAAAATCATCTTATTTTAAAATAGGCAATGATATCGAAACCCAGAAATACAGACACAACAAATAATAAGTGATATTTCAACTGAAAATCGTTATCCTTCTTTTGACTTACTTGTAACTCTTATGTTGGTTGAATATAAAATAAAATAACGCTGTCTAATAACTTGTGGAAAATCCAACACGGAAATTATAAATGCCAACTCAGAAAATTTTACAACATTGCATCAACAGTAAAAATTGATGTAATAGGAAATATGTTACAGTATTCCGAATAATTAAATATTAAACTGTAGCATATAAACACATGTTCTGGCGTGTATAAAATATTAGAGTAACAGCCTCACAACTAAAAAATTTAAATTTTTAAAAGAAAAACTATTTTCGAAATGAAACACGTCGGAATCAAGAAATACATTTAAATAAAAATGCGCTACGTATGTAAATGTTACAGGAAATGTGTTTATTGTAAACGATTGCACACTATAGAATAATTCAAATTATTATTTTTTAACATACACGCTGTGGTATGGATTTACAATTTCTGTTATTAGCGGAAATATCTACGATGCGTGACTGCGTACGAAACTTAAGGAATGTTTAATTTCTTTCAACAAAATTATTTTCCGTTTTATGTAGATAGTCTGGTAACTTCGTCAAAGTTTACGATTACTGTAAATGCATCGATTACAAATGAACTGAATAGTTAGTTATAATCCCTATCGGCATTTTGGTTTTTAATACATTTAGGAGGGTATAATAATGATTTAACTGACATTCTCTTTACGTACATTTTTTAGTTCCCGACATTTTCCACGCAATATGACGTAAACCTAGCAGGTATTACTTATCATTACGCGCGTGCATTTTATTTTTTAATTTTTACGGAGAAAACAAAGATGACGTCACAGTTTGTATGAACCTAATATGTGAAAACATTTTAGACGTTCGGCCTTATTCATTCTTCAATGATATAAAAATTACTAAAAACTAATAGCACTTTACAGACCATTTGCATCTATTTAAGTCATTCAGTTTTGTAGTTATGCGGTTGTAATACAGAAACTTAATTTCATCTGAACAAGCTTCCGCGTATTTTGACATATTTATGTTCTGTGCACTGTATTTTTTTAACTGCGGAATATATTAAACAAAGTAGGAAATGACCGTAATTTCCAGGAACGACTGTAGAAAAATATAGTTATTTGTTACACACAGTACACTTACTTTAGAAGAGTCCGATGGTTTGAAGTTGGCACGAGGAATTTTGCGCAATCACAACATTCGTCTATCTCCGTTTTTTTTGGAAAACCAAACACACGAACTCGCGGACCGTTCTCATAATTTCCATTGCAACCGGAAATACAGCAGCGATGCGGCATGTTATCAATTTAAATACATAAAACACTCGCGAATAGTGGGACGTTACCGCTGACTTGGAAATCACCTCAAGAACTGGCAGCTGGCGCTCCAGAGAAGAGGGAGGAAACACGTGTTTGCATCTGGACTCCAGCAGGGAGCGGCTAGGACCACTCTCGATGACGTCACACGCCACCCTCTGTTCTGAGAGCAGGCCTGAAGTCCAGAGGGTATTTGCCCTAAGTCACCTTTGAAAGCCGGGAGGCGGGAGCTCCGCGTGTTGACTTAGTCTATGGGAGCGGCGTCGGGCCGCGTGGTATCCATTCAAGGTCAGACGCGGAACGAAAATAAAATCGATCAGATGTGCGAAATGTTGTGTTGGTGGACACGTTGCGCGTGAATGCAAAGAGGCAGTAAGACGACCCGCGATGCGGAAATGCTTCAGATGTTTTGAAGAAGGGCATTCCAGGGCCGCGTGTCAAAAACAGGGAAACGGCATGGGACCGGTATGAAACACAAACACGGGTCTATTAGTCTAAAGAAAAGGAAAATCCCGTTGACCTTGTCTAAGGGAATGGTCACCATTACATGTGCGGGGCACAATTTCCCGGCTCTTGTAGACACAGGGACTACCCATAATGTTATAAAGCAGTCCTTTTTTAAATTTTTTGTTGCAAAAGAAGATCATATCAGTTTCAGGAGGTTTGTCAAGGGAGGAAAAATGCATGTGTGTTGCAGACGGTAATCTCATTAAGTCAAGTGTTCAGGTTAAATTTCATCTTAAAATAGGGCGTTTCTCATGGACGCGTTCATATTGGGTTTATGATCATATTCTCACGATATTATTATAGGGTTGGATTTTTTGGGAAAATCAAAAGCTTCGGTGAACTTAGATGAAGGGTACCTCTCCTTTGGTTTTGTGCTTGGTGTTCGTGTAGGGCTTAAGGCAGACTTCCTAGGGATGCTTCGGCGCCAGTTTTGCAGGAAGGTGCGGAGGAATTTTCCTTTCGGCAGTGTTTGGAAGATATAAGATCGGAATTTGGTGACATAATAAC
Organism: Dryococelus australis; assembly: GCA_029891345.1. Taxonomy (NCBI): domain Eukaryota; kingdom Metazoa; phylum Arthropoda; class Insecta; order Phasmatodea; family Phasmatidae; genus Dryococelus; species Dryococelus australis. The sequence continues at coordinate 317,627,980 of CM056994.1, forward strand.
GTCGAAAATAGGAAATAGTGATGTTTCTGCCTTATAGATTTTCCCTAGTGAATGATGTTCCAGTGCGGGTCAAGCCCTTCCGGTGTCCGCCACCTAAATTTAAAGCATTTAAAGAAATTATTCAGAAACTTTTGGAGGCCGGAGTGACTGTTCCCTCGACTTCCGACTATTGTTCCCCTGGGTATTCTTGTAAAAAAAAAGGGAGTCTCATAAATATAGGTGGGTAGTAAATCATACTCTTATTAACAAAAAAATACACAAAGATCTGCTCTCATTGCCAACTGTCGATTATGCTTTGCAGCACCTGGGAAAAGCAAGTATTTTTTTTTTCAATATTAGATCTAAATAATTTCTTTCATCAATGTTTGCTCCACCCGTCGTGTCGTAAATAAACGGCATTCAGTACCCCGTGGAGCCAATATGAATTTACCCGTGTCCCAATGGGTTTCAAATTACGGTAGCCAAGCGCCCTCACGGGTACTGGATCACGTATTGGCAGAGTTTAAATATCAATTTGTATTAAATTATACTGATGACATCGTACAGTGAGAATTTTAATTCACATCTGGAACATCTACATCGGGTGTGGACAAAAATGAGAGAAGCGGGGCTAACTGTGAACGCCGATAAGGTGGTCCTGGGTTCTGATCGTGTTTGACACCTAGGATACGTTTTGACGGAGGGTCGTTTGCTCATTGATCCGGAGAGCGTTGCCGCCATCTTAAATTTTCCCAAACCTAAGAACTTAAAAGGGGTGCAAAAATTTCTGGGCATAATGGGATACTATGCTCGTTTTATAGATCATTATGCGGAAATAGAAGCTCCTCTTAATAAATTAAAAGAAAGGAGTAGCGTTATGTTTGGCCCGTGAACAATAAGCAGCGTTTATAGAGTTAAAGAATCGGCTGACCACCCCGCCGGTTTTGGGCGACGGTTCGATGTTCAAGTGAACACAACCTCTTTAGTCTTGGGGGTGGTGTTAAGCCAACAGACTGAACGAGGTTTAGCCCCGGTCGCCATTGCGAGCCGCAACTTAACAGAAAACGAACGGAGTTAGGAGTTTATAAAAAAGAGAGGCTAGCCTGTATATATGGTCTGGAGAAATGTTCTGCGTACATCGAGCATGATGAGTACGACCTATAGACAGACAAGCAGGCGTTGAGTTGGGTATTAAACCACCCACAACAACTAGGGTAGCTGGGAAGGTTGGTATTGCGTCTGACGTGCTTCCGCTTTAAGGTGGCGGACGCCCTCTCATGTATGTTCGACCCGGACGAGCTCGAGGTGGGTGACGAGAGGGAATGTCAGCGTCCTTTAACTTAATGCAGGATTTCCCACTATTTTTCGTTCGTTTGCGTGAGACTCAGGGACAGGATGCGTTCTATCAACAAGTACTGACCGACTTAAAGGGAGGAGGTGTGGTGCCTTATGTGGAAGACAAAGATTTGTTGTATTGTATCAGAAAATCTGGTAGGGCACTTAAACTCGTGGTCCCGGAACTTTTGAGAGCGATGGTTTTAACCTACTTCCATGAATCGGTATTCGGAGGGCATTTAGGAATTAGTAAAACACTTTACAAGATATCCAGCAATTTTGCGTGGCCGAGACTTAAGAAGGACGTGACTGAGTTCGACAGATCCCGTGACTCGTGTCAACAATGTAAGCAGGTCCGTAATAACAACGTAGGTCAATTAGTGCCCCATATACTTGTGGCTCCGTGGAATATGGTGCAGCTAGATATTTTTGGACTCCTGGCACGGTCACGAAAAGGGAACATCTGTATTCTTGTAATGTGGACAAGTTTACGAAGTTCGCGGTACATCTCCCGCTGCGTAACATGAAGGTTCCGACTATTTTAAGGGCATTGTCAGAGCAAGTATGGAAAATATTTGGCTCTCCTGTGGAGGTGGTAACGGACAATGCCAAATATTTTAATTGAGTGGTGTTTAAGAGCATGTGTTTCCGTTGGGCGATGAAGCACATAACATCTAGTCCTTATTTCCCCAAGGGAAACCAGGTGGAACGAATAAATAAAAATTTGAAAGCTTGTTTGACAATTTATTATAATAAGGATAATACACAGTGGGACCAGGAGTTGAATTTTATTAGTTTAGAGTTTAATACTGCCTATCATGAGTCAACTGGTGCCCTTCCTTCCCTTCCTTTCCCTTTTTGGGTCGAGAACTTTCCCATCCCTTGCTCAACATATGGAATATTCCTCATGTTTCGCTGCCCTTCAGTGACGTAGACCGAGACCGCCTGTTACAGAATGTTACTCAAGGCCTTGTGTCGGCGCAGCAGGAAGTTGCGACTCGGTTAGACAAGGGATGACACCCAGCGTTATTGAGGGTCGGGGATCTTGTTTTATGTCGAAATTTTGCTCTTCCGGACTTAAGCAGGGCGGTGACAGGAAAATTGATCCCTAAATATATTGGACCTTTTAATATTCAAAAGTTTTTAGGTGTGAATACCGTAAATTTAATATGTGTTAAAAATAACAAATTGTTCAGGAAGGCGCACATTTCGCACCTGAAGTACATTGTGCGCGAATGAGGGGGTTGTGTTAGCCATGTGTAATTTTAGTATAAGGTTTTGAATGTGTATGAGTCTCCTTTGTCTGTGTCATCCACTGTACTTGTTTGTTTCAAACCCGCCCTTACCCAACGGACGTCACAGAGATGCTGCTTCCCGGGAACTGCTGCTGGGTTCCGTGAGGATGAATATGGCGACACTTTCCAAGAGGTTCAAGGTTTATCCCTCTTGTGTTCGTTCCAAAGACTATGATGGCGCTGGATGGTTTGGTCGTCCGGCTGCCGCCGTTCCCGGGAACAATACGAAATAATACAAAACAAAACAAATCGACGATGTGAAGACTGACTGCTGACTTGATGTGTTATTCTGAACATTCCAAGCAACGGATATTTTGAACTGAGCAAATTTGGATCAGCTTGTCTTCTTTATTTTCACGTTTTCTGTGTGTACTGATGCTGTGAACTGTGTATGTGTTACAAGTATACTGTGGAGATGTTTTAATGGAGGAGAAGTTTGGAGTCTTCTAAGGGCACTGAATGACTCAAGCAGCCTCCTCTTAAGACATTGTTTCTTCCCTTCTTCTATTCATCGAAAACTGTTCGTTTGTAAGTGTACTATTGGTTAAAAAAAGTGTTTTGTGGTAATTTTTCCACGGATTATGACTTACAAAATGAGGGAACATTATAAGGAGCGGGGAATAGAGCCGCTAGGCGGCGCCTCAGTCGTCGATATTGTAATTGTTGTAACCAGTGGGCTCTGAGAATCGATTAATTCGGCGATAGTCCGACACTCCCTTCCTTTCTCCTGTCTGTTACCCTTCCTACCTTATTCCTCCCTCCCCTAGCGCCATGATTTTCAGGTGTCAGATAATGTTATCAAAAGGCTTGCACGGCCTTGCTCCCTCTTCTTCGACCTTTGTATTTGGTTGTGTTCACTTGGGTAGGCTGGCATTCTACGTCGTCATGCTGAGGGTGCATTGGCACAATTATCAACATCCTGGGTAGACAGCATGTAAGACGGCAGCGGTGTAATTTCGCCAAAGGTGAGTCGTCGTGACTAGGGATTTTCTCTGTGTGCGGCGAGGTGATGCCTATTTTAATTCGGCGTGATGCAAGGTGTTTTGGAATTTTTGGAAACTTAAAAGACGTGTGTGAATGCTGTGTAAGGCTTAACGATTTTGCCTGTTATCCCCGTTCGACTTGCTTGAGGTAAGAAATGTGTTGCATAGCGAGAATCGTGGCGCCATGATTGACACCTGCTTGCACTGGCAACATATAGGAGAATGGTTTAGGAACGACTGTTTTTTAATATTGTTATCTCTCGACTAGAGATTAGTTGAAATAAAGTACAATTTACCTAGGAGCTGAAGTCGTATAAGAGCCTTCAATATTCAGTGGGTTTGCCATTTCTTTTAATTACCTTTATATAATGTGTGGTAGTCAGCTGCCAAATAACTTTTGTGTGATACAAGTCTCACATAGATTTTTAAAATGCTCCCCTTTTAGAGCTCTCAGCACCTATGAAGAGATTTGAATGTTTTTTTTAGCAATCCCTTATTTTAACATGAGATTTGTTGTGGAGAAAATGGCACCCGGCTTGGTAATCAATGGTAACTAATGGTAACGCTGGTGATTATTTAGAGAGCCACCCCAAAGGTTATAAAAGTGTGCGACATTGCGAGCCGGATGATTTAAGATTACACCCAGAGCATTAATTGGATATTTGATGCAGCTCGTAATTCTGAATTTTGAAGTACAGTTGTTTTTGTCGACTTTGGTAACAAATGTTTTTCCATTGGTAGTAACAATACTAAAGTACGGTTTTAATCCAAGGTTGTAAAGGTTAACGGAGTGTGGTAGCAGTTGTAAAGAAGCATTCAGTGTAATTAAAATTGCATTCGCTACTGTTTTGATGATGAAAGAGTGGAGTTCGGTTATGAACGGTAGCATTTGTTAGCTGCCGTTAATGCCGACTTCCCAAAAATATAGTAGTTTTGAAGCACCAAAAGAATGTCACCTTGTAAAGTGGGTTTGTTAGAATGGGCCAGTGTCTAATGTGTCCATTTCTATTCACCCTATAGTTGTAAAAATCAAGTGGTAACAACAGGTCACTGAATTAGAGTAGATTATCGCTCGTGCGTGACCAATTCGTTGTATATGAAACATTGGAATTGATTTATTGTGCCTGTAATATAATTACAAAGCTTACTGCCAAATTGACTCGTAGAGATCTTGATCTGTCAAAATATGAATGCGCTGGAAACCCTATGTAATTAATTTATAACAGTTAGAATTGTGTATTTATCAGCACATGTTATCATTATAAAGTATAATACCTATTCGTGTAATTCCTATAGTTATGATATAAATCTAATATTGAAATCGAAAGTTAGAAAGCTGGCAGAGAAACATTTGATATCTGCATAATTGTTTTTGGAGGATTGGATCTGTTTTGAGCAAAAGTCCACATTAATATGGTAATGCATAAATGTCGGTTTTTTATATGGAAATTTTTGTAGTATATTCTGTATATTTTTAAGCTCATGGGTGCTGAGATAGATTATTATCAAAGTGTATTTTGTGATCAGTGGTTTTATAATATTGTGTAAATAAAGTGCCCAAGTTGGAAAGATATTTTTATGCCTTTATAGCCTTGTACCCTTTAGGTTCAGTGCAATTATATTTTTTCCACAAATAATAGTTCGCATATGAACTATGAAAAATAATTCATTCTGCTTGCTGCAAGCAGTGCTATTCCAGATTACGTCAACACCACCACGTCAGTACCTCTACAATCCATTATTTATTTCCTTTTAACATTTTTAATACTAAGAGACATTTGATCCAGTTCTAATTGCATGTCAATGTTTGCAGTACAATTAGCTGATTCCATTCACATGGATGTAATGAGTAAACTGCACTACAGTGCACATTATGGAATATGGGACCTTGTTTTTAATACAGAGCAAGGCAACAATCACTGGTCCTGTCTGTAAGTATAGCTCACTGATGTTCTACATGTTATTTCTACGTATTTAAGTATTACAGTTGTTAATGTACACGCTTTTTTATTTTATTCCTTTTCCTTACCCTACACCTGCAGGTGCTTGTATATGGTTTCAACAAACTATGTCGTATATGAATATGATGAATAAAATGTTTTGCAAAACCACCTACCTATAAGGAATAATTGTAAACTATTAAGATCAAGCTTTTAAAATTATCATGTTCAGTTTGTCTTCTAATTGTGTAAAACATAGCAGATATTTCTTAGTAAGTATACTGATATATATATATATATATATATATATATATATATATATATATATATATATATATATTCAAATGCGTGTCCTCACGATTATCTATGTTATGTGCCAATGTTGACACCAATTCTGTGTTTTAAGATTACGTATTCATGTGTGCTTTTGCCAATACAAACAATGGCGTATTTTCCAAACGTGATTAACAACACACTCCTATTAAAAGTGCAAACAGTTTATCGGACTCTAAGCTCTGCCTGCGTGCGAGCTATTTATTACACTGTTGAACTTTGGTGAATCCAACCGAGTGCGTTTTAAAAAGTGAACAATACTAAGTGTCCTCGCACACTATAAGTGTACCACATCAAGAATATAAACACTTAACTCCGCACCGCAGGCGTGCCCATAGAGGCTATTAATAACCTCCTTGCCTTACTTGCGTATGTACTACTATACTACATTAATATTTTACTTTTATATTCAATCCTTCACTTGTATGCTGTATAGCCTAAGTTTTTGTAATTTCTACTCGTGTACTTTTTGTTCGCTTTACAAATTTAACACGTGGCTTACGCCAGTATGTATGCATTACGTTAATCACTCACTTACGGATTCCAATAAGAAATATTAGCCACTATGTCAGAGAGAGAGAGAAAAAAAAAAAAAAAGAAACTGTACTTAACTGTAGGTTACGAACAAACTAGAGAATGGAAATGTTATCTGAAAATATTTTCCCTGTGCAAACACAAAGCACACGCCGGTCACTGGCTACAATTCGGTAAGTGCTTTTGCTCTCGCAAGTTAGACAAAAGGCGGCGCGACAGTTCAGCACTGCCAACCTCAGGCGTGTTCCTACCTTTCACACAGCTAGTAACTTCCCATTTAGTATTCAATATTTCCCTTGTCTACATTTTGACTTGTTATTATATAGCTTTTACTGTTTCAGCCAGCCGGCACATTCATTTGACATACTTGTATTTTCCTTGCATCCAGGTTCTGTCACATTGTAGAGCGCAGTGATCACGCGCACGCTCAATATTCAAATCTTCCTCCCACCCGTATCCAGCGTCTAGCCTTTGGGGAGGAGTTTCCTGCGGTCACGCAACACAGCGTGCTCAGATGGGTGACATTAAACTTTAGCCACCTTAATCAGGTATATATTTTTGTACAATTCTTTGTTACCATTTCAAGAATTGTAATTTTTCAAATTCCCTACCTTGACATTTGCTCAAGAAACTTCCCCTTAATTGAATTTCTAACATAACTTTACTTTTACTTCATTGTTAAACGAGGTCTCACGTTTAGCCTTGCCTCTACGATACTACCATTAATTATTTCAGCGAATGCCACCATTCGTCGCCGTCCGTCCACGGCCGAAACTCCTCGGCCTATTTCTACCCCCTGCACCACCCTGGTAGGCGCCACACTTGTACCTTACCTATGCTACTGCAACAGTCGGGGCGGCTGTTATTTTGACCTGGGGGTTAGTGTAGCGGCCAGGAAGGGCCGCTCACGAATTATCACTTAAGCTACGATAGCCAGATGAGAATATATCACTTAAAGTACACTGGGATATGGATCAAGACTGCCTTGTAGACAAACGCAGCTCACCTACTGAGCGAAGAGTATAAAACTGCCAGGGTGACCAACCCCCGCCCCCCCCCCGTGTCACGCCGACGATCGAGGTACCGCCACGTTAATTACCAGAGCTGGTAACGAGAAGGACATCACGACATCGAGGCCTGGAGGAGCTCTGGGTCGTATTGCAGAGTTTTATGGTGAGCATAACTATCGAGCTGGCAGTTAGGAGTAAGACTCTACGTTGAGACCCCGTTGCCCCCTCTTAAGAATAACTTATAATAACTGGCAAGGTTAGAGCTTAGCTGCGATCAAATGTAAACGTGTAACTGTACTATTATATCATAGTAAAGTAATTGTTGTTTATTGTTGTATGAATAACTGTATACCATTGTCAAGGCTTAGAGATTTGTTGTAATAAAAATATGTTTTATAAGAGGAGTTTTAATTATAGTTCAGCCATCAGCGGCTACGCCCCTAGTTACAACCTTCCTGATATTGAGTTTGTATTGTGGTTAAGCAGACCCAGTGTGTGTATAAGAGAAGGAAGAGAGTTCTGGGATAGGCAAGGAAGGAACTTGTTAGAATACAGACCTATAAGTTTACTCACAGTATTAAGTAAAATGTTAGAATTTATAATAAATAAATAATTAATATCACACTTAACATAAATAAATTATTTTCATAATCATATGTATTTATAAAAGCTTAATCAACGGAAGACGCAATTAAATAATGAATTTTGATAGTACACAATAGTAATAGTAAATATGTAATAGGTATAAGTCTATATATAACAATTACATTCCCCTCTATTAATAAACATAATAAAAAATAAAATCAATTAACATAGAAAACATAAAAATATATTAAATAATTATTTAGAAGACAGATATGCAATAATAAAACTTAATAACAATAAAATATAAAGTTGATAGAGGTTGTCCATAGGGTTCGGTCCTAGCGCCAACACTGTGGAACCTCTGTTTTAATGATTTTCTAAACTTACCTCAATACATTAAAATAGATAAGATAGCATTCATGCAGATGACTGTTTAATAATAATACAAGGTAATAATAGGAGATCGATAGAAGTATTAGGCCATAATGTAATGACGCAAACAGAACAATGGTTAGAGCAAACAGATCTAAAACTTGCTATAGAAGAAACTAAAATTATTATTTTAAAAGGCACTTTACGTGAAAGACCACCACACATGAAATACAAAAATTAATCAATAACTACAGCTAAAGAACACAAATATTTAGATATAATATTGGACACTAAACTTACATTCTTGCCACAAATTAAGTATATTCAACTAAAGCTACAGACGTATTCTTCAATCTCAAGAAAATAACGGGATCAGAATTTGGATTAAAATTAAATATTTTATTTTTATATATAATAATATTTTTAACAATAGTTCTGTATGCAGCTATTAGTTGGGAACTAAAATTAAACAATAAATATTTTTTAAAAATTCTTGGAGCACAACAACACAGCACAATATTTTGACACTATAGCTAAACAATTACCATTATAAATTACAGCAATGAATTGGATAAACATTTATAAATTACGAAATAACAACAAAAAAAGGTGGAACAATTTAAATATCGAGAAATTTAAAAAAAACTAATACATTTTTTATTCTTGTAATGAAATGCTAACTGTAAGAAAATCTAAACAAAAATTTCAAACAAAACAATTTCAAACCTGGCAGGAAAAATATAATGAATCTGAAACTGGACAGTTTTTAAAACATATATTTCAAATACTGAAGATTGGTATACATGTAAAGAAAAGTATAACCTTAAAGTATTCGAATATTTATCAGGACACACACAAACAAATAGTTATTTATTTAGAATAAATAAATTAAACACTGATATTGTCAATGTGGAGAAATATGAACAACTCTTCTTTTATTGTCAGCTATATACACAAGAGAGAAATTTATTACAACAAACATTAGTTAGGTATGGCGAAGACTGGCCTTTAATAGATTAAAAAAAAAAAATCTTTGAAAACAACCTTTTCTCAGAGCAATCACATATTTCATTAAAACAATAGATGAATATGTACAAACATTAAATACAGACATAGAGACAAATTGATCTGTGTGACTCGACTCTTTAGGTTTAAGTATATGTTTTATGTTTTGTGTTTTATATTCGCATCTAAATTTTAAATCTAGGAACTGTTTCATTTGTAGTTACAAATTGTGCGTAAAACACAAATGTTATGTTTGCTTTGTCCTTAGTTATTGTTTTGTAATAGGGATTCAAAATGTTATTCTTTTTATTTAAAAAATGTATTTAAAATACATTTGTTTACATGAGAAATTAATGATGTTATTCTTTATTTTGTTATTGTATTATATTTTGTTTTTTGAAAAAAGAAAAAATGGAGAAAATAATAATAGGAAAAAGTAAATAAATAAAATATGGTGGTTGGGGAGCCAGGCGGCGACCACCTCGTGGTTCCCCATGGACTGGGTGCTCCAGGCGGGAGCAAAGCTCCATCCCTCTCCACGACCAGAAGGGAAAACTGCGTATTCTGAAGGGGCATTGTCCTGTAAGTCTCGGTAGCTGGCCAGGAAGGGAGTGTAGTGGGAGAACACGAAAATAGTTTTAGAAAAATTAAGGAGGGGACAATGGGGATCCTCCGTGTTGCACCTGTCGTGGTCGGTGGCGGACCTTGCATTCCGGCCGGTATCCAGCTAGTTTGCTGGTGGGCCGGCTGACTGAGGCGGTTGTGGGCGGGGATGACACGGGGGGGGGGGGGATAACCGGTCTCTGGCCCTAGTCATTCGTCATGGTGGACTGATGGGACGTCCGGATGCCGGATATATCCCAGAAAGCCATGGCGAAGGGCTGGGGAGGAGGAAGGCTCGCCAATCTCTGTTCACAGAGATTCGGTAGAGACATTTGCTAGTAGTTTCGAAATAGTTAAAACAAAGATCACCTGTCCCTGGACGAACAGCCGCCTTCCTGAACTCACAACATCAGAGTTTAGAACCCATTAGATTTTATTTTATATCACTTTAATAAAAATTATATTCATAAAAGGTAGATAGGTTTAAATTAGTAATAAATTATTAAAAAACTTCCTTCAAAATTAAACCCCATCCCCCCAAATAAAATAAATTTCATATTATTTAACTGATTATATAACAGAGTTCACGACTTTTAATTGGGATCATTGTTGGGGAGGGGGGATTAAAAAAATGTCCAACGATCACCTTTTCGGCTACTACCTGAAAAGAGAAAAGAAATGAATAACGTTATATATAAGAAGTACATTAATTAACTTTAATTAAAAAATATAATGTAATTCAGTTATGGCCAATGGCGAAGCACTGAGCAAATTTGTAATTTCTTTATTGTTGTTGTTGTGGAGTGTAGGGAAACTGAATGTATTTCAACCACTCACAATGCGCAGGCAAGGAGCCCATTATACATATACTGTGGCATCACCTGGCGAACTATGTTCAGATGGTGGAAATGCAAACTAGTAAGCAGCAGGGTACAACACAGAGCTAACGCCGATTAACTTTTCGGAACATCGAGATAATGTTAAGCATGTTTCACCATGTATTATCGGCCGTTAGGAATATATCGCTAAAATTATCTCGATATTCTGAGTTAATCGCGATGTTCATCTTCGCTGGCTCAGTCTAGAGAAAAGTTTGGTATTTTACGTTTAATAAAGTGAATATTATTTATTAGTCCAGATGATATTTTCATGGAAAATAGGTCGGTTGATACAGCATTTTCAAGAATATGACTTTGAAATGCAGCACAGATCTGGACGCCTTCGCAGCAATGCATATGCACTTTCTAGGAGGCCATGTGAGCCATCTTGTCATCATCGCGAACGTCAGGAAGTAAAGAGTGGCGAATCGCTGATGGTTCAGAGGACAAGAATTTAATGTTCTCTATATTGTAATAGGACACCTACCTGGAGTGATGAGGGTATTAGGAAAGACCAGCTGAATGATCCCACTTTGCAGCCATTATTGAAGTGGAGAGAAGCTGGCTGTCGGCCAAAATGGGAAGAGATATCTAGTCTGTGCGCGGCAGTTAAAGCATACTGGGCACAGTTGAATTCCCTCATACTGAAGAATGGTGTACTTTATAGAAACTAGGAAAGTAATGATGGAAAACGCACACAGTTACAGTTGGTCCTTCCAGAATACAGGATTCCAGAAGTCTTAAAATAACTGCATAATGAGGCAGCCAGTGGGCACTTTGGTGTTAAAAGACACTCGACAGAATAAGACTGAGTTTCTATTGGCCTCACTGTCGGGAGGATGTTGAGAAGAGGTGCCGATTGTGTGACACCTGCACTGCAAGAAAGGGCCCAAGAACCAGAGGACAAGGTCACTCCAGAAATACAATGTTGAAGCCCTATTCGAAAGGATGGCCGTACATATTCTGGGCTCCTTGTCTGTCCCAGAGAGAGGTAATCGGTATCTACTGGTGGCAAAAGATTACTTTACTAAGTGGCCTGAGGTCATTCCCTTCCTGAACTAGGAAGCACATACTGTGGCTGAGGCATTTATACAACATGTCTTTTCGAGGTTTGAGGTGGCTCTAGAACTCCTTTCTGACCAAGGAAGAAACATTGAAGCTGCGGTCTTCCAGGAGTGAAAAAAATACTGGGGATGAAAAAGACTCCAACTACAGCCTTACGCCCTCAGTCGGATGGAATGGTCAATAGGCTTAACCGCCCTCTTGAGCAGTACCTGTCAATCTTTGTGACGAACAACCAAAATTGCTGGGATTCAAATGTGTCATTGTTTCTTCTTGCTTACCGCTCAGCAGTTCTCGAATCCTCGAGGGTAAAACCATCAAGGATGCTGTTCGTAAGAGAGCTACGCCTCCCCAGTGACCTGCTGTTTGGCCGGCCGACAGAAATGGAAGTTGCAGCCCCTGATTATGCCAGAGAATTATGTAAAATACTTATTGGCATTCGTGAGTTTGCTCGACAGAACCTCAGAATAAATAGCGAAAGGATGAAGATACGGTATGATAGGAGAAATTTGAGAGAGGTATTTTAAGAACGACGAACGGTGTGGCTGTACAATTTACAGAGGAGAAAAGAGTACTGCCCGAAGCTACAGAAATGTTGGAAAGGCCCCTAGTAGTATGGGCGGGCCAGTCCTACCCCACATTTGATTAATCGGATGATCGATTTGTTATCTAATTGTTATCAAATTGATTTAACGGATTAATTATTAATCCAATCTTAATCATATGAAACTTCTTAAATCCAATTTAAATCCCATAAAACAATTTTGATCGATTGGGAAACATTTCGGTGAAATAGCTATTGAAAAGAGAAGCGAATACGATTTTCGTCCAAATACACACAACTTCGTGAAAAATAGATAAAAATTATGTTTATGACATACGTAATAGACGAAACAAATATTTCCCTACAGTCATCTGAGCTTACCTCCTCCAGAAATCCTGCTATAATATCCTAACTAAATTTCCAAGATGGAAGCAAACGTTCAAAATATGCAAACTTACTAACAAAGTGATTAACAAAGCCAAAAAGGTATCCTATTTCCCTACCAAGCTTGGTCTTGTAAATCAATGACGTCCAAATTAAGCACCTCATCAGCTCTCAACACTGAAATGCACAGGCAAGTAGACACACAAAAATTTACTTATGGAAATACTTTACAAAATCAATCAAAAATGCCCTGTTCATGCATTCACCAGTTTATATACAGCTTAACGAAATATTTTACTAGAAATGACCAAACTTGCAATTTGAATTATACCTAAAACAATGTCAAAAACGTTTCCTATTTCCCTACGAATTTATGAGTTGTAAAATAAATAAATTCTAACCAAATCCAATAGCGTACTGGACATACACATACGTCTCCCTCTGAGTTCTATGCATACCTTACAATGTTATATGATTTTAAAACATGTCCGTTCGATCTGGGGACTGTTGTAAGAATGAGTCCAGCGTAACACTTACGTCGACTTATAAGCTGTGTGTTGGAAACAACCAGAGGCACCATCTGATTGTAGACTAATGTTTTGGTGGAACTCCTCGACATTAAACTAACTAAAAAAATGATATCACAATTAAATAAAAATGTCCTGTTTACAAATTCACCAGTTTATATTTCCAATAGCATGCTAGACACACGCAACTATCCCCCCCCCCAAATGAAAAATGATTGAAAAGAAATTTTAAAAACGAAAGCAAGTAGTGAATGGCAGGGAAAACAATTACAGTTCTCCAAGAATAAAATAAATTTTAACAGAAGCTCCGTCGAAAACTTATCACAATAAAAGTTTAGCGAATCCAGTAGTTAACACTCGTGGAGGAATTGACAAAATAATCGACGATTATTAAAAATATAAATATATCTAATAAGATACGTAAAAATGTCTTAACTCCTATCGTATTTTATGTTACAAAGGATATGAAAGTACAACTAGATTCCATCTCCAGAACTCTGTCCTCTGCTCATGTAGGACACCCAATACCCTGGGAGGTCAAGAACAACTGACTGCATATGCCGTTAGGGAACATGCACAGAGCAGCCAGGTAGCTTTCGTCCTATCTCACTCGTTCTCCATTCCTCCCTCCCCCTCTCTCTCTCTCTCTCTCTCTCTCTCTCTCTCTCTCTCTCTCTCTAAAACCCTCAAGCTGAAAGCTACCGAAGGAGGAATAACCCTGTCCTTTGACATGTGAACGTTTGGAAAAAACTTTGCAGCCTCGCCCGCATAGTATTCGTTCGGGAAAAAAATAACTTAAGAAATTAATCACATCGGAAAACTATAGATTTATCCTTTAATTACTAATAATAACATTCAAAATGTTTTTTATGAACTTAAACAATTTGACGTGTGCTGCATCTCCCGCCTCATAGAACGTTCGCCCAACCTTTCACCGAAGCCCACACTATGAGCAATACACACAGTGTAAAATTCAGTGTGAGTGATGTTCCCATGTGATTAATGTAACATGAGGGTAAACTGCAACTTAGAGCAAGTTAGAGCACAGAGTGTAAGGTGCAGAGAAGTGCAGCACCAATCACATGAGTGCAAACGAAAGTAGGGCCAAGTTTCAAAACGGCTTCAGACAGGTGCTGTGGAACATTCCTAAAGGAATACACATTAAGTTATGCCCTAGTATCAGTCCTATTTAAATTAGCATAATAAAAACAGAGTTACAGTGTTTCATATTTTCATCTCATTTGTTTACATCGTTCACATCAGTCATTGCAAGTGTGTTGTGTTTTGTTTGATTAGTTGAAAATGTCTTTTTAAATTGTTATGTTTTATTCTGAGCAGGTAAGCTTTTATTCATGCAAGTGAGAGAGTTGTATTGTGTACGGTAGAAAGAAGTGCCCACTTAGCGTGCTTCTCACACTCCCGGGTGGTGAAGGCGCCATGCCGGCCTGTCAGTAACATCTGAGACTTGCGAGGGTAAGGCTGCATCGTGCGCATCCGGCAGCATTCACATTTGCAACTACTCATCTCAACTACAATAGACTTTAATTTACTTCAGAAGTTTTTTTTTTATTCGCTGGAATGCCTGCCCTCTCCCCCTGTGGTTTTTCATCGCTCAGGGGGGACTTAATAACTACTGTAATCCTTATTGAAACCCATGTATATTTTTTCTGTATAGCCCTGCTGGCAGTCAGAGCCCAGCACAAGTGTAAGTTTTCTCAGATGAGAAGTTAATAAAAGGTGCTGAGATACGTGTGTAACAGGATTTCAGCATACTCTTGTTTGTCTGACCGTAAGATTTTTCAGGGCACGAGCCCTCAGAATACCCGCTAATTCTATGCAAGCATTCAGTGTTTAAATTACTTTTGTTACTATTGCAAGTTCATCATATTTTTTGGACGTGTGGTCAGCCAATAGTCGACCCGACAGTGCCGGTAAATATCACGTAATATGGTGTAGCACCCACTGAGAAACAAATCAGTGAAGCAGTGTTAATTTATATGTCCTGGGTGAATGGCCCTCGGCTCGGAGATAGAAGAGTCAGCTCTACCAACATTGACACTGCTGGGACAGTTTCTGGCACCCTGGTTGACAACGTACATATCCTAACCTCAACCTTGCTGCCAGCCAAATTTCCCTTCACCCATCCATGGTCCAGCCACATGGCATAAAATTAGCGTCCAACGTGGGGCATAAAACTCATCACTCTAATTCCAGGAAATTTATCCCGCCAAAATGTATTCATTTTCCCAAGTTCGTCCTTGGATAACCTTGTTCTAACCCTTGGATACCCACAACGGGAGAAACGGTGAAGGAAGGAATACAACAGCAGCATTCGTGACGCCTTCTGGACACTTATGAGATACCGGGAAGTGTACCACATGGGTGACGAGGAAAAGCATGCGAAGCTCAGAAGATGGCCGCCATTGCTGCGAAATTGTGGAGCATGCGCTGAAGAGGGATAAAGGAGAACATGTGATGTCACTCCATGCACCATCTACTCTGTGCAGGACAGTTGCAGTATCGATCGGGCAGACTCGCTCCACCCCTCAATATGCATGAGAGAGGGAAATCTGTGGGAGAGGAATGTGCGTCCTCTCATCTGCCACATCACACACCGGTACCGCGCATCCATGCGGCACACCACGTGTACTTGTGTTTACAGCATGTCGGGCCATACCCAGTGTAGTGCCCCGGCACCACTCTGTCTGCAATGCTTCCATCCACTACCGCAAGATGCAATAGCGAGGTATGAACTTGGCACAACACATTGCCAGTGCAGTATAAGACCCGACCAACCAGCCACGCTGCGAACAACGGTGGAAACAGTGAAGACAACTTAACGCAGCAACCATTGCCATGGTTAGACTCAACAGCGGAAGTGCAAGACAGCTTGAGGCTTCAAAATTTAACAGCAGATACAGTATTGAATTATCGTACACCAAATTGGGGCAGCAATTTACTGTGCACCAGTTTAAACACGACCATGCTTAAATGTCAACAGTGTCAAGAGAAATACCACCGGGAATGCATGAGCGAAGCGGAGAGAAGTACAGTGTCCGGATTACATGTCACAGTGCCGCGCGAGTAGCAGCATACCAAATCCAAGCAGGACGGTCATTGATTATTTAACGGGAGAAGTGACTGTGTGCGAGGAGGAAAGTTGCAGGGTCGAGGAGCCCGTTAAGCAAGAGAGGGAAAAGGAGAGTGGAACAGGACGGGCCAGGACACAACAGCCACTGTCAATGAAGCCCAGCTGCCACATGTTGCCGGTGAGCACGTGGCCAGTGCTCCACAAGCACTGCTCACACAGTCCGCGCCCCCGCCCAGTATGAACACTCCTGCCACATGTGCACCTCCGGAACCCTCTTATCCGCAAATACCATTCTTTCAGACACCATTAATCCCGCCTATAACCAATATCTACACTGTATCGAGAGCAAGAGGCAACTGGAAGCAATTACACTCTCAACTTCACAAAAAGTGCCAAGACTCTCTGCAACTAAAACCTCCACCAAGTTCCAACACTGCTCACATTTACAGGCTCACCGACTGAAGACCCAATAGCCTTTGCCAAGGAATGTACAGCTTGGTTAACCCAATATGGTTATTGGGAGGAAGAGTGGGCGTATTGTATCTGAGAGCAACTCCACAGGGACACTCGCACTTGGTGGCGATCGTTCAAACACTATGGAGTGCAATGGCAGGAATTCCAACAAGCCTTTCAAAACAGATTGGTGGTGGTGTTGACAACACTGCGAACCAAAACGGAGCTTACAATGGAAGAACAAACAGTGCATTACTGACTGCTTTCATCACCCGGAAAGTGCACGTGGTGTGCTGGTTTTAGCCCAAACTGCCTGAATGGAAAACAGTGGAGATTGTGGCGGAGACTAACTAGCCAGAATACCGTGCAGCATTTATTACCTTGTAGAACAGGACCTTGAAAACCATGATGCAAGCTGCAGCCATGTTGGAAAGGATGCCGGGACAACTGGGCCGCGAGACAGGTGCTGCACGATGGCGAGACTAGAAACCACGCAACCGCGAAAAAGCCGCAAATGGTGACGTGCGTCAGAACAGTGAAAAACCATTCGGACAATACCATACAAAATATCAAAACACCCACAACCGAGCAGGTGAAAAGTGACAGGTCCCAGCCACAGGAATGGAATTCTGGGAAAAATACGGGACCTGCGAGTTCGAATATAAAGTGGGATAAGAGCCACCCCCCACCATGGCTGGGCCGGAATGCCCAGGGAGGTAATTACACTGGCATACTCAGTGCATCAATAATCCCCATTTGAACCGGGAAGAGCAAGAAAGCAGCCAACAGCAGGGAAACGGAAACCGGTGGTGAGGGGGCTGGATGTTCCGGCCACCCCGCTCTCCCCACAATGTAAACCACTGGCACTAATGCCACAACAACTACTGGTAAACCAGGTTAGTAGCACATCTGCAAAATTTATTTGCCTCTTGGTAACTGCCAACAACTGTTTGTGTCATACATTGATCGATACGACGGCCTCGCACAATTTCTTGCAACCCTGTTTTGTAAAAGATGCCGATGTCATGCCTACGAATCAGGTTATCAGGTTAACCACAAATCAACATAGCAGTAAAGCAGTAAGAGAAGAGGTAGTGACTGTATGTGTGAGGGATATAGAGACAACAACACCTGTCCTTACCCCGGATATTTGTGACGATGCAATATTGGGTATTCCCTGGTTAACTGAACAGAAAACTATTGTTGAGCCTGCTGCTAGATGCATACATTTGGGTGCGAAGGAGCGTCGCACAGTTTATAACTTAGACCATCGTCCAGTAGATACCACACCCACAATTGATCACAATGAAATTGATAATGATATTCCGCCAGCACATCAGGCAGCTTTTCAATGCCTGATAATGAGAGTAGGGAAATTTTCGCTCAGCAAGATGCCCTGCATCGCACGACAGTTGCGGAGCATGAAATACCGCTAGAGAAAGAGGGACCTATCCTAACTCAGTCTTGGAGCTATTATCCACATCAGGCCAGAATAATTAGAGAACAAGTGTAGGAAATACACAATGATGGTGTAATTGAGTCCACAAATAGTGCCTATCACTCTGCTATTATGCTGGCGCCTAAAAAAGACGGTTAGTGGAGATTCTGCGTAGACTTCCGACCACTCAATAAAGGTTACGCGAAGATCGTTACCCCCATACATTAATGTAAGAGACACACTCAGCTCGCCTGGACAAACCAAAGTGTTCACGTCGCTAGATGTGAAGCAGTTACTGGCAGGTACCCGTCAAAGTTGCGGACTTTGAGAAAACAGCTTTCACCACGCCGGACGGAAATAGATACTGGTTCTGCACAATGCCCTTCGGACTGAAGCGCGCACCCGCTACCTTCCAGGCCTTAATGGTTCGTGTCCAAGACAGCCTCATTGGAAAATTTACATAAGCATATTTGGATGATGTTATTGTATGGTCTGGTAGCTGGGAAGAGCACGTAGAGCATTGGTATCTTGTTCTGGAGTGCTTAGAATAGAATGGACTTACCTGTGCATGAGAAAAATGTCACATGGAAAAAGTTAGCCTTGACATCCTAGAGCATGTTGCGAGCGAAGAACGGAACAAGCCGAACCCGGAACAAATCAAATTAATAATGGACTATACTCACCCACGAACTAGGAAACAGTTAAAGAAGCTTTTCTGACTGGCAAACTGGTTGTGAGAGTACGTGGAGGGATTTGCAATAATAATAGCACCGCTGGCCGACCTGCTGTTACCACAGCACTGGTTTCAATGGACAAAGGAAGCCAAATAAATGTTTCATGGAATTAAAGAAAAATTCCAGACTTGCCAGACACTCGCCAGGTACGACGCTAGTAGACATGTGTATTTACAGACCGATGCTAGTCAAGAGGGAATGGGAGCCGTGTTGTACCAGTACGATGATAAGGGAAACAGACAGATAATCGATTTTGCTTTTGCTAATGTCGGTGTGACAGAATGCCAGCTAAGATGCATTCCATGCAATATTTTCAAGGCTAGGCGGTCAGATGGGAGGCAACAACAACAGCCCAGGACCCCTTAGAAACCGTTTGAAACCGTTTGCTTTGACCTCATGGGGCCTTATCCTAAAACAGCCAAAAGAAAGTGCTTTATAGTGGTGGTAAAAGACAGTTTCTCCCGATGGGTGGAGGCCTACCCCGTCAGCTGCACAAGAACTGTAAATATCGCGCAAGCACTAGGTAACAACTTTTCCCCCAGGGGGGTTGGGGGGAGTACCCGAAAAACTTGTTGACCGACAACGGGTCACAGTTCACGGGATGCAAGTAGGCGGATTTCTGTGCAAAGTGGGGAGTGAGGCATTTGAAAATGGCAAATTACCACCCTAGGGCCAGCCCAACAGAAAGGCGTAATCAAGATTTGAAAGTGTAACTCTGCCTATGAGTAGGGGAACATCACCCCAAGTGGACTGCCTGCTGCCCTGTACACAATACGCCGTAGAGTGAATGCTGCTACCGGAAAAATTGCAGCAGATGTCCTGCTGGGGCATAACCTTCAGCTGTCAGGTCAGGTGCAGTGCCCACAAGTCGGGCGAGGCAGTGAAACCCCTGGCAGTAAGATGCTGCAAAGTAAACGTCGACGCTGCTGCCAAGACATACATCAACAGCAGTAACAGCACACTGCAAAATGGCTGCCACCTATCACATGGCTGCCGCCACCTGTCAGTGCAGGACAGCAAGTCTACGTGCTGGCCCAACCACAACCCACTGCCCACAAGGACTTTTGCGCGGGGTTTGCAGCAAAGTGGAGCGGCCTGCACCGGGTCCTAGGAAGCCACGGACCAACAACCTACACAGTCCGGATGGGGAAAAGAAGAGTCTGGGTGCATCAGGACGACCTACGGCTAGCAGAAGTCCATGTCGCCGAGGAGGTCGTGCCCGATGTCCCAACGACCCACGACGGAAATGCTCCTGTCGAGCTCATGGAAGTCGGCAGTGAGGATCTAAGTGGTGAGGCACCTCTCCTAAGAGAGCCTCTTGAGAATCCGCCAGGTAGAGCGGAAATCAGCGACCCATCCCTGGCGAACCTGGACGGCGTCGCCGACGACGAGCGACCCAGGGGGGGGGGGGGTTGTGAAGTGGAAGTTGCAGCAACACCTCCAGCATGTGAGCCACCAGCTGGGGCAGAAAGCCCGGAGTCGCCCGGCGCAACCGCACCTTGCAGGAAGCTTCCGATGGCTGGCCCAGATGTGATTGATGATGCAGCGGCAACGGGCGCTCCCGTCACTCCATCAGCGCAACCAACAGCGCCGGCTCTTCAAGGGAAGCAACAGCATGGGGATGCCACGATACGCGATGTCGTGACGCCAAGCATCAAGGAGAGAGGAGCAATTTTGAGGACACCTGAACCAGGAGACTACCTGAATCCCCCTGACATGAGTACGAGAACCATAGCAAAAGAGATGAACAACTCTGGCAAGGAGCAAGGAAGAGAGGAGTCGGCTAGGGTGTCAAATGCATCTGGCCGTCAGACCGTAGTAGTTGTCTGTACGGGTTGCTCCCGGAGACGGCGTCATGCAAGCGACAGTGATAGTGGAGTAGAAGAAAGCGAAACGATGGGGACAGCAGCATTGAGTCGGCCGGCTTGTTCTGCGCCCGCCGGACACGTCGGAGTGTACAGCTTGCACCAACGTGCATTATGTGCAGTGGCTTCACGACGCCCTGTGCTACGAGACGATGGCAGGATGCAGGCAAGGAGATACTTGTACTGCCAGTAGCAGAACCAGGACAGCAAATGGTCCTCGGAGGGGGGAGATGTTTGACGTGTGGTGTGTCTTCTGCCTCATAGACCATTCATCCGGCCTTGCACCAAAGCCCATGCTACGAGCAACACACGCAGTGTAAAATTCTGTGTGAGTGATGCGCCCATGTGCATAGTGCAACATGAGGGTAAAGTGCAAGTCAGAGCAAGTTAGTGCACAGAGTGTAAGGGGCAGAGAAGTGCAGCACCAGTCACGTGAGTGCAAACGAAAGTAGGGCCAAGTTTCGAAAGAGCTTAAGACAGCTACTGGTGAACATTCCTAAAGAAATACACAATAACTTATGCTCTGGCATCAACCCTATTTAAATTAGCGTAATAAAAGCAGTTACAGTGTTTTGTATTTTCATTTCATTTGATTACATTGTTCACATCAGTTATTGCAAGTGTGTTGTGTTTTGTTTGATTAGTTGAAAACGTCGTTTTAAATTGTTATGTTTTATTTTGAGCAGGTAAGCTTTTATTCATGCAAGTGAGAGATTTGTATTGTGTACGGTAGAAAGTAGTGCTCTCTAAGCAAGCTACCCCAAACCTGGGCAATGAAGGCGCCAAGCCGGCCAATCAGTAGTATCTGAGACTCACGAGGGCAAGGTTGCATCCGGCGGCATTCACATTTGCAACTAACCATCTTAACTACAATATACTTTAATTTACTACAGAACCATTTGTTTTATTCGCTGGAATGCCTGTCCTCTCCCCCTGTGGTTTTGCATCGCCCATGGGGTCTTAATAACTACCGTAATCCTTATTGACCACATGTGTCTTTTGTTTGTATAGGCCTGCTGGTGGGCAGAGCCCAGTGCAAGTGTAAGTTTTCTTAGATGAGAAGTTAGTAAAAGGCACTGAGATACGTGTGAAACAGGACTTCAGCGTGTTTGTCTGACCGTAAGATTTTTCAGGTCATGAGTTCTCAGAATACCTGCTAATTCTATGCAAGCATTCAGTGTTTAAATGTATTTTATTATTATTATTGTAAGTTCGTATTTTTTGGGCGTGTGGTCAGCTGATAGTCCACCTGGCAGTACCAGTAAATATCACATAATATGCTGTAGTACCCACCGAGGTGAACGGCTCGCAGTCCGGAGACAGAAGAGTCAGCTGTACCAACATTGACACTTATGGGACAGTGTCTGGCACCCTGGGTAACAACATACATATCCTAACCTCAACCTTGCCACCAGCCAAATTTCACTTCACCCATCCATTGTCCATCCACATGGCATCAAATTTTTCCAAGAAATATAATATTAAAAGGAAACAAATGTAACATAGTTGACCACTGTGAATAAATTTCTCTATCATTAAAAGTAATAATTTTTTTAACAAACAATAAAACTCGTGTTTAAGTTTAGCGAGATTCGTAACGGGTGGAAGACATCTCTGCATTATTATGAGGTAACATAAAAATGGGAATATAACATAATCATGATTTAATACGGAACGATTTAGCACTTCCAGTTAAAATGGGCGAATAAATATTTCCAAACTCGCATTTTTAATTATACCTAAAACGAAATTGGAAACATATCCTATTTCCCTGCAAATTTATGAGTTGTAAAATAATTAAATTTTAACCATACACAATAGTGTACTAGACACACATGTACGCCATCCACATACCTCAACTCTCAATGTAAAAGGGAAACATTGGAATGAAATTAAAATAATGGAAACAAACATAGATAACAAAAAACTTACCCCAATCCCACGTTTAAATTATTAATACACAATTTTAATTACCAGGGGAAAATAAATAACACACTTGCCTAGCGTGAGAGTATTTTCTGAAAATAAATTATTTTTTATCACCAATTTTGTTAAGACCCGGGAGAACACCTTCGGAAATTCAATGCACTTATTAAGACAATAATAGTTGAAAATCCTACAAACTCTTGTAGACCAACCTCAGAAATGCAATTGACACAATAAATGGTTATAAAAATCAAAAACTATAAAATTATAATCACACAAAAATATTAGGAAAAATATTGCTATAAAGATTGAGAGCAAGGTGTGAACCCCGGCCAAATAGCTGAAGAAATCACGTAGCAAGCTTCGCGTGTAACCGTATCAGCTAGGTGAAGTACGGCGTTGGTGCGGACATATAAGCAGGATGGGTGATCATTGTAGGCTGGATCGAAACCCCGGTACCACTGTGGTGCTATCTCTAAACCGTTGCGTGAGATGCCTTCAGATTCTAGCTGCCTGTGAGACGCTATGCCTAACAGCGGTGGATGGTATTGTGTGGAGTATCCGACAGGTCTTCGAGCGAGAGTCACCGTGATACTAAGCTACCCTCTCTGGGTTGCTGCTAGCTAGAGAAGAGCTGTGGGGGTTGGAAGGGACTGCTACTACTCCTCTCCCTCCACGCATCTTTGATCAACTTTTCAGCTCTGAAGCATAGAACATTGGCGGAGCGACAACCTTGCTCCTTTGTCAGGGGGAATGGACCAGCCTGCCAGGCTGTCTTCAAGCGACCAGCCTGTCTTGTTTGGGACAAGGGCTGCTAGTACTAATGCTATGGCTTTATACATGTTCTGAGCACGCTCTACCTGTAGGAATCCTGCAGGCTTCACACAAAGCTTCAAAACCATTTGCTTTCTGAATAAACATTCAATTAAGCGATTTACACAATAAATGTAATTTTTAGATGTTTTAAATATCCCATGGAAATCGTCATTAACTACCTTTTACATTTGTATTTAAACTCCGTATACTATAAGTTAATTATTTATTCCTTCTTGTTTTCTGTTAAGACACAATATAGTTTACTCTATTGCGATTCTCAAAAGTCTTCACAGTGATAAACTTTATTTTTGTGAAAACATTGACTCACTCATTTCTGTTCGAAATATGTTTTATAAAATTCCAGATCTACAAACTGTTTGGAGCTAAATAACAATAAAAATGAACGGAAAAAGACCCCGGAAGAATGGAAAGTGGCTCTTGTACATCCTTTGAATAAGAAAGGTAACAAGCAAGATGTCAGTAACTATAGAGGTATATCTCTTTTGCCAGTGGCTTATAAGATATTTTCAAAAATATTACTAAACAGGGTAGAAGCAACACTTGACAGTCATTTGGGTGATTATCAGAGTGGATTTAGAAAGGACAGATCTGGCTCAGAACAGATTTTCAACCTGAAGGCCATAGTCTGTCACAGACTCATGAACTTCAAAAACATAGTAGTAACACTTATAGATTTTAAAAAGGCTTTTAATTCTGTTGATAGAGAAACTCTAGATAAAGTAATCCGAAAATTTGGAGTTAAATCTAAATTACAAATCTAACACATGAAACCCTCACAGACACAATATCAAAAGTAAAATTTTAGGGCAAAATATATAAACCATTCAAAATAAATGCCTGTGTAAGGCAAGGTGATGGTTTGTCTTCACTACTCTTCAACTACATCTTGGAGAAAATTGTAAGAATTTGGAATGAAAAACTAAAAGAACACAAGCTATCACCAATAACACTAGGGACAGAGAACAAGGGTGTTGATATAAAATGTCTAGCATTTGCAGATAATTTGGCCATGCTTTCTGAAAACTTAACAAAGACAGCAATACAAGTCAATCACTTAGAAGAGACGGCCAACAAAACAGGTGTAAGAATTTCTGTAGAAAAAAAAATTAAGACAAATATAAAAAACACTGCAGAAATCCTAGCAACAAATACTGGTCAAATAAATAGAGTAAATAAATTATAATACTTGGGGGAAATAATTCAGGAAAACGGCTTGCAAAAATTCATGGTAGATGAAAGGATACGCAAGATGGAAAGAGCATATGGCATAACCAGGAATATTTTCAACAAGAAATGTTTATCTAAAAATCTTAAAATACTCCACTACATCACAGTAGTCAAACCGGAATGTCTATACACAAGTGAATATCTAGTACTGAATTACAAGTTGCATAAATTAGAAGTACTAGAAAGAAGAATTGTACGTAAAATACTTGGTCCACTAAAAACTACAGAATTATGGAAATTATGAAGTAATGATGAAATATATCGCAACATAGGAAACATAATATAAACAATATGGAAGAGACAATTGCTATATTTTGGACATTATATAGAATGGATGGCAACATGTTAACCAAACGGATCTTCAAATATCTTTGGAACTAGAAATCAACAACAATCTGGATTCAGAAAGTTAAGAAAGATTAGGAAAGAAACAATATAAGTGAAGAAGAAGCAACAAAGACAGAAATTTTTAAGAAAAAAAGTGTTAAAAATGGAAGGATTCTAAGGCAGGAAGGAAAATAAAATAGGCTCGAAATGGTCCAGGAGAGGAAAAAGATACAAGTGAGAAGATGAAGGAGTGCTGGAGAAAGAAGTAGAAATAACAATGGACGAAGCATTGAAATTGGTTCGTGGTCCCTAGAAGACCACAATGGAAAAAGAAGAAGAAATACATTCATATTGAAATACATTTTTAATATATCTCTTTTTTACAACAATCACAAACGTTCTTTATTCATTAAATAGACATTCAAGTATTACACTTTACATATTGATGTCATATATTTTGTGAGGCAGTGATTCCCACACCTGGGGAACAATGCTTATAATATTTAGTTATATTGCAGGGAGACTAACTCATTACTCTCAAATCTGTGAGAAGTTGTTATTAACAGCGGATTCTAGATGAGGCGATAGCTGTTAGACTTTCAAATTAGTTATTTTAAGCCACTATCTGTTAGTTGATTGGTTCACTCTTCATACGACTGGAAGTTTAATTGACTAGTAGATGCTATTGTGCCAGTTAACTAGCTCATTGACGGTGTCGTAAGTGGCAGAGCTGTTTTTATTATGACACTAAGTGTAGTATTGCAGAAAAAATTTAGACAGGGATTCTATAATGCCCCACATTGAATGAAGCACTGCAATACAAGAAGTGCAAAGCTGGTGGATATTTGACACACACCTCGTACTGGCATGAGGTAAGTCTTACAGCTCAGCGGCTCTACACACATTGTGGATTATGTGAAACAGGAAATTTACAGATTTCCAATTGTATTGAAACCCTACACCAAAAATAAAGATTTTATTTGTGCATCGGAGCGAGTGAAGAGATTTTGACAGCTCTCAAAACTGAGGGTGAAGCGAGGCAATAATGGAGCAGTGTTGGAATGCAAGCCTCCTTATCACCAATTAATTTGTATTACTATGTGTACTTGCCACCAGCTGTGAATATCCTGTATTGTGAGATATGAATGTCTATTTGTGATATCAGTTGCAAACTCCAGCCTGAACCATGTGCACTAAACTCCACAAGCCTGTTAATTAACTATGGTTTAATTGATTCATAATAAATTAACCCAACATCGGAAGAATGCAGGACAGGGAGGGATTTCCTCCGAATATAGAAAGACTTTGTATTGCCTTTCTCCACCATGACGGATTTCAAATACTTACATGATACTATTAAGCTAATTGTAATAGGGCGAGGAGATGCTGTAGTTAAATCAATCAGAATAACTCTGAACCTCGAGAAAACAAATGAATAGTCCTAGTCAGTGTTATTCCTGTCATTAACTATCTGCATATCAGTTAGCCTGCCGGCAAATGCCGTAGCCAGTATCTTGTATCTGAGATTAGACGATAAACTTTTCACTGAAGCTGGAGAGTCGGAAATCGAATTACTTTTCATCCCTGAATTAACATATCAACTTTTTTGAGGAAATGTAATGGGTGTAGCTGGAAATGTTAAGTGCTGTGCAGTAGGTGGGCTCTGCAGAGCTAACTGCGGAGTTGACTGCAGAGCAGATTACGGAGCTAAGTTCAGAGCAGATTGTGGAGCATGTGAAGCAGATTGTGGAGCATGTGGAGCAGATTGTGGAGTATGTAGAGCAGATTGTTGAGCATTTGAAGAATGTGCTGCAGATTGTGAAGCATGTTGAGGTGAAGAACCAGCATTGCAAATTTTACAATTTCTATTTAAAGTATCACTCCGAGAAAACTGCTTCTGGCAGAAATCACAATGAAACTGTTTTCTAGGAAATTTCATTCCATATGTCATTGTAAGTTCTGCAGAACTATAAATTCTTTACTGCAGAAGCGACACAGCAAATACATAATTGCTTCCATACTATGTAAAGTCTAGAATGATACTAAACGATAATGTATACAAAGAAGTTTAATGCGAATGTCTGATCAAATTATGAGCATATATATCTACATGGTATGAAGACAACTGACAAAGAATCTGAAGTTGCACACCTTTTATAAGCAGTAATAGGTAATTGTAGGAAGTGCAAAATGCGAGCAATAGGTAAATTCTAGGAATTCTAAATTCGATACGATTATTCGATTTTAAACACAATACATTTACAGAGTTTTATGTATTAATAACTTTCAAATTACTAATGTTTATTTAATCAATATCGTATCCACAAACCTTTATGTGCAAATATATTTAGATTTGATTGTTAATTGCACGTAAACAAAGTTTACACAACATTATTATTTTTTAGAATAAATCATGTGTGGTTATTACAACTCATGCATTTGTAAAGCCAGTAAAACACAAAAGTATTTTCAAACCATTTATTTTGTTACATTTTTCTTACGAATACATTTTCTCGCCATCGGGTACTTAACAAAACACTGTTACATCATTTATTTTCTATTTTCTCCATGGCAATACAAATTCTGTAGTATTTTCATCTGTGTGATTGGTTACATTTTTTCGTGTATCCGGGTGCATGTAATGTTATACATTCTGGTAAATTAGGAAAAGTTTCATAAAAGTGCGACTACACTTCTTCGATGCTCACTGGTAGACGTGTATTTGGATACATATGGTATACAGGACATTTTTTCATATCTGGGCAAGATATTAAATCATTCCATTTTTCACTCTCTAAAGGACATTGGATATTTTTGAAACGAAACAGTCCATTGCTTATCTCTCCAAAATGACGTATTATTCCGTTAGACAAACAAGAGTACTTCACACTTGAGTTTCCAGGATGACAGAGATGTAAAAACCAGTTGGGTGGAAAAAAGACATGTTTACAGCAGGAATGTCACAAAACTACTAAACTTATTTCTTTCAGAGACAAACTAGAAATGGTTTACTCCAACATGCTAATAACTTGCTGATATTAAATTTACACTTTGATTTCTGTATACATGAGCATGTGATTTCATTGTCATCTTGATCCATCTTTGTGAAATATTGGTTTATATAAAACAAAATAAGTTTTTGTACTAAATTTGACTCACTAGTCCACAGGGTTCTCTCATCCCAAATAGTGTCATGTTACTGATATAATATCTATTGGGGACTCAGAAAGAGAATAATCAACATCTACTTCACCCCAGTCAGATATCATTGCCCAAGTTAGCATTAATTTAGAGTTTTCCTCTGGAGAGAAGAATGTATATTTATAACTATATGTTTTACATAATTGTTTGAATGATGGACAATTGTACTCTTTTTGGATATCTGTTACTTTCTCATTTGTCACACTTTCTAAACTATGATTTTGCTCGACTCCACCTACATATATTTCACAATTATCTAAGTATTGCTTGCAAATGTTTTTCAATATTCTCATATTCCATACACCTGCTCGCCCATTTTAAATTGTGGTGGTGCTTGGTAACCCATCTATTAGTTTTCTTGTATTTGGGAGTTAGTTATTTCCAGCCGAACAGTGCTTTCAAGCTGAATACAGTTGTGTGCTCTTCCATATCACTAATAGCTAATTCTTTAATGATGAATTTATCTGGAGATTGAAATCCCTGCACATTGAAAAACACCTAGTTGCAATAGTGGTTCGTCGTCTACTGACTCAAGTCATTATCTTCACCATCTTATCTATTACATTATAGCTAGCCAATCTATAGTGAATTATCAAAGGGAAGCTTGCGTATATTCTGGAATGGATATGTTTGCAATTATTTCAATTTGTGAATCTACGACATTATTGCTGTTGGTGTTGTTTTGTTTACTAACATCAAATAAAAACAATGTTCCTCTAGTTTTAAATGTGCGGGGTTCTAGTTTCTGTGAACTAATTTTGCTATAGTATGTTTCCTGAAACTTTGTGTACATATCATAGCAAATAAGGAATCCCCATAACTAAAGTTCGTATTAAAATCAATATAGGGATAAGCTTGTCTGTTTAGATGTAGTTTAATATTTTTCATATCACAATTATCGAATAATGATCGATCCACTTTTAAATGGTTTTGTTGGTTTGTTTGAAAATAAATGACAACATATTTTGGCTTTTTGGATGAAAAACTTGATTTTACACTCCACACTACTTTTTGTGATGTTAGTAGTGTTGGAAAAGACTCTAAACCCCATGATCTGAAAGCAATATCTAGATTATTCCACATACACACCTTGGAAATAGAGAATATCCAAATTATTTATAAATACGAGAATGTCTTTGTTGGCAAGTGCACGTATTGCAACACTATTTAGGACTTTCTGCATTTTTTCCACATTTGGAGTTTTTTTTTTGTCTTTGCCCAATTTTACATGGTTTCAAATACATGCCTTTACCATTTGATTTAACAGCGCTACTGATTTCCGAAACTTCTCCGAGGAGCAATCCAAGAGCAATTAATGTTGGAAATAGGAACGGAATGATTCCTCCTTTCTTGATTTTTTGTTTAGTCTTGTGTTTGATGCCCATGCCTCTTTTCATCTTTGCTCGCATCACATTATACACAACCCAAGCACCAAGCTTTTAACCTGTAGATGTAGATGGATTCTTCCTTATATTTTCTGCTTTACTGGATAAAATCGTATCTGCTATATGTCTATGTTTCAAATCTTTTGTTCGGTCGTAAATATGCAGTGTTCTTTACAAGTATTATCCAAAGTGTTTATTACTTAAATGTTCCATGCCAGATGTTTCGGAAGCTTAGTTCTGGGTCCACAATAATTGTATTTTGGCAAATGCAATTCAAATTGTAATTTATTAATCAATGTATTCAATATACCGCACTCATTTTTGATAAGTTTAGTAGGAGCTATTATTTTCAACTGAACGCAAACCTATATAGAATCCGCATTTATAGTTTTATGTTAGAACATTACATTATATAATACTGTATAAATTAAGGTTATAAAATAAAACATACATCTTCTGGTAATTGTTAATACGAAAGAAAATGTAATCGAACAAAGACATGTAATTCTTTTACCTCCAAATATACGTTGCATAATAAGCGTTATTATGCCACTGTTGGAACATCCAAATGATCTTAATTTTGAAAACGTATATGTATTTTCTAAAACAGTACAAGAGAAATATCAATGATTAGCGACCATTTTGTCATTAATTTGATGGAAGGCGATATTTCCCTTTTACTAACAAAGAAGGTATCGTGCCTGCAAATGAAGCATTACCCAATTCCGTCTTTATATTTGATGATGTTTGGTTGCAAACCGCAGGGTGAAGCACAGCAATATTTTATTTTTGGTAGACATTCAAACGTTGTTTGTTTTATCTATCACAAAGTTATGCACGTATTCCCAAACAAAATTTGTGTGATAATGCAAATATGATAATTGTGTTTAAAATGGACATTATGAATCTGGAACATATTTACAATGGCGATATGACATTTACAAAGTTTAAAGATATGGTGTTTTTACTATTGGAAAAAACTAATATGGTTTTCTGGTGATTATACCAATGCTTCCCCTATATACAGACTGATATAGGTCTGGATTTGACAATTTTTTACTTCCTGATCAAGAATAATGAGTATTTCAATTTTTGGACATAGCTGTATAAAACACAATCATTACAAAACCTGTTTAACGAAAAATCGCGATGGGGAAGGTGATTTGAATGGACATATATTATGTAATGTGGGTGTGGCTGTGAAAGATACTGATGTGGGAAATAAACGTTATGTGGAAGATTTAATCACCATTATGCTGAATGTATTTAAATCACAATCGACCAATATGCACAATAAAGTAATAAAGTTACTTGATTTGAATGATAATGTTCATAGAACATGAGTGTAATTGCAAACATTTTAACCAAATTCAGAATGATTTGCAGAGTAATGAATTTAGAATAGAAGAACATTTAAGTGGGTTTATTAAATATTTCAATGATATGGCAAATATAATATTTACAACACAACTTGCAGAATTGGAAAATAATCTAATAGTTGGAAATAATGAAGGGGTAAGCATTTTTATTACAAAACAACTTGAAACAAAAATGGAAGAAATTATGCAATATATAAGTGATGAATTGATTAATTAAAGATTTGGTTTAGTTATGCAAACAGATCTGAGAAAACAAAATAATGATTTGGAAACAAAAAATTATTTCATTAATGATTTGAAAGCTAAACCTGTAAATAAATAAATTAGACTCTGTTTTAAGTAAAGTAAGCAAATATGGAAAAAGCACAAACTATTCGATCGAGTGTAGCAGTTAGTCGACCTATTTCAGCAGTTAGAAAACCATCGACTTAATTAATATAAAATAGGGAAAAGTTATTGTAATATAATCAAAACATGTCTGACACAGCTTCAGAATTACATAATGTTATATCTGCTGTAAAATATAAATATTTGCAAGCCAAATGAGCCTGTATGGAATGGTATGTTTTAAACAAAGAAATATTTAAACCTGTTACGAGAATAATAGATTCATTACATTCTGTGTTGAATACGCCTAATGAAACACCTTTGAAAATTAAATCAGAAGGAGAACATTTAACAGAAAGCAGAAGCAAAACCTTTCCCATTTAACACGTCATTATTTAGCTTTAAAATAATCTTAACCTATGCCTGATATGACATTTGGTGAATATAGAAATGGAAACACATGTTTCCTGGGAGATTCGGTAACTACGTTTTTACCTGAGAATATAATTAAAATAGGTGATTATGTAACTGATATGAGTCAAGAATTGTTTGAATTATTGTTTAAAAACTTTCCAAATGGATATTCCGACACTGATTTGCAGAAATACAAAGAACTTGTTTGCCATACAAATGTGAATATTCGTTCAGGAGATGACAACCACCCGAAAATACATTTATTAAGTGATATTGTCGGAAGTGGAATATATAAAGATGAAGTTGGCGAACGGTTTTCCCCTCTATGTTGGAACAATCCTAATGAATTTGTGGATAGGTTAAAACTTCCCATCGCTTCCAGAGAATCTGGGAATAATTTCCATACAAATGATATTGTTTCTATTATTGAAGAGCTGATGAAGATGGTTATATTACTAATGAAGTTCAGTAAGATCACTCAAGAACTTCACGCCCCTGCCAGTGTAAGGTTTCCGAGAAGACCAGTTATTACTAAGGGCTTAAATGATCTTTTTCAAGCCAATTTGTGGGAAATGACATTGCTTTCGAAATATAATAATGGATATAAATATATTTTAACTGTAATAGACGTTTATTCCAAATATGGTTGGGTATACCTTTCAAAAACAAAACTACGAACCAGGTCAGCAATGCAATGAAGATTGTTTTGCAAGAGAAAACCCCGACTTTGCTCCAAACTGATAAAACGTCCGATTTTTTTCTGAATTATTCCCGAAACTAATGACCAATTATGGTATCAATCACTACACAATGTATTCAGACTTTAAAGCCAGTGTGGTAGAATGATTTAACAAATCGATCAAACAGCTAATAAATAATAATTTCACGTCGAAGGGGACTTACAATTGGGTTTATGTTTTGCCTGAAATAGTTAAATTTTATAACTCATGATATCATAGCACTATCAAGATGGCATCCGAAAAAGTAACGGGCAATAGATTAATGAAAAATGTACAGAATGATGTAAAAGTATTGGATGAGAGAAAACAAAAGTTTAAAATTAGCAAATTTATACGAATCTCAAAACAGAAAGTTCACTTGAGAAAAAACACACTTAGTTGGTCTTGCGAAATATTTAAAATTATTTCAGTTATACATATAAAAGGCCGATTTTACAAGCATGAATTTCAAAACATTAGTTCTATAAATTAATATTTGGTTGATAAAATCATTAAAAGGAAAGAATATTGGTCTTTGGTTAGATGGAGAGGTTTCGCAAAAGCACACAACTCGTGTGTTAAGAATAAAGATCTTAAAAGTTTGTAATACAATGTGTATAACATTATGATGGTAAATAAACAAATTGAAAATTATTTGATGTTTTTCATTTAATAAACCTATCGATATCTATGGGGTTTGGATGTGAAATTTATTGTGCAATCAATCCACTTGTTGATTGGATTATCGTTTCATTGGATTAGCATTTGAGCGGTAATCTGTTGCATTTATTTCCTTTTATTTGTGATGTAATTTATTGTGTTTGATTCGTAATTCAATTGGTAAATATGATAGATTCGTTTAACTGGTAATTCATTTGATTTGTAATTCAATTCGTTGCATTTGTTTCCTTTTAAATGTGACATAATTTGTTGCATTTGATTTGTAATTCAATTCAATTTGTATTTTGTTTTTTTAATTGTGACGTAGTTGACCGTTTTAATTCATTAATGTTGGAGCGATGGTTAGTTTATTGGAATACATTTTTGGCTTTTTAATTGTTTCTGTTAGGTTATATTTCTTTGCTTGTAACAATAGATTTCATGGAAATTGTATAATTTTAAGAGTGTGAAATAGTATTCCCCTTTGCTAAGACTTTCCAAACAAAAATCGTTAATAAATGTGTTTAAAAAAAAATTTTAATGTGTAAAATTAAATTTTCCTCAACTTATGAATAATTTTCTTTCCAAAGTGGAAAAAAGGTAATTAACAAGTAAAGTTTTCTCTTGAACAAATAGAGTTCAAAACTGGCTTAACTTGAATACAATGTTGTGTTGTAAATGCAGTACGCTCGTCTAGGACGAACTGTGTAGCTGGGAAAGATAGGCTAGGCAGTTCGTGAAGCACGGTGTATTGTATACTGGAGAAGAGACTAGCAACACTATCCGCTGGGGGATGGGAATTCGCCTCACTGTGGGCTGGAGTTGGCAGAGGGGTGATGGAGGGGAAGTGTCGAACATTCTGCGCATGTGCGGTGGAGCTCTGTGGGGAAGAATCTAGGGCAGGGGAAGGGAAGCAGCTCTGTATGCTAACACCTGCTGTGGCTGCCTCCCGCATCTCGCTTCACTCTCCATAACTGTTTCCCGCAGCTCTACCTGTCCCGGTGTCGGTAACTACTGCTTGAAGCTTGCTCCATTGTGCATGACTCAACCTCTCGCGTGCTAAACACTCCCTCATCGCCTCAGTACGTGGCTCTTGCCAGGAAGCTTTCTACCCCCAAGTCCCGCAGTGTTTTGTAAACATGTTGCACACTGTTGAAAACTACGTGAGCTCACTGCTTTTTAAACACACAACTTACCCCCCTCATTGTAAATTTGTTAATATTTTTTTAATAACAATAAAGCGATTGTCTTGAATTAAAATATGACTTGCTATTCATATTATTTGTTTACAATAAATTTGAATCATAATATTACTTATCATCTTAGGATATACTTTAACGAGATTGTACCCAAAAATCTTGTATGGGAACTTTGCTTATGTAAAAAAAATTCTACATGCAAAATACATTTTTTCTCTGTTATGCATAAATATTTGAATAAAATTTTTTCCATACTTAAAACCATTGACTTGTGTATCATGTAAATTTTAGTAATTCGAACTATGTGTTTTGAAAACTATGTTCTTTGAAAAAACATAAAAATTTATTTAGTGGAAATATCCCCTGTACGAAATTATACTTAGTTATAGTTTCCTGGATAACTTTCCTAGAATTAGAATTCTGTGAGATTTAAAATTTTATTTGAAGTTTGCTGGCAAACAGGATAAAATTTAAACTACAAATTTCTTCTACGTTATCTGATTAAACTTAAAAAAATGCATTACAAATGGCTTACATTTTCATTGAATTAAGTGGATTAAAGACATTTGGAATGTAATTCTTAGTGTTGATGAAATTTTTTTTTTTCAGCAGGACTTGTGAAATGTTATTTTGCTGGAGGCAAATATTCAAACAAGCTATTGTCTGGGGTTGAAGAATACAACAAACAGTTTTCTGGCCAGGTCATTGCTCTGGGAGAGTTCAAAATTCCCACCTGAGGGGAGGGAGGTGGACAGGGGTCCGAGCTGAAACAAACAACTCTTCATGAGCAGGGTGGGAGGGAGGGGTGTGCATAGCAGTGTAACATGATTATTCCAACCACAGGGCAGAGCTCTTTTCAAGCACTGTCCAGAGTCGCCATTTTAGTTTCACGCCAAACGTCGGCTGTATACATGGTTACCTGCCTCTGCTCTAAGAACTACCACTTCACCGTACGCATTCGGCTAGCTGCTGGCCTCTTGTTCGACGATGGAGGGTATCCGGACTTCCATGTCGGCCAACTTTCGGCCAACCTACTGTACTCCTGACTGCTAGTCGCGATTCTTGTCAAGCCGGGAATCAAACATCACTCCTAATATTCGTAAAATACAATGAAAAATATTTAACCTTTGCTAAAAAATTCCTTTTTTTAATAATCGTCGATTAATGTGTGAGTTCCTCTACGAGTGTTAACTAAGGATTCGCTAAACTTTTATTGCGATAAGTTTTCGATGGAGCTTCTGTTAAATTTATTTTATTCTTGGAAAACTGTTAAGTTTTCTCCCTGCCATTCACTACTGCTTCCATTTTTTGAATTCCTTTTCAATCATTTTACTTTGAGGGAGATGTACGTGTGTCTAGTACGCTATTGGAAATATATACCAGTGAATTTGTAAACAGAGCATTTTTATTTAATTGTGATGTAATTATTTTTAGTTATTTTAATGTCGAGGAGTTCCACCAAAATATTAGTCCACAGTCAGAGGTGCCTCTGGTTGTTTCCAACACACAGCTTATAAGTCGATGTAAGTGCTATGCTGGACTCATTTCTACAACAGTCTCAAGATCGAATGGACATGTTTTAAAATCATTTAACATTGCAAGGTACATGTAGAACTCAGAGGGAGATTTATGTGTATATCTAGTATGCTATTGGGTTTGGTTAAAATTTAATTATTTTATATCACATAAATTCGTAGGGAAATAGCAATGTTTTTGACTTTGTTTTAGGTATAATTCAAAATGCAAATTTGGAAATTTCTAGTAAAATATTTCGTTAGGCTTTATATAAACCAGTGAATTCGTAAACAGGGCATTTTTTACTGATTTGTAAAGTATTTCAATAAGTAAATTTTTGTGTGTCTACTTGCCTGTGCATTTCGGCATTGAGAGCTGATGAGTTGCTTAAATTGAACGTCGTTAATTTATAAGACCTAGCTTGATAAGGAAATAGTATAACTTTTTGGCTCTGTTGATCACTTTGTTAGTAAGTTTGCATATTTGGAACATGTGCTTCCATCTTGGATATTTAAGTTAGGAAATTACAGCAGGTTTGCTGGGGGAGGTAAGCTCAGATGATTGTAGGGAAATATTTGTTTCATCTATTATGTGAGTTATAAACATAATTTTTATCCATTTGTCATGCAATTGTGAGTATTTGGACTTAAATCGTATTCACCTCTCTTTTCAATAGCTATTTCGCCATAATGATTCCCATTTTTCACATATCTAGAACTCAGTCACCTACGATCAACATCCCTCCCGACACACAACTTATAAGTCTCCGTAAATCCTATATTGAGTTCATTCCTACAGCAACCTCCCAATCGAATGGACGTAAATACTAAAATCATTTAACGTCGTAAGGTGAGTGTTTTCAAATCCCTTGTTAATGTGTTTAGGAAGTTGTGTAATTTATTTTGTCTTAAATTATATATGTGATAGGGAAATTGTACCTATAACTCGTTACTTGATTTATTTATGACACCAGGATAGCTGGGGTCTGTAATTCGTTTTAAATTTCCGATTCGATGGGTTTTTTGTGTAAATTATATTACCAGCATACAGGAAATCGTATTCACATCTCTTTTAATTAATTAATTATATATTTGATAATAACTTAATTAAATATGCCATTACCTCTGAGCGTGCCACATGACAGTCGAAACAGACGTGTCTTAGCCCTCAGTAACCTAAAGACGGGAAGGAACTCAATAACATAAAACAATTACTGTTACACAATACCCTTCCCCAACACAGCCACACCTCAGTACAACGACAGACGTTTGAGACTGATAACCTACAATGCTGCTCTCCAAAAAATTAAGACCCTCTACACGTATATACAGCTTCCCCAACACATCACACCTCAGTACAATGCCAAACCTCAGAGAGCGAGGACCTTTCATGCCACTCTCCAAAAAATAAAAATAAAAAGAAAGTATCTTAGCACACTCTTTTACCAAAATATACAATTATCAACTCACACAAAATTCAAGAATTTGAAAAAGTATTAATTCATCGAATTAAATTAATTGGATCAATCAATCAAAATTATTTTATCGGATTTAAATCGGATTAAACATTTCATCGGATAAAGATCGGATTAAGAAAATAATCCGATAAACCAATTTGACATGAAATCTAAAATCCGATAAATTAAAAGTGGGGTAGGACTGGTCCGCCCCTACTACTGGCCTTTACAGGATTCTGAAGATGATCAACTTATGTGGTCTTTCGGATTTGTCGCCAAGTCTCACAGGCAAAGCCGAAGGTTCTCCATATCGACCGACTGACACTCTACGAGGATCCTGATGTTGCAGAGTCTGTTCGTGACGAACAGACTTGAGGAGGGGTAGTTTTACATAGCGCGTGGCTGCGTGGCTGTCCTTGGCCCGCCCGGTGCGAGAGCGAGGATGCGGAGAGTCGTTTTGAGATAACAGTGGCAGGCGAGCGGGCGACAGTGTACCAATTTCAAAGCCAGGCCGACAAGATAATATTCTACGGGCACTACGTTGCGTGTCACTGGTAGTGGAGTTTTCCTCGTTTATAGAAGAATGCTCTGGATTCCTAACCTATAGGCTCTCGGTGCGGCTCGAGGTTTGTTGAACATTCCAGATGGTCGCCGTGGCAGTATTTAAGTGTGACGTGTCTCGTGGCCGGGAGTTTTTGAGTTGGAGCGCATCTGGTGGGATTCCAAGCGAGCGGCGTGGTCAGCTGTGAAGAAGGGAAGGCGAAAACTGCGAGTGTCAAAGTTTTGAAGGACATGGCTGGACCTGGAATATTTGATCAAGTGCGTGAGTGAAAGACATAACTCATGGAAACAGACTGAACACATGGTAATAATGGGTATGAGTTAGTTGTCTGCAATGAAGAGAGACATTAAGAAGGACATTAATTAAAGTTGAAATGAACATTAAATAGGCCCTCACTGTTAAATAGAAAGAGTAAAAGTGGAGACAGCTAATTTACGTTGTACATAGTAGAAGAGTGAATGAATTTGTTATGACGTTTAGTTTCTTTTATTTATTTATATTATTAAGACCTTCATCCCTTACGAACTCAGTTACGCCCTTCAGGCGTCATCCTTCACATGTAACAGTATTATTAATTTTTAATGTTGTCCACCCAGGTAATATTTCCCAACCCTTAACCAAATGGCTGGAAAACAAACATTTTAAAGAGGTGCAAATTTACTACAGCAGGGGTTAAGTAGCCCAGGTTTACGGTTTGGGAAAACCATAATGTTCTATTATTTTATCATGTTATTTTCGGCGCCGTTCTGAGGCCTATAGAAGTAGTTGTCATTGCACCGGATTGGTCCGTCAGTAAGCTAACCTGAACAAACTGAGACACGCATGTCTAAAAATAAGTACTTGGTCTCTATATTTTCCCTAAGACCCCATTCTACCGGCAATACAACCTGGTCTACCTGCAACACGTACCTCGTAACGAGCATTTATGTCAACGGAAGGAATTTTATTCGACGCTGCACAACACGCAAGAACACCTCAAATATATTTTTAGATTATGGTGCTACTTACAAATTACACCTTTGAACACTTACATGTGCTTGAAGATCATCGTTGAAGTGAAATTCATGGCTGGATGTAGCACATGAATATAAAATTAAAATATTCACGAACGAACGGCGAGCAGCGATGTTTTGTTTCGACCAGCTCATAGAACACTGTGTGGAGACGGTCGTACGACGCGTATCAGAAGGAAAATTCAATATGATTGGTTGGTTAAAAAATTCGGACTTGACGTCATAATTTGTGTATTGTTCTGACACTCTAAGGGGGTATTGGTTTTCTCCATAGAGACCAGTGTATTTATTTCATGTTATAGGCTGTTCATGGTAAAGGAGCACTTTTTAAGGCCCTCCCAACAGGCATTAAGCACTAATAAATATATATTATTGCAGCATTGGGTGTTAAATTTTGAGAGTGGTGAACTGTATGCACTGTGTTTATTGATCATATTGCAATGTTTACATTAAAAAGCAGCAGGAAAATTTAGAAATTGGGTGAATGGGAAAATTGAGAAGGGCCTTAAAAAGTGCTCACTTTACGGCGAATAGTCTATACCAGATTGTTCGATAACATTTGTGATTTGTTGTACCCCATGATGGGACAATGTCATCGCGGCTTGGTTCGCTATTGGTGGATGAATGTGTGGACCCTATAGCCACATCTTCTGTATTTATACGGCCTACAAATCCAAGAACTGGGTCAGACGCTTGGAATCGATAGAAGGCTTCCTCATGGAGAAACAGGTCAGGTAGCTTGGTTATTTGTTATTTTCGTAATGTACTACCTTTCAGAATGCTGTAACGTTCACTTTGGCGTTTTTTAGTATTTTATTTTGCAGTTAGGATAACTTTTAAATAGAGCAATTTAATGATTCCTACTCAAACTTATTGAAATCAAGCTTCATTTTTCTTTGACAAAGTCAGTGTTTAGTGAAAGGCTTGGAACCGACTTATTACTTGAAATAAAATGTTAATTTTCTAACTTTAACGAAAACTTTTGCGTGTTCTAGTTCTCTGCCATTTTTGTAGATTGTAGATTGAATAGGGGCAGTAATGGTTTTGTTAAGCCCACCATTTCGGTAGGAATGTTAAAAAAAATTGATGTGGTTTCGGTTAGTTTAAACTTTTCCTATTTATTTTCGTTGCAATAATACATGGATTTGCAGGTGCGAGTGTCAAATAATCTCACTAAAGTTAACCTAAAATATTACAGACCTGTTGTAGTGGCCACAATCACCTGAATTGGCCAGGAGGAAAACCAACCCTATGTCGGGTGACAATGATGTTTTTTATTGAGATATTTTAATTTGTGTAATTGAAGTCATGGTAGAGAAGTTAGGCAGAAGTTTTATTGGTGGAAAAACCATGGTAATTCAAATATGCGTTTGTATGGAGGTGCAGTAAAATTTGGATTCCTGCATATAATTTTTAGAAATGTTTGAATATGCACAAATAGCTTGAGGAGATGCGAAGATACCAAAGGCATTGAGTAAATTTGCGATGTCACATATGTTTGCCACGTGTATTTAAGATTTTTATGTAAGTTCAGAGTTAAAGGCATTGAGTGCATTTGTGATGCCACGTATGTTTGCCACGTGCATTTAAGATTTTCTATATACAAGTTTTAACGTTTTGAATCTTGTGTGATATGAGAAAGATAAGATGTAGTATTGAATAAAAAGCAATTATTAAATTTTTTTTTTTTAACTGTGTAGAGTAGCATTAACCTTGTTTATTTTTCAGGTTAATTTTCACTGTGTTTTGCTATTAATGACTACAATCTTTTGCCTATATTCGGCAAAGAAAATACGGGTTGTTAGTATTGTTTTGAAATTGTCCCCTTGAGGTGTCCTGGGCGAATACCCAGGGCCTCGAAACTTTCAAGCGTCTATCACAGTTATTGATGTCACCATAAATACATTTATCGTCAAACTGGGAGTTACAGACAGTAAAAACAATTTTCAATTCCGTAACTATCGACAATCGCTTTATACACATAGCGGATGTTTCGGATAGTCCTCTACCTCCCTATTTCGTCTTGAGATTATTTCCCGGGATATCTTGTACATGCTTAAATATACGTGAACATACAAAGTACAAATGTGCAGTTTTATATCATTATTTGCCATGTGCGTGAGGTATTTTGAAACGCATGCGTGAGGTCTTTCGTATCTTACTGACCAACGAGAGAGAAAATGTATAACACATTTATTCAGATTGGAGTTGTATACCTCGAGATAAAATGTCAATGTAGAAACAATTTGAAATCATAGTACTCCAGTATGTTTAAACTTTAAATTGATTTTATTTCACGAACGATCAGCTTACAAAGATTAATCTTGTCCTCTACCTAAAAAACAAGGCTCAGGTCAAAAACCTAATGATTCATGTTACGAATGGCAAACAGCGCGTGTGACTCAACAGGAAAACGTGTGATGCTTCGCCCTTTTCTGCTTGCAGTGAAATCTGTTTGCCCTGTGAGCTGTTGGCAACGATGCGGAGAACAAACACGCGAAGTGGCGACTTATCTACCGTTGCGTACCAGACGTGGCAAATGTCTGCGAATCGCTGTGCCGCGCTCTCCAGCTATGTTGACGCTTCTTATCCATTTCCCCGTTATTTACCAAGTGCTTAGTGCTCATCTGCAACTGATAAAAACACTTTAAAAAAAACACTCACTTCAAGAAGCATTCACTGAAAGTAGGTGATTTCGTTTTTAGCGATGCGATACGAAATTGTGCTAAGAACTTAACGATTTTGGAACCCCAAAAAATTAATCGTTTTATTTTGGTACCAAACATTGTTCAACCTGTAGACAT
Source organism: Dryococelus australis (assembly GCA_029891345.1). Classification (NCBI taxonomy): domain Eukaryota; kingdom Metazoa; phylum Arthropoda; class Insecta; order Phasmatodea; family Phasmatidae; genus Dryococelus; species Dryococelus australis. The sequence continues at coordinate 317,669,881 of CM056994.1, forward strand.
TATAGATGATCACATTTTCCTCGAATAAAAAAGAACTAGACTTTATATTTTTTGAATAATTTGATGCGCATTTCAAATTTTTTATTTTTTGCTGCACCCAAAAAACTAAGTTGTACTAACGAAAAAATTTACAAAGGTAACTAACGCCATTGGCTTCCGTATAACATATATGTCATCACCAAAAACCAGTTCATACATTTAAAAAATAGTTTAAAATATGCAAAAATTTCTTTATAGTTAACAATTTTTTAATACGTGGCTTATTATTTGGTGATGACATAGGCCTATATGTCACGCGGTAAGCCATGGCATTAGTTTACTTTGTAAATTTTTTCATTTCTACAATTTATTTTTGTGGCTGTAGGCAAACATAAAAAAATTAGAATTTGACATCAAATTATTAAAAAAATACACAGTCAATTTTTTTATCCGAGGAAAATTTCATCAAATATGATGTGTACAAATTGAATCATGTTTCGTACAAAAATAAAATTATTAAATTTTTGGGGGTACAACACCGTTAAACATTTTGCACATCACCGTTGTCGAATCTGTTAAAACAGAAAGAAAGTTCAAGCACAAGTTCATTTTCCCGAAGAAATTGCACCATCGTCTACGCTATTTCTGCTACAGAGTGTTTGATAAGTTTATTTTTAAAAAGTCATTATTTGTGGCCTGTATTCGCGTGTGGTTCAGGGCTGATTTGGAAGATGGTTTAAGGTTAGGATGGCAGTCCATATCTGGCTTTACCTCCGAAGCCACAGAGAGTGTGACCCTGTCACTTCAAATCTCATTCCGGAATCACATAGCCCCGACGAGTACAGCACGGCACGACAAAAACAGAAACCATGATCATTTTCAATGTGACTGCTTGAATTTACAGCTCGACAGTTTACTGACGCGACGCGACACAACGCGTAGAATATATCGGATCCATTTAGAAGGCTCGGATTAACAATGCTAGTTTCAAAGGCTGTGGGCAGACGAGAAATTTGGAATACATGATGGTGACAAAGTTGTATAGCAATCCATACAACGGTAAAATTATTATTTTTAATAGTTAAACACAATAATTATCACAATTTGTTTTCTTCTAAGCTACGTATTTCCCATTGTAGGGAAAGCTTATCACACAATTTCATTTTGCAAGGTTGTACACACTGTGCGTCGTGCCTCACGACACGACGAATAATAGAAATGATTTCTAATCCAAAACTACTGTTCGTACGACAGAACTGTCGGGCATACGTCAGATCTAATCTTGTATATCATTGGTTGTTTAGTTTTTAAGTGTCGTGTCGGGCTTGAGGTGTCGTGCTAGTCGGGACTATGTGGTTCAGGCATCACTCGACGTCCGACGTAGCGACGGTATTCGTCTTGGCACAGAAGTGGAATTACATGCCGGTTTCTTGGATGTGGCTGCACTCGTTCACCACTAACTGGAAACACGAGATTAGAGCTTTTCACGATAAAATAAGCACTTTTGAAAGACCTGCTTAGGATCTACTAGTACTCACATTGTGTATTCTTATGTAAAATTAACATTGCCATGGGTCTCGACACTTTATCCATGCGTCGGTCCCGTGAAACTGAAATTATAAGAAAAGTAAACATTTTTAAAACATTTTAATTTTTAACTCTTTGATGCATTAAAAAAACATAAAGAGAAAGAAATAGTTAAAGTTATCACAAATAATCACCTAACACTTTTTATTTGACGTTGAGGTATAGAACTACTTTCCATCCATCGTTACCAACTTTACTGTGCCCATGTCACTCAGTGCGCCCGTTGCAATAACTGCAGGCAGGAGGAGTGCCGTTTTTCTAAGGTTGGTTTCAAAAGTGCTCACTTGATCGTGAACAGCCTTTACGAAAAACTGCCGCGTGTCCGAGTCAACGACTTCCCGCCATGTTGCCGGCCAGCTAGGCAATTATGCTGGTGTGCGTGTCTGGAGTTCGCAATACACGTCACCATTTAACTACTGTGTGCCTACGTATACGGTGGCTCCATCTCAACCCCGGTCACACTGCCAACTTTTCACCTTCAACTATGTTTACCAATAAAATTTGAAGACAAATACAGCCATCAAAATTTTTCCTTCCAACAAATTTTATCAAATAATATTGAATGTGTTTGAAAATGTGTCACACTGTCGAATTATTTTACTGGGAGAGTCAAATTTAAATTATTATTTTTAATTATTTTCGTAGAGAGATATTGCTTTTGTTTTTCCGCTTCTTTACTGAATTAAAATTCTATTTATCAGATATTTTTTTCCTACACAATGAAATTTAATGCCTCCGATTTCGTAATATTATATGCAATATGCACTTAAAATATCATTCATGCTCAGGCAGCTTCTACATAAATTAACTATCTTCATAACCTATTTCGTTTCTAGCAATTGTTCGTCATTTTAGAGTTTCTTGACGTCCAAATTTGTCGTGCACGATTCTGGCTTCTACATAAATTAATTATCTTTAAAACCTACTTCGTTTCGAGCAATTGTTCGTTATTTTAAAGAATCTTGGAGTTCCGAATTTGTCGTGCACGATTCTGATAGGCTGAGATCGTTAAACATCAAATCATTTTTAGAACTGGTCCAATTTTCAAATGTTTGATGGAAACTGAAGCCATCCAACTTTCTCAGAAGAATATGGTGCCGTTTATGACGTTTCGATGACGTCGTAAATATCCCACTTTATTTGAGCAATCTTATTGTAAGCAGTATTATACAATCCATTGCAGGTTCGTAGACGGGTAATTTCCTTATTGTTTTCAAACTACATTTTTAGGGCCAGATTAAGATCTTCAGAGACCCTAAGCACTTACGATTTGATGCCCCCATAATTTACACATAAATCAAAACGCGAACAATAAAACGTAAGTTAAAAATGCACTTTTGTAAATGCAACAAAACGTACACCAAGATGGAACACAATGTTTATTTTTTATCAGCCCATTTGAGAAGTTTTCTACTACTTCTTGTAATTGCAAAGTCTTTTATCATATCTTCAAAAGTAATCTAACGTAACACACCTGCTGCTATACACTTGGTAGACATAAGGAATCCATTCATGTGGCTGCACCGTAGCATTATACAGCCGATAGTTAATCTGGCATAATATTCCCTCGATACCTTAAGCACATGCTTACATTTCTTAATGGTTAATCCAACCCTGCGCATTTGTCACCTATCAGTGGGGACACCCGATTTTCGCGAAAAGATTTCACGACCTGTTGTATTTCATAACACTTTAGCTCTGATCCACATTTTGCTGAGAATGACAATCTGACCTCCAAATCTGCTGGTGATGATACATATTCTACTGATGACGTACCGACATCTTCAAAGCGAAAGTGTAAACATGATGCTGAAGATAAGACTTACTTGAAGTTGGGATGGAAGAAACATGGATTCGAACCCAGTACTCCAGTACAGAGATACCTTGCAACCTACCCAACACGGAAGAAGAACATAGATGCAGACATGTATAGGGAATCTTTTGCTAAGGGTGACGTGAAGTCTAGCTACTTATTTTCCGAAGACCCCAATGACCTAGTTGATAGACTATCGTTGTTGGTTTAATTGCAGAGAGGTGGATATCTCTCTGTCGTTGGAGAGATAAATTCAATTATTGAAGAACTCAGTGCTGGAGCATATATCTTTTTTAAGGTTTGAGGTGTACATTTAAGGTGTGTTCGTGTGGTATGCTCTTTCTGCTACTTCTGCTCTTTTAACGCTCTTGTTATGCTCTCTAGCGTTCGTGATACCAGACGATTTTTTTTTTTTTTTTTTTTTGGTGTTCGGGTGGCAAGAGCATTGCGCTCAGGGTTGCCAGATTGTTTTTTCTTGAAGTTGCCTAAATGGCCAATCTTTTGTCGCCCAAATGTGGCCCAGTTTGGTTACATTTTATGCTACATGTATTTTAAAAATTTATTTTTTATTTTTCATGCAATATTTTATATGTATTGAAGGGGAGATTACTACAGATTACTAAATTATAAATGTGGGTAGGAAAATGTTTTATTATTTTCTTAATGTAAATATTACCACGTCCAGGCGCCAGTCTTTATTCTCAGATAAAGACAAATAATAAAGATTGGTTTCAAAAATGTACCACATGAAAATTCATTTGAATAAGAGAGTGGAATAGTTGTGCGATGAGAGGCGTCACAAATTAACATAACAACACTGTAAAATGAATAACCCTTTCAAATATATTTTCTGCACTACACAGAATATGGATTAGCATATCATAAATTTAACACTTTAATCGAGAAGAGAAAATACGAGAACAAGCAAGACACTGGACACTCACATATCATCAAATAAATACTTATTTTTAATATTTCAAAAATCAATACTTTAACATTGTTCAGAACAACTGCTGTCAGAAACGTAGTTTGATAAAAAAAGTTTACGAAATTTACTCTTCTATCGTTTGATTATGACTACGTCTCAGAATGTGCAACAGCAATATTAACTACATGAGCACTGATTTATTTTACTGGTAGTTCTTGGAATTCTGTTAAATGCACAATTTTGCAGTTACTGTCTTCGCACTTTAAAATCATAAAGAGGTTTAAACCTTTTATGCAACGAGTCTTTTCGAGATTTCCGGGGGGTTTTATGAAGGAAGCCAAATTTATTACTTGTAGAAGATTAAAGTACATATGGAGCAATTTTACTATTCCATTTAACAGTTCTGTAATATTCACAAATAAACATGTCTCATGTAGGATCCTGCGTAGATAGAATATTAAAATCAAGTTAGATCTTACTTGAAGTCAGGGCGTCGTTCCGAGATAGCTGTCACACAACTTTAGCGGCAAATATTAAAGTTATCTCCGCGCAGAACTCCAAACGATCAGCTGTAGTTCCCGAAGAAGTCGTGGAGCCTCTCTTCGTACGGTAATCATCTCACATGGTGCAGGTTGTAATGTGAAATATACATTTTCAAACAACCCCCTTCTACTTCATTGTAGCTTGTAACGAACCGCCATTTCAGAAGCCGGAATCCTCATTCCTTTTTCTTCAAAGCGATTGTTCTACACGTCATTTACTTATCGTAGATTAACACATGTTTTTATGATTACCCCTTGTAAAATAAACTGCACAAAAAATACATAGAGAATAATATGATATGATACTGAAGGGTATTGAAATGTACAAGTCGCCTAACTGATTTGTATGCTGTTCCTACAGAAATAATGAAGAATTATATATTAAATTTGAAACATCTGATACATAATATTAAATGAAAATTAAAATATTGTTATCGGGTAACCATCATGCAATAATAGTAAACAGAGCAAGTCTGTACCATTAGAGTACGAAACACGAATTATTTTAAAATTTATAAATTATATAGGCCTACACAAAATTAAAAAAATATGTGAAACGCACAAACAATCGCGTGATATTCAATTCACCTATTCATAGACACCTGAAAATTTGCGAGATCAATGACCTGCAGGCTAGATTCTACAGTTTTATGTACAAATTTGTCGATGTCAACTGCGCGTTGGTTGTCTGCTGTTACAATGGGAGGCGACGATTGGGCCAACGTTCTCTCTCCAGGAGGTGTCAAACACCGTGTGGACCAATGGCTAATGTTATATAAACATACATGTTTTGAATTCTAACTTGTCCCAAAATGAATCCGCGAATTCTCTACCTATACATTGTCCGCAGCGAGTAGCAAGAGTTTGAACAAGAGACACACTTCAATTGCATCCACAGTCGTTGCCGTTATGAGAATTAATTATCTTTTTCACAATCAAAAAATTACCAATAGTAAGTCAATAATTCCAAGTAACCCAAATATCGCAAATTCATTACAAAAATCGCCCGAATTGCGATAATCGCATTTTCGTAATTTTTTGTCGCAAATTCTGCCTTGAAGTAGCTCAAACGGTGACAAATCGCCAAATCTGGCAACCCAGATTGCGCTTTCTGCTCTCGAAGAGGAGCTCTTTCTGCTCTTTCTCGCCGAGGTGGAGCAGAGAAAGTGGGGTGGGAGCAAGGACGCCGCCAAAAGCTCAAAACATAAACATGTTTAGCTTTACCCGCTCGTTGATGTGGATGGTCTGCTTGGTACTAAGGAAGTTAGATGAGGGGGAAGTTTCGTAAATAAAAAATGATTCTGGTAAAGTATCGTGGTCTTAAGCCAGTCTTGGTCAAGACCATCTTATTTCTCAAGAGAGTTTATCTCCGCACCACGTTTCATAGTCTACAAACAAGACAATCTTCAAGGCATAGCTTATATTTTACCACTACCGGCTTGGTCAAGAATGAGCTTAAGGCGTGCGAAACATGGCTGTTAGACCCGAAATAGAAATAAATACGCATTTTTTGTCACCATGGCGTGATGCATGCGTGATGTTATATGCGATAAAAAATTAATGGTATTTGTAGAATTACAGAAAATATTTCTCAGAACAGAGCAATTTATATTTTCTACCAAATGCGCTAAGAAGTGCTGAAGGATACATTATTTCTAATGCAAACAAAGAAATCACGTTTATCTTGGAAAGTAAAGCCATCATATTTTTAAGGTCCGCTGAATTGCCCAGTTGCTTCCGAAAAGTGTGATTATGGTAAGTTATTTAGGCTAAGTGGGCATGTCAGACATATACTTCATTATTTTCTTCACCGGACAAATAATTTTGATCGATAACCGCTTGTAACACATTCCCAAGCTCTCGTCTACGCGCCATATTCAAAACAACTCACTATTTTTGCTCTTTCCCAAGTAGCAACATACGTTGGCCCAAAGGTTGGCATTTGGTTGCAAAGGTTTGCAATATGTTGGGTTAGAAAACATACATGAAAACAATGATGGTCCAACATAATATTCCAAACAAACAATTTTACTCTAGAATTTTAATGAGATACCTTAGAATAACATACATCAACACTTCACTATAGCAAAAAATGTCACAACATGTTGCAAGAGCAAATTTGAAAACTTTAAAATGGTTTACTAAATGTTGGCTACTAGTTGGTAGACATACTGTTGGTAATGTGTATGTATATTTATGTTGGACCAACGTTGTAAAACATACATTTTATGGCAAAGTTAAAACAATGTTACTTTCTTCGTTATGAAATACAAATGTTTTTTATGACACTGCCAATTTTTCTTTGAAATACGTGTAGTTGGTTTTATGTTGGGACGATGTTTGAAACCAAACAGTTGGCGATTGGTACTTTTTTTTTAGATGGGCCACCATTGTGAAACTAACATATTTCCAACAATGATCAATACTATTTTTGGAATAAAAACATAACTTTTAATGTTTGCTTAAAATTTAGATTATTTAATACACAAATGTTTTTGTTTCAAATTTAATTTGATGTTCGAAGTTGGCTGAATGCAGGCAATAAGTTGGTATTAATTTTTATGTTAGGCCAACACTGTACAGCCAAAACTTTAATATCGAAGTTAGGGAATAGTTATTATTATTGAAAACAATGACTATTTCCTGAATTGTATGAGATGTAAATTTAGTTAACCATGCAGACCATGTTTTCTACTATATGTGTTCAGTTGGTTTTATGTTGGAGCAATGTTGGGAATCAAATGGTTGGTGTTTGGTAATTTTTCGTTAGTTGGGCTAATGTTGAAACTGCAGTCGTTTAAATTCAAATGGTATGTCAGTTGGAATCATTGGGATGCGAGGTATCAAGACGTCTTCTCCTTTATACTGTCCCTTTAGAATGGTTGCTTCGATCACGTTGTTCAGTAATTTTTTCACCGCTAGCCGTGTGCCGTTACAAAGACACGGTTGGTTGATATTTCGCAACATTATGATCACCGATCCGACCTTTAATTGAAGATTGTGAGGCGGCAATCCTGGCAAATCCAGCGAGTTCAAAAATTCGGGTGGATAGTTGACGACATCATCTTGGTTAGTAGTGGAATCAACTGATTTGTGTGTCCTCAATTCACCGGCAATTTCATTTTGAATTTTGAAATTTAATTCATCAACATCCATGTTTTTGGCAGCCAATATAGCTCGTTCGCTCAACCAAATATGATCTCTGTAATTTTGAGCAACGTTTGGAAACACCTTTTGAATGAGTTCGGTTTTTGATTCAGTTAACTGACAAAAATTGTCAGGAAAGATAATGCAGCCAGTCAAAATGTCTGAAGGGAATTTGCCATTACCTATGTCAATGAGTTGTTTTGAAAATATTTCTCCAGATCGATCATTTTGCAACTCGACACGCATATTCTTACTTAAATTTAATATCTTGACATGTTTCCACAAAACGGAGGACTTTAAACATGCATTAAGTTCATCAGCTGGCATTGACCGTGGAATCACTGGCAATGTTTGACGAAAATCTCCTGCTAACAAAATCATCGCACCACTAAATCGGTTTTGATTGTTTCGCAGATCTTGCATGGTTCGGTCTAATGCCTCCAAAGACTTTTTATGTGCCATCGTGCATTCATCCCACACTATCAATTTACATTGCTGCAAAACCTTTGCCATTGCGGAATTCTTCGAAATGTTGCAGATCGGAGTTTCATTGCTTTGCATATTCAACGGCAATTTTAGCACTGAATGGGCTGTTCGACCGCCTTCCAACAATGTAGCTGCAATGCCTGATGAAGCAAGTGCGAGTGCTATTTCAGTGTGTGAGCGAATTGTTGCTAAAATTAATGAAATCAAAAAAGTTTTTCCTGTACCACCAGGAGCGTCCAAGAAGTAAATCCCTCCAGTTCCATCATTTACAACTTTCATAAGAGTATAAAATACATACTTTTGTTGTTGGTTCAACAGCGGAATATTTATTCGAAATGATTATCTTAAAGCATCGAGATCGTACATATTTTCGCGTTGCAACTCTTGATTAAAAGCGTCGTGCATCGGGCGATTGGGAGCGGCCATGCTTAATTGAGATAATACTTTGTTTGACATCATCAAGCACATGTCCTCAATTGATATTAACTCCTCGTTGTAAATTTCTTCACTGACTTGTAAATTTGGATTTCCTGTTCTAATGCGCATTTGATGCAAGATATCGTTACACATATCATCTTTGTATTTTATCCACAAATCAATTGGTTTTGACGGGAAGCATGTTGATATAATTATAGAAAACAATGTTCGTATTTGATAAGCCTGTGAAGAAATTACAGCATCATTGAGAGTTTGATCCCAATGAGTATCATTTTCTAACAGTTGCAAACGTTGACAGGCTTCTCTGTAAGAGCCACACAATTCGCCATTAACAGTTCGTAAATGTTGGAATGATGTTGGGCCTCGAACATTGACTAATAGCAATCGCAAATAAAAACACTCATCGTTGCTTGGATGGACTGAATAAATTCGACCTATTGCATCGGTGGAATATACATTTGGGTAACCTAGAACTGGTTTTCCTTGTTTCCGACGTTGAAATTTCTTTGAAGATTGATTCCAAGTATAATATTTTGGCATTTCGGAGTATAGCAGTGTTCGGGCGAAATCATCATTCTGACACATTTAAAAAAAACTGGTCAAGGTTATAGATGGTGGTTGAACAGCTCGTTGTAATGCGTTCTGTGCCGTGAAATATACTCTTTGACCATTTTCTAAGTGTATGGCTAAGTGAACAACAGTGGGGTGTCTTTCATGAATGGGGGGAAAAAATGTGCCAAATTGCTTCATTAATGCTAACATAGAGGCCCATTTGGTATTGGGTAACTTCGTCATTGGAATTTTCTGCACCAACTCCAATCACAGCCATGTCAGTTCCTTTGGTTACATATTTACAAATGTATTTGATAGATTTCACGGAATGGCAAGATTCAACATTGATGTGCGCCTTGAAAGTCTTTGATAGGATCGGTGAATATGGAACAATCCAACGATTATCAATTTCAATGTCTTGTTGATTCACTTTGACAATTGTTGATCTTCTGTTCTCTGCAGTCGATCGGCGACGATATAATGGATAACCATCATTTCCGGTAATTATTTCTGCTACTAATGCCCGTGGATAACGCTTCGAACATTTACCATCCACCATACACGATGAATTTTGATTAAGTGTTCCACAGAGACCATGAATCATGTTTTTAATAACTACCTCATGCAAGCCTGGATCTACTTGTATATCAGGGATTTCAGCTGATATCACTTCATCAACTTCATTTGGTCTTATCATCTCAACCAACCAAATCAGAATATGTGCATGAGGCAATCCATGTTTCTGCCACTCCACAGAATACATCCATCAGCGCGTCTCGCCAAACACGTTATGTTTCACTATGAAATCCATTAAAGATTTAAACTTTTGTCTGAAGACTCTTGCCGTATTGTCATGGCGATCAATGGGTGATTGACCAGGGAATAACTCAAGTTTGATTTCTGTCCACTGCGGATTGCATGTGAATGTGATAAATAAATCTGCTGTACCATAATGACGAACATACGACATGGCATATTGAGCATATTCATGTATATGTCGAGGACTTCCGATGTATGTTGCTGGAAGAATTGTCATCCGGCCCACATTCTCTGCATTTCCATCAGTATTAATAGCATTTCGAAGGTGAATTTACTATTCAGAACGGAGTTTGGTCTGGTTCAACCTGATGAATGTCAATCGCTCTGTTTCAATTTTGACATACATATCAACAGCATATTTGTAAAATAATCGCCGACATTTCAAGATGTGATTGTCTTCATTTTCACGAACCATCAGGCGGTATGAATAATAGTTCATTGAACTGACTTTTTTGTTGGTTTCGGCACCTGTAAATAAAACATTATTTTAATAACAGTGATTGAATTTGCATATAATACATAGTAGCTGATACAAAATCTCCATTGCTAAACCTAATTTTTAATTACCTGTAAAGGGAATTATCATCTTGATTGAGAAGTGATAACCATCTTCACCTTGCCAAAATATGATGGGATATTGTAGCGCATCATGTGAGCAGTGTGTTTCATACACACTCTGTAACTGATCATTCCGGCGATGTAAAACAATATCACGGGCTTCCAAATTTTCTCCAACTATAGCAATGGCAACTTCATCAATTGTAGCTGCATTAAAACGTCTTGCATGTTGGCCGACAGGAGTTTTATCAACTCTGATTACAATTTTGTGATTATCAGATTGCATGAGATCCAGTGCAGTTTTGAACAATGTAGTCAACTGATTGTGTTGATGAAAAAAAGTTTGTAATTCTTCTACAATAGACCTCTTCACTGAACTATTATGTGCACAACGCAGATCAATTGCTTGTGTTGAATTGCCCATGAAATAAATTTGCAGGAATTTGTAGTCACCATCTGACACCGGCAACAGTGAACCTGCTCGGTGATATATTTGGCCTTGTATCTGTAAATTAAAACGACAGGTTTATTACTTTTGTTACAAAAACTATAAAATAAAATAAACAAAGTAAAACGGGGGGGGGGGGGGGTAAGTCTGTTATATGTTATCTTGAAAGTTGGCATGAAATTGTCCCGAACTACATTTGTTGCCCCAAATGAAGTCATTTGGAAACAGTTGTTATATTTTTGGATATTTGTAAGGAAATGTATGTAATCCGTTCCTGTTCCTGAAACCAATGAGTACAATGGCTCTGGTGGCGGAACCAATGGCACTAATTTCACTTTGCCATTTGCGCAACACAATCCAGCGGCTTCATTTTTGTATTTCAATGTCTTACAATGTGGGCAAACTGAGTTCATAGATCCTATAGCAATGCATTGGTAGGCACTGTAGTCAATTGAAACATCGTAACTGAAAGCAGCTCGTTTCAAACTTGCAAGATTATTAGCTGAATGACGCACTGCATGGGTTTGTGACATCAATTTCATTTCGCTCTTCACGTTGCTGTGCAGTCCGATTAGACTGAAAATTAACTTGGTTTCTAGCATTTTGAGTTCTTCGACTCAAATTGCTCCGCCCGCGTCTTATAGGTGGCATGAGTATAAATGGAAAAACACAAAATAAACCAATCAACCAAAGATAAATCGAGGAACTTGTTTGTCGATTGAGAAGCGAAGATTTAAAAACAACCAAGAAAATAATTGAGAATCTACTGAAAAATCTATCAAAGACAAACTGTTTAAAGTAGAAAGAGAAAGCGTCAAATCTACGGATACATTCAAGCAGTTTATAGTAATTTTAAGGTTGCGTTCATAATTATAAAGTTACTAATTAAATTTTAAATGTTTTTTCTTTATATTATGGTTTGATACTCTTTTGTTTTATTTGAATAAAACAAAACAGTAAGACAATGAATCGAAAGTCGATTTTATGGTGTCTCAGATCGATTCACTTGAACGATCCATTGCTCAACTCGATCTTTACGACCCCAAAAATCGATTCTTCGATTAATCGTTCTCCGATCGCCCATCCCTAGAATTGACAGCTAGGAACAGTTTGAATGGGAAAAAGAAAAATGTGGTTTTTTTACGTTTTTCAGTTCAATTTTTCCAATTTTTCTCCTCATAAGAACTTTCCTCGGACTTCAACGAATATTTGAAAAAAAAAAATATCCGAATTGGTCCAGCCGTTCTCGAGTTTTGCGCTTAGCAACACATTTAGCCATTCATTTTTATTTATATAGATTATGAAAAAGTTTATTTGGAATACAAAAGTTTGCAACAGTTGGACACAACTTGTCGTTTGTGGATTATGCAACACCAAAATGTTTTCACTTTTTAAACAAAAGTTTACTGCCATTGAATCTAAAAAGAACGAAATCTGAAGTAATAAGTCAATATTTGAAAAACTTTGGTGTCTTATAGAAGGGAATGCCGATGACAAAATTGGACATTTACATCAATAAATTTGCAGAAAGTTAAATAAAGTCAAGTCAGCAACATCTTCCCCGAAATAAAAACATGATCTCGAATGCCTATTTGAATAAAGTGGTGTATAATTCATTGCATACAATTTTACGATATGAGATAACCTACATTCAAGATGTAAATACAGTTTTCCACCAACAACAAATATCACTGAGTTACGATTGGCTTCTTCGTCTTGACTTGTACTTAATATATAAAATACCATGATATCTTAAGTCAAGCCAAGAATGCACACGATCCGTCACGTCCCACACATGATAGCGTAAACCAATACCTTTGAACATATTGATTCAAATCCTAAGTACATGAAACATTTATTCTGATGAGTCAGTCGTAAGACCAACCTAATTCTTCCTTGGTACGAATAGGTATTGGCACACATAATGTGATAGCAATAAAATTATGCGATAAGAATAAAATGCTTGTTCCATTTAAATAACAGAGGATGTATTTATTTGCAGACAAAATATTTATACGACCGGTTTCATCAACATCCCCTAATATTTTAAGGTTACTTGAATCCACAGTTAGTGAAAATTTAGGAAGTGGACTGATTCGCCAACTTTAAGTGACCCTTAAACAGCGCTAGGTAGACTGATGTTGCTCGGCGTCCTGTCCCTACAGACCATTTGCCATGCTGCACATCCACCGGAACACCCGACACGATGCGCACTGACGCCTTACGGGATGGTGCATCAGGGAAAATTAGGTTTTGGGGACAGGATGAAAAAGGTTGACCGCTGAGTTGCCAGACTAGAAGGACGCCAGCTCAGAGAGCATGAGTACTGATGGGGGTCATGGTGCCGACGGTGCACGTGGCCATCCCTAATGCCCTGTGTGTTCTGATGATAATGCTGCTGTATAACTATAATCCAGTAAAGCCTAGTCTAGTAGGAGGTATTGTAGCTCCCCTTAACACTCTGCTCACTCCCGGGAGGTTATTACAGGCCACATTCATGCCTTATTATTTCCTTAAATGAGAACAGGTGATACGACTTAGAAGCGGTCTAGATAATAAACATGCGTGCAAAATCCTTTTTCCAACATCACGATTTATTTTCAACCCTCGTACGAGGCACTTACACATTTTTCTTCCATTCTAGTAGGATGGCGCTAATACAGCAAAAAGGTGCGAAAATGCTCACATGATAATTAGTAAAAAAAATTTTCCGGCCGTGTACAAACAGTCCGGACGGTGGAGAGGTGCTTTCCCCGGGCTAAGCAAATGAAAAATTAAAGTTGCAGACAAAAAGTTAACTATTGTAGACTACATGACCGGAAAAAACGATGATGACGCGGGGGGAGGGGGGACACTGACGACCGCTCCACGGAACTGCTAAGACACTACTGAAAATGGCTTCACGTGATTGATGCCTGCCACTAAGCATGGCATTCCCGCAAGATGTGGTAAAAAAGTGTCATTACTAAAATGTGATGATTATGATGATGATAATGAGCATATACACTGCTGATGATGGGCTGATATTACATAATACTTCCCTTCTTTATTAAAATCTCAAATTAACAATAAAATCCAAAATTATGAACATATTACACTTTACACTTTTCATTACTCCTTAACCTCAACAAATAGGTATATTTTGGCGGGCGTGTGTGATTTCCCTGGCCGAAGGTTTCTGAAACCTATCAGGTCTCTGCCTTCCAGAGGTCTGGATGTTTCTTAATAACTACATGAAAACACTCATGAGATAAAAAATTGAATATTTACCACATGGCATTTGTGGTTATGGCTTACATCACTTGGGCCTGAAGCCTAGGGTCGTGATGCCCTTGAAACTACTGACTATACACTATATAGGAATAAGGGAAATACAGGATATTATATACATAAAACAATTACACTATATCTTAAAAAGCTTTGGTACTGCAGTGCTGAATGATAAAATTAATTGAAATGATATGCTGTGGAACAGCATGGTACTGCATAATGTGCATGACAATTACATGTTGACACTTAAGCAGATATATACAAAACATTTACATAAGCCCTCACATAAAATTTTATTTTACACTAAAAAGCAATCGCAGCACAAATATTTCACTTGTAGGCACACACAATAAAACACTATTAATATTTTAAAAAGGCCATCAAACTTTATAACTGCAAACAGCACTTCTACACATGTAACATTGCACTAAATATTAATATAAACGTTATTAAAGCATTTTATACAAAAACCCTATAACACAATATAATTATTATAAAAAAATAAACACGCACATTCGTGCACACACGGAACATTGCTTCTTGAATTTTGCACTGCCCTCTTGTGGCCGATGGGTTTATTGAGGCTGAAGCTGGCGGTATAGCGAACGGGTTGGGGGTCGATGCTAACGTGGTACACGTCAAATGCCCCCTTACCCTCTCGAGAACATTCGCGAGATGCTGCTGAATGTGCCGTCCTAACTCGCAATATTTAGCCAGTGGGCGGAGGTTGCCCCATGGTCATAAATTGTAAACACTGATGTTGATGTCTCGTGAACGTCTGCCTTAGGCGTTTCTGCCTGCCCATAGGCCGTGCACATCGCACATTGTGAGCGGCTCAGCCACTTGGAGCAACATAGGGGGAGAGGCTGCGCTCCGGTCCTGCGTCGCCATCGCTGCTGCTTGCAGCAGTGCTGGGGGAACGACAGATGTGTCGCTTTCGGTGTGAGTCGGAATGGACCTGCTTTTCAGGGGGGGCTGAATCTGATGCTGATGACCCCCTGCATGGTTCCAGAGACACCGGGCATCTCCAGAACATCGCAATGCCATCAGTTTGGACCTTCATTTGGCGATCGTGGCTATCCTCAGGTGGCCCATCTGCTAGTACAGATGTGGCGTGGTTCGTTGTGTACTGAGACTTCCTAAAATAACCAGCTGCAGACAACATGAGACTGGCTGTCATCAGAATCAAGAGCGTACTGGAGATATGATAAGTGTCGATGACCGTATGCGTGTATTGACAATGATGGAAAATATTCAGGAAAGTTATGTGTGCCGCTACTGTAAGAACACCTTTTCTAAAATAATCAGCTGCAGACGACATGAAAATGGTTGTTATCAGAATCAAAGCATTTGTAGTGGTGTACAATTACATAGTACACAGTTACATCAACTGTCTGAATTCCAGCACCATCACCACCACCACGCTCGCTGACGAACTGACACTTATTGATGCTCACTTGTCCGCACTGCATGCTGGTTTGCATTGCTCGTCTGGGATTGTCTCAGTAGTTATGTGCCAGCTGTGTGGGGTGTAAACATCAGTGTGGTTAACTTATCCAGTATTTTGCTTCCACAGCAGTAACATTGATACCGCAGTGCTTGTAGTGACTCTTCAGAGACCCTTGACCATGCTGACGGTGTTACAGATGGTAAGTCTTTGGAGATATTCATATTGTAGCAGAGTGCGCAATCACAGTAGTAACATTGATACTGTAATGCTTGTAGCGAATCTTCAGAGACCCTTGCTGTTTTCGATGCTGGCAGTGTTGCAGGAAAGTTCTTCTTTCAGTAGTGGCACACATCGACGTCCTGCATGGCCGCTGTTGCCATGCTGGTTGTTGATGGATGACGAATGTCTGCTGCGATAGTGTTCGCTTGAACCCTGTAAATGTAAAAATGCTGGGTATCTCTGAGCACATGCTTGGCACATTGCTGTCATGTTGAATGGCCGCCAAATCCACAGCAGGTCATGTGGAGTGGAAACATAGTACTGCCGCACTGGACGCCAGTGTGGAGGGGGGTGAAGTATGAGCAACGAAGGTCGCACAGAGTAAGGCCACCTCTAATTATGAAGGCTCATTGCTCGGGTAGAGTATGACTCTGTGTGTAGTTAAGGACATGGAAGGTGGGAGACTGAGTACACGAGTGCACAGAGACAGCCTCTAAGTACATAAAATTAAGTTTGTTCGCAGGTCAACCACCTGTAATTGCAGGCTCGGTACACAAATGCGAATAGGTCATTAAGACAGAGTATGACCACATGTAAGTACATGCAGGCTGGAGAGACCGTCTGTAATTGCAGGCTTGGTACACGAGTACAGGTTATGAAGCAGAGTATAATTGCATATATGTGTAGGCTCGGTACACGAGTGCCGGTCATGATGCTGGAATACAATCACTGGTAATTGCAGGTTTGGTATATGAGTGTGAGTAAAGCATGAAGACAGTATGGCTGCCTGCAAGCCGGAGACAGAATATGACTGCCTCGCAGTATATGCATGGAAGGCTTGGTACACAGCCCGGAGCATTGTATGACCGCCTGCACATATGAGGTCGGACTTGCAGTGCTATTACATACACTACTAAACCCACAGTGGTGATAGCAAGAAATGATATAAATAGCGACCCTGTGATTAGGTCATACCACTCTACCGCACACACTAGAAGCAGCATGGACGGGTTGTTTGTTAAACTGAATGGTTACACTCAGTATAAGGTGATGACAGACCTCAACATAGGCAAGAGATACACAGCAGAGTATTTCTTGTGGTCCAAGACAACGTATTGGAAGTGCGTTACATGCCTACTGGATGGTTCGTTTCAGGTCCGACTAACATCTAGGTACATGCAGCTCATTAGCAACAGCGACATGGCGATGCTAAATGAGGGTACAGTGCACATAGCTTACACAGGTATTAAACCCATAGGTAATAGGAAGACAATGCATGTGCTAGAGTTTTATTTAACTATCTCTCTTCTGACACACTGCCGTCTCTCTCTCTCTCTCTCTCTTCTCTCTCTCTCTCTCTCTCTCTTCCGTGAATACTGCATATAACCTGCCGGACATTAGCAAGTACGATGGTTTCATGATCGGCTACCGGTGTGTTCACTTCAAACCTCCTAGACTGCCAGAGCAAGGAGAAAGATGTACCAAACTGGAACACTGGGTAACTCAAATTGAAGTGGAATGTCTAACCCTCTATCCAACCCCATGCGCTATTTGAGACCTGACTCCATGCTGCCATGTACCACAACCACACTAATTGAACTGTGCAAACAAAGAGAATATATATCCAGGTATGGTTCACGTGGAAATCACATGTGAGTTGTACCATTCTGCCAGAATTACTTACTGGACCAAGACTTGCACAGGCGAACAGCATACGATTGTTATGAAGCATGTCGCAGTTACATCAAAGCCAATGTGTTCTCCACTCACCTGTGAAGTGTTTATAGCTTTAAAGTCCGTATATGAAGCAATGAGTGTTACATCGCACCAGGAGTCAGCATCAGTGCAGCATTCAGGAGACAACCATAGGTTTCGAAAAAAAAGTGAGTGTGTGCAGTTCTGACCGAAAGACACTAACTTCTATGAGCGATACTATGTAGGCTACCCCCGAATCGTGTTCAAACCTCAGCTGGAGTACGAACAAGTGCAGGTGTGTGTTTGTGAAAACCTTATGTGGGGCTATCAAGATGGTTACAATGAGTTTTACAGTGAGGTTCAGTCATGCAGCAAGCATGACAGATGTATCATCATTAATTTAAGGCTCAACAGTCAGCTTCCTACAAGTGGACATATTCTCAAAGTACATGCAGATTTTGAAGATATTACCGAACGGCAGTGCGAAGACAGGCAAGTGGACTTTGCTCTCCATGATGAGGACACTGCTAAAATCTGGCGGTGGACTGAGGAATATACTGCTCATATACAAACAACTACCACAATGGAAGAATGTGTCATCAAGTGGATTCTACTGTGTTCATACTGTGTTTGTCACGTATATAAATAAAAAAACTTTACCATTACTTCAATTAAGCAGTATGGACGCCGAAGCTGTGACTGCCGAGGGCGAATTGACCTGTCATAGTAAGTGCAGGTGTTGGGAAGCTGTTTGTGCCCGTGTTGCACATATTCTGCTGCTAGTATCCGAACTTCTGAAGTAGTGGTGGTGGCTGTGATGTCACATGTGAGGAAGAACTATATAAAATTGGTGAGTCTGGTCTGCCACCATCAGTGATTCACAAAATGAGTCTATTGTACATGTCTGAGGCGAGCTATGTCAGTGTTACACAGGGCACCAGCAACATCGAGTACAGCATCAGGGATCTAGATACCGACAATGGTCAGCGGAAATACACAGAGACCTGTGACAGGTGTCGCACTAGCTATTGGCACATATTCCGTGTATGTACGAGTGCAGCCAGAGGATGGAGGATTGTATGCTGCCTGGGCGATGCATCGTCTGCCACATGCTTCCCGACACACCGCTCCAATGCAGTGGTGACGAGGTGGTAGCGTATGTGCTCCTCCACGATGTGCTCCACCAAGCTGCTGCTGGCCCTCTGGCTGGGTCGACCATCATCGAGGACACCTCGTTGTTGCCAGTCATCGGTATCGACAAGGGCAACCTTCCATTAGTCATCGGTACCATGACGAGCTCCTAGCCGCCGGTCACCATGCTGCTGGAGGAGGAGGACATCGTCACCACCAGCCGGTCAACTCCTAGACACAGGCGGCCGCATACGTCACCCGGTCGGAGGAAGATGCCGTTGCCCAGTTGCTGCTGGACGTCACTGGGAAGTTGACCTGCCAGGTGTCGACACCAAGGTGCAAGCGGCCGGCCAACGCCCAGCCAGAAGTGAGCGCCGCCTCTCAGATGATGGTGGACGTGGGATAATTGATGCACATAATCACCAGCCAGCCACCACCGATGCCTCCAAGGCGCAACATATAGGTTATTATCGAGTCCCTGACTCTAGAGCCAAGGCGCAAGAGAAATGTGGCCACCCAGACGGCCAGGGCAGCCCCCCCCCCCCCCCTTTTCCTCCACCTCAATTTCTGCAGTCTGCAACACTACCAGACGCTAGACTCCTCTTGCACGAAGAGCTGAAAGTGCTACTGCCACGTCTCTTCGAGTCGATATTGTCGCCCATGTAAGTGGCTACATGATTGTTTTCCAAACCAGTGTGTAAGGTAGAATTTTCTTTCATGTAATAAAATTATATTCATATTTGTTCATGCAGTAGTAAGGTGACAAAATATTTCAGATTTGTAATATAATTAAATTATAGTTAAAATGTCACCATTGCTGAATTAATATTTGTATGGTGTCATTGAGCGCTATGTAATTTTTGTCGGGTTTCCATATCCGTGTCTGATCTATATGTGAATCCTCATACTTGAGCGCAATGCAATTTTTTGTCGTGCCTTTTCCCATGTATTGTCTGTTCTATATATTAAGTGTTTTGTGTGTGTGTGTGAGAGAGATAGCTATATATATAGAAGGTGTGTGTGGTGGATATAAATAGAAAATATCCTAAAATAAAATGTGTATATACGAATATATTCCATCGTGTTATTATTTCACTGTCATTAGTGATAATAATAATTCCCTTAAACAACCATATGAACTGCAGGTACACACATCATTCCATGTCTGGTGTGGCAAAACACAGGTGCATTATCATACTGTATGCCTTATTATCAGCACTAAATATGACCTTTAGAGAGTCGAGTAGGGGAACAGGAAGTAATATTTGTAAAGCGAGCAGGCATACCTTGTCTGGAGTGTCAAAACAGCATACATTACCAGTAATGTGTATGAACTGTGTGTCTGCACCGAACACAGGAGTGAGTACGTTGTATGAACGGAAGAGGAATAGTAAACACACAAGTACTGTGTATGACTAGTTTGGGGTATTTTCTATAACAATAGCAGGTGTATCTCGTATGAACTGTAGAGAGCGAGGCTGGGTACACACACACCTGTACGTTGTAACAAATAGGAACAGGTAGGGGGGGGCACTACACATACAAGTATCTTGCAATCACCTCAGTTGGAGTGTTCATACAATTTCCTCTACAGTGAGAGGAGTCATACACCGGTAAAAACTATGAGCTGTGGAGGGGGCACAATCACCAAGGAGGAGGCTGCGATTGGTCGTTGGATCTTAGAGAGTGGGAAATCCTCGTACTAATGGTGCAGGACGACGAACGATTGGGTGAGGGTGGCCGTATGACTTGTACCGAGAGTAGGTGTAAATCATATGATCTGTAGAGAGAGGCTGGGTATGTACTCAAGTTCGCAGCAGCTGCGGTCGCTGTACCTGTGTAGAGGCTGGTGGAGGGGGTTTAAATTGCAGTGCAGGGTGACGGCGATTGGAGAGGGCCACCATCCCATACGAGCGGGGCTGGTCCAGCCACTGTAGCAGCATCTCCCCTCTGCTATCTTGCTTTTGGTTCTACTACTATATATGACCTAGGATCCAGCATTCTTTCTATAATACAGAGCTTCTTAGTGAGTTATTTTTCCTCTCTCTATGCACTGTACAGGGAGCACTTTTGAATGTAAATAAATTCTGACCGCGATGTATATACTCATCTTCATTTATATCCTGCTTCAGTGTGCTTCCTGTACTGTGGTCGGTGGTGTAACAAACCCTGTTCATGATAAAGCTTACACTTTGTACGTGAACAGCCGGCTGCTCTGATACATATGGCTTAAAAGTGCTTACTTTCCCTGAACAGTTTTGTTTAGCTGGTGGTGGAACTCACGGTACATTTGGATTGCTAGTAATTGTGTTCTTGTTAGTGTGTTTATTACATACATGACACTGTAGTCCATTCACAGTTACTTTGTACCAGGTGGTACAATTTAACATGCATGGGTTTAAACAATTATAAACACAATTCAAAATCACAACACTATTTATTACAACTGTTTGGTAAAGTTTCTAATGTTTCATAAAAAACAATCGTGATTAGCAAAGTGATTTGCCATTCACAAAATATGTTAAACTTTACTTGGTCTTGCTAACAACATGTGAATAGAATCTCACATCAAATTGATAAACATTCAACAAGATAATTAATTAGTAGCACCTCCAACTCTATGACCTTACAATGGGGTAATTAAAATAAGTAAATTACACTGTATAAACAGGACTGGCCTGTAGGTTGAACATATTTGAGACAAATACATTACCAAAGTATTTCTTCGAGACCAAACCAACATCTGAATTAAGGCACGGCATTAAAATAATACAACAAAATACTATACCTTTTCCCCAGAGCTCAGAAAGGTTTACAATCAAATGACTCCGTTAATGCTCGTTGCTTTTTCAAACTAGTGGTAAAAAATTATTTTCAAATTACTCCAACATTTACAACAAAATATAAAAAGCGTGGAAGCACTTTTTAACGTGCTGAAAATCTTACAGTTCAGGCAAATTAATTGGTAGCACATGTTGCGCTGTAAAATACACAGATTAAAACCAATAATAAATACAGCAGATGGGAAAGCAGCTAGTTACAGCTCCTTAAAGTTTAACCACCCTAAAAAACCACATTGATTAAACACATTTAAAATCGTGTCCGTGTGAGTAGTGGACGCGTTTTTGTGAAAAAACCGAGGCAGCCTAAAGGGGCGGCTCGACTAACCACACACCACACACTCATTAAATTGGCGAATAAATATATAAATGTAAGAAAAAAACTACAAAGCCAAATACTATTCAATTACTATTTTGAATGTACGGCCCGAAACAACAGCTACAATCAATAACTACGGCACACCCTCAAAATTACGTTAGCACTTCAGGTAATCAGATTTCTGAAAAGACTGTGTGGCCAGATGTAAATTACAGAACATTCCCCATGGTTTTGGCTCTGCGCAACTTGAACGAACTTCGTCTGATCGCGGAGGAAATTCAAGGTTACCTGATTGCTACTATGCAATACCAAGCTATTTGTACGCCTACTGTTACATGTGTTCCTAATATGGCAACGGGCAATGTTGCTCACAGAGTTCCGCCCCTTTTGAGTATCGATCAACAAACCCCTACTGTGCGTTATGCGAATTGTGCTCGTCCCGGGCACATCGCGGCCTTTTGCCAGTCTGAAAAGGTTAGTTTGGCAGAACACCATTGTTTTCATTATGGACAAACTGGACATCTTCGCAACACCTGTAAATCTGCGGGAAACGGAACTTGACTGACCGGAAGCGTGGGCTTGTCAGTCGTGAGGTTAATGTTCCTCCATGCATTATGCAGCAATGTTAGGTTACCGTCACACGTGGGGGCGAAATTATCTGGCGCTTGTCGACACTGATGCCACATATTGTGTTATTAGTGAATCTTTTCTCCAGCGTCTTCTCGATATTAAATTGTTTTCAAAGGGAGCATCAGTGTCGTCCAGAATAAATGTTTCTGTATCGCCAATGGTGATATTATAAAATCGAATATGCATTTCTGGTTCTACCCTGTCTCTCCCATAATTTAATCTTGGGACTAGTTTTTAGGAAAATCTAGGGCCGTTGTTAATCTCGATGAGGGATATTTACCTTTCGGCTTTGCCCCAAGTATACGAGTAGGTCTCCATGCCTACGAAAATCCGGTAGTTTTCACGGTTATTTCTAGTGACAATTCCAAGGAGATGGATTTCAAGTCCAGTTATTAGAGTTAAGAGAGGAATTCAGTGATGTTATTTCATCCAAAATCGTTAAGTGCGATGTACTCCCACACAAATTCTCTTTAACCGATGACATCCCAGTTCGAGATCGACATTTTAAGTGCCCACCTCCTAAACTCTGTTCATTTCGGGAAATTATAGATAAATTATTGGCTGTTGGAGTTATAGTCCCATCAACTCCGAATGTTGTTCACCTGGAATTATCATCAGAAAAAGATAGTATCAAATATTGTTTAGTAGTAAACCATTCTTTAGTAAATAAAATGAAATGTAAAGATCCATTTCCTCTACCAACCATTGATTGTGCACTTCAATGCCTGGGAAAGAGCGGAGTATTTTCCGTTCTTGGTCTCAATAATAGCTTCCATCAGTGTTTACTGGACCCTTTGTGAAGGTCATTTGCCGCCTTTAGTATTCTGTGGAGTCAGTTTGAGTTCACGAGGATACCCATGCGCTCCGATTTCGGAAGCAAGGCATTGTCCCATGTCCTGGATCATTTATTGTCCGAATTCAAGTTCAAATTCGTTTTTAATTATATAGATTATTATTATCGTTTACAGTGACAGCTGGAAATCCCATCTGGTACATTTGAGGCACATGTTGACTAAAATTGTCTGAGGTAAGGCTTACTGTAAACCTTGAAAAGGTAACACTAGGGTGCCGTAAAGTGAAGTTATTAGGGTACATGCTCAGTTAAATCGGACTATTGATTGATCCAGACTGTGTCGCTCCCATTTTGGTTTTCCTGTGTCCTAAGACGTTAAAAGGTGTTCAGTAATTTCTGGTGATTATAAGCTATTATACCCGATTTATTCATCATTATTCCGAACTGACTGCTAACCTGAATAAAATATAGAAAAAAGGCGTAAGAAAACCAGTGGGGATCTGAGCAAGAGGTAGCTTTTAATACCCTTAGAAATAAATTTTCTTCGCCTCCAGCCTTGCATCTTCCAGATTTTTCGAAACGAATTGCCGTCCAGATTGACGCTTCTTCAATCGCATTAGGTGTGGTTTTAAGCCAGAGTATGGATAACAGCCTTGTTCCGAATACCTTTGCCAGTCGTAGCCTCACGGAGGCAGAACGTAATCTTGGTATTTATGAAAAAGAAACACTAACTTGTATTTACGGCATGAAGAAATTCGCGCCTTACATCGAGCATGACAAGTGTGATTAGTGCGCGAACAACCAAGGGCTCAGCTGGGACCTAAATCATCTGCAACAATTAGGGAGGCTGGGTCAGTGGGTGTTAAGACTATACAGGTTTCGTTTTCATGTCCATCATGTCTGGGGTTCGGACACTCAGGTCGCGGACGTGCTTTTGCATATGTTCGATCCTGATGATTTCGAGACTGGAGTTGATGAGATGCCCGTTGCTTCAATCAATCTGATCCAAGAGTTTCGGGATTTTTTTGTGAAGCTGCAACAGGTTTAAAGGGACAATGAATTCTGTCCCAAGGTAGCTGACAAATTAAATGTGGGTGAAGTTCTCCCCTACTTGGTTGAGAAGACTATCTTGTATTTCATGGGGAAGAATTAACGGGCACGTAAAATTGTGGTCCCTCTGTCTCTGAGGCCTATGGTGCTGTCGTACCAGCACAACTCCATTTTTGGCCGTCACCAAGGAATTAGCCGGATCTTCTGGCCGACCTTGAAGAAGGAGATCTCTGAATTTGTGAAATATTGTGACCCCTACCAAAAATGTAATCAGGCCCGTCAGACCAATGTCGTCCATAGTGTTGTTTAACTCCCCTGGGTACCGTGGGAGACAGCCTGTATGGACATATTTGGCCCCTTTGTTCGTTCTAAAATGGGCAATATCTGTGTATTGATTTACTGGATACCTTCTCAAAGTTTGTAATATTGTTACCGCTGAGGGATATGTAATCTTCTACCATAGTAAATGCTTTGAGTGACCAAGTTTGGAAAGTTTATAGTGCCCCTTCAGAAATTTTAACGGATAATGCCAGATGTTTCACCTCAACAGTGTTCCGAGACATGTGTTTTAAGTGGACAATAAAGAACTTTCCGAAGGGTAACCAGCTGGAGTGTTTCAATAAAGACCTGAAGGCATGCCTTACCACTTTTTATAATCATGATCATTCTCTTTGGGATCAAGACGTTGATCCGATAAATGTAGGCTTTAACAGCGCCTTGCATGGTTTCACAGGGGCTTCTCCTTCCTTACCCTTTTTGGTCGTATTTTGATTCATCACCTGTTAAACATTTGGTGTATCCTCCGTTTTCACTCCCCTCGGTGTGACTCTGTCTGGGATGAGCTGCTCGGTCGGGTGCGGCAGCGGTTATGTCGGGCTAAGGATTTGGGTAATGCCCAGCTTGATAAAAATAGGTCGCCTCCCCAATTCAAGTCAGGAGAGTTGGTCCTTGTAAGAGCTTCTCCCTTGCTGATTTGAGTAATAGTCTTACTAGTAAGTTCCTTCCTAAGTTTGTCGGTCCTTATAGGATCGACAGATTTCTCGCCCCAAATATAGTTAAACTTGTAACTCCCTCTTCCGGAAAATTTATCATAAGACTCATGTGAAACAAATTATGTTATATGTTATTAGAACTTGATTCCATGGGCCATGTTACATTCTAGTGTTATGAGGTTATGTATTTGTAAGTGTTGCATGAAATTTTTTCCTTTCCATTCGTCCTTACACTTTGTTTAGTTTGTTTAGTTTCCCTATCTAATTTCCGTATTTTTATGCCCATCTTCCACTCGAGGCGTTCGGTTTGGTCGTGGTTGCGCTGCCCTAGCGTGGTGGTCTGTGTTCCGCTTGCAGAGTTTCTGTTTGGATGTCAACCCACCCCCTAACCCCTCTGCACTCCAGCCATGAACTCGAGAAATCATCTGTCGGCAGCTCCTGGTCATCCTTTGAAGTCATCTCTGGGGATAAACTGTGAATGTCTACGTGTTTCAAGAATTGTTATTCTTTCTTCAAGAGAAGAAGAAGTTTCTTCGGATGTATTGTGATCTACATAAACTGTATTCTCCGACTGTGATATTTTATTTCTACACTTCATCTTCGAACTTTCTTCATGATCTTTGTTGATGTCTACCGTCTGTATGTGATTGTTTACTGGTGGCCAGAGTGCAGTGTAGTATGACTTTTGTAGTATGGAACCTTTTGAGTGGTGTTTGGGGGGGGGGGGGTTGTAATGCCAGTGTGTTACCTGTGTTTCCATTAGTACTGTACTTAACCGCTCTACACTAGCTCTTCGAATAGTCTAGCTGCTCGCCACCCTCCGCCGTGCTCTTGCCCGACATCTATGAACGCCTTCGATTCCTCTCATTTATTCTGTCGTTTCCGCTACCCGTTTACAATGCCTCCCCTCATGCATTATACTATGATTTTGTGAAATTGTACCAGGGTATTATTCTGGCATTCTCCTTCGAGCTCTTGTGGTCACCTCGCCTGAATATTGGAAGAGCTACTTTTCACCAACATGGAATTCGATGTTATGTAGCTTCTGGAATGGGCACATGGAAACGACAGCAGTTAGGTGACAAATTTTAATATTTTATCCTCGTAAGAATTTAAACGAATTATAACTAGCGAGGGAGAGCTAGTGTGAGCGCGGGAGTATGCGGTGAGTTAAGGACACACTTTAATTTTTGAAAGGGCATTTAACTTCGAGTTGGTTTTCTCTGTAATGTAAGTTTTTGGTTTTGCTGATTTTGCAGTGATGTGTAGTTAAGTTTTGGTGAGTCCGTGAAGGACTCTGTTTGATATGCATTTATTATTGGTGAAAGATGTTTGCCTTTAAAGATAGCTAAGAGTGTGCTGGCTGCCCAATTTGTCTCTGTTAGTGAGTTATTTCGTAACATGTTGCCTCGTCTTCAACTCACCAAGTTTTCTTTAATTGAGTGTTTTCCCTTTTTGCGATGTAGGGTCTTGGTTGGCGAACGAAAGATTTGCTGTCCTTACAACGAATTCATATTTTATATTGAAAATTTCAAAATGTTTATTTTTATCCTGAAAGTGCATTGTAGGGCCACTCGCCGCCACCTTTCGGAGGGTATGCATGGTTATACTGTTACATTTTAAGGGCCATGTAAGTGTTGGCACTGCGTTATGTTTGGAAGGTTTAATCAATGAGCCTTGCAGTGGAAGTACTCTTGAATCCTAAAATATTAGAGAGCAAGTGTGGTTATTTGTGTGCACGAATTCAACACGTATGTAAAAATATTCTCCAGGCATTGTTTAATTCCAATATTCTCCACTATTGTGTGAATTCATGGTAGTGGTTAAAATTAAATATATTTTACTGGGTATTCTTCCGAACCTCGAATGTTGGTGTCCCATTTGAGGGTTGATGCGTGTTGAACTTTAGAGGAAAGCTGCTTTCATATGCATTTCATTTTGTAAAAGGTATTTTGAAATATCCAGCTATGCTGACATGTTCTGATAAAGATAATATCTGATATTGGTAAAATTTTATCAGCGAAAGGGTGAAAACTTGGTAGTGAAGGTGTTACAATCTGATCAGTACCCATTTAATGTGTTGTTCTCATGACAATTTTTAAGCAGTTCTTGAAAATTATTCTTAAATTGTTATTGGGTTCTGGTAACTTCCCAAATGAAAGTGTTTGGAATATATATCTAGTTAGCCCTTAGTGTGCCCAAATTACGTGAGTACCTGTTTAATGATACTTTTTACGGCGTCGTTTGTTGGACGTTTTATGGTAATATTCTCAAAAGGTTGTTAGTTGTTTATTATTTAATGCAGCAATAAATTGCATTTAATGAATTTAAATCTAGTCAGGCCTTAGAATGGCCCATTGGATAATCCTGGTCAACATGTCATTTTATACATATGTCTATTATTATTGTTCTCGTGCCAGATTTTAGCATTTGGAAGTTTACTTGTAATCAATTTTCTCAATATTTTTATGTTTAATATATTATTGGGCTCTGTAAGCCAGTTTCAAATGGAAAAATAGATTATTACAAATGTATTGTCTAATGTACGAATTCAAAGCGAGTACTTAATAAAATTATAAAAGACAATTCACATTTGTGTATTTTTTGTAGTGTGAATAATTAAGTTTTCATTATTGTGTTCATAGTTGTATTGTTTATACACGCCTGCACCTTGAATTGTGTAACTCATACTCCAAGAGCATCGGCTCAAATAGTGTTTCCTCTCAAACTATTAAACCCTTTCCACGGCGGCTGAGGGCAGCAGCTTCTTCGACGAGGGGGATACTGTAACGAAATGTTGCAGAGGCAACAGGGAAGCAGTCGGGGTGCAGTGTTTGGGAGACACGAATTAAACAGAAACCGGCATAAAGTAATCTAGACCAGCAGGTACGTATATAAGTGAGGGGATCACAAGGTCGCCCCCAATACATCACCAGATCGCCGAGCCAGCGGTCTGTGTGTCTGCAATGAAGCCGTGGCAGAGCCCTCGTGCGTCCGTCTTGCTGCATCATCGTAGAAATACCAGTGGTGAGCGAAAGGTCTAGTAGAACGTAATAAGGGGCTTGAAGACTTAGAGGCCGTGGTTAATTTATGGAATCAGTATTGCCGGGCATATTAGCATCTGCATTTACGACAGTAGTAAAGAGATTTGAGCTGCTGTCTAAACGTAGAGTCACTAATTTGTAATTAATTCACTTACATTGCGTATTGCATTATATTCATATAACTTGCATGGAGTATTGAAATGAATGTAAAGATAAAGTAAATTTTACTTTTGTACAGTGACGTAAATTAATGAGCCTTTGATATGTAACGCCTAGTAAGACATTGAGATACGTTTCCCCGTCTTTAAAGTAAAACCTTTAAATAATTCATTCTGTACCCCTTCTGGATATTAGAACCAAGGGAGATGACAAGTGCTGTGTTGACTCTTTCGTAAATGAACCAGCACCACGAGTGTATGTCGCCCTGGTAACAGAAGTTCTACTCTATGCCATTTGTCCCTCGTAAACCTGAAGGTGGACATGAATAGATCATATCGCATTTGCGTATATGTAACAGCGCACAGTCTAACCTGCCTTCTTTGTCACAGGAGTCTTCGACGGTGGAAACGATTCAACCTCAGCTAGTCTATCTAAGCAATGTTCCCATTCGTTAGAATGGAAATATACCAGCAAATGAAACTAGTTTTCGGGGCGTATGTGATTGAAATCTGACGAATCTCGTGGCGCTTACAGAACCCTGTATGAATGCAAAACTCGCGTGAAAGATGTTGCCCAAAAACTCGTAGGGTAATATCTTGAGGAAGTAAGATTTCTTGCACGATTAGAAGGTATCAAATCTCCTCACAATATGCAAATAATAAATTATTAAATTGCTCATTCTGCGTTGATCACGTGAACAACGTTCATCAACAACAGAAATAGAGCTGATTCTTAATTTATGGTGTGCGAAGTGGAGTTTGGAGAATCCTGCTGCTCCCGAGAACTCTGTATATTCCAGTTATGTTTTATAGCAATGGTTCAAATTACATGTAAACTCGTTTTGAAATTTTATTAATATCTTCGCGTGGCTACCAGGACCCTGGCTGCTTTGCTTCATTGCAACAGACCGATAGAGGTGATGTTAACACTTGCTCATTCACAGACGATCGGAAGTTAACGCAAAAGGTCACATAACATCAATAAACACTACGTCGTCTGACAGCATCGCATCAGAGAATACTCACGAATACAGAAGCGAAACTGAAGCGTGTACTGCGAGCTCCAACTCCACAAGTCATCAAAATGTCATCTCTAGCCAGTGACACGGTGGAACGTCGTTGGTCAATCAGCACCTTGGGATTAATTTTATATAATCCATGCACGGTTACTTCACACTTTTCTGAAACCCTGCTAAAGTTATACTAACCATGATATTTCTCCGCATCATTTAAACAAAGCTTATCCAAGTCTAGGAAGGACAGCGTACTGAATTCGTGCACTGTAAAAAAAAATTGAGGTAAAATTCTTTTACATGTAAAGGAAGCTAATTACCTCTACATGTAAGGTAAAATTACCTGTCAAATGTGGAGTAAATTTACATAACAAGTAAGGTACTAACTATTCCCGAAACGTACGGAAAGGGTACCTGATAGAAGTGAGGGGAAATCCCATACAAGTAATGTAATAGTAATTATATTGTATAATAAATTTTAGTTGAAGTTTTATGGGGTATTATTAGTGCTGATAATTTTTTCATTTACTAAATTCTCTTACTAAGAGTTACCGTAACATCAACTCTACAATCCTCGACACTTGCTGGTGGGTGGGCGCGACCCATGGGCCACTTGCACAAGAGTCCGATGCGCTGTCCATTACACAACGACGACGACATGTGAGGACGAGTGAATATTAGTGTGTTAGATATTGTTTCTTCCGCCCATCCTCCCACTTAGCTGTTGAGACAATGCTGAAAAGATGCACGCGTCGTGATGTAGTAATTTTCCCATCCATTTATGAGATTTTCCATCGATTTGTGCTTGAATTTTACTCCAGAGTGCTGTAATTATAGGCAGCCTACCTTACACATAAAGAGCCATGTCGGACAGCTTGTATGGCTAGATAATAAAAATGAATTAAAAATATATATATATATATATTATACATTTATCAAATAGTTACAAATCGACTAGGAGATCCACACTTCGTAAGGTGATTTTCCCATCCATGTATGGGATTTTTCACTACCATGTACGTGAAGTTTACTCCAGAGTGCGGTAACTTTACCTTACACGTAAGGAAAACTATGTTTCCCACACAAGTTTGCGAATATTGCCTTACACTTGTCAGGTAATTTTACCATTATTTTTACAGTGGCGCACTCAGTGTAATACAATTTCGCATAAGAACGATTTCTTACCAAACATTACGAACACACCTAGTTTTTCCCTGTTTTTTTTTTTTTCATAAAAAATATAAATTAAATATTATAATTTATAAATAAAATACAAGTTAAGATTCTATTTAACCAACAGTAAGGTAATTTTATACTAACACAAATATAAAATGTTCGTGATAAACTACTTATATAGGAAATAGCCAAACGCATCGTACATGGGATGATTTTTCAAAGGTTCTAAAAAGCGTGAAGAGATCTCGAGTAGACTATAGATGGTAGTTCGACAAACACCGACTCTTCCGCAGCACGCAATAGCCAATCAGACATAAGGATGGTTTCCAGAGCCTCGTGTGGCCAATCGGCAAACGGGTACGGCCATATCAATATTATGTGATCGCACTAAATACCAACGTGTAAGCTCAATACATGGGAAAGTCGCCTTAATTGGACCGGCAACCAAATTGGACCACAACTTTATCCCGCGAGTTTGTGGAATGGGGTGCCATCTGCCGGCCGACAATGAACCAGTAGCTCACGCAACGTCGTCGTCTCAAGGTGGGTTTACGATTGACCTAACAGAGTAAGTGTGTTCAAGGGTATTAGTTTATGACTGTCGTGTGCGGGTCTTGACGGGTCGTGTGCGTTCTTCGCGTTACTTAGATATGGTTATATTTTATATCGTATGTACGAGTCAAGATGAAGTAGCCAATCAGAGACCAGTGACATTTGCTGTTGGCGGGAAACTGTATTTAAATCTTGAATTTAGATTATGTAGTATTGTGAAATCGAATGCAAATAATTATTTTAATTGAGAGACAGTATCCTCAGTTCGTGATCATGTGTTATTTCTTGGAAGTGGTTTTTGAATTCGGTTTAATAAACCTTTTCAGGTGTATTGATGTAGATGCCCAATGTTGGCATCGACTTTCCCTTCTATAAGATATCGCGAGTTTTTCAAAACGTTTACACAAGCAGTAACCACAAATAATTAAATATATGTAAATAATCTTCACTCTTATCCTTATTTCCAGGATATGTCGGCTGCTTTCGTCTTTTACGATTATGATTGTCTAGATTTAACAGTTGCTAATTCAATCATAAACTGCAAAACTTCTTATTTTTCATTTCCGTGTACTTATCGAATTATTAAGTACAATTCCTAATTCACCAGTCTTTAATCGTAAACCCACCTTCATTGTGAGCCTTGAAATGGAAGTGGTTTGTGGTACGTGGCCAAAAACATGTTTGCGGTACATGTAATGTAATATTTTGCGAGCGGCTGTAAGCGAAAATTACTAGTTCATGTAAGTTATATACGTGACTAGTATACATATATAGATAAAAAGCCTATATTTACCTTTCCTCTAAATAAAACTTTAATACGTGGAAATATTTTCTAAAGTTTGTGTTCAATGAAAAAAAAAACTTGTAAGACGGGCAGAGTTTCCTAATTTGAACCACTTACAGTTGCCTAAATTGGACTGGTCCAATCAAGGGAATTGTTAAAGTTTTGCTTTTTCTTTAATGTAAATTTTTTAGATCCCAATTTGTGTGAAGATTATTTCAGGGGCAGTATATCACTGACGATAAGCCTGGCTCTTTATATTAACAACTGATTGATATTTCAATAAGTGTTAATTATTTTCAATCAGAATCATGGACATTGATAAGGGGTGGGGCAAGGGGAACTAAACTCCTTACAAACAAATAAAAAAATGCAATACTGAAGTAAATAATTTTAAGTATCGTGCAATAAAAAAGAACAAGTTATGTAGTCATCCTCTGTTTATTTGAAGATTCGTTATTTATTTGGCAGTATATTAAGTCCATCGCTTGTTACGTTGGTGAAAAGAACTTTACTTTAAGTATAAGCTGCACACCTGATTATTAAGAAGATATTTAGCCTAATAATAATGCCAATTATTGTTCCCTAACCCAAGACTTATTAAATGTTAACGAAATACAAATTCGAGTTGATGTTAAAAAAAACTATTCTGAAAATTTAGTAGTAAAGATAAACTAAATGCCCCTGGTCAGCATGTCATGTAAAACTGGGTAGGCCCTATTACTTATCACTTATGGGTGTTTCTTTGTCTACATTGGAGGAAATATCGCGTGTTCCATTTGTCCAACCTAGGATACTGAAGAGAAGAAGAGCAGGAGCTGTAACTGAACGAACATCCAGTCCATACAATAACAGCCTCATCAGTGCAAACAAAAACCACAATATGTGCGCCCACTGAACCGAATGAGTGCTTCTAAACAAGTAAAAGGAAAGAAGGAAAGAAACAATCGAAAATAAAAGTTGATTGTTCTGCAGTTCGTATGAAGAGGAAAGTATTGAAGATATGATACTGTGCATGAATTGTAGGCCTAGGTCTTGGGTGCATTCTAAATGCGCAGGTGTTAGGGAGTGAAAAAATATTTCTGCGGCCAGCGTGACTAAACAAAACATTTAGTACAAAAGATTTAGTACTGCTGTGTGGTATCTCCTAACACTTCAAGTTGCTCATCATTTAAATGGTCGAATTATGAAGAACAGTAAGCAAACGATTCCCTAAATTGGACTAAGTGCAGGGTTCAACAAAATTATTTATTCTTGTACTTGTATGCATTACTTTAAACTCTGAGACATCCAAGAATGAAATCATCTTCTCGCAAACATACTCTGCCATAACAATGCCTAGAATTAGGCTTGGAATATTCTCGACTCTGATTACCAACTATATTTCGATGGGTTGTTTAACTCTTAGGTACGTGCGTGTTACAGTGTCGCCATTGCCGACAAAAGTTTCCTTGAATATAAGTGTTACTATCTTCGCCCCTACAACTCCCTGCGGTTTAGACTAGCATAAAAATGTGTGTGGTATAATTTGTATAAACAACGGATAGTTTTTACTGTAATGGGTAATACTGTAGGGGTAATTCCGGTCAATTACTGTTGTAAGACATTTTAAGTTGGAAAAAACATACATATTAGTAGTAGGGGCTGGATGGTTTCACATCACTTTTGATTAATCGGATTATCAATATGATATCGAAGGGTTAATCGAAAATGGTTAATCCTTGATGCGATTTTAATCCGATCAAAAAATTCTTAATCCGATTTTAAAAAAAATTAATCTGATTAAAAATGGAAAGGGTTGAATTTATTTTAAGTGATACATTTATGTAAAGGGTTAAATTTATGTAAAGGGTTGAATATTTTTGACAGATTACAATATAAAAAATATTTACAAAAAAGGTTAAATTAAGAAATAAACCTATCACTATGGATGTACATTAATTATGTACAGCACATCATATTCACAATATTTTCCAGGCACCTACACGCCGAATGATTGAGGTAGAACACACACTCACGCACAGTACTTTGTAATCGTAGATTTTAATTAATGTATAATCCCACGCTGTGAATTTCTTCTTCTTTGACAAGGAAACAATTTATCGAAGACAGTTGTATTCTTGTTAGGCAAACAGGAAGCAGCAGCATTGAATGGTGATGCAATTTGTATTTGGTGTAGTCAACTGCGATGAGGACTCTAGTCAGCTGCGATGATGATTGTAGTTAGCTGTGAGGTTGGTCGTGAAACAAGATATTGGGTGTGGTGGTGGCAGATACTCGTCATTGGCAGTTGTAATGTTGTAGATAACATGACAGAATATATTATGACATTAACTGCAGTATCGGGGGGAAAAATATTTATACAGATATTATTTAAAGCCTCTAGTAAGACAACATCCGATTTATGGATTTCTAATTGTATTACAAACTTGTAGCAAAAATGTTTTATCTGTACATCGGAGCAAAGAAGAGATAATTTAGTGGTTCACGAAACCGGGGTCTTAAGAGCCGATAAGAGTGAAGCGAGGCGAGTAATGAAGCAGCGTCAGAATACGAGTCTTCTTATAACTAAGAAACTTCGATTATTTACCACCAATGATGAATAGCCTGTATTGAAACAAACGGATGTCCCTATCAGCACTAGTGTTACTCCTATCATTAATTATCCGCGCATCATTTTAACCTGTTGGGGAACATGCTAGTCACTATCTCGTATTTGAGACTAGATGATGAAATCTTCACTTACGCTGGGGAATCGATTTACTTTTCATCGCTGAATAAACATAACTATTTTTTGAAAGTAATGAAATAGGTAGGGCAGGAAATTTTAAGTGTGCTGCAGTGGGTGTAGCTGGAAATATCAACTGAGGAGCTACCTGAACCACACTTTATTCACTTACCTGTAAATAAAATATGTGTTACTACCATAAAACATTATATTAATTTATATAAATAAAATTATTTTTAAGTGAACTTTAATTTGACAACTCCCGCTTCTCCCCCACTGTTGCGCAAAGTCTGCTAGTCGCGCATGCGCGACTGTGGGAGAGTGGACATTTCCTCTCCAGCCCGGCCCTCCAGCGATTTTCAGTCCGAATCCCATCTCCAGTAATGAATTGACCGCGCTTTGCTACTTGTCTCGCCTCGCCTATTTTTCCCAGTGCAAAGCTTTTGCATTTTGTAAAAAGCGAGCGTACTGTGACTAGTTCAAACGATTTGTTTTAGATAGATGATATTACATTTCAGTTTAAGCCCACTTTAAACGTTATTTGTGAGAGAGAAAAACTTTACATAAAAAAATATTGAATCTTACACAATCAAAAACTTGTAGTTTTACACAGTCAAATACTTTTAAGTACTGGTACACCATTAAAAAAATTTAAGTATTTTTGCACCATAAAAAATTTTATTGATTTTATAAATTTTTCGAAAATAAATTTTATAATGAAAGTTTTAACAAGGGGATTTAATCTGTTAGACTGAAAACATTCAAAAGACTTGTAAAAAATTCAAACATATTTTATGCTATAAAATAAAAATTCTTTTTTAGTTTATAGCATAAAATTTCTTTTTTAAAAATGCTTAAAATTCAAACATTTTGTGCTATAAAACTAAACATTCTTTTAAAAAAAACTTAAAATTCAAATATATTTTATGCTATAAAACTAAACATGCAATACTTAAAGCAAACCTACATACACATTTAATACTCTTACAACTATACAATCATGCATATTAGAAGTAAAATTTACTGAAACTTGAAAAATCCTCTCTCTCTCTCTCTCTCTCTCTCTCTCTCTCTCTCGTCTCTCTCTCTCTCTCTCTCTCTCTCTCTAACTCACACTCGCATTTACTCATCAACTTTGAAAAGTAAATGTCTAAAAATTAACTTAATTACCCAAACCACCCCATCACATACAGTTCTAAACATTAAATTTGTTAGAAATACTCAAGGCACACTTATTCGTCATCATACATCCTTCTTCAGTCAACTCATACTGAACAAGCTTGGAAGCTGAGGTTATGCACCTCCTGAATACACAAAGTGTATCCAGCATAATTCTTCCCTTGTTTTAGCTGTTCCATAGTTCATACCTCATACACACAACATCCCTCCCTTAAACATTTCGTATAACTATGTAAAACGAACTAAATTTTACATTACTTTTCCCTTGCGCTCACAAGAGTACTTGGTCATATATTCTAGATGCTTTTTCACATACTTTGTGGATATTTGAACTGTGAAGAGCGGCTGTAGGTGCATGTTATTGACACGAACCCTACTCCATATAGAGCATGAATGCATCTACTGGTGGTCTACCTCTCCTCTCAGCTCTGCTAAATAAACTCAAAAGTACATTAAAAATTACATCTGGAATGAAATTTTACATGACTTTTCCCCCACACTCACTCTCACCCATCCTTAAACATCCACCCTTAAACATCATTAAACATCCTTACAAATGCTTAACTTAACAAATATTCTTAATTAAGTATGAAACAATTTAATTTGATTTCAAAGAAAAATCATTATCTTGACGATTTTTAATGAAAATTCATTAATTTTTAACGATTTTAAAGAAAAATTAATCAGTTTGATAAAAAATTATTTTAAGTCTTGACGATTTTTAATGAAAATTCATTGATTTGTAACAATTTTATAGAAAAATCATTCAGTTTGATAGCAATTTCTTTCAAGTTTTAACGATTGTTGTTCAAAGTTTAACGAAATTCATATAGTCATACCTATTTTAAAGAAAACTCATTCGTTTGATAAAAATTTCTGTAATGTCTTAACGATTTTTAATGAAAATTCATTGATTTGTAACGATTTTACAGAAAATCATTCAGTTTGATAAAAATTTCTTTCATGTCTTAACGATTTTTAATGAAAATTCATTGATTTGTAACGATTTTAAAGCAAATAATTCAGTTTGATAAAAATTTATTTCAAGTCTTAATGATTTTTAATGAAAATGCATTGATTTGTAACCATTTTAAAGAAAAATCATTCAGCTCTAACGATTTTCAAAGAAAAATCATTCAAATTTATAAAGAGTTTATTAGGACACTTTATTATAATTTCTAACATATCAACGATTTATCACGTAACTTTATTTATTTTTTTTTTTTTTTTTCGTGTAATGTGTTGTTGTGAGCCCAGGGAGTGTAAGTGTGGGAGAAGCCCCTCCGACCGGGAGGTACATATGGGCTTTGATGAGATGAGGGGGCGAAAAGTGTAAAGGGGTGGCTGCTGGGGAGGAAAAATCTTACCAAATTTACCGGGGGGCGTGCTTACTTTGGAGTTTGGGCACTCAAAGTATCTGAAAAACGCGAAAAATTGTATACGAAATACCGAAAACCCTAACATTTTTATATTCACTTACTTAAACTTTTGTAGCGAAGATGTTGGTTGATGAAAGAGGCCCGAACCCAGGTCAAGCTGTATGAGCGCTGCCCGGCTCCGCCAGGTAAGCGCCGGGGCGGGCGGGCGGGCGCTCGCAATCCCTCCTCGGGAGCTCCGTGCGGGTCTACCCGGATAGCATTGAATATAAATGTAGTCTAGAAGGAACATGCTAAGCAAAAATTTTCTTCGGCGTTGTTGACGTAGTTCGCCTAACCATCGCCAGGGTCGTTGCTATCCCTCCTCCCAGACATGTGATACTCTAGTGGTGAGTTGTGTAACTTCATGTGCGTTTCGCGCCGTTTACCGCGGGGGTTTTTTTTTTTATAAAAAAAAGATGTGTTTCCACGAGCGCAACTGCGCAAATAAAATAATTGTACACAGAATGTTCGGTGGCGGCACGGGCGGTGAAATATACGATGCTTGTGTTCAGTGTATTTATTGAGATATAGAATAATGGATAAAATATCGCACTGTTGCGCGTACAGGGGCTGTTCTACTGTGCCATTACAATGTGGTACGAAACTTTCAATGTTTCGCTTTCCTGTAAAGGAAAAAGAGAGGTAAGTAACAATCTTGCTTGGCTCATTTACCATAATTAATGCAAAGCTTCATAATGTAAGATATAATTTATTGCTAAATATGTGTGTGTACTTTTATGTATTGTACAGCAAGTGTCACTAACATTCGGTTGTTAACAATTTCTTTAATATAAGCACAAGATCCAACGACGCACCTACATATATACAGCACAGACGTCTCTGCTACATTCGCACATAAAATAGATGAACTGGAAATACTAATAATTACGTCGATTTTATTTCCAGCAACGTAATGTGTCAAATCAGTTCGTATCTACGATTCTACTATAAACGGGGTATTATTCTGTCACAGTAAAAAATTAAAACTGTTTTTACAATACATTTTTCGAGCGTATTACATTGTGGCAACAAACTATTGTAGTGAACGTCATTCATATTTCATTCATTTTAACTATCTGCTAGTGCAATGCCCGAGCCATACGTTGCACCGTGAAAGTGCTAAAATGTTTGTGTATTGGCTGTGCGTCCATATAACAGCAAATGTAAATAATTGTGTAGCTTAATCTAAATACATATATTATGCGAAATTATTTATTCATCAGTTCTTTCTTTGCAATTTTGTATGTTTGTCATATGTTGCTGTACGTGAAGTTAAGACGATTTATGTAAAGTTTATTACCGCTAATTTTCATTAATTAAAAAAAAAAACCTTATTGCAACGCAAATGGTTCATTGGTTGCTGTCCCGTACAGCGTTGCGAGTTTTAGCCAGTACGGCCAGCATGTGGCTCGTGACTTTTTCCCTAATCCTTGCTGGTCAAAGGTTGTTATTAGTCAGGGCCGCGGTCATTTTACAATATTGTGCGACGCTGCGACAGTCGCACATTAGTTGCCGTCGATCCAATTTTACAATAGTGCGACATGTTGCGTTTACACGCTTTTACCGCCGTCTCTCGTGAGAAACAGCAATGAAATTAACAAATGAAAAGTCAAGGATTTGCCACGCTTGTATGTCTTCCGTGTTTAATTCTGCTGTTTGAACACCACACAACCATATCGAACTTATGATGCGTACAAATACAATTTAAGTAATTCAATTTCTTTTACGACGTATGCGTTTGTACGTTTTTGAAAGGTTAAAATGCGTTAAGAAGTATACAGCATGCAAACAATGTTTACACAATTTGTACCACAAATTATTATGGCGTTCGTTGATGTGTAGGTTAATAATATAATACTTGCTTTAATAGTTACCAAGTTAATGGGGATCCAAGCACTACAATTCAACGGTGATTCGCGTTAGGAGTCCAGCACCCTTGCCGACTGATCTATATTACGCAATAAGACAAATATACGATACAAATTTAGCTCTGTTTAATTTCGGCATTGATCATATTCAGTGGTTTCGATATCACATACTTACCTAGTATGATTCCGTATTATTGCTTTAAAATATTTTTTTAAGTGTTTTAAGCTATTCATACTTTCATCACGTAACTTTGACATTGAAAGTTATTTCTCAAGAGCATGCATTGTAAAAATTTGGGGATAGTCACTCGACAATTGTGAAGAAATATTTCCAAACCTTTTATGGGAAAGAGATTTTTTCCTGACATGTTATGTATTAC
Source organism: Dryococelus australis (assembly GCA_029891345.1). Lineage (NCBI taxonomy): Eukaryota > Metazoa > Arthropoda > Insecta > Phasmatodea > Phasmatidae > Dryococelus > Dryococelus australis. Next base: position 317,709,864 of record CM056994.1, read on the forward strand.
TAACGCAGTTTACGATAGAATTTCCTCACACAGCAGTAAAATTTCATGTCCATGTAGGTCTTTCTGAAAATTACCTTTCTACGTGCGTAAAACACATCTGCGCATCTGCTGACCATCATCAAGTAACAATACCCGTGTAGGTATAATAACATGGTAAATCGTATCATATTTGAAGGTTTATTGGAGAAACTGAGTTATTTTTTCTTACTTTAGTCAGTTTGTTTAGTACTGCACGTTTAAAATTCGTATTATTCTTATGAACTTGACAGCAGTGTAGTGAAGACACTTGAGTGGTGCTGCAAGAGTCCGCGTCAGAATATGGAATCTGCTGGTTACTTGTTTTTATGTTTTCAAAATCGTGATATACAATACTGATAATAACGTTTTTGTTTTCCAAATAACAGTGAAAAATTTTTTTTTCCTTACTGGCGTATAATTTACGTTTGTAATATTCCATTACTTGTCGTGGAATGTACCTCTATTTTCCGTGCAAATTTACCGCTCATTTGAACGGTAATTTTCCCTTACGTATAAGTGTAATTTACCTAAAAAAATGTTTCACAATGTATGACTTTTACATAATCATATACGGTGCGAGATTGTTGCCCGAGTGTCCGCCATGTTGTCTGCTTGAGGTCGCGGATATAGAAGAAATTATATAATGTCCTACTACGTTTTCTGCGTTGGAAATTCGTAAGAAAACGCTTACACTCAGAGACAAATCCTGCGGATGGGTACTGAAAGTCACACGGGAGCAGAAAATTGGTATGAAAATGGGTGTGAAAAATGTTACGGAATTGGGCATCGTATGAGGCCAGCTTAATCAACTGTCTCCTATTAGCAAATGTAAAACATATGTACAAGATATTGATTTCTATCTTGCCTTCAAATCCGCAAAATTCCATGTCCCTAGTTATGGTAGGCCCTACTCTAATTTTATAGATGGAGATGTACGGGAAGATGTCTTCCTTGTCTACTTAAAAATATGTTTTTCTGGCTATTCAACATGTATATAAATATATACATATTTCAAACATAATATATTTTCAATTGCCACATGGCTACATGGCAAGGTTTACATTACATAGGCCTACACGTCTTACAAAGGCTGTTCACGATAACGTAACCACTTTTGAAATCAACCTTACGAAAATATCACTACCCCTATCTGCATATATTTTAACGGACGCAGTGAGTGACATGCGCCCAGTAAAGTTAGTAATGATGGAGGGGAAAGTAGTTCCATATATTAACGTCGAATAAAATAGATAATCATTTGTGATAATTTAAATTATTTATCTCGCTTCCTGTACTTTTTATTTCATCTACGCGCAGAAATGAGCAGATTTGCACAATATTTATTTTTCTAATAATTTCACCGTTTCACTTGACCGACGCATGAGTAAAGTGATGAGGCCCATGGCAATGTTAATTTTACGTAAGGCGGAAGAACACAGCGTGCACACAAGTAGCTCTTAATCAGGGCATACAAAAGTGCTCGTTTTACTGTGAACAGCCTATACGAAATACGACAAACTTAAGTATGCAGAAATGACATAGTCAGTTTATTATATAAATAAAAACATTGCTGAGCAAAATGTCCAAATGTTACCTTCTGATGGCGAACCCCTCTGTAGCGTCATTCTACCATACAATTCGGCTTTGAAGACTTCGCTCTTCAAAGGCAACCAAATCTCACCCACTTTACTAAAGAATATACAGAAAGCTCTTCGAATTACAGCCACGTAGGTTATTTAAGTTATTGGGTAGTAAAAATAATTATATTAGCCTATAGTCAAAGGTTTTATATTTTACACACCATGTATTTTTCTGTCCATATAGGTGCTTGGAATAGATGTTACGTTCTGGCAACGATAGTCTTCTGAAACTTGACGATGGAAAACTTAGGAACAAATTCTTATGCGCTAGCCATTTTTCAAAATAACATTTTAAAAATTAGCAAAGGAATTCTTTGAATTGGTTTGCCGTACGTTTGACGTATGAAGAACCGAACTAATTTTCAGTGCAGAAGTCAACGCATATCAACGAAGGTTCTCCTTCATCCTTGTCAGAAAGACAGAATGGAACTCTGCAAATACTTGAAGAGACACTTAATAAAGAGAATTTAAATTCACCGCTGCCATCAATACAAACAACAGATGAGAACAACAGCTCGTCTGTGCAAGTCCTGAAGGATGAGAAGATCAGCGACGACAAATCCCGGAAAGTAGAACTGCGCATAAAATTGTACGCCACAGCAACCCTCTTAAATCGGAAACGAAGCCTGACGAACTCTTAGAGAAAAAGGAAATCGAGGTTGTCGGTAACATATCTTCTACTACAAATCAATGAACACGTCACGGGAAGTCCTTTCACTTTCTTCAAGATTCAGATCAATCACACGAAGAAAGTGCTCTGGGAAGATGATGAGAGACAATTGCCAATGAGAATTTTTTATCGATCACCTTCACTGTACAGGAATTTGTTGAATCAGGGCTTTAAGCTTCCAAGCGAAAAAAAAAAAAGAAAACTGTACGAATGTGGGTCAATGTAATGAACATAAAACCAGGAATTTCACGAGAGGTTTAAAACAAAATGAAACTGAAAGTACAGTGTATGTTGGAACACGAGAAGGAAAGTGTTCTTTTATTTGATGAAACGGCAATTAAAAAGTGGTCAATTATGATATTAAAAATGATATGGAAGAAAGTCGGCAAGATTTAGGACAACTAGGTAGAAGTAATGACCTTGCTTCACAAGCACTCGTGTTCATGGCCAGAGGCTTAATTTATTTCTGGAAAATTCCATTTGCATATTTTCTATCAAGCGGCACAGTGAAACATGTAGAACTAATGCTGATATTGGATTTAGTTTTAGAATCACTGCTTGAAATTGGATTACATGTAAGCGCTACGGTTTGTTATCCAGGTGCATCGAACCACTTCAATGTGTAGGGGTTACCGAAGATCAACCGTACTTTATATTCAGGGAACAAAAAATATACGTATTGTATGATCCACCACACCTTCTGAAGTGCGTGAGAAATAATTTGATGGCAAGTGATTTTATAGTTAATGATGAAATAGTAACTTGGAGGGCTACTGAAAATCTAGCAAGCAGTAATTCTCTATCACAAATTGCGAGAGCAGTTCCAAAGTTGAGTGAAACACACATCAATACCAGTAACTTTGAAAATCTAAGTGTAAAATTAGCTGCGCAAGTGTTCAGCCACTCGGTTTATACAGCACTGATGACACATTCAGAAACTGCTGAATGTGTAAATCCCAAAGAAACAGTAGCCACCGCTAGATTTGTTCGTATGATGAACGACCTATTCGATAATTTAAATAGTAAATACACTACTGACCCAAATTCTCAAAGAAAACCACTGTCAGATTAAAATTTAGAAAGTTAAGAAAATTTAAATAGGTCACTAAATGGGCTCGCAGGCTGAAAAATTGCAAGTAAGAAAAAACATTGCCACCTACAATTAGCACCTTTCAGTTGACCATTAAGAGAGTTCTGCTGCAGTGGAGGGATCTTAAAGAAGAGGGCATAAGTTTTCTGTTGATCAAGGTTACAACAGGACCCACTTGAAAAATCTATTTTCTGTAATTCGCCAGAGATGTTGGCCATGGTTCTAATCCATCTGCTCTGCAATTCAGAATAAATCTGCAGCACAACATGTCTGTTAGACTATCGCTTCCACCTTCCTCCGCCAATTGTGAGCCCAATGATACCGAAACAATAGTTCTACCCGAACTGAAAAAAAAACAACAGCACTAACTCCTGAAATAAATAATGGCATACAAGAGGAGTTTCACGACTTACAACCACACCACGGTAAATAAATTGCAAATTATTTTACCTAGTAATGTAATAATTAACTAATGTGATCTACAAGCAAAATCGGCATTCGTGACTTTGTTGGAAATGTCACAGATCTCTGCCCCAGATAGTACCGGACGTTACCGATAGCTTATACTATAAGTTGTGATAAAATTAACTGAACATTAAATTAATCAGTATAATATTTACAATAATTTCAGCGCCTTAAGGAGCATTTAAATAACGTGGACTTCACTCATTTGGTTTAGCTACAAATTACGTTTCACGATAGTCTGTAGACAAATTTAGTCGGACGGTACTAGTGTTTCCTCTAGTTATTAACAGAGTTCGAAAGAGCACTACTTTCTCGACACAGTCAAAAGCCATAATTTTATTTTGCACAGCATAAGTATACCTGATATCGAGCGTTTAAAAATGTTTATTTTAGTGAGAGAATATACTACTTAAGCATATTTTGGTTAAGTAGAAAATAATCACCTGAAGCAGCTAATTGATCATATTGTGCAATTTGTCTTAACAGATAATGTGACTCAAGAACTGTTCGAGAAAATGATTAATTTTATTTCTTTAACTACTGATGATTTGCCATGTTGTTCTACCACAGTGATGGCAGCAACAACACACTGCGGCCAGGACACCAATTCAGGTAAATTTAAAGTTACCTGTGTAAACAACTATGTGCTTTCTTAAATATAAAAATTAATTTACCTTTTTAATAGCACAGCCTATACATTTTTTCAGGGTCAATTGAAACCCTCGCTTCGTCCAATCTACGGAAACCATGCCAAAAAACTTCTGGAGGATAATGCAGTGCATTATTTTGCTGGCTATTCAGCAATGAAATGTCTAAAGAAATTCCACTGTGATTCGTGTAAATTAAAGCTCACTACGTCTTCTACAAATTTAATTCAGAACCACATGATGATTTACTACAAAACGTTAGTGTCCCCAAATTCACGCAATGATGACTGTGTTCGTGAAGGGTACCTGGTTTCCCCTTCAGAGTTCTTACAAAGTGTTGTCCAGTTTCAACTACAATAATATCCAGCTTTCTATCAGAGTATTTGCCACAAGAAAAACTTGTCGCGTTTGATAGAAGAGTATATTTTAAATGTTACCCGTGTTGTTTTTCCTTCGTGGCTGGAGACCTGCAAAAATCACAGAATTTATCTTTTAAAAACACTGTTTAAAGCTCGCATTTTTAATAGCGTGAAGTGAGCTTCTTGGCGTCATCGGGACTCTAAGAGAAGTTATGCGTTTGGAAACTCGAAGGAAAGAAAAAAGCAAAGAAACTACGACATGAGTAAAAGCATACACTGACTTTTTAAGTCAGGTTGCTCGTACAAAAAAAAAAAAGGTACAATAAGTAACAGCATAAGATTTTAGACCTGTAATGATATTGTAAACATTTGTAACGATTACTTGTAATTTCCACATGAATGATAGATTACGACATCTCGTTAACCCATTGTTTAATCATTACAGAACTTGCCGCCAAGGATGTTTCTTGGCGAGCGAGAATATATTTTTGGTAAGATTTTACTATATTTCTCTGCAGGAAACCAATGTGTTATTGCAGTCTGTATTTAAAACGAGCGAAGATGCGTTGATTGATCAAATTTATGTGTATATGGCACCTGCCATTACGTATAAAATACGCATCCAATGACAAGACAATGTTGTAACTAATATTAAATTTTTATATGCATCATGCATATCCTACTGAGTCTAAGCACATGTATAAAGATATTTAGTAATTGATAATTCAGAAAATCTAACATTTGTATATGCTTGTATGTGTATTGATCCTGTAAATACTTTTCATCGTGCTGTTTTGTGAATTTTGTAATATTCAATTATTTCATAATCTAATCTTATCTAATTAAACGTCAACCACAGAACACTTATCACATTTGATATGAGGGAAAAATTTTACATTTCTTCGTAACATAACAAACATGGCGTATCGCAAGGTTTAACCTTATGTCCCTTGCTATTCCTAATCTGTATAAACGAACTAACTACCATTTTATTTGCAGTCTAAAATATATAATGTTATTTGCAGATGATAAAAGAGTCGCGATAAAAGCTAAATCATGTGATAATTTACATGAGAATCACAAGATGTTTTTACAAAACTTGCAAATGTATTTGCAGCAAATAAGCTAGTATTTACTAGAGCAGAAACTTATTATAGGCTGCTCACGGTAAAGTGAGCACTTTTGAAAGTCCTCTCATTTGGAATAATAGTCAATAAACATATTTTATTTCAGCCTTAGACGTTAACTACCGAGTGCGGTAGAAAATAAACCCTGTGTTTATTACTTACACGGCAAACTTTATTTCAAAAGGTGGTTACAGAATGAAAAATGGCTGCGAGGAAAAATTAACTAGGGCGTCAAAAGTGCTCACTTTGCTGTGAACAGCCTAGATTCTTATAACTTACAAAACGATTTCATAGGTACAAATCCAATATTATGGGAACAGTCTTGTAGGGACTCGGGCAACAAAGTTGGATCATTATTTAAGTTGGCAAAACATATAGAAGTCACGACAAGTGAACTTAAGTTATTAGTAAAGGGCTCAATAAAACAGATAAATGTTAAATATTTTCATCATATTCTAACGTAGTGGAAACTCGACTAATAGCAATCAAGTTTTCCTTATTCAAAACAAGCCATGAGAATCATATAGAACAGGAATAGCAGAAAACTATGCACACAACTATTTAAAAAAAAAAAAAAAAAAAAAAAAAATCCAACATTTACGTGATGTGTGTATGTAAACGCAACACTTTAAACTTGGAACACAGCAAATTTTTATCATTCCCCTCGGTACATTCTGTGATTGAAGTTTTTATTAAGTACTCTAATTTAAAAGTGGACGTGATTGATAAATTATGACACTGATGTAATATATTATCAGGATATCTCGTTTACATAGTGTTCTTTGTATCGAAACACTCTGTTTTTTTTTTAATCAATGTATGTATTTGTGTCATGTAAAAACATAGGACTACAGCGTTATGTTGGTAGGCATAATATTGAACTCAAATTTAATATGCAAATCTGTGTTCGTTATGCGCATGAATTTTTTTATCTTATATAGTGCTGCATGTATACAACTGTACTGGCGTGCTCCATACCCATATTCCTGCTGTCCTCGAGGTACTGAGTGAGATAAATGAAGTAATAACAAAATAAGAAAAACACAGTATAATCCTGTAATGCCAGATCCCAGATACTTTTGCAGTGTAAGAATATGTAACTAATTTATTCATTGGCTATCGATTAAAAATTGTTTTAATTTACTTGCTGACTTCGACTAATACAAAAATACCGCCAGCATTACAACAAATTGCTCGCGGTATCGTAAACATATGTACTTAAAGCCACGAAGGACTTGCAAGCGACTTGTTAATTTTTTGACACAGTGAAGTAAATGTGGATTGAAAAGTATAACATAAGCCAGTATATTGTGTCCAAGCAAAAATGACACAAGTTTGTCTCTCGTGTTTTATGTTTGCGTGCGCTCATGCAACTGCTGCACCTGTTCCGTGACAGGCTGCAAGCTGCCGGAAGAGTCGGTCACTATCCATCGTTTGTCTCGATCGGAAAGCGAAGGGACAGCCATGGCCCCAGACGGCCTTGGAATGGCCTTGGCGAGCGCTTCTAATACTCTTCCCACACTCCCTTCATCCAGGGTTACACATACACTCCACGCGCGCGCACACGCCCTTGCAAAGTGGCAAGCGACGAGAATGGTGGAAAGACCGCCGGTTTTACATCACTGGGACGCTACTCCCTCAGCGCGGGGGTGGATAGGTCCCTTGTGAGGGACCTTGGCCACCCAGACAGTTCTCAGTTAGCTTGTGGAGGCTAACCCCTCCCCCCTCCTCACCCATCATAAATACTTAATGCTGCAAAGCTAGCATTCTTGTACAGGATTCCCAAGGTAGCGCCTGGGAGCTGTTTCCATAGCTGTATTTTACTCTCTTTTTCCCTGCCTGTACGGGATAAAATACAGTGGTGAAGTTATTTGAATTAATCAGTGCGGAATTTTAAAGTTCAGGACTTGGTGGAAAGAACAGCATGACGATAGTGTTGTAGTAGTCCTATCCGCCGCTACGCACCGCCACCGATGAGCACCACTGTGACCTCTGCCATCTCTTGTCCGTTAGGCCAACTAATTCAACCCCAGCCAATTTCCATGACAGAATCCAGCCATTTGGATGTTCCTTCTAGGGTACATATATATTCAATGCCGATAAACAGGCGAAAGTCTTAGGGGTTTTCTCCAGCAGACATGCGACCGGTCGAAATCCCGGGAAAGCGTGTAACTTCTCTGGCAGGCGAGGAGAGTTCCTTTCACAGTCAAGGGTGGGCGAGCGGGTCCCTTGGTCACAAAGCCCCGTCGCGACAGGTCCCATTAGGGGCTGGTGGACGAGCAGCGGGTGCCCTTGACCTAGGCACTGCGGACCGGTTCACAATTGAGACGATACACCCATGCACTGGAGGGAAGGTGTTACCTCCATGGAGTCACATGAGCAAATGAGCTCCAGTAGGTGCTCAAAAATATATACAAATTTCACATACTTATTTCAACACAGTCAAGTACAAAACATCCCAAAACACTATCAAATAAAATTTTCTCCTAACATTTCCATGTTAAACAAACACAAGTGTATTCACAATATATTTACAACATTTTTTAACACTAGCAAATATAGCATGTTATACAAATTCTTTCGAAAATACAGGTAGATCCAAAACTTTACGTACAACAATTACACCTTGCTCCGAAACAGCTACAGGATAACACAAAACATTTTAACACTATCAAATACAACATTTTTTCTTTAAAACAAATATTTTTTATAAACTGTTAGCAACTTCCGTGAACAACCTTTTCATGCATTTTCTTGAAATTGGATCCTGATCCCCTTCTTGACCTCTGCCCTCAAGGAGTGAGTGTTTCTTATGCCCTGGTTTTGATCTGTCTGTTTCACACTAACATCTTTACAAGCAGGGGTGTGTAAAACAATGCTTTCAACCAAATCAAGTTAGGATTCAACATAATGAAAGTATACATCTTCAATACTAGATGAAAGAGGTGTGTTTGAAGTCATATGAAGCACTGGACATTTCTTATTGTCACCGAACTGTATGAGTTCGTGACTCTTTCCATCTCCTAGAGGAAAGTAAATTACTTTAAAATGAGAAATATCGCAGGTGTTCGTAAATCCTCGCAAAATTCCCTGACACCATAAGGCGTAAGTTACATCGGACTTTGCTGGTTTGACACTGACATAATGATTAGCAGGATGAAAATACGTAATGTTGCTACTATGACATCCAACACTTCACTGAGAAGATTTAGCAAGGAACAATGTATGTATATTGATAAATTGTAACATTTTGATGAATCACATTCAGTATGAGACGTGTAACCAAACTTGTTTTTGCTATAATGATATAATGTATGAAGATTATTATCACATTCTTCGAAATACTGGTAAGGCAAAATCGTGTCTGTATTATAAACAAGATGTTTCAAACGTTTTTCTTCCTCACAATATGAAATTACAATGCATTCGCCCTTACATTTATGCTTACGGTGTACTACATGAGGTCTATACTGGTTTACAAGACATTCAGAACTGTTACAGTTAGTTAAAGTAGCATCATAAGTATTTGGTTTACTATGTGCTGACAAAGCTTGAGAGAAATACGTACATTTGAAATGAATGTCTGACTCACACATTTCCTTTACAACAAAATGTGAATATAATAAGCTGTAAGTTACAGAATGCAAACCTTTAGTACGAAATGCATACTTGTATTTCTTTGGACACAATGGGAACATTTAGATCATTATTCTGAATTAGCCACTTCACATGCATATAAATTGCACATCGACGGAAAAACTAATCCTCCTTGTTTGGAAAATAAAGTTGTGGATGTCCCCACCGCAGGTCTCCTTCCAACGAGCAGTGATTCCCTGTTGAGGTATGGTGAGCTGGTAGTCGATTAGTCCGTATCTCCGTTCATCTTCTATTTCCTCGCTAAGACTGGCAATCATCAAATCTTCTAAGGTTGATGGCAAGTCACTGTCGGGGCGAAGATATCTCACAGCACAATCGTTACATGCTATTCCTTCACCAAAGCGAATGTCGAGACTGTTGTCGAAAATGTAGCACCAATGTTCTATATCGTTGCAGACATGAACTTGTAGAAGGCCATCATACGGTTTAAAGAGCACTCTTCTGTATCCAATTTGTAGGACCTCGTATACGTTTGTAGGATTGAAGATCCTAGCCATGACTTGCGATTTTATACTAAGCACACTCCTTTATAAAGTCTGTCAGATGTTCTTGCTTCGAAAATCATTGCATTCCCACATGCCACAGGGTGGAGTTAATTCTTGGTCACCGATGTACGTATAATGTTGCTTGTTGTTGCATTGTTCTGCCCAAACTGTAGTAAGAGAACAGCAACTACACTCCTTCTGCATAATGTATTTGATCTTCTTGTAGGACTTGTATTTGGTGATGTATCCACTGTGAGCTTCAAATTACAGTTTACCTTCGTTACAAGGTAGCTTGCTGTCAGGACGTAAATTATATAAAGGACAATCACTTCGCCCATAACATATGTCAAACACTTTAAACGCTTCTGTCGGACTGATTAACAAGAAACGCCAATGTTCGCCTCCATTGCACATCTGTATCTGTAGTGGACTATCTTCATCTTCAATTCGAAACCACACTCACCTGAATCCTGGAGTAACACTAACATTCTGAAGTGATGAGTCGAACCTCTCCATATTAACTGAATCTCTGCTGTACGATTCTCTCTCTTTATATAGACGGATATTATTCCAGTTAAATTAGTTCTTCAACGACAAGTTTTTTTAGATCAAATTTACACACACAAACAATACTGTTCTAAACCTCACAGTCCCACATTCCGCATGGTGCTATTAAAAAAGTCTGCTACTACCTTGTTTTTGCGTGATGTGTTCCTTATTATTACATGTTTCAGTTCATAAGGTCATGGTGGTGTCGCAAAATTCTCTAATCAATTTATATTTGATTTGATGAAAACCTGGTTCTTTGGTTATTTCGGTACTGCGATTTTTTAAGCACAGGTCCCGAAAGAACAGAGCAGTTCGCTGACGGGCCTCATATTAAAAACAGGACAGTCTTCTTCTTCATCACACAGCACTCGTTTTCTTGCGAAATTCCAATGTTCATTTCCGTTGCACATCTGTGTTTGAAAGTATATGTTGCCTAGAGACTGTAACCATACTTTCTTATGTTCTCTAAAAATAGTTGAGTTCATTTTCTCATGATCCAACTTCTCCATTTTTTTCGAAATCTTACGCTATGTGGAACAAACCGTTTTTGGAAAAATTCATATCTTTATACGTAGGTAGGACGTTGGTACAAATATTCTCTCAAAGCTTTGCTTTTACATTGGGAGCAGAATGTTATTTCCTCACAGTGATTTGTATTATAGCGATTGACAATTGATTTAATACTCGAACAGTCATGGTATTTTCTTATATTTATTACTTCTGCATTTGTTAAAGTTTTTAAAATTTCCTTATGTCTTGTTCCAAGCACGTATATGGTAAGTCTTCGAGTAACGCATGATTTCATATTGAAAACGTATTTTGTAAGCTATGTCACCAGAGTCCCATTTCAGGTTATGTATCTCGTAAGTCTGTTCCCGAAACATCATTTTAATTTCAGGATCACTTTAGCCACTGGGCCACTGCGGCTCTTCTTGGGATCTTTCTATCCGTTGAGCTGCTGTAACACCTCTTGGAATCGCTCTAGCCACTGGGCCACTGTGGCCCCACTTAGGATCGCTTTAGCCACTGGGACACTGCGGCCCCACAATTTAATATAGCTCATGTTTTATGAAAAAAATTGTGGAATGTTTTTTTTCCCCAAATTACCGGAAAGAGTGAACACAAATTATGTTAGCATTTTAAATCTCTCCTCTTTATGGGGTTAAATAATTCAAGATATATAATAAAATTTTGTATTCCAAGGGAGTGTTAGTTTTAAAGAACAAATATTAGATATCGATAATAGTGTTTTTTTATATAATTGTTCAGAAGGAAAAAGTTACTAGTAAATAAAAGTTGGCTATAACTTATGTGTGTCAGATTGATAAGTACAGTGTATTTTCCTTATAACTTCCAACAGCTTACTCATATTGGGGCATTTTTCAGCTTTTTTTTTTTTTTTTTTTTTCAAGTTATTGATCTTGCGGTGTTTTGGGCTGGTTTGCATTGCCCCCTTTTTGAGTCCTTTAGTACAAGGGCGTGACAAACTGTTATTTACAGCTTTAAATTATCTGTCTCCGCTATTACTATTTTTATTTAACAGTGAGCGCAGAATTTAATGTCTATTTCAAATCAAATTAAAGCCCTTCCTAATTGTCTCTGTCTGGTTACAGTAAATTAACTCATACTCACCATTAACACATGTCCAGTCTATTTGTTGCCACCATTTGTAATGTCTTTCACTCACGCATCTAGTCCAATAGTCCAGTCTGCCAGCCGCACTCTTAATTGCCTGATACTTGCAGTTGCAGATTTTCCTTCCGCTGGTCACTTCTCCCGCTGCTCGTCTTTTTCGCTCGGAACTCAGCCACTCATTCACACATCAACTCCACTCAACTCAACTCAACTACTGGCTCGGGGGCATGTCACGCCTTTATATCGTTCGCCCTTACTATCTGGAAGGGTCGACGCACTCCGAGTAGTACTGAGAGAACAAGGTCAGGAATCCATAACATTCTTCAGCTAATCGTAGAAATCAATATAACCAAGGTCTGCAGCGTACGCCAGAAAAAATATTATATTGTCGGTTCGCTGTTTGTAACTGATATGTGGTTCCCTCACCTGCCATTCAAAAAATTCCTTTTGACGTGCTGCCTTGGTACCATCACTACTCTGTCCTTCTCTTTCACCCGCTCGCACCGGATGGGCCAAGGTCAGCAGTGCAGACCAGCGACACGTAAAATATCCTATGTGCACACGTGCAGTCTTCATTCGGCTATTGGCCGCTTGCCTTTGTGTGAAGAATGTCTTACGTGGGTGAGCCAATCAGAATTATGTTTCTCCAATACTGACCAAAGTGGTTTTGAACTAAAGTGCTTTGGAACACAACTTGTCCTGAAATCTTTTCGCGAAAAACAGGTGCCCATACTTGTGATCAAACAAAATCCTGAGTAGAAAAGTGATGTACTGGAATTAAATCTAACATTTGTGACAGCTGATGTTTAAATTGATCTACGTTCATTAAAAATAATAAAACGCATCCCGAGAAGTTGCATTGCTGGCAAGCAAACAACTACACCACGTCAAATTTCGTAGCTGTTTTTATATAGAACCGTTCATATAAGAGAGTTACACCGAGGCGAACTTATTTATGCAAATTTAAATGGTAAATATTATTATTCAAAAGATTTTGATCTCGACTGGTTCGAAAGCCTTGTAAAATATTAATAAGTTATTACGATAATATTTAACATCATTGAGTGGTTAAACAATAAGAAAACCGTGAATTTAATATCGCCATTTTTAATAATCAAATCAAAATTATAGTAATGAGCTCGAAATGAAAAAAATGTCGTATTGCTGTATGTCCAGACGTAAAGGTTTCATTCAGCTAACTCAAATTTCCTACAAAAATAAACTCCATAATCCCAAGACCTCTGGTTAATTTGAAGGAGAAAAAACGTGACCACAAATAGTTGATTTTGATAGACGACCAAGTTTCTGGTATAGAAAATAGTCCATCACTTGGTAAAATATAAATAATTCTTGGTGTCCGACTGAGTACAGCCATCAACCGGAATATAAAAAAAAAACCTTACGAGTGTTATTTACTGTATCACATAGTGTACTATTTATTCTTCGTCAAATCCGGAAACCAGCAGGACATGTTAAAAACATATTATAAAGGAAGCCATTCCAGAATAATAAATTCATGTTATCTTTGATAACATGAAAACGCCAGACACAGAGCAATGCGCACTAGTGTAGACATAATACATATTTTACTAGAGTATTAAGGTAAGCGGCCGCCCTTGCATCTCAGCTTCACCTCTTTTGCAGAAAGTATACATTTCCATGACATAATTTCGAATTCAGAGTAATTACTGGCAACGTATGACTATAGGAAATTCACGTTTTACGAGTTTTTTAATATTTTTGTTGGTAATTTTTATCTACTAGTTGCAAAATGTCAGTAATATATTTATATTTTATCAGTAAGTTCCTGATTTTTGCAAGAAATAAATAACACACAGTGAAAATTGGATACAGAAGTACTAAACAACTAGTGAATTGTAAATGTACATTTAATACTCCTATCAGCGAGCGCAATATTTAATGTCAATATCAGTTATAATTAACGTCCTGTCACTGACTTTGTACTAACTACAATCACTTAATCGTTACTTATTAGGTACACATAAAGGCTCAAAATATCCACACCCATATAGAATATTAACATCAGTCCTAATGTCTGTCGCTTGCACATCCAGTTCCACTTTCCGACAGCCCAACCGGTCGATCTCTCCGCCTATTCTCTCGATATTCGTAGACTACCAGCTGGTTACTGCATCGTCGCAGGACTCCAGACTGTCTATACAGAGGGACGCCACGGCTTATATAGCTCAACTGGCCTGACTCAAAGGGTTTTATACAGCCCGAATCGTGCTGAGATGGGAGGGACGATAACCAGAATATTCGCTCCACGACTACCCAAGTCACCCAACCTTCCAACGATAGAGGTTACATCAGTCCCAACAGCACTATCATGGCTTGTGCTAGCGATATTGCGGCTTGTTTGGTAACACTGCCTGCTCCTCTCCGGTTACCGGTGATGGCCTTGGAGCATTGCGCTCCGCACGCCCGAAGGGGGACGGGAAGGGAAATGACGTGGAGCGATTGCATGTGACAATACATTATGGGCTATTCACGGTAAAGTGAGCACTTTTGAATGGTGCGTCATTTGGATTAATGGTCAATAAACATATTTAACTTCCGAGTGCGGTGGAATATACGCTGTGTTTATTACTTGCATGGCGATATTTATTTTTAAAGGTTGTTAAGGGTAAAAATGGCTGAAACGAAAAAGTAACGAGTGCCTCAAAAGTGCTCACTTCACCGTGAACAACCTATACATGTCTTCAGGGGTGTATCCAAGTATGTGAGGGATAGAGGTATTAATGAAAATAAGAGAACTAAATTTAATTTCCATCAGTGAGCATCACTGTTGCTGCCAGGTTCAACTGTTAGCGAGGCTGTCATCTGGCCCTTTTCTCGATTACTTGTATTGGATGACACGACATCCTTGGACACCAGGTTGACAAGTGCCCGTCCTTTCCGCATGATGCACATGACACGCGTGTCACTGCAACACATATCACTCACTTGGTTCTGAATCTCAAACGGTAAAATACCCCCAGGTTAAGCGACCACATTAACACCATTTGTAAGTCATGAACGATCGTATTATTCCGAATTTGTCATTTTCTCTAAGGAATCATCTGGAAGCGTCTTGACTTGGAGTTCACAATAATTCCGTCACTGTGGGCCTCGGTACACGTGCCCCGAGTTCGACAGCCAGGAATAATGCGACACGGGATCCTCGCGTGTGAGAGACATGGCGGACGTTGCCGGTGGCTAACGGGTTATCTCGGCGTATCCTTTCCCCCTACTTTCAATGCCTGCCGGTCGGCGACCTCCATTGTCGAGACCGCACAAGTTTCTAGTAGAATCCCAGGTAAGCCGCGATTTGTGCCGTTTTTAGAAGTGTTGTTACGTCACTAGCCGCACTCGTTCAGCCGGCCTTCATAAAACGTGGGGCGTGTATGGGACCAATCAATTACGTTCATTTCGGCCTGGCCCCCTACTTCATCCTAAGCGCTCAACATGCACGTGTAACTATTCAGGTGAATAAGCCGGTCACGCTTTAGAATTCGGCCGAAGTTCATTTTATTTTAGTTCAGACTTTTGTGAAAGTTGGCACCAATGAAACAACCGAGCACCGAATTTTGGGGAGCAGCAAGCTGACACCCGTCTACCTGGTGCATCAACTGCATCTCCGTTCTGCGCGTTTGAAACCCACTAATATATATATATATATATATATATATTATATATATATATATATATATATATATATATATCAAAACGTTTTTGCTGTTGATTTTTATTTCTGAAAGAACATGCTGAAATTGCCATGGCTGAACGTCACCCAGATGCCACCATTACAATTTGCGTTCGTAGCTCGCCCACGTGCCTCAGGACGGCAAACAAGCTTCGGTCGAGTGGTGCGTGATTGGGGGGGGGGGGGGAGAGGCTGTTAATGTATGTCCGCCGCCAGCCCCAGAGGGGGCGCTGTCCGGTTCTCATCTCCGGGATGTTGTATCAGGCGGCGCCCGCGTGGCCGACGCCGACGCATCCCCTCCTCCTCCTCGCCCCCGCAGATGCCAGGCGACGCCGGTCGCCTCGGCGCCTCCTCGACACTTCAACCGCGGCCCCGGCACACAGACAACCTCCTACGAGCTGCGGCAGCCGACGAGTTGCGCGCAGTCGCCCGTTGTCAACGTGGGCCAGGCAAACAGTCGCCTTCCCACACTCAGAGTGTGGGAAGCACACTCCCACACCCCAGAGGGATTCCCAGGCCCAGTAGAATGCTCCAAAAATAATGTAATCCTATCATTCCAAAATCCTTATGTATATGTTTTTATTTAAATAACCCCGGTAGTACGTGTTCCGTCGGCAGTAGTTTTAAAATAATAATATTTTGTTACAGTAATTTCTAGAATGTTTGTCGGTGTCAGGGTATAGGCTATTCACGGTAAAGTGAGCACTTTTTAAGGCTCTGCTGAATTTTTCTTTGCATTCAAATTCTATCTACCTGTCACTTTTTAGTGTAAACATTGCCGTCAAACTAATAAACACAGTGTATATATTTCACAACTAACACAAGCTGATGTCTGGAGCTGCCATAAAATCTATTTATTTGTTGTTAATTCATTTTGAAAGGGCCTGAAAGAGTGCTCACTTTAACGTGAACAGCCTATACCGCCGCTACCCACTCGGCGGATGCTGGCCCAGGTAAAAGCCTCCATGGTTGGTTTCATGGGGGGTGGACACTGTAGGTGCCGCACCTGGGTACGGGTGGGAGCCACGACCTGACCCAGGCACGTGACTCTTGGCGCTGTAGCTGTGTTCACCCTGGGAAACTCCTCGCGCCTCTCCACCCCGTCAGGTGTATTCTCTCTCAGCTGATATACCTTAATTCATAAAAAAAATAAATAAAATTTTAAATCTTCCTTTTCTATTTTCTTTGATAATAATTGTAACAGGTGAAATTTGAATGAAACACCCTGGACGGCTTCTAGCTGAATAGGGTTAGTAATTTTAAATATTTTTGTCTTGTCAACGTGGACGAGTTCAGGCGAAGACAGTCCGTTCGTTACTGCTTCAATCTTTACTGAGGTTCTACTTCCAGGATATTCCTCCGTCTCACGCAAATAAAGCGTGACCGAGTCTAGAAAATTACATCAAAGGGACAACGCACCGCATTTGTGCTAACTCAGTCTAGTAACATTTTGCATGAGAACTATTTCTTACTAAAGGCTGTTCACGATAAAGTGAGCACTTTTGAAATCAACCTTAGAAAAAAGCCACTGTCCGTGCCTGTATATATTTTAACGGTCGAACTGAGTGGCATTCGCATAGTAAATTTGGCATTGCTGTTTTCGTGAGGTGCCCGTCGTGTGTTTGATGTTTTTGTTGAATTCATGCCTCTGTCGTAGCTTCCAGTGTATCCGGTTCGCGTATTGTGAGATACAGCAGTCTGAATAAGCAGTTTATAGCTATTTTGGAAGGAATGAAACTAATCTTTCCAATGTGCGTGATGTCTTGGATATATCATTCAGTCGCCGTTTGGAATGTGCTTTCTTTTCATAGGTGAACCTACTGGAGGCATGTTTAATAGTATCGTCTAAATACACATTTTTCAAATACGCTACAGCAGATCTCAAGCACCAGATAGTTTATATAACCGCCTTAAATACACATTGTTATTGAGTTACCATTTATAAAGTTGTTTTGAAAGTGCTCTAGTCCAAAAACATTTAAGCTAGTTAGCCACTTTTAATCAAATTATCTTTAAGCGAACCTAAAAAATTAACGAAGTATTATATTATTCTTGGCAAATTTTAATTCCGAAGATATATTTTTATTTTGTTTGTTCTCCCTCGGACATTTTTTAAATCAAATTTCTGTGTGTGTAATATTGTATTGGCTCATCAACTCGTGTAAGAGAAGCATGTCAATACAGATGTGATACTAATTCAACAGCATTTGGTTCTCTGGGTTGTATCTACCTAGTAAATAACCGCACCTTGTTATCATGTTCATTAAGTTATGAACGTACTGTTCGTGTGCCATTGAGGTGAAGTGAAATCGATAATCAAAACAGTGTGTACCGAAAGTGTGGTTTTGGCTGCCTTTACCATTGATTTTCAGTTAATCATATTCGATTACGTGATTGAGAAGATTAATGAAGTTACACATTTGTTAAATTATGCAAGCAGTGACTATGAAAATTTGGAAAAGTTCGTGAGTGCCTTTGAAGAAATAACAGAAAAGAAACAAGGATTTCAGGTGAACTACTTTGTATTGTGCATGTCTCCACCAAAGACGGAGATAAGAATTGAGACATTAAAGGCATCTTTCAGTGACTTCGAAAGATTATACCGTATATTTACGTCGTGAGTATAATTGATGTACAGCCAGGCAGTCGGAGAGAACGAGTCGTGGCGGCCAACCACGAGCAATTTTGCCGCCATTGTCCCTACCAGTTTTTTTCCGGTAACAAGGCGGAATGGACCTCGTTCGCTGAGCTGTTTACGTCAATAGTGCACCAAGATGAGTCCCTAACAAATGTTCAAATGTTACACTACCTCATTGGTTGCCTCAGGTGAGAAGCGAATGATCCCGAGTGTAATTTGCCTCTAATCTCAGAGAACTACGGCGTAATTTGGACACTTCTTGAGAAGAAGTTTAAGAAAATACGTATTTTTGCAACCATACATGTGCAAAATATTCTACATGTACCACCTGTTACCTCTTCACCAGAGTCATTATCACGCTTTGTTAGTGTGGTTAGAGAGAATTTGAATGCCTTGCAGGCTGAAAACTTTCCTATTAAGGAGTGGAGTTTTTTATTATTGTACATTTTACAAGAGAAACTGGAGCCAGCACATTGCGAAACATTCGAGCTTACTGTGGACCAGCCATTACCAACATGTGAGCAATTGCTATCCTTCCTCGATCGTCGGGCAACAGCACATGAAAGTGTTCAGCTGCTCTCTGCTCATAGTTTAGCATCACAACATGATCAGCCAAGCAAAATGCAGTTGAAAGTACAATCATCTTCTACTAAAACAGGTATGAAATCACAATCCTGGCGAGGCACTACATTAGTAGCAGTGGAAAAGGATGAGCAGCGTGTTGTGTGTGATCAACCCAATTTAATTTTACAAACGTGATAAGTTTGTGTCGTTATTTACAGATGACAGGGTGCAACTGGTGAAGGAGAAAAAACTTTGTTATAGTTGCCTAAAGGAAGGTCACACATCACGAATGTGTTTTTGAGTAGAATGTGCAACGGTAAATATAATTCATTGCTTCATTTCACTAATCAAAATAATGATCCTGATCAGATGTGTGCAGAGTCTGAAGATAAGATGCAGGCGCTTCACTCTTCTCACGATAATGAAAAGCAACATATTGTCGTATTGTTACAAACTGCACGTGTGCATGTGCGTGATGGCAGTGGAAACATTCAGACTGTAAGAGTGTTGTTGGATGAGGCCTCGCAGACTTCATTCATCACTGAAGAGTGCGTGCAGAGGTTAGGTTTGCTATGTCACTGTCAAACAGTAGAAGTTGCAGATGTTGGTCAAATCTCAGTGTGTGGTGCCAAAGGTGTCGTGTCATGTTCAATAAGGCCAGTTGACTGCAGGGGAAAAAAATTCTATATAAGAGCTATTGTTCTTAAGAACATAACACACCCCATGCCATATTCAACAATTGCTTTAGAGAGTGTGGCACACCTTGCAGACTTGAAACTAGCAGACACCTCATTCAATGTCCCTGGGCCAATTGATATGCTGTTGTCAGCTGACAAAGTGAGAGAAGCTATGACTGGTGCCAAAATCCCAGGTGACTCTCATGTGTTCCATTCAATATTCTGTTGGGGGGTAACTGGAAATGCCTCCTGTGAATGACATGCAAATCATGTCCCACCTGTGTCATTTCTTATATGAACTAAATTGTATATGGAGCTCAGAAGGTTCTGGGAGATTGAGGAGGTCCCAAGGCTAGAGTTAATGTCACCAGATGAAAAACAATGTGAGGAACATTTTGTCACAACCCATACCAGGGCACCAGCTGGTAGGTACATTCTTCGTCTGTCATTTAGACAGCCTGCTCTTGAATATGGAGACACTCTACAGCAGCCCTTGACCAGATTCAAACATCTTGAAGCAAAATTTTGCAGGATTCCAAAATTGACTCCTGAGTACAAAGCCTTCATGGAAGAGTATGAGGAACTTAGTCACATGACACCATTGATGAGTGTACCAGAATATCAAGCTGCAGGCACTGTGCAAACCAGTGATACTCAGAAGCCTAGTGTTGTGCCAATGCACATTATTCCTCATCATGCAAGGTATAAGGAGACAAGTTCAACAACAAAGGTACGTGTTGTATTCGATGGCTCAGCAAAGACAGCTAATGGTGTCTTATAAAACGACGTACTCAGCACTTTGTAAAAAAAATATCATACGAACCTACCTGAAATCGTCCTCAATTTTCGTGTTTC
This sequence comes from Dryococelus australis, assembly GCA_029891345.1. NCBI lineage: Eukaryota > Metazoa > Arthropoda > Insecta > Phasmatodea > Phasmatidae > Dryococelus > Dryococelus australis. The sequence continues at coordinate 317,730,646 of CM056994.1, forward strand.
GCCTGTCGTCTTCACGGCAGATATCTGTAAAATGTATCGTCAGATTCTCATTCATCAAGACGACCGCAGACATCACTGCATATTGTGGCGACATTCACATGATGAAGACATTCTGATTTATCAATTAAACACAGTTACCTATGGACTGGCCTCCTCTCCATACCAGGCAATAAGGACTGTGCAAACAGTTCGCTTTACGATGAAGGGCATCTGTATCCACTAGCAGCACAAGTGTTATAGCATGACAAATCTGTTCATGATATTGTCAGTGGCGCCGCAACAATTGAAGCAGCCCAAGCTCGCAAGGTAGAGCTTGTATTCCTCCTGGCATTGTGTGACTTTGAGCTATGGAAATGGTCATCGAACAACCTAGATCTTCTAGATAGTGTCCCAGTAGAGCAATGGGAGGTACTGTGTAGCTTTGACCAGCCCTGTCCTGAAGGTACTGGGTTTGCACCGGTGGCTTGAAACTGACGAGTTCACCTAACATGCGAGTGTTACTGATCTTCCCATAACTAAGTGAGGCATATTGTCAACAATTACTACGTTGTTTGATCCATGTGGTTGGATGTCCCCAGTGATTGTCTGGGTGAAGGTACTACTTCAAATACTGTGGACATTAGGGCTGGATTGGGATGAACATGTTCCTGGCAACATTGTTGACAAATGGCTGCTTTTTAAGGGGTCACTGAATTCTTTAGCCAATCTAAGAATTCCGAGGTATGTCTTGGACATTGATTTATCAAATATTCAGTTTCCTGGCTTTTGTGATGCCTCCGAGAAGGTGTATGCTGCTGTACTTTATATTAGGGTAGTAGATGCTAAAGTTGTGGTTTCAGTACACTTGGTAATGTCGAAATCTAAGGTAGCATCTCTAAAAACATTATATATTCCAAGACTTGAGCTTTCTGGGGCCTTGTCATTGGCCAGATTGTGGAGCTATGTATACAAGTTGTATGTGAACATGATAATAGTTGTTTCTCTCGTCATGTGGACAGATTATACTACTGTCCTCTCATGGCTTAAGTCTTCTCCTCATAAGTTCAAGTCATTTGTGGCAAACAAAGTGTCAGAAGTTCAAACATTGGTGGCTCCAAGTGCATGACGATATGTGCCGTCTGCAGACAACCCAGCAGATTTGGCATCAAAGGGTTCACTCCCAGACCAGTTGGTGAACAGTACCTTGTGGTTACATGGCCCTGACTAGCTGAAGGACTGTGAAGGAAATTAGCCTGCAGATCGAGTTACAGTGTTTAGTGAAGTGGTGGAATCATGCGAGCATAAACCAGTGCAGGCATGTGTTCTAGTTGCTGAATCTAACCAGGAGGGTGGTGTAAAGTTGTTAGAGTCCTTTTCTTCCTTCTCATACCTGAAAAGCCAGTGGGGATCCTTATAAATAACCACAGTGGGGGTTCGGAATGGCAGGTTCTCCATGGCCTCTTTACCCAATCCCCGCAGTGGTGTGCCGTTTATATGCGACATAGATGCTATGAAGGTAAGTCGTACCGTGTAACTTGGGTCCGCCCAACAACTGTGCTGGAGCGATGCCGCAGTGCCACGCGCTGCTGAGAAACTAATTCCCTCCACTACCTCAAGTGCTCGTCACGTGACTGTCCTATGACAGTGAGGTCTGCGCATGTTGTTTTGTTCCTTGTCCCACTGTAGTAGTATGTAATCAAGTATAGGCTGTTCACTGTAAAGTGTGGCACTTTCCACGGACAAGTTCCTTTGCCCTTTCAGCCATTTTTAATTCTTGAACCATCTTTGTTAAATAAATATTGCCATACAAGTAATAAACACAGTCTGTATACTCCACTGCATTAGGAAGTTAACGTCTAAGGCTAAAATAAAATAAATTTATTAACTATTATAACAAATGATAAGGCTTTCAATAATACTCAATTTAATGTGAATTGCTTATACCTGTACAGTTCCTCACAATGACTGATTCGTTTGGAAAACCAATCATGTGATGTTAGTAGTAGGGGCAGAATAGTTATAGATTAAATAGGATTAATTGATGGATTATCGATTTGATTGAAGTGGTTAATACTTAATCCGATTTTAATCCGACCAAAGATTGAAATGGTTAAATTTAATTGGAAGGATTAATTAACAAGGGTTAGTTAAAAGAGTTAATAAAAAGGATTAATTTTTATCCAACCAAATTTTTTAATTTTTATTTATTTTTCTTGATTAATTTTCTTCCTTTCTTTTTGGGTGGGGGGAATCAGGAGCTATGTCCGATGTTGACGGTGTGGTGACCAGAGTTGTGAGTTGCAATGTTATATATAGGTGTAGAGTTGAGTGCAAGAGTGTGCTAAGGCTAATTTTTCTAATTTTGAGGTGTTTGTAGGGATGTTGGTAGTAGATAGTCAATTTTTACGAATATATTTAACACACGAGAGAATTTCAAAGTGTCTAAGCGATTCCTAATACTGGCCTAAATGTAAATGTTATGTTTTTTGGGTGGATATAGCTCGTAGGGCAACTTTGAAAGATGCGATTTACGTGTTAAACGATCTGTTTTCGGAATGCAACTAAACATTAGATAATTTCAGAGTATTGTATGTATGAATAATTTACACACATTGAATCGAAAATTTCAAAGGACTTCGTGAATAATAAGCGGAATTACATGAGACATGAGCTTAGAAATAAAATTTACATGAGAGAGAGAGACAATTTTAAGTATGTGAATAACACAAAAGACAAGTTCAAACTCACTAAATGAAATCCAGTTAGACACTATGAATAAATAACACATTAACACGATTCAACCTGTGAATATGATTTAAACCAGACACAATCACGTACTTGAAATATTAAAATCAGTCCGTTCGAAGTATGAATGAGTAGCACTTACGTCAAGATGTGAGTAGATGGGTATAGCGCGGCTGATAGACAACTATGTTTAAATCACGGTAAAAAGTTATAAATGAAGGGAACTATTTTTTTTAATGTTTATGAAATTTACTGAAATTGTTAACACAAACTGTATTTTTAAACTGTTAGTAATTTTCGTAGACCGAGCTCAGAAAAACACGTAGTGAAATGACTCCAGGAGCTCCCCAAAATCGCACCTCCGTCCATCATGGAGGTCACTTGAAGAATGAGTGAATGTTATGGCGTACAACTGCTTATATACGTGTAGCGCGTTCGGAGGCTAAGCAAATGGGTTGAAATTTACGACTGGCAGAAAATCTACCAAGCTACTTACTATTAATGAGTTATTATCCCTAACAAATTTAATCACGTCTTCCTGGATGTTAAACGTTTCACATTAAATTAAAAAAGAAGCTTACCCCACTGCCATGTTTGAAATTCACAATTTCACTTCCCTGAGAAAAATAAATAAATAATTCACTTGCATTACTTAACGGCATATCCAGATAACTGGTTTACCAATGTGCATAAATGTTCGTACTGTAAGAAGCCATATTTTAAAATAATTAACTTTTAATAAACAGTAAAATTTTCCATTGAAGATTAATGTGAGGTTCGTGTAGAAGCCAACGATATCTCGGTTTAACTATGAAAAATATTAACTTAAAAACGGTAATTGCACATGCTTAATGAGAAAAAATAATCACAATGTATCCAAACAATTTGAGTATACAATATTCCCCGAAAAAAACGATTAAATCAATTACTTATCACAAATACAGTATATCGATCAAAAAAGAAAAATTAGTTAACACACGAAAATGTATATATTCTGATTAAAAAAAGTCTATATTAAATTGCGTACATTATAAAATGAAAATCGTTACTATCACTAGAGATGAAGGTAGGTGCGATGGTCGCCAGTGCGGTAACCCCCTATCGTAAGCTCGTCGGCCGCCTAGTGTGTAGAGGTGCGGTGTTTATGAAGGAGCTGGCAAGTAGCACATCCGTCTCCTCCAAGCGTACATGAGCGACTGAAGATGGCGCCGAGTGGGATAGCTGAGGTCACTTCGCTCTATTCACCCACTCCCCGCAACGCGCCCGTGCGCGCTGCCCCGAGCTGGCTGCGATCGTCGAATGTTTTCGGCACTAAGGCAAGATGGCGACAACTCATTAGTTGCGTCCATCCTAAACTACACTCCCCTACCCAGCAACCCTCAACCCGACTCCACGATAACAGCCAACCCCTACCACCCCTCATCGGCGAGATCCTGGGGGTCGGTCACCCATCTGTGCTCGATTCTCAATTGTCGCAACTGATTCAAGATGGCGTCATCTGCCTACTTGCGCTCCGATCATGTCCTGATCGCTCATAGCCAACCCCCTCCCCCCCTTTTCCAGCACCACTCGTCATCAGAGCTGCTCCAATTTCACAATTAAAAAAACACCCCTCTGCACCCTACCACCCACAGAACCAGCCCTTGTCCGCAGTACGTGTCTTTTCCCGAGACAAAGACAGTCTATCTGCCTAACTGACTCCCTCACCTCGTTCAGCGAAGTTTGGACTCATCCTAACGTGTTAAACTGTCTTATTTGCAGCAAAATATGAATTTCACAAGTCCCGCAGATCAAAATTTATATCCCAGAAATAAAGTTTCTTTAATCTCTGAGATAATCCCCAGATTAAACATTCCAACAAATTTTATATCTTAATCCAAGAAATAAATTTTAATCCAATAAATTTTTTCCAATTTCCAGCAAACTTATTAAAGTTTTTCCAGGAAACTAAGTGTATTTTCCGCACAAACATGTATACTTCCACTAACCAAAGTTTCAAGTATCATGATGAAAGATACAACACATGCATACATATTCAAACTTTCAGTCTGTTTTTAAAAATATGTGTATAACAGAGAAAAATACATACTTGGTGCGTATACTTGTCTATAACACTAAAATTTATTTATAACAAAAGTTTTAGTTCAACACTTCCAATCGATATTTTTAGATACACTCTCTACCATAAAATTTGTATATACTCGAATTTATTTACAAATCGATTTCCCTAGAAAACAAATTTCGATATAATATTACTGAAAATAACACAAGTGAAGGTTGAATTGTCTTCTATCGGAGCTGGAATATATAAATTTCCATTATATTTCAATACATTTAAGTAAAATTTAAAGGAAAATGGTGGCCATTTTGCAATCGTATAACACCTCTTTTAGAATAATACATTCCAACTATCAACAGTTTTTTTGCATCGTAAAGAGATATCCGAGACAAATAAATTTATTCCATACAACTTAAGAATCGACATAACTAATTAGCAGACAAAAGTTAGTGGGAAAAACGAAATTCGTTTTACATACATACATTTAAAACAGAACACCATTATTACAATCACAGCTCAAAATGGTTTACTCAAAAAACTAACCTCCTACTAACACAATCGTTTAGTGAACAAAGTCTTTAAAAATTCCCTATAAAATACTTCTAAACCCATCTCTCCCTTCTACATTCTTGAAGTTAAATTATTATTTATTCATTTTAATCGAATACCAAGTAAAGACGAATTCCATCTAACATATGTAGATTTAATCACATTGTGAATTAGTATGCATACCTGTGCAATTAAGATACAAATATTAGAACGGAATACATTTTATCATCATTAATAAAACCTGATACTGTTTAAAACAGAATATTCATACAGAAACAAGTTAGTTGTCATTCTAACATTGTAAGGTGAACATCTGTTCGGAAATAAACTTTCTCTTCACACCGAAGATTTTCCCATTTAATCTACAATGATGTGAATGGAGACATCACCGAATAAACTACACTACAAATACTGTGGGAAAATTTATACTTTCGTCTACAATGTCCACAGACATGAGAGGAGCGAATGTTTGAAGAATTCATCTCGTACTATTCTTAACTGTGAATTATGTTTTTGCCAGTTCGCGCAAATGGATAACTTGAGTCGTCATGTCAAGATCTGTAAAATAATAATCTTCCTGCTGAGAAGGTAAATGTAATGTCTACACTACATAATACCACAGAAGGAGAGGGAAATAACGAAATTACAAGTAATGACATTGAATTGGATTGTATGAAATCTTCAATAACACGTGAACGTAACGAGTTTCGATATTACCTATTGTAACCAGCTGCGAAGACAAGTGTCGGTAACGATACACCTAGTCTTTTTAAGCAAAGTAAAGTCTATACTTATGATGAAACATCAGGTGAAGACAGTAGTGAGAATGTCAGCGATACTGTTCAAGACATTCATTCAACAAATGCTGTGAAGAAGGCAGATTGCGTCAACAACACCACTTGTTACATATTTTCCGAAGACCCGAATGAACTTGTTAATAACTTAGATATTTATTGCAGTTTAAAAAACACAATGAATATTACGGAATAAACGCGATGGTTTTCATTATAACAACACTTAAGGAACAATGGCACATCGAATTAAACAAACGCCCAAGAAGTATGATAATACATTTTAGCTAACCATATTACTTAACCGAAAAAAGTAATTTTTCAAGTAAACATTGTGTGTTAGGAAAATGTTTGAATTTGAAATATTATGTCTTCCTCAAACCAATTAAGTCGTTAGAATTTGTTTGGAGTGTAAATTAGGTTTGTGGCATAAACAGTTCTATTTGAGGAATAAAAAAGCCTTATTTGAGTACTAAACAAACTTATTTGAGGAATATAGTATGATTTGTGGAATAAAAAAGCCTTATTTGAGTACTAAATAGACATATTTGAGGAATAAAGAATTTTCGAGGAATGAATTTGAAAAATAAAAAACTGAAAAACATCCTATATATAACATATAACCAGTATTAAAATTTTTTGTATCTATGTATGTGAAGTTTCCTATACTTTCTGGTGGTATGATTTTTGCGACCTCCTGTACTTGGTTGTGTTAAAATGTTGTACATAAACAGTTGGATCACTATGTATTTGTATATATTTTGAAACAATTGTCTAATATGTCCTATGTTTTGTAACATTCTGTAGTTTCCTAATTTTGTAAATAAATTAAATGCTTTAAAATGAATCCATTTCTTAAAATTTATTTAACCTATTCCTTATTAAAAGTGAGCTTGTTTTAGTAAGATAAATATTTTCTCCACAAAGAGGGATAAGTTCTGGAAGCGTGCAGTCTAACCGCTTTTCCATTACTACCATTATAATATCCCATCCTGCATAAGGCTTGGTTGATATAAGCTGGGTTCGAGTCTTGGTTAGGTATGATTGTAATCGTGTAAACATAAAAATAATAAAGAACGAATCACTGCTCATTAAACTAATATAATTTTTGTTCTTGTGCGTGAAAAAGGTAGACATGTTCAATTTTATAGATGTTTAAACTTAAATCAATCGTATGTAATATGTACGATTAAACGTTATTAACTATGTAATATATACTCACTTCGAAATTTTAAGTATAGTGTTTACCAATGTCTCAAAAAACAGTTACGTTTAAAGATCTAAGGTCTTAGCAGTGTGGCAGTTTATCTAACATTTTTCCCATTACTACCAACTACATAAACTGAGAGTTCAGAGGTTGGCAGTCCAACAAACCCCTCAGAACGCATTCTGGTTTTATTGTACCCTGGAGACAACAGCGGCACCTAGCTGTTCATAAAGGAAGGGACCTAGGACATCCCCTTCCCTGGAGGGGAGGGGACATTTCAGGTCAACGATTTTTCAACCGTCGAGACTACCATGGTAAAAATGGCTTACTAGCTGTTTGAAATCTCTCGAGCAAAAAAATTTTGTTCTCTACTTGATAAAAAATTAATATTCACTTTGCAAACTCCATTACGCAGGAAAATATAGAGAAATGTATATATATATATATATATATATATATAAAATATATCTTTTTTTTGTCTAACCAAAAACGTTTCATTAGCAAAAATTTATTCCATGTAACATAAAATGTATATATTTTGATTTATTTAATATTCTAACAGTTCCCGATGTAAGTTTAATCAAACACTATGGGTACAAGCGGAAACCATGTTTTTCGAAGTTGGAAAATAGAGATTTCAACCTTATTCGTACTTTTTTACTAATGGGAAAATACATTGGTATTATTACATAACTTGAATTGAATTTTATTTAGAAACTAGTTTAAATTATTATGTTTATCTTCTTCTCCAGACATCATCGCGTTGTATCTTAATCAGGAACTCTTGTAATTTGTGTATATGTAAAATTAAGTATATTTTTAAAAATATTGCTGGACTGTGTTCGTTGTAGACGTAGATTAAAGGCAAGGAGGGACAGAGGTTTTTGCTACCTACCTCTGTGAAGGTTTGAAGGGCTTCGCTTTCAATAGATTCCCCTGGGATGTCACAAAAGTTTGGCAGCAGCCGGTCGTGTCCTGCTCCAACTTTCAAGTTGAATAGCAGGAGTGGACCAAAGTTCTCTCAAGGTACTAACCTGCTGCCTCGTTCATTCCTTCTGCTATGTTTGATTTTCTCCATAGTTTTTTTTTCTGTGTAATATACCCTCAGCTCTTCAAAGTCTATGCAAATATTGTAAGTTAAGAAAAGTACATTTTCTTCTTCATTAAAACAAGCAAGAATTAATCAAATTTAAATACAAGTCATCAGCTTACCAATATTGATAGACATCCACTCATTTATCTTCACTACTATTAAACCATAGCTCACTTTACATAAGATATTATTGAAAAAAGTTAGTGAAATGAGGTATTAAAAATAAATAAAAAATCACACACTATTCATTTTTTAAAACATTTTACTATTAAATATTTACAACTATTTTTTAAACAAACGTTGACACAGTAAACAATATTTTCAATCACAATTTTTATACAAATATATACTTAAATATATAATTTTAACAAAAACAAGAGATTGCAATATACAAGAATCACGTTACAAACTTAATTACCCTACAAGTTTTTCAAAGTAATTATATAAAGACATTTTATGATTTAAACTATTACACATTTACTCAAAGTTCTGTATATTTTAAACGTATTACTACTACTACTACTGTTACTAGAACTAATATTACCACACTACTGTTACTAAAACTAATATTATTACACTACTGTTACTAATACTATTACTAAACTACTGTTACTACTACCACTGTTACAAAATTGTCTGGTACAGATTACAAGATAAAAAATATTTACATAAAAAAGTTAAAATATTAAGAAATAAATTAATCGCTATGCATGTACATTGCTTATGTACAGCACATCACATCAAGAATATTTTCCAGACACACACGTCGAATAATTGGGGTAGAAAACACACTCACACATAGCACTTTGTATTCGTAGATTTTAATTAATGTGTAATCCCACGCTGTGAAATTTCTTCTTATTTGAGAAGAGGTAAAGATGCCAGTAATCTTGTTAGGCAAACAGGGAGCAACAGCATTGCCTCGTGACAGTAGTAGGGCCATGTATGTTCTGCCCCACCTAGCACAAGAGTGGCCTAAGTCTCATTTAGTGCAAGAGTAGGCTAAGTGCCGGATCATGGTATGCAAATTAGATTAATTAATTGTTTGATTAATTATATCGTTAGTTAGATTAATTATTCGATTAATTAAATTGATCAGTCTACTAATTAAACTATTTTCGATACCATACATTTAATTAATTTGATGTAATTATTGATATAAAAGAATGTATATTAATTTATTCATGCCATAAGGGTCATATTGGCGGAGCAGCATCGATGTGTTCAGTGTGAGTTCCTTGGACCAACTGACCAGAGGAGCTGCTTGCAATTGTTTATGTAGGATTTAATGTTGGTGTAAGAGTGGTATAAGTCCCTGTTTTATTTTTTGGTTTCTGGTTGATATGCGAATAATGAGCAGGCGTGGAGAAATTACTGAGGAGTGCAGATACAGGAGAAATGTTTTTGGCGAGGTAAATATTTTTTTAATGAAAAGAGATATTAAAATAGGTTACCGAACGAATAACTCTTCAAATAGCATCAAAGTAACGAACTGTTCTGGCAAATGAAATAGCTACTAATCCTTAACCAAAAAAAATACTCGAAAGAAAATTGTTAAACTGCTCTTGTGCTAGGTGCAGTTTTCCTTAGCAAATCTCCCCTTTAATCACATAACATTGAATCTACAGACACATTTATGCGAGTACCGAATGGAACAAATAAAATTAAACACCCAGCTAACACAATAAAACGAATTACAACTCCCAACACATACTCCAGCTCCCCCTGATAAATATCTCCTCCCAACATATAGTTAAACGTACCAACTTACCCCAAGATTGCGGAGCCTGCCGAGAAGATTGCGGAGCAAGGTGTGGAGCCTGCAGAGCACATTGTGGAACTGATTGTGGAGTAAGGTGTGGAGTGTGTGGAGCATGTTAAGCATATTGTGGAGCAGTTGTAGAGCAAATTGTGGAGCAAGGTGTGGAGCATGATGTGGAGGTGGATGTGAATGTGGAGTTGGAAAACCACTGGTGCAAATTGTATAATGTTTCTTTAAAGTGTTGTGGAGAAAAAAATCAGGTAAATGTATATCTGAAGAATAATAGTGCTTCACAGCAAACTTCAACGTGTTGATTCACAGCCGTAGTAATTTTTAAAGTAAAAATCATTAGTTTGTATTTTCCTTGGAGACTTCTTAAAATTAATATTTCTTGTTTGTTGTCATATATTCACTCTTTAAACTTCCTCTGTGAGACAAGCGACCATTTAGCTAGAATTGTTTCAAACCATTAGCAATAGTATTGCTTATCTCACCATTGTTCGGGTATATTTTGTCAAGATCCTCCCTCATTCCTTTCCTTTTTTCTCAGAGTTTATTCATTCATTTCCCTTTTAATTTTAAATTTTCAGACTTGCTAGGGTTTGTGTTGACATTGTGTAAAAACATTGCTTTTCACCTACAAATTACTCAAAGTCAAAATATTTTTTAAAATGTGACAAAAAGGTACTCAAACTATTACATAACAAGTCACACTATTTCTTTATAGTATTAAAATTTATATAATTTTTTCAAAATTTTTCTTAAAACAATATTGACAAAGATCTACAAATACTTACAACTTTTTACTTCATAGTTAAAACACTAATTCTACAACACTTCATATTTACTAAAAACAAAAATAGTTTATACAACACAATCCTTTAATACTATATACATTAATGAAAATACTTTTAAAAATATTCATACAAACATTCACACACATTCATACAAATTAACAGAGATATTTACAAATACTACAAACTAAAAAAATATATACAAAAATCTCTATGCTCTCATTCCAGGATTAAAAAATAAAATGTATACACTTGCGCACAATGGGCATCCTTGTAATAAAACTAACAAAATCTATACACCTGTGCACAATAAGCGGCCATGAAATAAATTAAGTATGTATAGAAGGCGATATGTGTTATCGTCCTTATAATAAAACAAAAAATTTACACTTTTTACAAATGGTGATACATCTTGTTCATGCGGCAATATGTTTGGAGCGGCTGTCATGTCACATCCGGGATTATGTCTGCCAGGCACACCAACACCTACATTAACTCCACGAACACACACACACTTAGAACTTTGTAGAACGAAATATGTATGAATTGGCATTATGCGATCACATGCTGCGAAGCATTATTCCTAGGTAATATAAAGTAAAACTACAGGATCCGATAGACCTTCAGTAACCAACACCTCATGAGGATCTGGATATGAAGTCATTCTCTCAGTATGACTTGCAACAGCAAAGAAAGCACATATAATGGTGTAATGGAAACACAGTCCCTCAGGACACTACACATTAAAGCATGCTTTCCTATTGGCACTGAACTTGGGGAGCATAGTGTGAGCAGCACCGATGGTGAATACTTTAAACTGCGATATGTGAACATCCATATGCAGAATTAGAAGCAGACTCCAGATGCTACCAGGAGCACTAAATTCCTCAAGCATGCTTGTGAGATAAGGCCTAATTGCCTCATCACAGATCTTACCCACATTGGTTGAATGCAGGATGGGAAGTGGTTTACTTTGAAAGTGAAGTGCCTGCATAGCGCCTTCCTCAGCCGAAAAGGATTTCAAATATTTAACGTTATGCAGACACTAAGCATTATTGGCTGGGGTGATGATGTTAACTCTAACAAAGGGACTCTGCACCTTGTAAAAAACCTTTCAAAATCCATGCCAGACTCTACTTGATCATTACATATCCATGCAACCTTAAGCCTATATGCAAATGCCATGGCCAAAAGTTCAAATGTCAGGTTAGGCAATGAAGCTTCCACTGAGAGGAATCGAAAAACTAATTATTTTCTGCTTCCTTAAGCGAAGTCTCTCTAATTGACTCGAAGTCGGCTGTGAGACGGACGAAGTACTATCCAAATCACTCGAATTTTCCGTGTCAGTTAGAAACAAATTGTCTGCTAGGAGATATACTTTCCTGTGGTTGGGGGAAACGAACATGTTTCGATCTACTGCAGCTGATGGTCTTTCTGGGTGTGAATCAGTGCTCAAATCACTCAAGTATAGATCGTCCAACAAGACATCGAAACGACGATGTTTAGGTGAAACAATAACATGCCGACAGCTTGTGTTAGGTTATCTTTTTGTTTGCAACTTAGATTCAGATTCTGTGTCACTAACGAAAAGATCGCCCAACAAACTGGCAACACTTTGATGTTTATCCTCACTCATTGTACCAGAATAAAGTTTTTTGTTTCCCAGTAGAGTAATTTCAACACCACAGAAAATATTATGGGCTCTGTAGTGCTGAAAGAAAACAATAGATATTATTATAATGTCTCAAAACGAAGTTGTGTTGTAAGTGTAAGTAAATATTGTATTAATGTTACAAAATTTTTTAACATTTACTTTAAAATGTCTTATAAAAACATGTTTTCCAAACAAATGTAATTTTTATGAGAAATGTCATTTCTATTTTTGAAAACAAGTCAGCTATGTGTTTGCAACGAATTAAATATTTTTATTTTAAATATAAAAAATGATTTCTTTAAGACAATACTGTATATATCAAATAAAAAATGAATACTGTGAGGGAAATCGCAACTGTTACTACACATTTACATCACTTTCTTATAAACTTACCTAAATTTTTAAACATCCTTAAAAAATTACTTAAATAAAAAAATTCTTAAAATTGCTTAAATCTTAGACATTTTATAGTTGTAAAATTAAATAACCTAGTTAAAAATACTTTAAATTAAATTATACATGCCCACAACCACCCCATCACATACATTTCACATTCATTAGAAGTACTCAGCTCCATTTATCCATCACACAGACGTCCTTCACTGAAACAACACATTCAGAATTGAGAGTCAGGCAGGGTTTTGTGCCCTCCAGACATGCTTGGTATAGCCTGACTTAGTTACTTCTTTGTTTTTCTGAATTCCATAATTCACACCCAAACACACAACAGCCCATCCTTAAAACAAGAATAAAATATTTTCTACCAGAGTACTTGGTCATGTATTCCAAACGAATTTCCACATAGTTTGTGAACATTTAAACAGTGGAGAGAGGCTACAGGTGAGTGTTATTGATACGTATCCTTATTCCAATAGACACAAGTGTGCATCTACAAGCAGTGTACCTCCCCCATCAGCTCTGTTAAAGACACTCACACTACATGAAAAATTACATGTGGAATTAAAAATTCACATAACATTTCCCCTACTTAAAACTGCTTAGAAATAAATGCCCATACCACCCCATCACATACATAACACATTCGTTAGAGTTACTCAAGGCTCATTCATCCATCACACAGACATAATTCACTGAAATGACACATTCAGAATTGAGAGCCAGGCAGGCCTTTGTACCCTCTAGATATGCTTGGCATAGCCTGGCTTAGGTCTATCATTTTTTCTCAATTCTGTAATTCATACTCATAATCACAACCCAAACCCACCCTTAAAACTACCTAACCCAATTTTTTTTATAAGATTACTTGGTCATGTATTCCAAATATATTTTCACATAGTTTGCAAATATTTAAGCAATGAAGAGAAGCTGTAGGTGAGTGTCATTTACACGTATCCCTATTCCAATAGACACATGTGCATCTACTAGCAGTCTACCTCTCCCCACAGTTCTGTTAAAGACACTCAAACTACATGAAAAATTACACCTGGAATTAAATTCTCACAACATTTCCCCAGCACTCGCATTTACCTAACCAAAATTTTCTCAGAGTACTTGGCCATACATTCTAGATGCTTTTTCAGATAGTTTACGAATATTTACATAGAGAAGAGAATCTGAAGGTGAGTGTTATTGATGTGTCTCCCTATTACAGTAAGAGCAAGTATGCTTAAACTGGTGGTCTACCCCTTCTCTCAACCATCATCTAAAAAAAACTCAACACTATGCCAAAATATTACATCTAGAACTAAAATTCACATAACTTTTTCCTTACATGTATGCATTTTGAAGATTACTTAATAATATATAAAGCTAACATAATTATAAACATTTTATGAAAATCCAAATATAATTTAACCAATTAGATAGAAAAAGTGGTTAAATTTTAAGCAAATTCTTAAAAAAAAACTCGAATAATAATTAATCAAACTTAAGATAATCATAAGAAAGCAAAAATTTAGTAAAACATTTAAGAATTTCCAAAATATCGTTAAAAGTTTTATAATTGGAGAAGTATTTACAAAAAAACTAAGAAGTCAGGAACTAAATATCGAAATATCCGAAAAAAAGTAGTTTATTAAAATATCTATAGAAATTTTTTTTTAAAAGTCGAAGAAATTAAAAAAATCTCTGTAAAAAACTGCACGATTTTTAAAATAACTACGCGATATCGAAAAGCCCTAAACGTTATTACTATTTACTAACTGAAGTGCAGTAGTGAAGCTGTTGTTCGCTGAAGCCTGAGCCCTCAGTTCAGGCAGGTGATTGCTCGCCCAGTACTGCTCGCTAGTGCCTGCCGAAGCTGGAGGCAGGCCGACAGGGTAGTAGCGGATGGCTGGGCGGCAGGCTGGCGACGGCGGCAGTCAGCCCGAAGATGAGCGGAGCGACCCACACCCCAAGGTAGTTGGAAAAAATTGGCGACAGGCACTCCTGCGTGCTAATCTATAAGGCTAAACCCTCCTCCCCTTCCTCTCCAGGCGAACCTACCCGAACATGGCAATAGGTCGAATTTGATAATAAAATGTAATTGTACTAAAGGAAATGTAATTTTAACATGAATTTAATGATTTGAAAATAAATTAAAATATTCTAATGTGTTTTCTGAATATTACCGTGTACAAATATACAGATTTGGAAAACATCTTATTTTAAAATAAAAATTATTTTTACTAAAGGAAATGTGATTTCCTTAAATGATTTTTAGCGAAATTAGAAGATGTTTAATGCGTTTTTGAATTTTGTGGTTTACAATTGTATTGCTGTGGCGATTTAATGTTAAATATGCATATTTCTTCAGTTTTAGCATTTACATTTATTTACCGATTTTGTATGTATTTTATCATGTGATACGATTCCGCAGCCACCTTTTCTCTTTGTAATGCAGTACATACGGATTTTTAAATATTTATTCATTGTAATTATAATTAGCTATCAAGCATTACGTATGTTAGTGTCCCGTCTATTTTTGCGTAAGGATTATGAAGTATATTATGTGGGAATCGAACCCATATCTTACCTGGGAATCAAACCCAGGTTATATTACCCATGTTTTGCCCGGGAAACAAATCCAGCTTATATATATTATACGGGAATCGAAGATATGCCTTTCCCGGGATTCTAGCTGAGAATGTATATTATCCATGCCTACCCTGGATTCGAACCAGGAACCCCACAATGTAGGATAATCTGACTTCGCCACGGGGGTTGGCGATGTAACACAACTATTTTTGTGTAGTTGTGTTGGAGAATTATTTACTAAATAATATTACATGTGTGGAAGAACTGTTTGTAACGGAGTTGGGATGGGACTTTTGTCACGTGACTGTCGTCGGTATCCCAGAAAAGGTATTTCACGCTACCATCTACACAGCGGGACCTTGTCGGGGAGAGGGAGAACAGTGTCAGAGAGCGGACAAAAATTTACGAACTCCGTTTGATTGAGATGGGGGCCTCTGTGTGTTGGGTAACTGGAAGTTTGGTGGCTATGCATAAAATTCTTATTTCCTAGCTTTGCTCTGGTGTTGTTTACATGTTAAACGTTTTTTGAAATGTATATAGTATTTCACAAGCAGTTACAGTACTCGTCTGCAGTTATTTTTGTAATATAATGTAGTCTGTTTAAACATTTTAGGGAGTATTTCTTTTGTATTGGGTAAAGTAATATTGGAGACGTAATATTTTAAAAATATATTTATCGTTAGTGAGGTGTGGTTGGCTTGTTGAAGGGCGTGCAGGAAGGGGGGAGGGTGCCTCTTGGTGGGGCAGGTTAGGGGTAGCGGGGTGCGTGCCTCTTGTGGCCTCTTGTGGGGAAAGTATGAACTACTCATTCTCCGCGTTTGCTTGGTTGCTGCGGAGAGGTCTAGCAGGCTGGCCTGGTTTGTTATAGGGGAGGAGAAGAAAGAGACCTCTAACAGGATTCCGGAGGGGTCGAACAGGGGAAGACATGGAGCTGAGAGAGAGGAATTATGTGTTTAAAATTGACAGCCAGCAATGTGATCTGTAGACATCTCGTAATTTTTTTTTAACAAGAGGGTTCACTCTCATGCCTTAAATGTAAAGTAGCAAAAATTATTTTAACTAGTCTTGTTACGACCTTATGTTAAACCCTGTTTCATATTTGTATGTAGAATTGGTCTACAGTGTTTCAGCCTTCTTATTAACGAATGTATGAGATTTTTAAGACTGTTATTCGTTCAGGCGTGAAATTACCTTAGTATATTTTCTTCAAATTGTGATAGACTACATTTTTTTTACTCTTGAGACACAATTTTGTGTTTTCGTGTTAAGAAGTACCTGTTAAGTGATTACTCTCATACTTATATGATACGTAGTGGCTAAACTTCACAAGAACCATGCACTATTTTTTCTCTCTGTTTATTAACCAGAGTAATTTTTTTCTTAGGGAAGCCAAAACATTGTTGTAAATCTAAAATAAATATACACAAAGGCGTTCATTTTTAACATACATATTTATTCAATAATTTGTACACACATTGTATTATGTTTCTTTGAACTTATTTTGGCTTAAAATACACATTTAAATTTATTTTGTTTCAAATACATCTAAGATTTCACGAAATACAGGATGTCAAACAAACATAGAACAGAGGTTGTTTCAAAAATACATGTCACATTTAAACTTAATTTTGTTTGAAATAGTAATGAGTAATACTTCCAAAATACATCTAATATTTCACAAAAATACACGATGACTCAGAATGAATACATCATTTTTTTGAACAAACATATTCATACACCTTACACAAATATTTTAACACAAGTATAGGGTGCTCTACAAAAATATTTTTACAAAAGTAAGTATAGGGTGATCCAGAGATATTTTCACAAAAGTAAGTATAGGGTGTAACAAAAGTTATAAGCAATTTGCAGCTTCAGTAAACAATGTTTCCAGACATTTTCGTAGAATTGGATCCAGATCTTCTTGTTGAAGTCTACTTTCGAGAAGAGAACGTTTCTTACGCCCTGGTTTTATTCTATGTGTTTAAATAAGACACTTTTTGCATTCAGGGGAGTGCAACACAACACTTTCAACCAAGTCTGGATATGTCTCTATGTAATGTGAATGAACATCTTCAATACTACAGGAAGAGGTGTGGTTGCAGTTGTATAAAACACTGGGCATTTTGTCGCATCACTGCACTGAATTAATTCGTGGCTTTTATCGTCTCCCAGAGGGAAATAAATAACGTTAAGATGAAACATAGAGTCACAGGACTCCGTAAATTCACAAAGAATTCCAGAACACCATAAAGTATATGATACATTAGACTTGCCTGATTTCATGGTGACATAGAGATTTCCAGGATGAAAGTATATCATGTTATGCATTTGCTATCCAACACCCAAATGAGAACATTTAGAAAGGAACAATGTATATATATATATATTAATTCTCTAAATTTGCTAGTTGAAATGTGTTTAAGGGCTGAACTTTAATTTTGCTAGTTTTATTGATCGATGTATGTAACACATTGATGAAATACCCAGTACATACTAAGTAACCGTACTCTTTGTTATCATGTACAAACATATGAATATTATTATCACATTCTTTGTAATACTGAAATGGTAAAACATTTATCTGTATTATAACAAGATGTTTCGAATTCTGTTCTTCCTCACAATATGACGTTACAATGTGTCCACCCTTAAGTTTAAGGACTCCATACCAACTGTACTGGTTTACAAGACATTTTGAACTATTGCAATTAGTTAAACTGGAATCAAAACTACCTGGGCCCTTACATGATGTTAAAAAACCAATCCAGTATAAACATATGTCTCTCTATAGGCTACAGATTATAATCCATTTTTAACTAATCTGTAATTACAAGTAGGAGAGAACATTATTCTGAATTTGCAACTTCACAAGCATATACATTACACACTGAAGGAACAACTAGTCCACTATGCTCGAAAATGAAGTTGTGGACATCCCTGTCACACATTTCCTTTCAATGAATCATAGTTCCCTGAAGAGGTCTGGTGAGTTGGTATGCGATTACCCCGTTGCCACATTCTTGCTCCAATTCTTCGGTAAAGCTGGCTGATATCAGCTCTTAAAATGGAAGTTCACTGTCAGGGTGTAGTACCTCACAGCACAATAGTTGCATGCTAAGCCTTCACCAAAGCAAATTCCGAGACTGGAATCGTATATGTAGCACCAGTGTTCGATATAGTTGCACACTTGAACTTGTAGAATACCATCGTACAGCTTAAAGAATACTCTTCTGTAGCCTACTTGCAAAACTTCATATGCAACTGTTGGGTTGAAGATGCTAGCCTTGACTGACAGTTTAATATTAAACACTTTCCTTATATAGTCTCTCATTTAAGTGTTCTTGCTTAACCACATGCTGCATTGCCACATGCCACAGGGCGACTTTAGTTCTTGATTACCTATCTGCATAACATGTTCGTTGTTGTCACAGCGTTCTGTCCACACTATAGGTACAGAACAGCAACATCCCTTCTGCATGAAGTATTAAATTTTCTTGCATGATGTGCATTTTGTTATGGATTTAGAAAAGGCTTCATATGCTAATTGACTCTCATTACAAGGTAGCTTGCTGTCAGGCCGCATATTATAAAAAGGACAAAATTTTCGACCATAGCAAACGTCGTACACTTTAAAAGTTTCTGTTGGACTAATTAATGAGACATGCCAGTGTTCATCTTCATTGCACATTTGAATTTCTAGTGGACTATTTTCTTCATGATGAAACCATACTCGCCTGTAGCCTGGAGTAGCACTGGCATATTGAAGTGTTGAGTCGAACCTTTCCATCTTTACTGGCATGCTTCTGCTGTATGTTTGTTCCTTTTATATATTTTTTTCACCAAATAATTATTGTTTTTCCCTAAGAATTAATGTTTCTTTCACACTTTTTTTGTCTTGGGTGTACTGCCGAGAGGGTTTAAACATCATCATCTTGATATTTCCCTAATTTCAACTTGGTAAAATCAAACTTACATAGACAAATGATAGTCTGCTTCAGCTCGCAGTACCACATGCCGCAAGGCGACATTTTAATGCTGTTACTTCCTTGCATTTGCATGTTGTGATCCTTATTATTACATGTTTCAATCCACACAATGGGGCTATCATAAAATTCTCTACTGAGTCTATACTTAATTTGTCCAAAACCAGGCTCTTTTGTAATTTTTTTTTTTTTTTTTTGGTTCTCTGTTTAAAACATAGATCCCAAGACGAACAAGGCAGTTCACTGTCAAGTCACATGTTAAACACGGGGCAGTCATTTTGCTCATAACACAATACTCGTTCTGTGTATTTATTTCCTTCGAAAGATTGTGCAAAGTTTCAATGGTCATCTCCGTTTCACATTTGTAATTGGTAGTACGTGTTGTTTAGATGTGTGAACTACACTCGCCTGTAACCAGGAGTAATACTGGCGTAAGTCTTCTCTAGCTCGAATATCTCCATTTGACAGTTTTGCACTACCTGTAACAAACCAACTAGGTTAAAGTATGTCTTTGTACATAAGTAGAATGTTGGTACTAATATTCCCTTATAGGTTCGATTTTGCACTGGGATCAGCAAATATTTTTCATTACAATGATAATATTGTAATGTTCTAGTAGCGAATTAATGCTTGAACAGTCATGATATCTTCTGATGTTTCCAATTTCTGTATAAGTAAGACTTTTTGAAATGTCTTTCTGCGTATTTCCCAACACATATACAGAGTAGTCCTCAAGCAGAGCCTCGTTCATGTAGTGAAAACGGTCATCATAAGCTATATCTCCAGAGTCCTGTTTCAAACCATGTACATCATATGTATATGGCGGCATGAATACACGATGTTCAACTGTCTCATTGGGTATCATAATACATTGAACATTTCCCAATTTAGTTTATTCATTATGTTTTGTTTGTAATTTGGTGTTACAATTAATTGTTTACTGTAAGACATTCCTTGCTTGATAATTGTTTAGAGAGCCGATGAGGGTGAAGTACTTTTGTTGGGAGGGGAACTTTGTCAGCGGAGAGGAGATCTGAAATAATAGTGAGTTGTAATTCGAGTTATTGTGTTAGCTAGGCGTTTAATTTAATTTGTTCCATTCGGAACTCGCATAAATACGTGTCTAGATTCACTGTTACGTGATTAAAGCTGAGATTCGCTAAGGAAAACTGCAACTAGTGCAAGAGCGGTTTAATAATTTTCTTTCAAGTCTTTTTTTGTTTAAGGATTTGTAGCCATTTCATTTGCCATAATAGTTCGTTACTTTGATGCTATTCGAAGAGTTATTCGTTCGGTAACCTATTTTAATATCTCTTTTCATTAAAAAAATATTTACCTCGCCAAAAACATTTCTCCCGTATCTGCACCTCAGTATTTCCTCAACACCTGCTCATTATTCGCATATCAGCCACAAACCAAAAAATAAAAATGGAAATTATACCACTCTTACACTAACATTAACTCCTATATAAACAATTGCAACCTGCTCCTCTGGTCAGTCAGTCCCAGGAACTTACACTGAACACATTGATGATGCTGCTCCACTAATATGACCCTTATGACATGAAGCAATTAATATTTATTCTTTAACATCAAGGATCCTATCAAAATTAATCAAATTTATGGTATCAAAAATTATTTAATTAATCTCTCAATGAATTTATTTAATCAACTAATTAATGTAATTAATTATTTAATTAACCACACAATTAATCAATCTAATTTGCATAACATGATCCGCCACTTAGCCCACTCTTGCACTAAATGTGACTTAGGCCACTCTTGCACAAAGTGGGTCAGAACATACATCATCCTACTACTAGTGACGCAATTTATAGTTTGTGTAGTCAGCTGCGATGATGATTATAACCAACTGCGATGATGATTGTAGCGAGCTGCGATGACTGTGGAACCGGAGGTGCGTGTGATGGTGTCTGATACTCGTCATTGGCAGTTGTGATGTTGTAGATGACAAGGCAGAATATATTATGACATTAACTGCAGTATCAAGGTAAAATAATCTAGACATATTATTTAATAACCTCCAGTAACACAACATCCGATTTATGGATTTATAATTCTATTAATTTGTTGTAGAAAAAATTATTTATCTGTACATCGGAGCGAGAGAAGAGATTTTAGCTGTTCTCGAAACCAGGGTCTTGAGAGCTGACGAAGGTGAAGCGAGGCTAGTATGGAGCACCGTCAGAATGCCAGTCGTCTTATCGCTAAACAACTTGGATTACTTACCACCAGCTGTGAATAATCTGTATTGAAACATATGGATGTCCCTATCCGCGCCAGTGATACTCCTATCATTAATTAACCGCGCATCATGTTAACCTGTCGGCGAACTTGCTAGCCAATATCTCGTATTCGAGACTAGATGATGAACTTTTCACTGAAGCTGGAGCATCGAATTACTTTCATCCTTTAATTAATATATCGAATATTTCGAGGTAATTCAGTGGGTGTTGCTGGAAATGTTAAGTAGTTTGCAGTAGCTGAAGCTGGAAATGATAAGTGTGGAGTTTACTGTGATGCTGCCTTAGAATGTGGAGCAGATTGTGGAGCAGTGCGCAGCAAATTGCAGAGCAGTGTGGGGCATATTATTGAGCTAACTGAGGAAGTGGCGCTGTTTGCATAGAATCAGTCTTGCAAGTTTTATAATATATATTCAAATTATCCCTCCGAGAAAATTGTTTCTGGCAGAATTCCCACTGAAACTGATTTTTTAAAGATTTCATCCTTCAGCTACTTTTTTCATGTCGTCGTAAGTTACGCAGAACTGTAAATTCTTTACTGCAGAAGCCACACAGCAAAGACATCATTCCTTCTGTTCTATTCCAATTTATAATGAAACTGCTTATAAAAGGTTATAGTTGATTTTAGGACTTGCAAACATAAGCAATATTTAATTTTTAGAGATTGAAAAAATAATTGAATTATTTGTTTTATCACACAATATGTCTGAAACCGGTCTTTTCATTAACGATACAGAAAGCGAATCTAATTGTTTTTTCTTCAACAATAGTACAATTAATGTCATAATATACATAGATGGTGCTGAAAACAGAGAAAAATAACCACAGTTTATTCACTCGCCTGTAAATAAAATATGTATTAATACTATAAAACACTGTATTATTATTTTATATAAATAAAATTATTTTTTAAGTGAACTTTAATTTATTTAGGAAAATCAGTAGCGTACAGCGACGTGTTTTTACAAAAGATACGAGGACGAGTCTTTCTAAAGGCTCGTACAGAAAGCCATTTAGCATATAGCCGAGAATTGAGTGTGTTTGGGGAGCGAGCGAAACTTTGGTCTCAAGAGCTTATGAGGGGGAAGCAGACATGTTTTAACCTTTTGGTTTTGACAATCTCTCCGTAAGCGAATCCGTGTTTGAATAGCTTAAGTAGAGATCATCCTCCGACAGTTAACTCATGTCCGCTTAGGGGAAGGGACACGGTCTCGACATCCTGTTTGTCTTTCCGTCTGCGATTTCGAATCGGAATCGCTTACGTAAAGATCTCCAAGCAAGATATCAATACAGGACCACTTACGCTTGCCCATTTTTACTCCTAACCAAAAAGTTTGTTTAGTTTCCCCAATATATAAGTTTAAACAATACAATAAATACAGTGAAGTGACGCCTCTTCTGGTAAAAGAAAAAACACTTAATAACTTACACATACATATACACAATATAAGTGAAAAATAATTTTATTATTAACATCCTAGACAAAAATGTTTTTTAAATTTTAAAACTGTTGTGTTTGTCGGGGAAAGACAGAAACGAGAGCTGTGACTAAAAAGGTAGAGAAGCCCAAATACTTTTAAACGTGGATGAGAGTCATGTAGATATCAGGTGGGGAGAAACACAATAGACAGGCCAAGACCCTGGCCGGTCAATAGGCCGCGTGCATGGTGAGGGGGATCAAGCCAGGCATGCCGGGCCACTCCACTATGGTGGGAGATGTGCATAGCGTGAAGTGGGCGAAAGAATGGGGTTGTCTAATACACTAAACTGCCGCTTGGATGCGCCACCGTTCGGTCGCTCTACCCATCCTGCACACGACCGACAACCCCCACCTGCTCCCTTTCCCCTCCAATGAGACATCGTGTAAACCCTGAAGGAGTCTGCATTGCGACGATGAAGGGGGAAAGGAGAAACTGAGCACTTCCCCTCCAACCCCATGTGACAACTTCCCCTTTTACCCCGCTGATGCACAAAGCCTGCTAGTTGTGCATGCGTGCCAGCAGGAGACTGGGCACTTCCCATCTGGCCATGCCACTCCATCAACTTCTTTGTGGCGTGAACTTCTTGTCAAACAGCCTGCCTCCAGTAATGAATTGACAGCGTTTTGCGACCTGCCTCGCCTCGTCTTCCTTTCCCAGCTTCAAGTTTGGAGCGCACAAGGCTTTCATTTAGAATATAACTGTGAAATTTAAACTCATGCTAGTGCATTTCAGTGTAAGTCCACTTTAAACATATGTCTGTGAGATAAAATCTTTAAATTTTTAAAATCTTACACTGTAAAATTTCTAAAGTGTCAAAAAAATTATATCCTAGGACACACCGTCAAAAACTTTTAAGTAGGTTTTACACCATCAAAACTTTTATGGATTTTATAAATATATCGAAAATAAGTTTAATAAAAGTTTTAGCAAGGGGTACCCATCTTTTACACTCAAGACATAAAAAAACATACATTCAAACATAATTTAATGGTGTAAACTAAACATGCAACACTTAAAGCAAACCTACATACACATTTGATACTCTTGCAACTATTCAATTATGCACTTTAGAAGTAAAATTTACTGAAACTTAAAAAATACTTGAAAGATATCTCTTTCTCTCTCACACACACCCATATTCGTATTTACCCAACAACTTTAAAAGGCAATGTCTTAAAATTAACTTAATTACCCAAACCACCCTATCACATACACATCAAAAACATTTAATTTGTTAGAAATACTCAATGCTCGTATATTCGTCATTATACATCCTTCTCCAGTCAACTCATACTGAACGAGCTTGAAAACTGAGGTTATGCACCTCCTCCTCAAGCTAGCTTTTAGCTGTACCATAGTTCATACCTCATACACACAACATCCCTCCCTTAAACATTTCTTATAGCAATGTAAAACTAATTAAATTTACATGACCTTTCCCCTCCACTCACACAATCACAATAATACAACTACTAAACCAAATTTTTCCAGAGTACTTGGCCATGCATTCTAGATGCATTTTCACATAGTTTGAGAATATTTAAACAGTGGAGAGAGGCTGTAGGTGAGTGTTATTGACACATACTCTATTCCAGATATAGTAAGATGCTTCTACTGGCGGTCTGTCTCTCCTCTCAGCTCTTCTAAATAAACTCAAAAGTACCTGAAAAAATTAAATCTGGAATTAAATTCACACAATTTTCCCCCCGCACTCACACAATCACAATCATACCCATCCATAAGCAAAGCCCATTCTTAAACACCCACCCTTAAACATTATTAAAAAATACTTAACTCAACAAATATTCAGAATTATGATTTTTCTAAAAGATAAATCATTCAGTTTAATGATTCCAAGAAATTTCATTCAGGTCTAACGATTTTCAAAGACATTTCATTGATTTGTAATGATTTTAAAGAACAATCATTTAGTTTGATAAATATTTCTTTCGAATGTTAACAATTTATTAAAAGTTTAATGAATTAATAAAAAGTTTAATATAAATCATTTAAATGTTCAACGATTCCAAAGACTAATAATTCAGTTTGTTAAAAATTTAATGCAAATCATACAATTTTCTCAAAGTCTAGAGAAAATACTAAAAATTTTTAAACAAAATACCAAAAACCCTAAATTTTTATATTCACTTTCTTAAACTCTTGCAGCGAAGATGGTTGATGAAAGAGACCTGAATCCAGGTCAAGCTTTATGAACGCTACCCTGCTCCATCAGGTAAGTACCGGTGTAGGTGGCAGGTGCTCGCAATCCCCTTGAAAGCTCCGTGGGACTGGCAGCCTGCAAACGACCAGACAAGGAGCATT
The DNA here is from genome assembly GCA_029891345.1 of Dryococelus australis. Classification (NCBI taxonomy): domain Eukaryota; kingdom Metazoa; phylum Arthropoda; class Insecta; order Phasmatodea; family Phasmatidae; genus Dryococelus; species Dryococelus australis. The sequence goes on from CM056994.1 coordinate 317,756,308, forward strand.
GCTTTCATCGTCGCGGCAGGATCACTGGGTGGGCAGGCACTCGCAGTCCCTGAAGAAAGCTGCGGTAGCTTTCTCCCACAGGCTTTCACCATCACAGCAGAGACTATAGATGGCCGGGTCCCCTCGGTCGCACAGCCTCGCAAAGTCAAGATAAGAGGCGAGAGGGCAGCTGGTGCCCTTGACCTAGGCACTGATGAACTGGTTCACAGTTGAGACGATACACCCACGCACTGGAGGGAAGGTATTACCTCCATGGGGTAAAATCAGTAAATATGGAGCTGAGGTGGGAGGTGCTCCCTTCTCGCCAAATTTTATATTTCGTAATTCACTATATAAATGTATTAAAACCTACATATTATGCAACAGAAACAGTTTTAATTCATTTTAAGTAAATTTAATGCATTTAAAAGGATTTGCATGATTTTTTAATTTAGCAAGGAAAACCTGTATTTTAGCCATTATATCTGTATTTAACATGTGTTTGTTCATTTTTAAAACCCATTATGTTTGAATTATGTTTTTATTTAACGATTTCTTACACGAACTATTATTCCATTACGAACTTTTCACAATACCAGGTGTTTGCAAGCAGAATGATATACATTTCAACTAGTTTTCTCACACATTTAAACTATCTTTTCCCCATGCACAAACAAATTAATCTTATTAATTACATGTTATGTTCGTTAATCTGTGAAAGAATCTTATAGTAATATGTATCGTAACATAGCAACATAACATACCGACATAACATATAGTTTTGTAGCAATGTACTGTATCAATTTAACATATAGTTACAGAGCAATGTAATGTCCCATGGTAACATATTGTAATGTACCAACATAATGTATCGTAAAGTCTATTACACATCGTCTATTACATTTGAAGCTTTAGAAGGTAAACAAGATTACTTTCGTACCTAAATCGAGACTCGAACCCAGAATCTACGTATTACAATCATAGGTACCCAACACTGAAAGTAAGAAACTAGATTACATTTGTACATGACCTAACCGAAACTCGAACCCAATTTATATCAACCAAGCTTTATCAGGGATGGTATATTATATTGTTAGTCATGGAAAAAGTGGTTAGAGTGGTCTCTTCCAGAACTTTCCTCTAATTTTTTCAGTATAACAGTATTTTGTGTTAGTAAGGACATAGTTTGTTTTTGATAGAACTCATAGACTTTTAACTCGTTGCAACATACTTTTAATAGAAAATGGAAGCATCTCTCTCTGTTATGACATTTTAATTACATTTTCTCTCTCTGGGGACAAAATATTTTTCTTACTAAAACAAGCTCACTTTTAATAAGGAATAGGTTAAATAAATTTTAAGAAATGGATTCATTTAAAAGCATTTAATTTATTTACAAAATTAGGAAACTACAGAATGTTACAAAACATAGGACATATTAGACAATTGTTTCAAAATATATACAAATACATAGTGATCCAACTGTTTATGTACAACATTTTAACACAACCAAGTACAGGAGGTCGCAAAAATCATACCACCAGAAAGTATAGGAAACTTCACATACATAGATACAAAAAATTTTAATACTGGTTATATGTTATATATAGGATGTTTTTCAGTTTTTTATTTTTCAAATTCATTCCTCGAAAATTCTTTATTCCTCAAATATGTCTATTTAGTGCTCAAGTAAGGCTTTTTTATTCCACAAATAGAACTGTTTATGCCACAAACCTAATTTACACTCCAAACAAATTCTAACGACTTAATTGGTTTGAGGAAGACATAATATTTCAAATTCAAACATTTTCCTAACACACAATGTTTACTTGAAAAATTACTTTTTTTGGTTAAGTAATATGGTTAGCTAAAATGTATTATCATACTTCTTGGGCGTTTGTTTAATTCGATGTACCATTGTTCCTTAAGTGTTGTTATAATGAAAACCATCGCGTTTATTCCGTAATATTCATTGTGTTTTTTAAACTGCAATAAATATCTAAGTTATTAACAAGTTCATTCGGGTCTTCGGGAAAATATGTAACAAGTGTTGTTGTTGACGCAATCTGCCTTCTTCACAGCATTTGTTGAATGAATGTCTTGAACAGTATCGCTGACATTCTCACTACTGTCTTCACCTGATGTTTCATCATAAGTATAGACTTTACTTTGCTTAAAAAGACTAGGTGTATCGTTACCGACACTTGTCTTCGCAGCTGGTTACAATAGGTAATATCGAAACTCGTTACGTTCACGTGTTATTGAAGATTTCATACAATCCAATTCAATGTCATTACTTGTAATTTCGTTATTTCCCTCTCCTTCTGTGGTATTATGTAGTGTAGACATTACATTTACCTTCTCAGCAGGAAGATTATTATTTTACAGATCTTGACATGACGACTCAAGTTATCCATTTGCGCGAACTGGCAAAAACATAATTCACAGTTAAGAATAGTACGAGATGAATTCTTCAAACATTCGCTCCTCTCATGTCTGTGGACATTGTAGACGAAAGTATAAATTTTCCCACAGTATTTGTAGTGTAGTTTATTCGGTGATGTCTCCATTCACATCATTGTAGATTAAATGGGAAAATCTTCGGTGTGAAGAGAAAGTTTATTTCCGAACAGATGTTCACCTTACAATGTTAGAATGACAACTAACTTGTTTCTGTATGAATATTCTGTTTTAAACAGTATCAGGTTTTATTAATGATGATAAAATGTATTCCGTTCTAATATTTGTATCTTAATTGCACAGGTATGCATACTAATTCACAATGTGATTAAATCTACATATGTTAGATGGAATTCGTCTTTACTTGGTATTCGATTAAAATGAATAAATAATAATTTAACTTCAAGAATGTAGAAGGGAGAGATGGGTTTAGAAGTATTTTATAGGGAATTTTTAAAGACTTTGTTCACTAAATGATTGTGTTAGTAGGAGGTTAGTTTTTTGAGTAAACCATTTTGATCTGTGATTGTAATAATGGTGTTCTGTTTTAAATGTATGTATGTAAAACGAATTTCGTTTTTCCCACTAACTTTTGTCTGCTAATTAGTTATGTCGATTCTTAAGTTGTATGGAATAAATTTATTTGTCTCGGATATCTCTTTACGATGCAAAAAAACTGTTGATAGTTGGAATGTATTATTCTAAAAGTGGTGTTATACGATTGCAAAATGGCCACCGTTTTCCTTTAAATTTTTCTTAAATGTATTGAAATATCATGGAAATTTATATATTCCAGCTCCGATAGAAGACAATTCAACCTTCATTTGTGTTATTTTCAGTAATATTATATCGAAATTTGTTTTCTAGGGAAATCGATTTGTAAATAAATTCGAGTATATACAAATTTTATGGTAGAGAGTGTATCTAAAAATATCGATTGGAAGTGTTGAACTAAAACTTTTGTTATAAATAAATTTTAGTGTTATAGACAAGTATACGCACCAAATATGTATTTTTCTCTGTTATACACATATTTTTAAAAACAGACTGAAAGTTTGAATATGTATGCATATGTCATGTCTTCAATTGTAATACTTGAAACTTAAGTAAATGCAATTCTACATGTTTGAAAAATGGTGTTCTTTCAATGTTTGAAATTTTAGCAAGTGAAATTATCTCTTGTACAAAAAATATACTTAGTTTCCTGGAAATACTTTAATAAGAGTGCTGGAAACGAGATAAAGTTTATTGGATTAAAATTAATTTCTTGGATTAAGATATAAAATTGGTTGGAATGTTAGATATTGGATTATCCTGGGGCTTAAAGAAACTCTATTTCAGGGATACAAATTTTGGTCGTGGGACTTGTGAAATTTTTATTTCGATGCAATTAAGACAGCTTAACACATTCCGAAGAGTCCAAACATTGCTTCACAAGGGGAGGGAGTCAGTTAGGCAGGCAGATAGTCTTCATCTCGGGAAAAGACACCCGCTCTGGACAAGGGGTGGTTCTGACTGTGGTACAGGGCATAGGGATGGTTGTCATTGTGTAGTCGGAGCAGTTCTGAAGACGAGTGGTGCAGGTAGGGTGGGAGGTGGTGGCTACAAGCGAGCGGGACCCGATCGGAGCACATGTAGACAGATGGCACCATCTTGAATCAGTTGCGACAATTAAAAATCGAGGGCAGATGGGACAACTGACACCCAGGACCTCGCCGAGGAGGGATGGTAGGGGGTGGCTGGCATCATGGTTTAATATGAAAGTATTTTATCTCAAAATATAAATTTTTGTATGTCAAATTATTTTCCTTTTCGAATCGATATACTGCGTTTGTGATAAGTAATTGATCTCATCGTGTTTCTTCGAGGAAGATTGTATACTCAAATCGTTTGGTTACATCGTGATTATTTTTTCTCATTAAGTATGCACGATTTCCACTTTTAAGTTAATCTTTGACATAATTAAACCGATATATCGTCGGCTTCGACAAGAACCTCGCACTAATCTTCAATGGAAAGTTATATTGCTTGTTTAAAGTTAATTATTTTAAAATACTGCTTCTTACAATATGAACATTTATTCGCAGTTGTATGCCAGTTCTCTGAATACGTCGTTAAATAATGTGAGTGAATTATTTATTTATTTTTCCCAGGGAAGTGAAATTTTGAATTTCAAACATGGCAGCGGGGTAAGTTTTTCTTAAATTTAAACTCTGTTGCTTGTCAGCCTCCAAACGCACTACACGTATATAAGCAGTCGTACGTCACAGCATCCACTCATTCTTCAAGTGACCTCCGAGGTGGCCGGGGGTACGATTTTGGGGAGCTCCTGGAGCTATTTCATTACGTGTTTTTCTGAGTTTGGTCTATGGAAATTCCTAACAGTTAGTACAATTTGTGTTAACAATTGCAATGAATTTCATAAACTTTTAATTTTTTTTTCTCGTCATTGATGTTTTTTACAGTAGTTATACACAGTTGTCTATTGGCCACACTATACGTATCTACTCACAGCTCGACGTAAGTGCTACTCGTTCATACTTCGAACGGACTGATTTTAATATTTCAAGTACGTGATTGTGTCTGGTTTAAATCATATTCACAGGCTGAATCGTGATGTGTTATTTATTCATTCTGACTAGCTGGATTTCGTTCATCGAGCTTGCACTTGTCTCTCGTGTTATTCACACAGTTGAAATTCTCTCTCTCATGTAAATTATATTTCTAAGCTCGAGAATCACGCAATTCCACTTATTATTCACGTATTCCTTTGAAATTTCCGATGCGATGCATGTAATTTATTCATTCATAAAACACTCTGAAATTTTCCATTGTTTAATTGCATTCCGAAAACAGATCGTTTAACACATAAATCACATCTTTCAAAGTCGCCTATCTACGAGCTACATCCACCCAAAAAAAACATAACAGTTACACTTATGCCACTCTTAGAAATCGTTTAAACACTCTGAAATCCTCTCGTGTATTAAATATATTCGTAAAAATCGACTATCTACCACCAAAATCCCTACAAACACCTCGAAATTAGAAAAATTATAAAAAATTTCCCTTAGCACACTCTTGGACTCAACTGTACACCTATATAAGACATTGCAACCCACCACTCTGGTCAGTCGCCTGTAGAACACCACACCGTCAACATCGGACAGAGCTCCTGATACCCCCCTCCCCTCCACCCAAAAAGAAAGGAAGATTAACCAAGAAAAAAAATAAAGTTTTTATCCGAATAAAACTTATCCTTTTTTTAATAGCCCTATTTAATTAACCCTTTGGATAACCCTTCCAATTAAATTTCACCATTTCAATTTTTGATCGGATTAAGGCTTAACCCTTTCAATCAAATCGAAAATCCATCAATTAATCCTAATCAATTCTATCAAATATAGAACCATCCAGCTCCTACCTACTGATGTTCCAGTTTACAAAGGCAAACTAACACAATCTCTCGTGACTTTTTGATAGAATCCATTATTTTCGAGGAGATAAAAAAAAATGAAGTTGATGAAATCCACACCACGTGTACAAGCTTAACTCACAGAGGATGAAGTTATTAAAAAAAAAAAAAAAACAGATACGACACGTAACCGATCCTTATCAGTTCCCAAAAGCGCATGTGGAAGATAATGTAGAAGTTGTTTCCAGAACAAAGCAAGATAACGAACAGGTGTACGCAGATATTAAGTGTAGGATAAAACCACGCGTTTTTTTAATTTTTTAATAGCTATTTGCGCGAATAAACATATCCCCGTAAATAAATGTTCTGCAAATACAACTTTTTGTGAGAAAAGATAAAAAACAATTATCTATGAGCCTATTTAATTTTATTTTTTACTTTTGTCATGTTAAGTATATTCATGGAGAATTTTTTTTTAAAAAAAGGGTCAAATATCGCATTTTCAAAGCTTGTGTATGCAGTTTTCTTAAGCGGCAAGAGAATAGTACTAAGATACAGGCGTAGTTTAATCTGTGGTCTTTCATCGTGTGTAATATAACCCCACTGTTACCGATCTAATTTGCACAGGACAGCGTTACGTCGGAAATACTGCAAGCCTTGCGCGTAGGAGCGATGAGGCACTAGGCGTGTGTGTTAGTGTCGCCCGTATCGCTCCCTCTTCCTCACAAGCCTCTCTTTAGTGATACATCCATCTCGGCGATTAACTTTATCCATCAGTAGATCAAGTGTCTGAATTCTCACTGTGGGGTTGGCAGCTGAGTAAGTGCCTGTTAGCCGAGTGACTAAAGAAACTTCTGCTCACACTTATATGCTATATGTGATCGAATTATTGATTTTGGAACCACGCAATACATATTTTCAATTAATTAAGCTGAGTAATGAAAGTCTGGGCAAACAGCTGATTGCATTGGACTTGCCTTCTGCAAACACTCCTAACGGGTCGGCCGTCTTTTACAACGCAGCGAACTGCGTGGTAACCAACTGAACAGCCAATACTATAATAAAGTCTGATCAGTAGTCTGCCGTATTTATTACAACACTGAAAACAGAAAACAGATCTGCGAACTTAACTTATCTGTACATTTTTGATAGTTTTTATGTAATTATTGGGTCAAAAGTGAAGTAATGTGTGCTGAAGAAGTTTCAGCCAGGGAAAAAATATACCGAATAAAACTCGAATGATATGCATCTCAATCCAGAGTAAAATTTGGAGGGGGAGGGAGGGTGCGGCAGTGGTGTAGTCGGGGAATCCCTTTTCCCCCACCCTTGCATTCCGTCGCTGCCAACGTTAGATTCGCCGAATAAGGGGAATGGTGCATGAAAGCAGCATATTTACCCAATTTTTTATATAAGTCCTTTTCCAAAGGGTTTATCGTAATTTTTGACTCGACAAGAAGCAAATAATAATTTTCAACACCTTTTAACGTTGTTAGATATTCACTGCCGTCCTTATTCTTGGAGTACTGATGGAAGAAAAGAAAGAATTTGTGTTTTATTATCTTCAATCAGTGCTGCGAGAATAACGTACAAAGTGGATTTGTAAAGATGTAAGAAGCTGCTCTTGTTATTTACGTCTTGTCGAGCCAAAAATTTTGAAAAATCCGCCGTATTATAAGTTATGGCAAAAATGATATAAATATACGGTTTGCGTGCACTATTCCCCTTAACGTCACACAGGACGAGGTCGTTGCACGCCCGTTCATTGCCCTGTGCTTTGTGGAGATGATGCATTTGATCCACGTGGAAAAGTCCCCCTTATCGCTACCACGTTTGTGGGCTTCGGACATCATACAGTTATAAAGTCAACCAATTAAAAAAATGAGACTTTTAATAATACTATTCTTAAGAAGATTCATTTTGGAAGTGAGATTATACTAGCCGAAGAACGAAAACATCCAGGTTTATGTCAATTGTAGTACAGGATTTTTATTATAGCGGGAGTTATGAATATGGATATGGTTATGGAAATAGCTATTTTGATTTTATTATCACGACCTTAAGCGCCACATTAAACTAACCTAGAATAGTGGGTAAATACGTGTATTTGTAATTCAATCTAACTTAACCGAACTTTCAGAAACTTATAATACTAGTTTAATAAGTGTTTCTTACGGTTTGTGCTAATCTAGGATAGTTGTCAAATAAGTGGCTTGTACACGTGCGCAAGCACAGTAGCCCGTCCAGAGACGCTTGCGCGCGCCGAGACTTTTCCATGCTCCTGCCCCGGAGCCCGGCAACTATCACATAGTGTGTGTACAGTATAATTTCAATCCGGATTGAACATGAGTGGACTAAAGAATTCAGATTAAAATGTTAGTGTTAACTCAACGGGACTGGATGGAAATAGGAGTGGAGTGAGATAATCCAGTCCAGTTGTCGAGGTGGACTGGAATGTAGAATCCGGAATGAAAAGTTTACTTCAAACACTCATCGGACTGAAATTAGAACAAAGAAGAAGTGGCCGCCATATTAAATCGTTAGTTTGGTTATGTAAGAGGTTAGAATCATTCTGAGGCTAGCAAAATAAGTGTTTTTTTAAGTGAAGCAAAAAATAAATGACTATGAAGGAACTGCGACATATTTGGATGGAGAACTATGTGGAATTCTTATTTTATATTATGTTAGAAAAATATATTTGACTTTTAATGAATTTTCGTAACTCGTTTGTTTTATAGTTCTGCCAGTCGCCAATAGAGTGCTTCAATCCCGTTTTAATCCGCATTCAGTTTTGTTTATACTTTAGTCCACGTTTGAAACTTTACCTTAACCGCTTACTTTCGATACGAGTTCACTCCGAGTTCGCGACGAGTTGATTCCAATCCGAGTTTGGTCCAGTCTGCAATTTTACTCCAAAAGCACTAATAGACTTAGGCAGGATTTACAACAACCCGTCGCATCCGTCCGTCTGTCATAAGTCCGTCACTCACATGACCAACAGCCAATAAGAGGTGGCCATTAATTATATCCGTCCGTCCGTCAAAACCTTGGCAACCTTTAACTTTTGACAGACGAACGGATGAAATTATATTATTATTATTATTATTATATTAAACAGCTATATCAATCCCTTTTTCAGGCTGTAGCCTCTTTAAGCCAGATGAGCTACTCTTTACAATTTAGCGTCACATAGGTTGTTTCTAATTCCTTTCAGGCTAATCGATCTTGTGCAATATTCTTCCAGTTCACACCTACTACTCTTCGAATGTCTCTGTCCCAGCGATCTGGAGGTCTTCCTCTGGATCTTTTCAGGTCTCTTGGTATCCAATCCATCACGGCCGTTGTTCATCTGTCATCACTTCTTCGAGCAATATGTCCAGTCCACTGCCACTTTAGTGTCTTCACTCTTTCTAGGATGTCCCTGACTTTAGTTACTGATCGAATGTAGTCAGCTCTGTTCCTGTCTCTTCTTGTAACCCCAAGCATTTCTCTTTCCATGCCTCTCTGGGCAGTTCTCAGTTTTTGCTTTGCTTGACAGTTCAGGGTCCAAGTCTCACAAGCATATGTGAAGACAGGTAATACACATTGATCAATACCTGCTTTTTAAGGTACACTGACATGTTTGATTTAAAACTATGGAATTTCTTACATATACTCTCCAGCCTAATTTTATACGTCAATAGATCTCAGGTAATAGATCTGGGTCGCCATTCATGTTGATTAGCTGACCAAGATAGATGTAGTGTTCTACAGTCTCGATATCAATGTCGTTGGTGACCACCTTGTCTTTTGCTACCCATTTATTTTGCATGATTTTAGTTATAGAGAGGTTTATTTTAAGGCCTACTTCTCTGCATATTATTCTAGCTCATTTAACAGTTGTTTAAGCTCTTCCAAACTGTTTGAGAGTAAAACTATGTCATCAGCAAATCGTAGATTAAGACTTCTCCCATTTACCCTTAATCCAGTGGCGTAGCTTAGTGGGGGCGGCAGGGGCGGCACTTTTAGGGGGCGGCAAAATTTCACAATAAATAATAATAATATCTTGAAAATATTTTAACCATTTCATATTTTTGTCGCACCTACGATTCGGACCGATTGAAATGAGCACGGAATTTTTCATTACTTATTCTGTGACGAAATTGGGGAATCCCCTTTCTTTAAATGAATGTAAAATAATGACATCTTGCTCATTGTAGCGATTGGCAACACCATCTGTACTGACTTGCATGGATTCCCCGTATTTTATTTTGTGCTTGGGTTGTTTATGACTAATATTCAGCGAGAATGACTTCTATCATATAAAGAATAGTGTTCAATATTGTATAATAACACCTGCAAATTAGGTTACAATACGGGTAAGTCCCTTCAGGGAAGTCCGTGAGTGATGCTTTGACAATTCAAAGAAAGTTTGATTGATGGATCGTCAGTTGTCCAATTCACATTAACTTAATCTTATCGTATATATGTATACGCTTTCCAAACTGTGATTTCAGTGTCTCATAAGTACGTGTTGTGATTGTTAAATTATTGAACTTTGTTGAAAAATTGTATTGTTCTTGTACGTATACATTCAACTATGTGAGTATTAAATATTTTATTTACGTTTTTTATTTATGTAATTGTATGTTTGACTATCTGCTATGTTGTTTAAGCTTTTATTTATTAAAATAAAAAAAATCAGAACAAGTAAATTTCGGTAAAGTAAGTTATATATATATTTTAATTTATTAGTAATTATTTTGAAATGTTCTAAGATAGTTTCGTTTAGTTTAGTTTCGTTTAGTTTAGTTTCGTTTTTTGTTTTAGCATCAAAAATGAAAAGAGTAAAAGAAAGTGGGGCATCTTACCGTAATAAAAGAAGAGCTAAGTTGGAAAATATTAGAAAAAATAAAGGGGCTTTACTTAAATACGTGAAAAGTCCTGTTCCTGAGACGTCAGATTCCACGTTGGGCTTAAATTCATCAAAGACAACTGGGCCGTCAAACCCCGAACAAGCTAAAAAAATACAAGAACTTGACACTGTTGATCTGGTACCTGTTAGAAATGTTGACATTGTTCCTGAAGATCAAATTCCAACAATATCTACTCAATTAGAGTCTGCATCTGTATGTCTAGACATGGATTTCGATAGTTTAGAAACAGAGACTGATACAGCGTCGGCATTGTCTGCTATTCAATACCAAAACTTGGACGATATTGGAAAATGGCCTAAACACATAGATGAAAATATGCGATTGCATCTCATTCAGCAAGGCCAGGAAGTTGTTCAGCATATCAATACTAACTTCGCCGAAGCGTCAACAGTAACACGTTCAGATTCGAGCTCTTTAACATCAAAAGGAGAGACAAGACGGCTACCCAGGAATGGTTTTACTGCACATTGACTAACGGCGAAAAAGTTTTACGTACTTGGATGGCTTATTCTCCTTCCAAAGCATCATTATTTTGCTTTTGCTGTCGTTTATTTGAGAACGCAAACACACCGAATGGATCAAATTTTTGCTCATCTGATGGATTTAATACTTGGTGGAAATTAAGTCCTAAGGTTTCAAGTCACGAATCAAGTGCACTACACAATCAAAATTATTGCAAATGGAAGGAGTTGGAGAGCAGACTTCAAAAAGGACAGACTGTTGAGAAGAAAGAGCAAAACTTAGTGGCAAAGGAAACAAAAAAATGGCAAGAAATTCTTATCAGAATGTTTGATATTATAAAATTCCTTGCCAAACAAAATTTGGCTTTACGTGGCCATACAGAAAACGACACCAGTATTAATAGAGGAAACTTTTTAGAATTGGTGCATTTAATTGCAAAGTACGATCCTGTACTTCGTGAACATCTTGTAAGATCTAAAATGTGTGGCAAAATTTCAATCACGTATATGTCACCAGAAATCCAAAACGAATTTATTGCAATTTTGGGAAATAAAGTTCGCCAACATATCATCGGACAAATAAAAAAAGGCTAAGTATTATTCGATTATATTCGAACAGCACTCCAGACATTTCTCATAAAGATCAAACAAGCCAGGTATTAAGATACGTAATGATTGAAAATCAGGAAGTACAAGTAGTGGAATCTTTTATAGATTTCATTTAAACAAAAGATAAAACTGCTGAAGGAATTTCAAAGATGATTTTGAGCAAGCTTGAAGCTGATGGCCTCGATATAAGCAACTGTAGAGGCCAAGCATATGATAATGCTGCTGTTATGGCTGGAAGGCATTTAGGAGTTCAGCAAAGAATTAAAGAAATAAATCCCAAAGTTGAATTCGTACCTTGCTCAAATCATTCGTTAAACCTGGTTTGTTTGCACGCTGCCTCAGTTGAGGCGAGTTCAGTAACTTTTTTTTGGCACATTAGAACGTTGCTATTCATTTTTTTCCATGTCCACACATCGTTGGGAAGTTCTGATAGCAGCTACAGGCAAAAGTTTTAAAAGGGTTCAAGACACGCGGTGGAGTGCAAGAGGCGATGCCGTAAAAATGACATGGCATCATTACAAAGACATTCTCGTCACTTTGGAAAAACTGACAGAGACAGGTAAAAAGCTTAAACACAAGAACAGATGCAGGAACTTTGCTAGTTACGATGCAGTATTTTCCTTTCTTTGTTTCTTGGGCCTCTGGAAACCGGTGCTACATGAAGTGAATGATGCACAAAATATTTACAAACAAAGGGACTTGCATAAGACTGTGCGCTCAGAAAGTAAATGCTTTGCAGATGGTACTGATATAGAAACGAGAAGAATGGGCAGATGGCGCTGTAAGTTATGCAAAAAATATGTGTGAAGAACTTGGCATTTCCATGGAAACCTCAGAGGCGCATAACAAGAAGGAACATTTTTGATGACGGAACTAGAGATGCTAATTTGTCTTGTGAAAATGAGTTGAGACGGAAGCTGTTTTCTTCGTAAGATAGAATCATTGTACAAATTCGTGAGCGTTTTCAGCAGCTACAGAATTTGGCGGATAAGTTTGCTTATCTAACGCCGGCTATATTACTAGATTCGGGCGACACTAAATGTAATCTAGACTACGCATCTGCCGAAATTGATGAGCAGGACTTCAAGCTGGAACGACTTCGACTGCGGACTTTCATTGTCCACAGGCAACGAAAATAAATTAATTAATGCGGACTCACTTGAATTATTAAAATTTATTGTGAAATCCAAGTGGAAAATACACTGGCCAATATTATAATAATGCTCCGAATATTCTTCACAATTGCCATAAGCAATGCCAGCTGTGAGAGAAGTTTTTCAAAATTGAAATTGATCAAAAATTAGTTAGGATCAACAATGAGTACTTTAAGGCTAACCAATCTGGCTATTTGTCTATTGAGCAAGAGGTGTGTGATGCTATAGACATTGATAGAGCAATAAAAAACTTTGCTCTTAAAAAAAAGTAGACGAATAAAGTTTTAGTTAAAGACAGAAGTTTTGTTTTTAATTCTAACAAGTATATTATTTTTCACTAAAAATATAAATATTAACAGTATCGTTCTAGTTTAATTGGAAGTCGATTTGCGTTTTATATTCAATTCGCTAATAACTTAATCTTGTCGATCGTCAAGGTATAATCATAAGTGTTCTATACCTGTTATATCAATGTAAGTGGCATACATGTAAGAATTTTTGTAATAAATTGATTATTATGTTGTAAAACATATATATAAATATATGACTTTTTTATTTGTAACCTGTACAATACACAATAATGATGACTGTTCTTGCCGAAAATTTCTTTAGAATTACTGTATATTATAGCATTTTAAATTGAAATACCTAAATAAGAGGGCGGCAAGGCCACTGCCTTAATCCTCTGTTTCGCCACTAGATTTTTGACATAGCCATTTCTAGGACCGATGTAAATAACTCGGGTGATATGGAGTCACCTTGTTTCACCCCTCTTTCAACAGGAAACTCTTTGGTCGCTTCAGCAATGCTTACAAAGGGCAGTAGTGGTGCTGTAGTTGTTATGAAACATTTCGACATAACCTGGGTTCACACCTTGTTTCAGCAGGGCCTGCATAATAGCTGAATAGTAAACCGAATCGAAGGTTTTTTCAAAATCAATGAAAGCCAAATAAAGGGGCATTTGATATTCACTCGCCCGGCTTATTACCTCATGGATGACTTAGATGTGACCTATTGTGCTGAATCCTGAAGCCAGCCTGTTCTATTGGTTGCGCTGTATCCAAAGTATAACTGATACGATTGTATGACCTTGGTGAACACTTTGTAAATGAAGGGAAGTAGACTGATTGGGTCGCACTGACTACTTTTCTTGTGAAGTAACGCAATCATTGCTTTGTTCCGGCTGGACGGAATATTGTTCTCTTCGAGGCATTGCGTAAATATCTTAGGTAGATGTCTGTAAGTTTCTTCCCCTGTGAACTGAAGAACACCGTTGGATAGGCCGTCATATCCACTAGCTCTCCCAGTTTTCATTTCATGCACTGCTATTTTTAATTTCTGATGGGAGGACTTCAGGAAGTGGTAGGTCTGGTCTTGATTCTGATAAATTTCCATCTTGTTTTCTATATGGGGTCTGGTAAAAAAAAGTTTCTGGTATGGTCCAACACTGCAGCTTTGTCTGTAATTCATTTATTTTCATCATCTAAGGCTATTATCTGTTTCCTTCCAATCATAAGTCTTTGCTTTACTTTCTTGTAACCTTTCTTGTTTTCTATGACCGATTTAACCAGGTTCTCGTAATATTTCTCGATGTCAGCCGCTATTTCTTTTTGATGGTTTTACACAATTCCGCATATTCAGTTAGGTTCGTTTTGGAGTCGACCTTCATTTTTCTTCGTTTATTCAAAAGAGCCTTTATGTCATTACTAATTTTAATTTCTTTTTTAGTTCTAACTGTGCCTGCAATTTCTTTTGCTGTGATTATAATAGTAGTTGCAAGACTTATCATTGGTGGTGGTAACTAATTTTTCTTGTAATGTATACTGGAAGATGTCCTTCTTTTCTGAGAGGTTAATTATATTTATTGATGTTTTGTTATTGTTGTTTATTATGTTCTACCTTTCCTGTTTTGTACAGATACTGAGTTTTGCTCTGACTAGTCTGTGATCACTTCGAGTGTTGAATTGATTTAGAACTGTAACGTCTTGAACAAAATAACAGCTGTTGATCAAAATATAGTCTATTTCAGTCTTTGTTCTATTGTCTGGACTTATCCATGTCCATTTTTTATTTGGATGCTGTTTGAAAAGGGCATTCATAATGTACATGTTTGTGTGTTCTGCAAATTGTACAAGCCGTTCCCCTCTCTCGTTCCTCGGTAGTATTCCAAACTTGCCGACCACAGTGTCTCCTTGCTTTTCAATACCAACTATGGCATTGAAGTCTCCCATGATAATCTGGAGTTAGCAGTCTGAGCCTCTGGTGTGCAACTTCATGACGTCTTCATAGAAGGTCTCAACTTCCTCGCCAGAGTGAGTAGATGTTGGGGCATATACCAGCAGAATTTGTCTTTTGTATCGATCTGATATTCGCAGAACCATTCTCTCGACTCGATATGAAATACCTTCTATCAGTACTACTTTATCTTTCATACATCGGTTTATCAAAAAAAACCAACTCCATTTAATTTTCCCGCTGAGTTTCCGCAATAGTAGAAGATGTGACGGTATTTAAGTTCAATACATTCGTCCTCTGGTCTTCTATCCTCACTGAGGCCAAATATATTGATTTTATGGAGCGCATCTTCCATTCTCGAAGTCGGACTTCTCCTTTAAGAGACCTACAGTTATATGTGCATATATTAAATATATGTTGTCTATCTTTCGGTGATCTTGTTTTCCCTTTACATGTTCTGTCTGCTGAAATTAAAGTAGTTCCCTCCCGCAGAACCGAATGGGGGACTGTTTTTCCTCCGGATTGTTTTCCAATAATGTCACTCATCATAATTGCTTAAAGGAATTAAGCATAATCAGCAAGCTTGCTTCAGAGCGGATTGGTGATGTTTAGAACAGCCGCCCACTATGGGTCAGACGCTGGGTGTAGCCGCTCACTCTGTCAGACGTTACAGTGAATGTACTCATATTAGTCCCTGAGTACTGGGCTGCTTCTTCCTCCTCACTTGCCATTTCGAAGTCCTTCTCCGTCAAGTGAATCGTCGAGATCTTCACCGTAACCATGGAAAGGGGGGGCCTTCATAAGGTATTGCCAGCCGGGCCAGCTGGACTAAGGTTTTTTTTTAAGAGGTGTTACTTCTCTATCACTCACCCTTAGTCCTGGCTTGTGACAGGCAGAGCCTGACTTCCCAACATTGGGCCCAGGTTGGCGAGGTTGAAATTACAGCCTTCTAAACTTGCACATTTTCTTACTCGTTCATCTTGAGTTCCTGACAAGACTCTGTAGTGTCTGCAATGTATTGTTTAGACTGTCTTTTGTTTTCATATATTTGTTTATGTAACTGTAAAATGAAATTAAGTTAAAATTTTCCTGAAGACAAATTGATAATTACGTTTGGAAACACGAGCTCCTTTTGTGCAATAGTAAAAGTAATAAAATCACCCTTTATATGCTATTTATAATTTTTTACATCGATTAATTTCCGTTATGTACGTGTATGTGCATTTTGGGTTCTTAAAAACACTATACCGCCAAAATTTTTCATTTTTATGGAGATTTTTTTTCTATTTGTAAACAGTTTTGTTTTTATTGGTTTGCAACAATGAACTTGCGATCGACAGATGAATTTTAGTTGAAAATCACTCGGCTGGTAGCCGGACGAACGTATGATGGACGGGCGGGTGGCAGACGAACGCGACGGGCTATTGAAAATCCTGCAGGGCAGGTCTAACTCAGCTGCCGTATAACATCTGCGTTTTTATGCGCACGCGCTCAGGCTGTAAAAAGCCATTTTACTCTGTAGATGAATATTTTATAGATAGTCGAGTCTGATGTGGCTGTGTAATATGAATAGTACTGTATTTATGTATATTATAATAGTATGTATACCAAAGTTTGTTAACGTTCTCCAGAATTGATAATCACTACTTATAACTTACTACTACGTTGTACTTACACCTCGTCCTATTAGATAGTCTGTAAATGTGTGCTGTACCCCTTAACTTTTATTAGTTTGTTATTTGTTACCGTAATGTGTTATAGTTTCTTTATTTTTCAAATTATGTTTTATATTATTGTAACGTTAATTTATGTGTTGTGTATGTATTGATATGTGTTGTGTATGTATTGATATGTGTTTGTGTATGTATTGATATGTGCTGTGGGTGTATTGTTATGATTGTATATTTGGTGTTATTTATGTTGTAAACTTGACAACTCCCTTCCAGTATGTATTGGGAATCATGGAGGCTACAATAAATAAATAAATTCATCAATTAATAAACCTCAATTATGCTAGAAGTGTGTGCAGTGCGCTCGTTCTCGAATGATTACTCGAAATTTCACGCGGTGACGATGGAGGACGAAGCGACAAAGTTTCTTGTTAATGACGACAGATTGATCCTATTAGGACGTAATGGAAATATGTGCATAGTGCTTATCTTTAAAGTCATTTCAAAATGGTCGGAAAACCGGCATTTTTAAAGCGGTATTTATAGAATCACTCATTAGGATCCTTCATTATCACTTTACCTTCTCTACTATTCGATCGGCATTGATCCGTGTGCAATAATGCCTGCACATTCCTCCGAGTCCTAGCCGACAGCATATCTGATTTAACTGACATGTGATGCACGCTCCATCTACTTGTAACTCTTTAGCGCATTTGAGGCTCAGAACACAAGCGAGCGATATGGGCGACACGGAGACGCGTACCCAGTGCCCCATCACCCCTACGCGCAAGACGTTGAACAGGCGTGCAACGTTTCCGTCTTACTGCGTGTCTCTACGGGACTTTAAGTAATGACCCTAAATCATTAAATTGCTAGAAAATCGGAACAGAAATCCAATGAAGTGTATGGTAGTTTCGCATGTTTCCAGCCACTGAAGGCTGTTCACGGTAAAGTGAGCACTTTTGAAAGCCCGGCTTAAAATCTACTTGTATGCACGTTATGTATTATTCCAACTTATGTGAAATTAAAATATCCATGGGCCGCATCACTTTATTCATGCGCCGGTCAAGTAAAACTGTGAAATCATTATAAAAGTAAATATTTTACAAATCTGCTCAATTTTAGACTTCGATACAGTACAAAAAAAAAAACCTACAGCCAAAGAAAAAATAATTTAAGTTATCACAAATAGTTACCAACACGTTTTCTTTGACGTTAATATATGAAACTACTTTCCCTCCATCGTTACCAACTTTACTGGGCGCAAGTCACTCAGTGCGCCCGTTAAAATATATACATGTTGGAGCAGTGATATTTTTCTAAGGTTACTTTCAAAAGTGCTCAAGAGGAAGTGTACAGACATCTCAAAGTACTGGTTTACGTAAAGAGTGCTGTAACCTCATAAGCTAACCACATTGTTTATGATAGTGCTGTTGACAGAAATAGTGCCCAATGTTGGAACACGTATAGAGGATACTGCGCAGGATACTGAGCGGTTAGCCTGATCGCCTTTTACCAAGGCGAACCTGGTTCAATCCGCGGCCGGGTCACGCGCTGATTTTCGCAAGCGGGAATCTTGCCGGACGATGCCGCTGGTCAGCGGGTTTTCTCGGGAATATCCCATTTCTTCCGCCTTTGAACTTCGATCATGCTCCATTCTCGCCTCATTTCCCTCCTCATCGGCTCTCAAGACATCGTTGTCAAGGGCCACCTAATTATATGAATTCAACAGATACTGCGCACCTCGCATGCACGTCCTACTGTCCCCGCTGTGGAAAGATACGCTGACGCCCGCCAATCAGCGGTGAACAGGGTCAAGTGGCGAGAGCAACACGGAGTTGCGTCATCGCCTGCATCACTAGGTCCTCGGTGTCCATGCGCGTTGAGGCACCGCGCTCGTATAGAAAGTAGAGCCGGGCCGCCCAAGTTACGAGTCGACAGCCTGCAGGATGATACAATCCCCAGGCCAGGGTTGCCAGATTGGGCGATTTGCCACCGTTTGGGCTACTTCAAGGCAAAATTTGCGACCAAAAATCACGAAAATGCGACTATCGCAATTTGGGCAATTTTTGTAAGGAATTTGCGATATTTGGGCAACTTGGAATTATTTACTTAGTATTGGTGTATTTTTTGATTGTTTACAAGATAATTAAGTCTCATAAGTAAGTTTTTTTTTTTTTTTTTTTTTTTTTTTTTTTTTCCGGCAACCACTGTGGATACAACTGAAGATGGTCTCTCGTTCAGACTCTTGTTACTCGCTGCGGACAATGAGCAGGCGAATTGAATATCACGCGATTGTTTATGTGTTTGGCATGTATTTTTAATTTTGAGTAGACCTATATTATTTTTTAATTTAAAAAAAAATTGTGTTTCATACATATAAAATATTAGATGAAAAATTTACCCTATATTTAAAAAATGCATTTAATATTAAGTGCAATGAAATTGGGCGACATTTTGGCGACAAAAGGTTGGCCATTCAGGCGACTTCAACAAAAGCAATCTCGCAACTCTGCGCCAGGCAACAGTACTTCTGTAAACTGTAAATATTGCCAGTGCTTGATTGTGCACCCTTCAAATTCCCGTATTTGGCCATTTATTTTACAAATGTACGACAGTTTGTTCGACACGCATTGATTAACACAGGTAAAAGTTGACTTCACACTGTGGTAGCAGCCGAATAACAACAGCTGATCCAACATAGTCCACTCACAGTTTCTTCGGGTGTTTTGAAACAAACCTTTGAAAAAACACTCTGGGAGTAACATGTCGACCTTTCTTTTAAATACCTTGTAGGTATACCACACATGAATAGTTCTGTGCATATCTTTGAAGTATTATATTTTTTGATTAATTAAACTTTAACATAGCATCGTCTATAACTCTAATATTGATTTCGTATTCAATACGAATTAAAAACAGTGAGATCAGCGATGTGTTGGCAACAGCGTGTAATAAATAGTTCACAGTTAAAATACTGTTTTAATATATTTTTTTGGTATGCTATCTGTAAAATAAACGTTGCCTAAGAAAATGTTTAAATTTTTAGGTACCACTGATAGAAACACATTTAATTTTTAAAGTTAAAAATATCAGTACAAATTACAGTGCGTAGGCCCTAGTGACATGGTGTTTTTTTTTTTCCCCCGTCCGAGGAAAAACGAATAAGCGGAGCGGAGCGTGTCTCTCTCTCTCTTTCTTCCTCTCTCCTCTCTCTCTCTCTCTCTCTCTCTCTCTCTCTCTCTTTCCGGAAGTTTCGCACAGCTAATAGTAGCGGGAAAATGATACATATTTTAAATTTTTGCATATTTAATACTTAGGCTATTACAGCAAAAATAATGACTTTTTAAATTGAAATTTACAACTGAAATGAGATTTTAATGTTAGAATACTTATTATAATATATTTACATGTGATGGCGGGATGGTTACATATCCGAAGTTGGCAGAAGTGCGGCGACATGGCGATGACATGACGTGTTGCTCTTGACTGCACGAAGTGTTAGTTTTTCTTCCTTCGAAATATTCTTAAAATAACCACATCAAATTTGTACTCGTATTTTTTTTAACCAACCTAGGCAAGTTACCATGTTGTGGTGAATCTGTTTTTCCACGGTAGGAATAAAAATATACTGTAACAGCTGTCATGACCGCTGCGTGTGAAAGAGTAATGTTGGTCTAGTTAAGTTACGCTGGGGCTAGGCAGTGTGCGTGTGTGTGCGATTGCAAATATCAGACGTGCGAAATTTATTTGTTTTAATGCGAATTTTTTTATGATTAAATTAAGTATTTAAAGATCACGTCTGATTATTCATAGTAACTATGTAACTTCGCCATATGTGTTTGAAACACAATTGCGTAACGTGCTTACGTTTCTGTGATTTAAATGTTTGCCTCAATTCCAACAAATTATTAAGCCCAGCCAGAAAAATTTAAATAAATAAACATAGTAAAAACCAATTACCTATGCAAAGAAATATGACCAGAATAGAAGTTACGGTAGGCATATTTGTGTGCATGTTTATGATCTTTTTTTTTTTTTAAAGTTTGTCGCTGCTACGTACAAAGAATAAGTGACACGAGTTGTGGTCTGAATGTACTATTTCGTTGGAGTGGCTTCTCCTTAGCTTTAATATTTATTCCAACTGAAGCCGTTCTTTTAACGAAATAACCCAACACATATCAAAAACAAGAGGTTTAATACTACAGTTCTTTCCCCCGCAGTTATAACAAAGGTCAAACACAGACGCGGCACAAATTATCACCGTGTAATATGTATAATGTGCTATATCGTGTATAACCCAAATATGTTAACATTGTAAAATAAAAACCTTAAGAACTATTGTCAATACATATATTATTAAAAAGTCATAAATATGGTTATAAATATAGGACCTAAATATGGTTAGAGGCCTAAATTGTGAACATTCGTACGTAATGATTTTGGAAATATGACAGAATTATTTGACGAGCTAACGATACTAAACAAAGCACTAGACAGTTAAAACGTATAAGTCACATAGCAGTGTTTATGTTTACATGTAGCGGAAGGACACGTAAGCAGTAACTAAAAGTAGAACTTTAACAGGGCTTCAGAAAAGTGTGAAGTAACCGTTAATGGCCTAATATAGAGGTGTAACCACGGAAACTAGTTCCGTTCACAAACATGTTCAAACATGGCTGCCGAACGAATTTACAATCTACACTTTTCCACCACTCGTGTGACCACGACCTTACTCTATGGTTTTTACCATCGCCCAGGCAGCACGTGATTGGGTTTTTAAATTTCGTGCAGGGTCGTTAATGCCTCGGAGTTCTCTATGAACTGTCTAATAAACTGAGATCCAGTTGCAAAAATAACTTACAGAGAAGTGTTCAATGTAGGGATGTTGAAAAATATCGACATATCGAAATGCCGAGCTTATATCAACGATATATAGAAATAAATCGTCGATATATTTCAACGCTATTTTGTCGAAATTAATACTTTTTTCTAGGTGTCGGAAATAAATATTTTTAAAATGTTAAATAATAATTTATGTTTTGAATACCAAAATTTAATTCAAAAATTATCATGTTTACTTTGGCAACACGCGCCAAAAACAGGCACCTATCACATCGTTCTGCAATGCATCGGGTCCCCAATGCGTAATATTCGAAGCAATTTCTAAAGTCCTTTAATACATAAAATATCGGATCTTGACGTACCGAAAATCGATATTTTTCTTTCGATATATCGTTTCGTAAAACGATACTTTTATAAATAACCAATATAGATAATATCGATATTATTTTCCGGTATCAGCATTCTTAATTCGATGTTTGACCTGTTCCCAAAATAACTCTGGAATATCCTCCTTCACCAAATGTAATTAACTGTGTGTCACTGGACAGAATTTAATCATTTTCACGCGACCCGCTTATCGTTTCCCCTTATCGCTCAGTTGTCCTAGGGGAATCTTTTATGAGTCATTTAATAGGAGGTCGGGAAGTGATCGAACGTTAGTTATCAGCGTTGAAAAAAAATTGCTGTAGGGATGGAGGCGAGGTTGGGTGCGTCACGAGTTACGATTACGTTCTTGGCGTGACTTACCCAGCTCAACTAATCAGGTGAGGTATCGAACAGCTTGATTAATATGTACACATACAGCGGGAACGAACAACTTAATGACTCAACAGAAAAATGTTAAAAACTTTTAAGTGGTCCGAAACTTTAGGCTATCATAATTTTACAAGGATTTATTTATCGAACATATAAAGTACAATATAAAGAGAAAATTCATTGTAAAAATATGATTACTAGGCTCAAGTATATATCTTAACCACAAACAAAATAAATACAATTTATATTGTATATATACACTCCTCAAAAAGTTCTTTGCTGTTTTGGGAATTGTAAAACAAAAAAAAGCGACAACTTTATGCTTGCTTGCAATCAGACTTTAACTCCTGTTAGTTAGAAGATCGATAGCGAAAAAACGAAACAAAACTCAAAAGTAAATCTTGTTGCGCGTTCCAAGGAAATTTTTCATGCTAGCTTGGCAATTTCAAAATGAATTTTAAGCTGGAACCAAACGGTTTATTCCGAAACGTTTCTACCATGACGTGTTATTGCAGTCCTTCAGTATTTTGACAAATAAACGATTTGTTTAGATTTCCCCAGTTAAAAAAAGATGGTATGGTTAATGAAATGTTTAGATAATTTAAGACATATATTTATAAGTGCTTATTTAGTGATGCGGCAGTGTAATTTCACGTTATAGTTAGTGTTATCCTTCAAAATAGAGGGTAAACGGATAACTTTAACTGCCATGTTTCTTTGGTGGCTACCGGCGAATCACAGAAGTTTATTATCGGAGTAACTTGATTCTGATTGCCTCAGTCAAATATCGGAAAGTCTTCTCACAAAAATACTCTGTCAATAACTAAAGGAAAACAGCAATCATTCGTGTAGGATTTTGAAGTCCAGCCCTTGGGGACATGTTCATGAACTTCAGGTGTCTAAAAATAAGTATGATGCACAGCTTTACTGTCAAAATAATAAAGTCAGGTATGAAAAATCTAAATTGAATTTCATAGTATAAATGTTATATTTAAATCAATATTTGGTAGGATACTGAAGGCGTCGCTCGTCTAGGCCATCTGTTTTTCGCGAAAATATTTCAGAACTATTTGCACTCCATAACACTAGATCGCAGATCCACTTTCGCGATTGGATGATTTTCATTGCCACGAAGTATAGGTGTCTGCCCGCGAATCACGGACACTCAGAGTCGGGGTTACCTAATTCTGATTGGTCTAGTCAGGCAAGGAACTGTCTCCCGATAAAGACACGGGGCCAATACAATGACCAAAAGAAAACTCCTCGTATGCCATAGGACACTGGAATCTTAGGGTTCGCGTAAATCTTTTCGAGAAAAAGCAGGTGGTCATACCGCGAACTCCAGCTTCACGCGCCAGCAAACTGGCATCACTGACCAGCAACGTGTAGAAACGACTTCAGTCAACCAGCACCTGGTAACTTTCTTGCCAGCCAGCCTCCTATCCAATGAGGTATCTTACGCAGAACACAGTAGCCAGTCCTGAGACTCATTCCAGAGCCTCAGGTGGACAGCCAGTGAATAAGTACGCCCACATCAAAGGAACCACCACATTATTTAACTTCTGTATACAGAATGTTGCAAAATTGCGTGTCAATAGTTCGGGGAAACATTCCTCACGTCTGGGGGATGGGAAAATGTTACATGAACATAGGTCCGCAAACGCTTCGTTTCTTCACTACAGCCCGTATTATGTAACGTACAGTGTATGACCCGCGGACTGGATCATGTTACTGTGTGGAATGTCATTGCAGCTGTAATTGGCAGCCCCATACCAGCCCTTGAGGAGCCCTGCTTTGAATCGACTAGATTTTTAATTTTTGGGCCATTTAAAGGCACTTGTGTATGCGATCCCAGTGGACAATGTGGGCAACCTCTGTAACCGTATTGTGGCGGGTTGCGAAACAATCAGGACTTCCAGAGATTCATCAACGCATCCGGGTGTCCATACAACGGCGGGTTGATGCATGTGTTCGTGCTGATGGACGGCATTTTGAATATTTCCCCTAGTGCCGACGATATGTTTTCACACATGTGTAACTTATTCCTGTGCAGTTCCTACTGTTCTAGGTGTAGTGTCGTAGTGTGACGTGCCATGTATCGTGCAAACGAACGCTGCAATAGCATTCCACAGTAGCATGATCCAGCCCGCGGGCCATACACTGTACGTTACGTATTACGGGTTGTAGTAAAGAAACGAAGCGTTCGCGGACCTATGTTCATGTAATTTTTTTCATCCTTCAGATGTGTGGAATGTTTCCCCGAAGTATTGACATGCAGTTTTGCAAATATCCTGTACGTCTCTGTTCTGTGATGTTACAATGATGCAGCACACCCACACGTCTAAACAAATTGTACTTGTTTGCACCTTCTTTCAAGCAGACGATATATGATAAACAATATCTTACACATATGACATAAGTTGTAACTTCCAGTGACATCTAAATACAAGGGATTCATTTCTGGGCTGTATTATGTTTGTGCTGCCACTGCCTGTATTTGCACTAAAACAATTTTGTTTTTCATTACTAAGCTTAATATGTTTGTAACATGTTACGACATAATTATTTGTTTTGCAGGCTACATTGTGCGTATAATAATGCTACGTATTATACTCTGATCACAAAATTATTTATTCAATTCAGTTTCGTTGCGCACTCAAAGAAGATATTACATGACAGTGAGGTTCGTCACCTTCTCCATCAAACCTATATTTTCCCAAAACATTTCGAGTGAAACCAGACTATAGTTTTATTCGTAAAAGGGATGTTAAGTGAACGATGATAAGTAAGGCAAATAAACGAACACCGAAACTCTTAGAAATCTATTCAGTTATGTGCATAGCCGAAAAAAAAAAAAAAAAAACCTCCAGTTAATACATATTAAATGTATCTTAATAAAATATTCTTAGCATTTTAAATTAAAATAATACAATTTCATATATGTTAATAATTTCCCACTGTTACCACGCGTAATAGTATTACCTCAAAACTACCTAGATATGTACCACTGGAATCGCCCAGATCCCTATTCAAGGAGAGAAAACATACAGTGCCCTGAGGTGATCTTTTTTTATTTTAGAATATCATGATTCACGAGGAAAGGAAATGTTTGGCAATAACTCTTGAAATATCACGGGGAGGGACAAGAGGAGACTTCCGACCTCGATATATCGCATCGTAAATGTCACCGCCCGGTCAGGGTGAACTTTGCCTCCTTGCAAGGGCGGGGCTTTGGGAATACATAACCAACCCGTACTTTCTGTAGGGACAAGGGTTCCTTATCCACTTCACGGAAAGAAAAGGTTAGGTTTATAAACCCAGTAGTGCCGTGTGTTTAATACGAAACAGTATTATAAATATATTTATTAAAAATATTGCGGTTCGAAAGAAAGAATTCTAGTAACTGAAATTGTCTCTCATCCTTCGAACAATAATTTGGTTTCTCAATGTTTTAAGTTATGACAACAAATTAATTACTCTTCATGGTGTTAGTGGTGGACAATACGAGTGACGATGTTAAAACAAAATACCTGAACAAAAGTTAAGTCATATTTAGTCATATATTTGGTTAAAAATGATTGAAACATTGTAGACACAAGTAAGCGTAATCTACTTATGTCTGCATGCGTATGGAATTGACAGAACCAAATCTGTGCATGAAAATAATAAAAATAAAATAAATAAAAATAA
Source organism: Dryococelus australis (assembly GCA_029891345.1). NCBI lineage: Eukaryota > Metazoa > Arthropoda > Insecta > Phasmatodea > Phasmatidae > Dryococelus > Dryococelus australis. Next base: position 317,782,495 of record CM056994.1, read on the forward strand.
TAGCCATGCTTTAAAAACTGTTGTTAGAAATAGCCAGCAACTTATTATTATTATTTTGGAAAAAGAATTAATGGCTACTAAACATAGTGGAATAAATAAATTTGGTTCGTTTATTAACATTCCTGCGAAACACTAAAAAATAATAATGATAGTATCACACGGTGCAATGTTTTGCTTTAAATTATGTATTTTAATTACATTTTAAAAATTCCTAATTATAGAAAACTTACGTAAAGTAGGCCTTATAAAACAGGAAGTTATATTGTGGAAACGAAGTAGCTAAAAGACACTTCATTTTATAGTTTACTCAACTACGATAAGGACACAGATGGTCGTGGCCCGGGTTATTTCCACTGAGCTTTGATAATCATTAATATTCCCGCAGTGGATAGTGGAGTGGAGAGATGTAGGTGACTCTTAACAGTGAGGTTTTGAGAGCCGATGAGGGTGAAATGTGGTTAGTATGGAGCAGCTCCGTAATGAAAGGGAGGGGGAAATGGGAGATTCCCGAGAAAAAGTCAAAATAGCCAATATAGCATAGTTATCGTTGGTGTAGAATTCTAAAGAAACTGCAGAATTACATTCCCGTGACTTCATCAAACACGTTAGCTGAAACCAAACTTGGTGTTAAATAATTCTTTGTAAATTGTATGACTGTAGTTATTAAGTAGAAATTCAAATTAATGATGATAAAAACATTGAAGTTATTTTTCAAATTATTAGTATGTTTTTATCAAGTTATCACAGATATCATGTCAGGAAATAATAAATAGCATTTTAAAAAAAACCAAAAACAACCTTAAGCACGCCACTTTTAGTCTATTCAAATATTTCTGTACTCCACAAATACTTCTGAAAGCATAAACACCTCAGAGATGGATCTGTATTGATGCGTCTCTTCAGCGTACACCCCTGTACGCAAGGGAAAAACTGAAGCAACTGCAGCCCTTTAAAAAAAGTTAAAAGATAAATAAACAACAAACTTTTGAAAATTAATTTAATTATGTACTGGAAAAAAAAAATTGCAAATTTTTTTCTTTAGAATGCACTTGAAATTGAAGTACTTTTTATACACTTGGAAAATGTGCTTTTGTTATTGTGCAAAGTGCTGACATCAGATATCAAGGTTCAGATCCTCCCTAAATAAAATCATGTGTTCGAAACTACAGCAGTGGGAAGGAGGAGTGCGAAGACAAACCATAATCAAGAAGAGACGTCAGCATTGCGTAAATTTCAAGACATCCGCAATATGACGTTATTGAAGGATATATCGTTGACAGATATGCATAGACTAGTTACGTGATATACATATATTTTTATTTATTTATTTATATATATACATATATGAATTTCAGAGGCCTGATTATTTACATTTAACGATAAAATTAACGCCCATGAACTTTCATGATACAATAGAATTCAAGTATTGTATATATTAATTTCTAGAATTCAAGCATTATATATATTAATTTCTATGATTCAGTTTTAAAAAATGTTAAATAATTTTTTTTTATGTCTCATGCTTATGCATGGAAAAGCCAGAGCAGGCTGGATCTCCAAAATTATACCAGAAGTGTGCGAAAATAAAATGGTATTGAACACCAGGATGGGGTAGAGGGCTGCAGATGGAAAAATTTATATGGAGCCAATTGTCCGACGCAATCCCGTCTAGTCATTATTGTGGATGGCAATGTGAAGTGATTGCTATAGGTTGTTCACGGTGATATGAGCACTTTTGAAAGTCCTGCTTAAGCTCTGCTTGTGTGCACATTGTGTGTTCTTCCGCCTTATGTAAAATTGCCATGGGCCTCGCCACTTTATTCACGCGTCAGTCAAGTGAAACTGTGAAATGATTAGAAAAGTAGATATTTTACAAATATGTTACGTTTTACACTTCGATGCATTAAAAGAAACAGAAAGCGAAAGAAATAATTTAAGTTAACACGAATGGTTACCTAACACTTTTTATTCGACGTTAAGATATGGAACTACTTCCCATACATAGTTACCAACTTTACGGGGCGCATGTCACTCAGGTAGGGGGCGAGTGAAGATATTTGGGCGGCTCTTAGCATCAAGGTCCTTAGAGCCGATGAAGGTGATTGAGGTGAGTATGGAGCAGCATCGGAATGAAAGGGTGGGGGAAACGGGAGATTTCCGAGAAAACCCTCCGACAAGCGGCATCATGCGGCACAATTCCCACATACGAAAATCTGTAGTGGCCCGGCTGGGCATTAAACCCGGATCGCCTTGGTGGGAGGCGAGCAGGCTAACTGCTCAGCCACCGTGGCCCCTACGCAGGTAGGGGCAGTGACTTTTTCTAAGGTTGATTTTGAAAATATCACCCACCATTTACCACACTAGCTGTGCAGCACTCCTCAGCACTAATGCATGTTGCTACGCATGCGTTCAAAGACAGTTTGGGGTCCTATTAACAGTATAAAAAGTTTTAATGTGGATCTTAAAGTAGAAGTCGTATGAGGTGAAATCAGGTGATCGTAGTTTTCATGAAATAGGCAGTCCTCCAGTTCGGGTACCGTGGGTTGAGGTGTTGAACTATAATGACGTAAAATGAGGAGGAGGTGGAGGCGGCTGTCGTGTTGCAACTACATCGCCTGAAGCACATCCAAATGCACAACATCCAAGTAAAGCAATAACAACGCCTGCAGCAAGTGGGTGTACGTCACGCTACAGAGAAGCGCAGGATGAAAGTGGACGAATTTTATGGTCACCGAAAAACCCCAGCCCAGATATTCACAGAGAATCTCGCTTAATGACTTCCTATGTGCCTGTTACGTACGGGTTTTCTTCGGCAGCTTATGGACGGATTTAAAGCTGCTGAAGAACTTGCCGTCGTGAAAGTGACTTACTCTGCAAAAAGAACACGTGTTATATTAAGACGTTATATTCACAGAACACCACTGCATCATACAGTTACAGTATTTCAGAAAAAGTTTCACAAAGACCACTTTAAAAAATTTGTTAGCTAAGCTGTATGTATGGAGTAATTGATCATATACAACATTTCGCAGTGCCATGAAGCCAATATTCATTTATTATTTTTACAATTCGCCTGTTGCGCATCCGTGTTATTGAGGGATGCAGGTCTTAATAACTATAAAAGAGCTAAATGTAATTTCTTAATTTATTGACATTGTTACAAAATTACACACAACTATTATTTACAACATTAGAATACTTATCTTTGCTATTAAACCTTTTATTCGTATCGGTAAGAGCAATATTGGTCTATTTCTAATATAATTAATGTCCTTATCGCTGTCTTTATACTAGCTACATTCACTTGATCATCCCTTATTATTTACACTGGGCTTTCAAATGACTTGTTCGGCCACACTCCCAACATTCCTGACGCACAAACTCTGGTAGCGATGTCTGTCATGGATGCCCCCAACATCTTCAAGATGTCCCAGATTTGATCTTCATCGTCGTCATTGCGCAGCGTAGCTGCCTGCACTGCATGCCAGGACGTCGGCTGCTGCTCCACCGATTACATCTCCAATGCTCGGGCCAGGGCGTCTTGCTGTGTGGCGCTGCCACGCGTACCACTCAGCGAACATCCACATCGTCAATAGCATCCACAAATAAATCTATTGCGACAACGTCGTGCGCCTCCTCAGGGCACCCTTCCAGAGACAGGTGAAACAGCTGCATGATATCCTGCCGTAGATCCTGCAATGACTCCTCGGGTCGCTAGATGCGGCTTCGCACCACTTAAAAAAAAATTTGAGGTAAAATTCCCTTACATATACGAGAAGCTCTACATGAAAGGTAAAATTACATCTTAAATATAGAGTGAATTTACTTTACAAGTTGTAACAGGTTACAAGCCTGTTCTCTCGTCTCAGTAAACACCAACGGACTAGCTCAGCGTGAGTTGGAGACTTCGACTACGTAATAATGAAAGTTTGTTGATACCAGGATTGCCAATAAAATAAAATAAATTAATGTCTGGAGATTTAGTGTTGTCTCGGCAAAACAATTGACACTCGCAGCTGACAAAACAAAAAAAAAAAAAAGACAGAACTGCAGCCTTTACAAAACTAAACTTCTCATTTCGAGAGTTACGAAGACGAGAGAGAATCGTTACTTTTCTCTCCCGGCGCCCTATTGACTCCTCGCACTGACGGAAAATAAATTTAATAGTTATTTGAAATGTCCGAAATAAAAAAGAAGGTTAAAGTCCTGGGTGCTGATCGGCGCGAGTCACGTGATCACCCGTCGCAGGCTGTCCGACTGACAGCTGACAAACGATCGTGCTACAACGAACTGTTGTGATACCCGAGAAAGGTGGCGCTTCCTTATAGATTGGTAGAAAGTTTCCTCATTGAAAACATATTGTTCTCGAGCAGTCGGTCACGTCAGCTAAAGGTGACCTCTGTTATTTTCCTCGTTTCAACATGTTGTGCCTTGCGGTGGCAGATGATTTAGTTTACTAACCCAGTGAAGAGGAAAATATGCGCTTGGCGTATTATGATCTCTGTTGTTTACGTCTGTTACTACTGATGAAATGAGGAAAGAAAAATTACAAATTTGGAAACACGAAAATATATGAAATACAAACAAGTTGTCATTGCCTTTCACATATTACATGAATTACTATCCTAGACTGAAAAATAGACAATTGAAATACTTCCCGAATATACCAGTCATATATATCTAGCTGCAATGCTACATTACCCCCTCGGTTCGGGGAAGGCCCAATGAACTGATTTTCCGTAAATGGCCATGTGTTATGTCAGTGGCCAAGCCTTGTTGTTTTTTTTTGGGTATCTGGTCCCTAATTGGTAATTAATTATTAGAATCCCCTCTAAGGGGTTATTGAAGAATTCTGTATATAAGCTGGAGCAAGCTCAATCGGGGTCGATCATCGCTACGAGGAGCTCCAATGCACTGAGACAAGTAGAAAAAATATGAATTAGTAAAATAAAAATAATTAGGCCATTATGGCAGGTTTAGGCCAGGGACACTTGGTGCCCTGAAAATTAAAATAGGCACCATGATGGCGGGAATGTTTAATAGCTTAATTCTGAGAATGTTTTAAATTCGCAAAGATACAAAATAAAATGTAACTCAACACCAAAAATTGCCTATTGCCGAAAATTTTAATGTAGCATTTTTTAAAGATAGATTTTTTTATGTGATCCCTGAAAATAAAAATGAAAATCTACATTTTGAAAAATGGCACTTGGTAAGAAAGAAACTGATGTGCAGTTTTCAAACTTTTGGCATCTGTTTGTTCATACAGCCAATATTTTTCATTAATTACATAATGGGTAAAGTTAAAACTAACACGGCATTTGGTAAGAGAGAAACTGATGTACAGTTTTCAAACTTTTTGTCTCTGTTCGTATAGCCAATATTTTCCATTAATTATTTAATGAGTAAAGATAAAATTTAAACTTTAAATGTAGGAATCAAATTTTTCCAATAAAGACACCTGTTATTGGGCCTCTGTCGGGTATGTGAAGCCATAAAATTAAACAAAAATTAATTAACCTTTTTCAAGTTTTTTTTGATAACCTGTGAGTTTGGCTGAATAATTGATAATGGTTCTGTCATGCGTTACTCTCTTGTTGGAGAATTTTCTGGAGGAAAAATAGTTAGCACTTTCCTTGATAGTATGAATGACAATTGTATTTTAATGCCAATAATATAAATATATTTTGGAATAGTGAAGAACCTGTGTATTTTGGTAAATAGTGTATTTTGAAAATTTGCATTTACTATTGAATTTCTATTGTAAAAAACCTACTTATTTGAACTTTTGCATTTTAAATATTGCATTCAATCAGTCTTTATTCTAATATTGGCCAAATAGTATTTGTAACGTTGAGTGGCCTGAGCTGTGATGATAACAAACATAGAAATTTTACATCCATGTTTTATGAAGATGTTTTTAATTGAATGTGTAAGTAATGGAATCTAGAAATCTTGTTGTATTTTCTGGAACTATGGAAAAAAAAATCAGTAAATACTAAAATAAAGTTAATGTACGAAGTCTTACTGATATTTTCTGGAAGAGTGGAAAATTCTAGAGTTAAATATAAAGGAAGTAAATGTATGAAAAAATTTGAAAAGAGAAAATAAAATTAGGAATAAAATAATAAAATCATATTTCATATGTTCTTTGTTCAACATGTCATATTTCTCACTTATTATGTACTTTTGTGACTTGTTCAATAAGGGTTTTTTCTGAACTTGCTGGACTCTTTTGGAAGTCTACTTTGCTGCATCTTTTAGTTCAAGGACGTAGCAAAGAGGAAACTGCATGCACTCTGCTCTTGTTGGGCAGGGTGGTTGGGTCATGGTTTTGGAGAAAATACATAATATATGATATGTCAGTTAATAAGAGAAGTACAATTTTTCAGTCGTTGAACAAATTAATTATTATTATTATTATTAGTTTTAGGTGGTTGCTAACTTTTGCGATGTCTACAGCGTGGGTACAACGTTTATCCAAGCCAGCGCTGTACCAGTTCCTTAAGGAGGATGGGATCGGGCACTAGAAACGGAATCCATTGATGAGGTGCGCATCAAAGTCCGGGCTCTTGTGCGGAAAAATGAAGGGGCTAGAGTTGCGGGAGCTACAGCATCAAAGGGCGAGATCTATCCTTTATTTAAAATTCGCAAAGACGTACCTTCCGAATTTTCGGAAAAGGAGCATAAATTAACACATACTACATTAGAAGCACTTGTTCAATTCTTTGTAAAATTAAATGCTGCTATAGCTCTGAATTCTTGCAATAGACAGGTTATTTATCCAGTAGCTATATTTAGGGTACCTGAAGTATTGCAGCCATTGTTTAGTAAGGCCTGCGAGGAAGATTGGGAATGTGAACAACTTATAAAGGCATGCCTTTAGAAAGTATCTAGTGAAGTAGCAATCACAAATTTCACTTTAAAACTTCTGGAAAGAAAGCAATCGCCAGTGCAATCTATGCAGGATTTTATTAAGGAAATATTAGGAGCTGTGAATGTGTTAGGTTTTCCATGCGCGGAGGTATATACCACCAAAATAATTTTCACAATTTCCACCCGTGTTACAATAGAATTTTCTGTTTTGCTACTAAACCTGACACCTTATTAAAACTTCTGGACTTGGTCATAGAGGTAGAGCGAACTATGCGTGATGGTTCATTGGAAGGAGAGAGTTGTGAGGTAAAATAGCCAGATGAAGAATTGAGTAAACCTAGTTAATCTAGCTTCCTCAAGTTTTGTTTGATATGTGGTAAACAAAATCACTTGGCTAAAGACTGTTCATCGGAAGTCTATTTTAACCATAAAAGCTAAAGATGAGTCTGGAAAAACAAAAGTCAAAACACGCTCTTGGTACTCTCAAACCTAAGACAATCAAGGGAATTCTGGGAAGAATTAAGGATAAGGTTGTGGGAGAACCTTCGGTAAATGCATGGGGTTACGAACATAGGTACGGACTATTTTACATCCCAGTAGATATAGCAGATCAGGTGAGGGTTACTGCACTGTTGGACTCTGGTGCCATGTGCTATCTTATTTGCCAAGACTTTTGTAATTTTTTACTTGTCAATATGCCCAAAGGGATTATTCAGATAAGGATAGGGGAAGAATTAGGTTTTTCTTTGGCGAATAGGGGGATGATTAGTTCAAAAAGGGTAGTCATTTTCAAAATTAGGATAGATAATTTCACGTGTAGGTTTCAATTCAGAATTTTACATGAACTTAGCCATGATTTATTGCTGGGGGTTGATTTTCTTAGAAAAACCCAGGCTAGTATTGATGTAACTCGTGGAGAATTGATTTTTGCCCTTTTGTAGATCGCAACCTGTTGTTTTAACTTCAAAGCATTTTGGATATCATATAATTTCGGTTCAGTTTGTCCACACTCAGGAGAGTGGTCAGGATAGCAAATTATTGCAGTTGCAAACTGAATCTTCGGATGTAATAACTCATAAGTTGGGGAATTACAATAAACAGTCTATTGTGTTAAAATTGAAAGATCAGGATCCAGTGTCCTCTGTGCCATACAGAGTGTCACCTTTAAAATAAAAAAAATCATAAGATAATTGGGGAATTGTAAGAGGGATATGTTCTTGAGTCATCAGACAGTAATTACTCTAGCCCAGCATTCCTGTCACATAAAAAGACTCCAGGAGAATCCGTGTTATCTGTGAATATGGGAAGGTCAATTAAAAAAATCTAGGTAGATCCATATCCGCTGCCAACAAAAGAATCTGTTTTCCAGCATGTCAGTGATGCTAGGTATTTCTTTATTTTTTATTTAAATTCTGCTTTTCTGCTGTGTGACATTCACCCCGAATCACGTGGTATTTTGGCAAGGGTCACTCCCTAGGGCCAATTTCAGTGGAAGAGGCTGCTAATGGGGGTTTACTGTGGCCCACAGGCAATGTCTAGGGTATTTTCTTCAAGTTTTGGGATAATACCAATACGACTTTCTCTTAACGTATATTGATAATATCTGTGTGTACAGTAATTCTTTTGAAGAGCATTTTGACCATCTTAGATTATTCTTACTTGCCCTGAGGGAAACAGGTTTGACAGTAAACCCAGACAAGGTAATCTGGGTAAAACTTATGTCAGGTATTTAGGCTTCATTATTTCGTAGGGCAAGTTACTTATGAACCCAGAAATATTCCATCCAGTTGTAAATTTTCCTGTCCCTAAGAATTTTTGTGGAGTTCGTCGGTTTTTAGGGTTAGTGGGGTTTTATTCCAAATTTATTCAAAATGTTTTCTGACATTGCTGAGCCGTTGAATGCGCTGAAGAGAAAAGGGGTTGAGATTGAGTGGGGAGAAAAACAGAACCATACATTTTACTTGCTAAAGGAAGAATCAGCTACTCCTGTGCTACAGGCCCCACATTTATTTTGAAGAAAAAAAAAACTATTCAATTTGCAAGTTGATGCCAGTTCAAAAGCCTAGGGTGCTGTCTAATATCAAGAACTGTACAACAGGTTGGTCCCAGTCTCTTATGCCAGTAGACTTCTAATATCAGCCGAACAGAAATACTCAGCATATGAGAAAGAGGTTTAGCTGCGATATACGTCATGGAAATATTCAGGGACTATCTGGAAAGTTCAGAATTTATATTACATACTGATAATCAGGCTTTGAGCTGGATCCTTTCTACAAATAAACCAACTGGTAGATTGTCTCGGCGGCTTGTTAGGCTTACTTTCTCTAAGTTCACTGTTAAACATGCCAAAGGAATTGATAATGGGGTTGCAGATACATTTTCTAGGATGTTTGATTCCGAGGAATTTTTGGTAGATACCCCTGATTCCATAAATGTATTTCAGGCTAATGCTTCTAAATTATTGTTATATAAGGAATGTAGTCATGTAAATGTACAGACAGATCCGATCATAAATGTAGATGTACCTATTTGCTCTGAACCTTTAGTTTCTGATATTAAGAGTGATGTGGAAAAGGTAAAGGTTATTCAGGATTTCCCCCAAGCGTACTTGAAACTTCAGCGCCATCAGGGAATTGACCCTGAATGTGTCAATATCAAGGGTGATATTACAGCTGGTAATAGTGGAGTGTATGAAATTAGGAAAGTGTTAATAGGACATGTCGACCCAAAGACTCACAAATTTTCATTTTTTGTTCCTCAAGACTTGAGAGGATCCATTTGCCAGTATTATCATAATACTTATTTCGGGGGGCATTTGGGACAGGACCAAACAGTAGCTCGGATTAAAGAAATGTTTTACTGGCCAGGCTTTAGTAGGGAAGTTTAACATCTTGTTAAGGAATGTCTTGAGTGCTAAATGGCTACACCTATCCCTAATGCCAAGATTAGTAGTCCCTATAGTGCTAGTGTAGCTATTTTACCTTGGAAATTTGTGTACCTAGACATTTTTGACCCTCTACCCTGTACTTCTGCTGGATTTTCTTAGATTTTGGCTGTAGTCGACAGTTTTACTAAAAAAAAATTTTCTTCCCTTTGAGGAGCATGAAATCTGCAGAAATTTGTAAAATTCTTAGTCACAGAATATTTTCTGTGTTTGGGTCGCCTTTCAACATTGTGACTGACAATGCCAACAGAGATTAGGAATCTTGCCTTTGCCTGGTGAATCAAATTGATCCAAACTGCCCCCTATTACCTGAAAGCAAATCTGGTAGAAAGATATAACCACAATTTAAAAACAGCTTTGCGAACCTTTCAGACTGGAACTCACAGGGAATGGGATGTTGCACTGTACCAATTGTCACTTGCATTTAACAATGTTATTAGTGATGCAACAAATAAAGTCCTTGCAAAATTGTTTTTTGGGCGTAGTTTGTTCCATCCGTTAATAAATGCATGGGGATTTCATGATTTCTGCTGGGATGGTGTGGGTAAGAAGGACTTGGAGGAAATCTGGAATGAAGCTGCTCAAAATTTGCATAAATATTATACGAAATTAGCCTCTAGGAATGTGTATGCTAGTGGATCGATTTCAATTATGATTGGAGATTGAATGTGTGTTGAAACACATTATCTTAGCAATAAAGCTGCTAAATTTAGCACAAAGCTTGCTCCCAAGTATGCAGGGTCGTTTAGGGTTAAACGTTTCCTGACTCCTATTACTGTTTTGTTAGAAGGTAATAGTCATTTGGGAAATTATTGTAAAGTCCATTACGTCAGTTAAAATTAGGGTGTACTTTGTGGTATGTTAAGTTTAAGTGTTATTAAGGTATTCGTCTTTTGTATGTAATCATCTTGTTAATCAACTTGTTAATCATCCATTTAGTCACTGAAATTGTGTTTTTGACCTGTGCATGATTCTCCTCTGGGGTGGTGGTCATCCAAATCACATGCACATTTCATAAAGGACCTCAGTATCTTGTAGATGTAAGATGTTTTCATGCTCATTTCTGCATTGTGTTCATGCTCATTTACCTTAAGATGTTTTTAGGGAGAAACTGATTGGATTACTCTTGTATTTATTCAGGGATATTTTAGGTAGGGCTTTTAAAGTACTTTCAAATTCTTAAAGAGAAATATTAAAATGTAGGGTATCTTAGTGCAGTGAGGTTTCAAAAAGCTCGATTGATTACTGAGAACATTTTGGAGTACTCCTGATCCTGATGTTAACATATTTTATGCTTGGGCAAGCCATACTTTGTTTGTTCCGGTACCCACTGCTCACTGGAGGCAGGAGATAATGGTTGGAGGACGAAGGTCCTCATCTTTTCCCCTTTTGGACTGATGGAAGTTCGCCTTCGGAGCCCCTGCTGAGGCAGACCACTTCGGCAGAGATTCTGGCTGTGATCTTCAGTGAGCCTCCCCCTTTTAGGATGGGGAGAGTGGGGGGTTTGCAACCGTGTCCCAACTTGACTACTTCTACGCGCATAGTAAGGCCCTGAGGGTCGTCCTCATGGAAAATACTTGCCTACATTTTACGTACCTACACAGCAATTTAACAACTTAGCATAAATTGCTATCATCAAACCTGTGTCTTAGAGGTCTGGATATTCTGGGCTTTTATGGCGAAACTGTGATTCGGCATGTTAAATTATCGACCTGGTGCAGCGCGGTGGAGAACCGGCAGCATATCGACACACACCCATCTTGAAGGCAATCTGGCCACTGCCTCCGCTGGTTGATGGTGTCGCCACGCAAACATAAGGGTTGCGCCACCGTCGCGCGTTCGGTGGTGTAGGCCTACTGCAAATTGCTTCCAGCTGGTCGCTGGTGCCATCACCCCACACCTGCTGCGCGTTGTCGTGCAGTGCTACCAACTTTGGGGAAAACGAGCTAGCACACAATGTCACTTCCTACTGGCACATTCGTCCTCCGTAAGTGTGACGACGTGGAAGAGACGTTTTCCATGTATGGTCAAGGGTGTTGTGATTCGTCGGCGGTTCAAGACCCCCTATAGGACCAAACGAACTGTTTCTCCCTAAATTGCCATGTGTTATGTCGTTGGCTAAGCCTTGTTTTTTTTGGGGCATCTGGCCCCTAATTGATAATTAATTATTATAATCCCTTCTAAGGAGTTATTGAAGAATTCTCTATATAAGTTGGAGATTGAGCTCAGTCAGGATCGATCATCAATCCGAGGAGCTCCACTGCACTAAGATAAGTATAAAAAAATGAATATGTAAAATAAAAATATTCAGGCCATTGTGGTAGCTTTAGGCCATGCACACTTGGTGCCCTGATAACTAAAATAGGCGCCATGATGGCAGGAATTTATAACAGCATACTTTTGAATATGCTTTAAATTCGGCAAAGATAAAAAATAAAATTTAATTCAACGCCAAAAATTGCCTACTGCCGAAAATTTAATGTTACCTTTTTTTTTAAACATAAATTTTTTATTTCTTCCCTGAAAATAAAAATGAAAAAATTAATTTTTACATTGCATTTGGTAAGAAAGAAACTGATGTGCAGTTTTCAAACTTTTGGCCTCTGCTTGTTCGTACAGCCAATATTTAACATTAATTATATATTGAGTAAAGATAAAATTTAAACATTAAATGTTGAAATCAAAATTTTCTAATAGAGAGCTGTTTTTCGGCCTCTGTCGGGAATGTGAAGCCATAAAATTAGACAAAAATAAATTTAACCTTTTTCAAATTTTTGCCATAACCTGTGAGTTTGGCTGAATAATTGATCATGGGTTTGTCATGCGTTACTCCCTTGTTGGAGAATTTTCTGGAGGAAAAATTGTTAATACTTTCCTTGATAGTATGAATGGCAATTGTATTTTAATGCCAATAATATAAGTATATTTTGGAATAGTGAGGAACCTGTGTGTTCTGGTAAATAGTGTATTTTGAAAATTTGCATTTACTAGAGTATTTAAGAAAATTTTATTCTAATGTTGGCCAAATATAATTTATAATTTGGTGTGGCCATTATTTAATTTGTATAACTATTGCAACGAACCTGCATATATGAACATTTGCATTTTAAATATTGCTTTCAATCAGACTTTATTCTAATATTAGCCAAATAATATTTGTAACATTGAGTGGCCTGAGCTGTGATAGGAACAAAAAAAGAAATTTTGCGTCCATGTTTTATGAAGATGCTTTTAATTAAATGTGTAAGTAATGGAATTTAGAAATCCTGTTGGTATTTTCTGTAACTATGGAAAAATCCAATCAATTCTAAGATAAAATTAATGTATGAAGTCTTACTGATATTTTCAGGAAAAGTGGGAAATTCTGTAGTTAAGTGTAAAGGAAGTAATCGCATGAGAAATTTTTAAAAGAGAACAGAAGAGTAAGAATAAAATAATCAAATCATATTTCATATGTTCTTTGTTCAAGATGTCACATTTCTCACTTATTATGTACTTTTGTGCCCTGTACAATGAGGGTTTTTTTCTGAACTTGCTGGACTCTTCTGAAAGTCCACTTTGCTGCGACTTTGAGATAAAGGACGTAGCAACAATAAGAATTATTTTTAAGGTAAAAATGCGTAAAATACAATGATCAAATAATTACAAATAAACGAGGAGATCCATGAATGGGATTTCCACTTACATGTAGGTGAATTTTAATCCTGAGTGTGGTAATTTTACCTTACCCATAACGAAAATTATGTTTCCCACGCACGTTTGCGAATATTACTGTACACTTGCCAGGAAATTTTCCCAACATTTTTACAGTAAAGTTCATAATTCTGCGTTTGTTGCAGGTATCGGTCCCCTGTAGGAGATGATGTGGATTCTGAATTTAATTATTTGCTGTTGCTGTTTTGGCCTTTTTTCACATAGTATAATGTTTGACATTTTTCGTTGATGTTATGTTTAAGCAAGCCACGTATTTATTTTAAGTGCTAACAGTAATTTTAATTGGTGTAGCACCCATAAAAATATGGTTTTTATGAATACAATTAACTTATATTATTCTGTCCCATTTCTTATTGCTACACATATTGTCATGCAAGATTTTATGTAGTATTTGTCACACATGTCACTTATATGATTTCAAATGCCTATGTAAATTTTATTTATTTGTATTAATTTAATTTTTCTTAACATGTAAGATTTGTAAAACTTAGATGTATGGTGGCAATAATATTTATGTGTAATTTAAATTGGCTAGCTCATTGTTACTGTGTATTTATTTTTAAATAATTAATATTTATACTTGGTGTAAGTGTTTCTACTTTTTATAGTATTATATCTCAGTTCCGAGATCACGTATGCTTTGGTTTTTCTTCATTTAGGTCGTTAGAAGTGCCTCATGTTGATGGTTTGAATAGTTCTGATCCCCATTAGCCAGCAAGTTTAAATTCTGATTGTTGATTGGCTGGTACTATAGGCCCTTTTAAACTAGCGTCAGCCTGCAGAGACTAACGCTCTCTTCACTAGCAGCCTCCAAAGACGTCAGACGTAGGGCAGGACCTCCAGTCTGAAGTGGACGGAGAGGTAGGATTTTTAATTAGTTCTAGGGTGTGTAGACGTGTCCCTGAACCGACGTTTAAGTAAATTTGTAACCAGCAATGGAGCTTGTGTCAATGGTCGCCTATTCGTGAGGTTTAGTGGTCAGGAGACAGATAGTTGAACACGCCGTATAAGTACTTGCAGAGCGGAGCTCCACGTATCTCCACCTTAATCCTGATATGTCATTTTCCTTCAAGAGTATCCTATCTTCAACCCACTTGGAAATTAAAAGATAAGTCCTACACAAAGATCTGACATTTTCATCTGGACATAATTTTATTTACAGTTTGATTCAGCTCGATGTCCGTTAGCACCAGTGCACAAGCGACGCCATCTTGACTTTTATAAGTACGCAAATTTCCGCACTCATACGCCCATTGTAAAACCTGTGATAAGAGTAGTTTCTACCAGAGCTAGACGTTTTAGTGAGATCACAATTTGTTTTAAAGCAATATTTACTACAGAGTACAGTTTAATTAATTCAATTTTTAAACAAGTATATTTGGACTCTGGCAAGCTATGTCACGTAACCATAAAAGGGTTCAAGTAGGCTAGGCAGGCCTACTTTTAGCGTTGTTAGGATAGTGTGTTGTCTTTATAGCTTTTCTCATATTGCCATCAGGGTTTATAATTATGTCAGCTGTGCAACCTGGTAACTCAAGTGTTATATGCGTTGTCCCATTGTTGTGTATGTAAATTCTGCACTATACATAGCACATATTTATTATAATATGATGTGATTATATTTCGCATTGTCACCCAACTTAGGGCCTTGTGTGTGTTATTCACAGCTCCCTACACACTATATTACATATTTATATGAAATATAAAGCTATATTTCATATTGACGCCAGTAACGTGGTGGCCAAATAATGCTGCAAGTGTGGATTTAGTAAATGAGTAGGCGAACAAGAGCACAGTAAGACCTGCGTACACTTACAGCCATAAACTACAGAACTTTGCAGTATACTATTGAAATGGAGGAAACAGTAGAGATTAGACAGGAAATGTCACTGACCAGCCAGGTTGATAACACCGAAGCTGTGTCCGACACTCCAACAAACACGGAACCACAGACACCTGCAGTAGCAGCGGCTACTGTTATGTGTCCGACAGACATAACATAACGGTTTGACATGATATTTCAAGCAGTTGCAGGAACAATGTGTGCAAATGCAAAAGCAGTTGCAGGAACAAAGTGTAAAAATGCAAACGCAGTTTCAGGACGTACGAAATAAGCCGGAGAGCAATGAGCAGGCACAGATCGCAAGGGCTACACAGTTTCAATCTTAGTTGCAAGAACAAGGCGACGTGAAATCATAAATGCAAACACAGTTGCAGGCACAAACCGCACAGGCTACTCAGCTTCAATCTCAGCTGCAAACCCACAGCGATCTGGTACAGCGACAAGTAGCTGAATTAAGAGAGGACATGGACGCTAACCTTTGTCGAGTTACAGCAGATTTGGTTACACAATCCGTCAGGATGTAGCAGAGGCCAGCGACGAGCTATCATTAATGAAGGCTAACTCCACTGCGCAGGCCTGCGAAGTAGAACGCCCCCTGAATGAAATCGAACAATGGTCAGTACCTCTAGCTGATCGCACAATAATAGAGGAAACTGTGACTAGTAAATTTGAATCGGTAAACGACTGTGTAGAAACCCGCTTAACTCAGGTAGAGGGAGCTATCGAGCATATATTTTCCAGTGTGGAGGAGCTCAACAGACGCAGGCGTACAAAACTTGCAATTAGTTGCCAACGAAATCCCCAGGGAGGAAATGCAGCTATGTAATTCCAGCGCCACACAACCGGAAGTAGCTGATACGATGCCCAGTGCACCTGCTGTTGCAACTACTTCAAATGCTCAGGCCCTGGTGACACCTCTCTCAACATTATTACATCAATCATCCTTCCAAGTTGTGGGCAGAGCAACTGCCAAAGTTTGAGGGACGTCTAGGAGAACACCCTATAAATTTTCTCATTAAATTCGAAAAGTACGCTGTATTATTTGGCCTGACAGACAGCGATATAGCTCTGCGTTAATTTATCCCTCACCTCAACAACATACTAATGGTGAGAGGTGGCACGCAACAGTATTACCAATTTTTCAGAATTCCAAACAAAATTTGTGGAACATTTCTAGAGCACAAAAGTACAGGAAAAGTTAAGGGCCAAACTATACACGGAAAAGTTTTTCCTGAAAAGGGCAGAAGTCTAGAAACCCACCTATCTGATCTGTATGTAAGATCTAAGTATTTGACCCCTACCCTGAGCAATGAAGAATTCATTGCAATGGTTTTAAACCAATTGCCATACTCTTACCAGGCGCATTGGGCTGGTCGTACGGACAATGATTTAGTGGCTTTTAGAGAAGGTTTATTGGCCTTCGACCAAATAGACAGTTTGCAACGAACACACGGCGGCAGAGAAGGGGGAAAAGCTGCGCCTGTAGAACGAGCCCCGCGCCTTTATCAAGGCCACCCGCAACAAATTGCATGAGTAACGGCGGACATTGTCAGCATCCGAGAGTGCAGTCTTATCAAGTAGACTATTATGAGACCTTTCATATACGCCAATATTCCAATCAAAGGAATGGGCAGCATGCATTCCGGGGACAGAAGTATTATTACGGGCGAAATGCAAGGCGGAATAGGCGTTATAGAGACCGCCAGGAAAGCAATAATAGTTCGGAGGAGGAAAGGCAACGAGGGGAACATAGTACAGAGTTGCCTAGGGCATCCGAACCACCGCCATCGGCGAGAGATCGCCAAACACCGCCACGAGATACTGCCAAGCCCACAGAAGCAGGCACTTCCCAGCAATGTAACAAGGAAACGCGACGCAGAGGAGAGATGTAAACACACTACAGTTGGTATATTCGCCACGTAGCACGCAAGTGGGGTACTATTCTAAGCAAGCGGGCTATAGGGAGCAGCCAAGATTAGGATATTTTGATAATCAGAGGCCAATCAACCCGCGCGTACAAGTGTTTACACCCGCTCCACGGCATCACGTCTGGCAACCGTCTGAGGCAGTTGGTCAGCACACAGCTGATTATCATACGTTAAATTAAGTAGAGCAGCTTATCGAGTATATTTTAAACCACACAGTACATGAGGTCACGAGTCTGACTCCTTGGGAGGTGATTACTGGAAAACGGTCAGTGATTTATGACCCGGAATTATTACCAGATATTCCGAGGATTTTGAATGAAACGCCCTTAAACGCACAAGAGATGCGTGAGGGATTGACAACAATTGTACGCCGGAGACTGCATATCGCAGCCGATAGAAGAGTGAGAAGCACTAAGAAATCTAAAATTAATAAATTGGAACCAGGTCAACTAGTATTGGTACGAACTAAACTTTTGAGTAAACACTGGGATTTTGTCGCCGCCAATATTTTTTCCTTTATGTTCAGGTTCGTTCGAGGTAAAGCTACAAGTTTACGCAAATTGTTATGAGCTGGTTATGCCATGCACTGATAGTATTGTAGGAAGATATAACCTAACATCGCCACGTGTTTACCATCCCAGCGAAACTATGAGACCCACGAGAGCACAGAATAACAACGTCTAGTAAGACAGATAGAAAATCATCTGTACGACGGTGATTTTTAAGGTGTTTAACTATGTGAAGCAGGTTAGAGGATGTTTTGTTTACTACGTGAAGCGGTCAGGATGTGCAGTGTTGACGTCCCTGTACATACCACGTTAATGCTTGAAGAGCCTCCCCAAATTAATTTTATTTATTTATTTTACGTCGGACGCCGAGTACTGTGAAAGAATGCTACGTCTACGGATTGCTACTGTCAGAGGGTGCATAAGGTATCAAGCATAGCCAGGGAGTGGTTAAATTAATTACACGTCAAAATCGTTGAGGAAAGTCGCCTACTGCCCTACATTGCCTACCAGGGGGACTTAACCCGCAGTAAACTCACCTTAATCCAGCCATCAGCCATATCTGAGGACCTGAAACATGAGAAGACTGGGACACCCGGGATTTAACCACAAAGAAAGAGCTCTTTCAATGACACATATAAACACTCTGATTGAAGTTTTACGTACCGTACCGTAATCCCAGGTATTCCAGTTGTATCCAGTTGTGGACTAGTGTCTTCTCTGAAATAATCCATTAGAGCGGCATTGTCAATTCCAAGGTTGTTGACATATGGTTGTCTATTTTAGCATCGTTGATACCTCTCCTCGAAAGTTGGCTTTGTTGTACATAAAAAGGGTAAGCTTTGCTCTCAGAAATTGTTATTTAGTGTTGTAATTGTTGATTGTTGTTTATTTCTCTTTGTGCTAACGAGAAATTTTGTTATTGTTCATCTGAGACGCCTAGGGTTCAGGCGTGGATTTATCAATGTTGTTAAGTGTGTAACATGTAAACAATGATGTTGTTTGCTGGTCTAGCCCTAGCATTGTTCTTCAGTCAATACTATATGATGGTAAAGTGGTCACATCATGTGCCTAGCTAACCCTAGAGCGTAAAAGTGATTATGTTTTAAGTGACTGTGTTAATTTAAGTGTTCAGAAGAAAGTGTACCTATTGTTGCAGAAGAATGTGCTGTAATGGAAGGCCTCCGCCCTGTTGCACATATGCCGCGTCCTTAAACTGCAGAAGAACCCGAGACACATGGTGTGTGTCAACCGCCCGCTCTCGTCTTACTGGGGAGGGAGGTGCAGGTGTGCGGTCTTGCCGCCGATTTATCATCATTGAGGCTAGGCCTCTCAGCGCGGGGGAAGTACAGACCGAGGCCCTTGTCTTCCCAAGCGGTAGTCATTTGAATGGATCAGGGTTAGGGGTAACTAACTCACCCCGCCCTGATCCCCCATATTACAGGCACTTTCAGCTGGCACGCGCGGTGTTCACATGTCAGGAGTGGTTTTGTGACTCAGTATAGCCCCTGAGCCACGGTTGTTCCAATCTTTTTTCCCCTCATTTTTGCCTACAAAAATGAGTGGAAAGGCGGTGGAGTTCCGTTCCCTACTGGCACGGAATTTTGAAAATTAAAAATGTAGGTCTTATGAAAGTTAGGTAAAAATCTATGAAAAAGTTGGTTTTATTAATTTATAAAATATTTCCGTGAAGTTAACCAAGATGTCAGGAAGAGGCAGAGGAAGCAGGGTCTTCTTCTAGCTATGACGTTAATTATATATATATATTATATATATATATATATATATATATATATATATATTTTTAGTGTATGTGTGTGTGAGTGTGTGTGTTGTTATTTAATGTTGATATATAAGGTGTTGATTGTGTGGGACAGTGAGTTTAAGGGTTTGTCGGTGGGCGGGCATTCATATTAAAGGAATTTTCTGATTGGCTGTATCTCAGCCGAGGGCGGGGCTTTTGTCTTCAGACGAGAGAGACAGCACTGCGATTGAATTAGTGTGTTTAGTAGTTAAACATGTCAAAAACTTGGGGGACATAATTAGGGATAGAATATTTCATCAGTCAGCTCGGTGAGGAAAAGCTAGTGAAGTAGAGAGAGGTGTGTTCGCTGTGAGAGCAGCAGGCGGAGTGATGTGCGCGATGCTAGCGCCAGGTAGTTTTGTTAAACTGACTGTATTTTTGTCCCGGACCGATCGGAGAATATCGGCCGGGTGTACGGGTTTAGGAGACGTTAGTTATTATGTGGGAATCATTTTAGGGCGTTTTATTCTTCTGTTTTATCGGGTTCGTAGTCTCCTAGCCGTTTAATGGCGGGATTGGAATGCGAAAGTAGTTTATTGTAATAATTTATATTGCGGTTTAGTAGTAGTGTTTTTATAGTAGGAATTTTTAAACGTTCATGTATCGATAGGTTGGTAGTGTAGGGCGCTGCGTTTATAATGATTCTTAAATATTTATTTTGTATGACTTGGAGAGAGTTTAGAAGGAATCTATTTAAGTTCCCCCAGACTTCGTTGCCATACAAAAGAGCTGATCTAACTATTGCAGTGTAAATTAATAGTTTTAATCGTCTGGGTAGATTGTTGCTTTTTAAAATTGGATAAAGTTGCGGTAGTTTGCACAGTGCTGCCTTTTTTACTGTTGAAATGTGATTTGTCCAGATTAGTTTGGAGTCAATTGTTAGACCTAGATATTTCGCCGTTTGTGTGAAGGGGATTGGAATATTATTTATAGTTATTTGGCGTGAAGGCTGCATTCTGCGTTGTGTTAACAATAATGCTTGTGATTTAGTAGGATTTGTTTTAATTTTCCATCTTTCAAACCAATGTTCTAAATCGTTAATTTGAAGTTGGGTTAGGAGGATAGCATATGGCAGTTTTTTGCCGTGAGTGTAAATGATCGTGTCGTCCGCGTACATTTGTACTGAGGCATGTGTTATGGGAATGCCTGACGTAAAAATATTATACAGAAATGGGGAAATTGCTGAGCCTTGTGGGACACCTGCTGTAATTTCGCGAGTAGTAGAGTTGGCATTATCAATACTAACAAAGAATTTTCTATTTTGAAAGTATGAGGCGAGTAAATGTATGTAGCAGTCGGGAAAATTGAAGTTAATTAATTTTTGTAGTAATCCAGGTATCCACACCTTATCAAATGCCTTAGCAATGTCTAGGAAAATGGCTATTGTGACTTCGTGTTTTTGCAATGCAGTCAGGGTGTCTGTGGTGAATTTAGTGAGGGCGTGAGTGGTAGAATGTTGTACTCTAAACCCGAATTGTGTTGCCGGGATAATATGTTGTAATTCTGCATGTACTAATAGTCTAGTTAGAAGAAGTTTTTCGAAGACTTTACTAAGGGAGTTGAGTAGGGAAATAGGCCGTCTATTTTCTGGGATAGAGTGATTTTTGCCTGGTTTGGGAATCGTGATAACTTTGGCTGTTCGCCATGCTATAGGAAAGTAATTGAAATTTAATATTGCATTAAACAGGTTGAGTATTGCAAATAGTGCATTAGCTGGGAGGTTTTTAATAATTTTATAGGTAATTTTGTCGTGTCCTGGAGCTTTTTTGACTTTAAGTTTTTTAATTTGTACAAGTAATTCTTTAAGTGTTATTACTTCTGGTTTTGCTGTTATGGTTCTGTTGAAAAAAGCTGTAATATTGGTTTCTACATCTCTGGAAAAATTTGGATCTCCTAGATCGGCATTAGGTGAAAATTGGTCCTGATAGCAATCGGCTATTGCATTTGCTTTGTCCTCTGGTACGTATAGGAGAGTTCCTGCTGAGTTTTTTATGGGCTGGGAGGTGGGTTTTTTAGTTTGACCTCGCAAGGTTTTTGCAACGCTCCAGAAATCAGTGTAATTATTGTTTATGTCGGTCATGAAAGTTTCCCATTTATTAATTTTTAATGTGATGAGTTTGTTATGTAGTTCTTTCTTTAATTTATAATATTTTTGTTTGTCTCCTTGGTTTCTAGATTTTTGATAAATATGGCGGGATGGCGTTTTTCAGCTAAAAGAATTTCTGCTTCGGGGAAGGAGTGTTTTAAAAATTGTCGACGGTTTAGGATTATTGTGTGTTTTTTATTTATTTTCAATATTGTATTTTGTATTAATTCAGTTGCCGAGTCTATGTGATCTTTAGTTGGAATATTTATTTGGTGCGTTTCAAATATATTTTCTAGGTCTAGTTTAAAATCCTCCCAGTTAGTTACCGGAGTTTTTAGAAGAGTGGCGTTTGGGTGTTTAAGTATGTTTGCTTCCAGCTGACAAAATATAGGTAAATGGTCGGAATCTAATTCTGCGAGGACTTCAAATGAAATATTTACATTATCTAAATTGGTAAGTGCAATATCTAGTATATCTGATTGGTATTTTGTGCAAGCAGGAAAGTATGTCGGTTCTGTAGGGCCTGTAACTAAATAATTATATTGATTGGAATGATTTGCAAGTATTCTGCCTCTTTGATTGTTTTCTCTACTATTCCAGGAAGTATGTTTAGCGTTTAAATCTCCTGCTAGGAAAAATGGGTATGGCTGTGTTGTTATTTTATCTAAGTCAGCTGGGATTAGCGGTTTATTGGGAGAATTGTAAATAGCCGCAAGAGTGATGTGACCTGCTTGTGTGCGAATGTTTATGGATGTGTATTCTAAATTTTCTAGGACTGGGACATTATTTAAATGGTGTTGTATGCGGTTGTGAACTAGTATTAATGTGCCACCTCCTTTAGTTTTTCTGTCAGTTCGATATGCCGTGTAATTTTTTATGTTAAATTTTTTTCTAGGTTTTAAATGTGTTTCGTTAATTAGTGCTATTTCTACGCCGTAATTTTCTAGGACTCTTTCTAATTCGTAAATTTGATAAAATATACTGTTGGCATTCCAGTAGAGAATGGAGAGAACACAGGGTCTATCTGTGAGGGCTTGATCCATGACTAATCGAACCCGGAGTAGGTGGTCAAGGCCTGCAGGAGCAGGAGGGTTTTCATCTGTGGGTCAGGTGTGGAGTTACCCAGGAGAATGTATGATTTCATGTGTGTCATGAATTGAAGGAAGTTCGCTTCCCGGAGGAAGCGCATAAGGTCTCGGAGGTCGGTAAGTGTGGAACTGATATCTCCCATATCGGGAGGGGCCATGGAGGGAGGGGAGGGTTGGCGTGGGGTGGGGAGGAGGGGTGGAATGGGTTGCTGGTTGGTTGGTTGTTGGATTGAGATCGGAGAGGAAGACTGTTGTGTGTTGCGAGGCTGTGTTTGAGGCCGTAGTGCCTGTGAGTAGGAAACATTTTCCCTAACAATGTTCCTAGTTGAGATTGTGGACGGAAAGTGTTCCTGCGTGAATACAGGGGGTGCACGAAGTGTGGGGCGTCGGGATTCTCGTTTAGCTGCGTCCTCCTGTCGAAGTTGCACCAGGCGGATGTATTCTGGGCAGAGCCTTGAATTGGCTTCGTGCACTCCTTTCCCCTTGCAGTTCACGCAGTTGGGGTTTTTGTTAAGGTTCTCACAGGCTGTGTGGGGGTGGGGGCCGGCGCAGTGACGGCAGACAGTTCTGAGGGCACAGAAATTTTTAGTATGGTGGTAAAGCCAGCAATTTTGGCACTGGGGGATGTCCCCAATCCTCTTTTTGTACGGGCGGGGTTGTACTGCCGTCATGTTTATGCTAGTGAGGTTGAGAAGGGGAGTGAGGGTGTCGTTTCTGGCGGCTGTAATGCAGAAAATGTCTTGAGGTTCGTCCCAGGTGTGTGAAGGGTTGTTGGGGTCTGAGATCGTTTTCTTGAATTGGTATACGTCGATTACAGTGTAGTGACGTGCCTCAAGGTCTTCTTTTATGTCTGAAGTAGGGGTTGTTCGTGGGAGCCTGACTACCACTTTTTGTGGTTGCTCTGCTGTTATACTGAAGGTGTAAAAATGAACGTTGGCGATTTTAAGGAAATCTTTTAACGAGTTATACGCCTGTTCGTGTGTGCAAGTGATTTGGAGGCCGGCTTGAACCAGGGAAATTTGTGTGCCTGTGATGTTCATGGAGCGTATTTTTGCGATTAGATGGTTGTATGTGGAGGTGTCAGGCACGATGAGTTTCATGGGTTTCGAATTAGTTTTTGGGGTTGGGCGCTCAGTGTGAGAGGTGGACGGGACAGGTGTGCTATTTTGAGCATCAGTTAGTGTAGCTGTTGGCATGTTGGTTAAAGGTTCGAAACGGTTTTGAACCGCGATTGACTTAGGCTGCGGTTCTCGTGTGGCACGGGATATTTTCCTGCGATTTGTTTCCAAAATCCAGGTTTCATTTTCGAACTGTTGGTCTAACAAAGCTTTGCGGCGATTGTGTTTGGCCAGCAGCCAAGACTTCTGTTGTTCAGCAGTCAGATTGTGAGGCATTAGGTTTTTTTGTGTTGTGTCGTGATGTTCAGTTGTGTCCATGACGGCTGCCTGGGATTCATGTGTTTCGTGAAAATGTATTGTTCCTCCTTCTCCGGGTGTGGATAAAACTGCGCCTGGTGGTATGTTAGTTGGTGTTGTTAATTCCGCCTCCAGCGAGCCCACATCCCCGCCCCCGGGGGTCGAGTCAGCCAGGATCGTGTATTCAGGTTGGTTAGTTAGTGTGTGTGAGTGTAATTTTTTTATTTATTTATTTATTTATTTTTATTTAATTATTTATTTTTTAATAATAAAATGTCTGGTGTTCCTATCCGCTGTGAGAAACAACCACCGCTGACCTTAACAGGCTAGGCTCGAGGTGACCCGTTGACCAGAGCAACGGGCCGGCAGTTGTTTCCCTATGTCGCGAGAGCTACAGTCGAAGGCCGCAAAGTCCGCTAAGAAGAAAGCCGAAGACGATGCTGTCCGCCCGTAGTCCAGCGACGAGTGAAGTGAAGTGAAGTGAGTGCGGTCTTGACTCGCACAAGATAAGAACTTGTACGATCTTTGGACACGAAGATTGCAGAGCCAGGAGCAGCTGGCCTGTTATTCGCTGTAATATTGCACCACCATGGCCCGCCTGGTGGTGTCACGTGATAGTCGGCCATCGCAGACAGAAAAAGTAAAAATAAGAAAGGAGTTTGTAGCAGAGCCCTTGCGAATAAAAAGACTGAGACTTTTCTTAGCATAACCCGCACGAAATGATTGGCCCTACAGACATTTTTAATATTATTCCCAAATGTGTTGATGTAAATAAAGTTTTTTTTTTTGGTTCTCTAATAAGAATTATTAATACATTACTGATGAAAGTACAATAAGAGTAGCAACATGTTGAATAAGGACAGATAATAATTTGAATTTTGTGGACAGACATTTCATTGTTGCCAGATACATTTTTTTTAACAATGGCTATTTTCACATGTATTACTTGTTAAGAGTTTCAATTACATTTTCTCTGTTATAATATGTCTTTGAAACTGAAGGTGCATCTCTAACACCCATTAAAATAGGGTTTTTATGCATACAATTATTATTATTATTATTATTTTTTTTTTTATTTATTTTTCACACATATTTTCATGCAAAATTTTATGTAATATTTTTCACACGTGTCACATATGATTTTAAATATCTATGTTAATGTTATTTATATTTATTTATTTTATTTTTTAACACGGAGGATTTTTAAAACTTAGATGTATGGTGGCAATAATAATTATGTGCTTTTGGATAGGCTAGTTCATTTTTATTGTGTATTTATTTTTATATAATTAGTATTTATTTTGGTGTGATCACAATTTTGTAAGTATTTCTACTTTTTATTGTATTATATCTCAGTTCCGAGATCACATATTCTTTGGTTTTTCTTCATTTAGGTCCTTATAAGTGGCTCATGTGGAAGGTTTGAATAGTTTTGATCCCCATTGGCCCGCAAGTTTAAATTCTGATTGTTGATTGGCTGGAGCTATAGGCCGCTTTAAGCTAGCGTCATCCTGCAGAAACTAACGCTCTCTTCACTAGCAGCCTCCAGCGACGTCAGACATGAGGTAGGATCTCCCGTCTGAAGTGGACGGAGAGGTAGGATTTTTAATTAGTTTCAGGGTGTGTAGACGTGTCCCTGAACCGACTTTTAAGCAAATTTGTAACCAGCAATGGAGCTTGTGTCAATGGTCACCCATTCGGGAGGTTTAGTGGTCAGGAGATAGATAGTTTAAATACGCCATCTAGGTACATGTAAAGTGGAGCTCCACATATCTCCACCTTAATCCTGCTACACCATTTTCCTGCAAGAGCATACTACCTTCAACCCACTTAGTGATTAAAAGATAAGTCCTACACAAAGATCTGACATTTTCATTTGGACATAATTTTATTTACAGTTTGATTCAGCTCGATGTACGTTAGCATCAGTACACAAGCGACGCCATCTCGACTTTTATAAGTACGTAAATTCCCAGCACACATATGCCCACTGCAAAACTTGTAATAAGAGAAGTTTATACCAGAGCTAGACTGTTTAGTGAGCGCAGATTTTGTTCTCAAGCAATATTTACTACAGAGAACAGTTTAATTAATTTGATTTTCAAACAAGTCTATTCAGACTCTGACAAGCTGTCGCATAACCATAAAAGGGTTCAAGTAGGCTAGGCATTACCACTTTTAGCATTGTTAGGCTAGTGTGTTGTCTTTATAGCTTTTCACATATTGTCATTAGGTATTTTAATTATTTATGATTTTAAAAATTATAATAAAAAAGGAAATTCAGACCCTTGCTGCTCCCTTGACCCAAAGACGCAGCAAGGCTGAGCCACCCATAAGATCTGAGCAAATAGTAAATAAATGCAAAAGATAACACAAAGGTTTTCTCAAGTAGGTCAGGAATGTCATTAGTTTCAGCTAAGTTCAAAAAACATGAAGTGTGAAGATAGCATTAAAGTGTCACAAGCAAGATCTTGCGTAATTTTTACTATCTTGCCATTCTTTGCAATTTATAAAATATGGCAATATAAAAAACATTAAACTTCTAGGCTGAATTTGACTTGCCTGCCTGCCATGGAATTACATATTGAGCAAGAATATATTTTTATTTTCTCCCTCATCCACTGACAAATGTAACTGCTCACAATTAGAAAGCCTAAAACTTTCGAGGAGAAAAATACAAATATTAGAATTGCGAGATTTTATACCCAGACAACTGCTCGATAGACATTTCTTAAAATATTAACGGTCGTTCATTTCTTAGAGTGAAATCATAATAGCATCTGCAAGCAAAATTTATCTTTGAAAAGTTTTAGCCAATTTTAGTGTGTCTAGCCTTACGTCAGAGTGGCGTCATGACCTACTGCTTGAAGAGCCTATCAAGTGATAGAAAGTAAAGTGGTAAGTTACATAACTTCTAATGTATGATGCTCCCTCGAGGCCGAATGTCTGACGTCGAACGAGGAGAAAGACAAAGGATATATATACTGTTACATTTCAATTAATTCCTAGAGAGGTGAACAAATTCCAAACCCCAACGAATAGTCACTATTTGACTCTGAAAATACAGCAGCCAATGGGAATAAGTATTACCATATTAGACGCTACCATTGTTACACTTGGTAGTGGGAAATATCAGAATATAATATGCCCTAGACGAGTATAAGTAATGATCTGCGAATGAAAGTTCTTATCTGCAAACATGTCCAAATAAGGACGACACTGCGTCACGCAAACGACCATTTGAACGGCGTGTCGACCTTCTGCGCATATGACGAATGCACCCCCGCCGTGAGGGGAGGGCAATCACAGCGCCCAGCTCCGCCGGCAACAGGACTGGAAACTACAGGAGCCGTAATGCCTCTTGTTGATTTAAACGCCGGATTCACGAAGTCCTTATTTAGTAAGTGCTGTGAAAAGTTTATTTTTACTGCCGGGCCGGGCCACAACAATACCAACGAGCAGCACAAAGGTAGACAATATCATATATTATAAGTAAAATAAGAATGTTCAACTTAGTCCAATTTTTTCACTTTCAGCAAAAATTTTTGTGCGTATAACGGATTTCAAACGTTGTCTAGTTGAACTGTTGAATAGGCGGCAGGCCAGAGACCACAAAATCGCGTAGATTTTCTTGCATTTGTCTCAAAATGGAAAGTAAAATTAATGAAATGTATTCAAAGGGCGTATCTGTTTTGTCATTTTCTGTACTGTAGTATCAAGTTAACCTATTTCATACCCAGGGTCTTACATATGTGTTTATTAGAGTTTTCAATTATATGCCTTATTTTGACATATGTAAACAAATGGCGTACGTGCCAAATGCTTGTTTCTAGAGGGTGCTAATGGTAATAAGCTTGTTCCCCTACCAGCCCAGGACCGCACCGGGCAATTATATAGAGGCAGCCTAGGTATAGGCTATTCACGCCAAAGTGAGCACTTTTGAAAGCCCTCTCATTTGGAACCATAGTCAACAATAAATATTGTAGCCCTAGACGTTAATTTACGTGTGCCGCGGGCTAGGACACACTGTGTTTGTTACTTACACAGCAATATTTATTTAAAAAGGTGGTTAAAGGAAAAATAATGGCTGAAAGAAAAAGTATCTAGGGCCTCAAAAGTGCTCACTTTACCGTGAACAGCTTATTAAGTCACATCCTTTCCCACTGATTTATTGCAAATCAGCTGCCCAGCCTGGTCATTCAAGTGTTATATGTGTTGTCCCATTGTTGCGTATGCAAATTCTATACTATACACAGCACATATATATTTTAATATAATATGATTATATTTCATTGGTGTGTTAAATCTATGTTTTTACAGAAAAAATATATAATTAGTGATTGCTTCGGTAATGTGAGATATTGACAGCGCATAACTCTGGCTTGGCTTTTAAACAGCTTCAATTTTGGAATTAAATTGTTAATAAATTTTCATGTTTTCAATACTTTCGAAGAGTTTATTTGCCTTTGATTTTGTGTTAGGACCAGGTAAAATTTTCCATGCGGTACTACCAACCGCTACAAATACCCACTAAAAATATTTACCAAAAGTACTGTGGCGATAACCATATAGTCACAACATCCGCGGCTTATCAGTCCAACAATTCAGGGAGGCGACAATCTCAAACTGGTGCCTGTATTCGTCGTGCCAGGGATCTGTCCATCGTAGGGCGCAGGATTAATTGTGATGCCTTTACCCAGCCCGCTGAGGCATACTCACACTGCAAAATTGCGGCGGCTGTATTGGCAGCAACCTCCGTCTCCTCCTCGCTGTCCGCACTCATCGGCTCGGTGGTTGTCAGTCTCATCTCCTCCTTAGCCGCTGCATGTCTTTTTCCCTGCTGCTGAAGGAATTCTTTGTCCTTCGTTTTTGAGGGCGCTTACTTCTTGTTTCATTTCCTGCTCAGTATTGCCCACTCTCTCGCTTACACTTTTTAAATTTCCTTATTTACAGGTCTACTAACACCTATCTTTCGGTCCACGTAGTTTATTTTTCTATACACATTTTCGTTTACATTGTTTATTTTTCTATCTACTCGCTCACTAACACTACTAATTTGGATATTTACAGATTCACTAACACCGTAATTTACAGATTATGTGACACTAATTTGGCTATATAAAATATAATTTGCACTGTTTACAGATTCCATAATGCTACAAATTTGACTAGTTATATTATCTATGTTGCTATTTATTTGACCACAAAGTACTTCAATCAAAGATCGGAGTGCCTCCATGTTTGCCGACATCTTCCTGGTTAGCAACCACAAATTACTTTATAACTTCTTGGCCTGTTACTAAAACTACATATTATATTATTTACAAATCTATCCTTCTAATTAATATCCTACTATAATCTTAATTACAATTTTTTTCCTTTGTTAAAATACTTTCGTCCCATTTTTGACACCAGTGTTAAGAGTTTTCAAAGTCAGTGGGCTTAACCTGGTTCTTAAGGGACGGTGGTCTTAATTAAATAAAAGAGTTTATTTCATAATTTATTTAAAAACATTACAAACAAAATACCCTCAACTTAATATCTCACAATAAATTGCCGTCATGTGCTATTTACAAATAATAAATTTAATGAATACAATCTAAGACCACCTCAAATAAATTATTGCGTTTAAGTAACTAAAATCAGTGCCAATAAACAGTGCATCAAAACCTATTGAACTATTTTTGTAAATTATATGTTAATATTTGACAGATCCAATATTTGCAATAAAGTCCACACATATCCACGCAATCCCACCTTAGTTCAGTCCAGATTCCATCAGTCCGAAAGGTTCTAGAGACCTCCGAGCGACCCCCAATGTACAGTTGGCCCTCTACTTGTTGTGTATCACGCCCCCTCATCCGTTCACGCCACAGCACCTCGCCTTCCTACGTCTCGTACTCTCTGCTGCCTCCCGTCCTCTTCGCCGATGTTCCTCGCTGCAACTGACTTTACCCGATTACCGCGCTTTAGCCAGATGACAACCCTAATTACTGCCGACTCCCCAGCTGTGGGAGTTGCCACAATAATGTTGCTCTTCCTCCCAAGTCGTCGGCTCCTCCAGCAGGGAGGAGGAGGGGCTGTGACACCAGCCATGTCAGCTGTCAATCATTCCCGGCTGCCCGGCGACGGAACAGTGTTCGGTCTGCCTTGGGGGAGGGGAGGGTCGAGATGGGTTCCCCCTCTCTCAAAGCTGTGTCAGCGCATAATCGGATAACACATTGTCCGCGCGTGCGGGAGACCGCGCGCAACATTGTGTTATTGAGCACAATTTAATTAGAAATTTTGTTTAATTTTATTACTTACGAACAAGTTTTCCAGAAGGTCTCAGCATCGCTAACAAGATTACTTCGAGGTAAGTAAAAAGCTTTCTTGTGTTGGTCGCTCGCACTTCCGAGAAAGTGAAAGTAAGGAAGTGTAACCAGGAACACGCAAAGAAAAGCACGTAGCGTAAGGCCAGCTTTGAGAATACAGGAGGAGGCAGTACCAGGTAGGATATTTCTATTGTCATGGTAACGCGCATATTTCCATAGACTCTGCGTACGAATTAAAAACAAGGAGGTGAAGAAATTGCGGTTACGGAATATAAAATGCACGTCAGCCTTCGGAGGTAATGGGATTACGTACGTAATGTAAATGGACTTTTTCTTTCGTCGTACAGTTGACATTAGTTACTACTAATGTACACACCGTCTCACGCCAGACAGTTAACTTTTTCGCTAGTTACGTATAGATTTTCTCGTGCTAAAAGCTAGTATAAGCCATTGCTCCGTATGGAAAGGCGATTCAAAATCATTTCATGATTTTCGCCCTATAAGTATCTTGCCTGATCCGTGAAGTGTTTGGTAGCTTTGTCGATGAACAAATCCTCAAATATAAAAAGGGCACATCCTTTCTGGTTTGTTATACCAGTCGATTCTCATGTTTCGTTTACAAGTAAAGGAATATACGTTTGTAGAACCCTTTTTGAGGTACGGGGAGTGAGTGTAATCTGACCGAGTTCAGGTGCGTAAGACGGTGCAAAATGTGTGGAGGTTGTTTTGTTTGTAGTTTATAAACGCTCTCATTAAATGCCGATAGTCTAATTGGAGCAGCTTACATGCAAACACATGAAACAGTATACGTTCATAATTGTAAGGCTGTGCCCAGAAATATAACCTGTGAACTTGTACAAAATATATAACACCTTAAAAAATGTCAGATTAACGTTTACTAAAAGACACTCTTACATGTCTAGGCTGTTCACGGTAAAGTGAGCACTCTTTAAGGCTCTTCTAACAGGCATTAACCACTAATCAATATATCTTATTGCAGCCTCGGGCAGTAAATTTTGAAGGTGGTGGAATGTATACACTGTGTTTAGTAGTCACATTACAAATTTTATATTATAAAGCAATAGGAAGATGGAAATTTGATGAAAGGAAAAATTTATAAGGGCCTAAAAAAATGGCCACTTTGCAGTGAACAGCCTATATAGCTCAATATGCACTAACCCACATAGAAAAACAACATTAACTTAAATATATGTATGTTACTCTGGAAATGAACTCACAAAGCACGACCTCTCGCAACAGAAACTTGTATGTTTGCGACCTTTGCCAATCAACTAATTCACTAACTAAAATAATAATGAGTTGCGAGCTGTAACTTTTTTAATTGGCGTCAGTGAATGTAAAATGCTGTGCAATGAAGAATTTTACGATTGGAAAATGTAAACAGAAAAAAAGTAAGGACGACATGAAGCATTTCTTTCTTGTTTTAAAATAAGATTTCCTATTTTACTTCATTATAATAATTGTTTGCAGTTTGTTTCCTCATCGGTGCGTGCGTTTGACGGTTGTGTAAAGCTGCTGTCACAATTCAAATGTTCGCCTTCAAATATTTGACAATACAATTTGAAGAAGAAATACCGCCATCAAATTTTTCCTTACAATAAATCTTATCCATAATCTTGAATGTGTTTGGAAATATGTCATACTGTAAAATATTTTTACTAGGAGGGTCTAATCTGAATGATTATGTAAAATTTATTTTTAAAGCGATATATTGCTACTGTGTTTCTATGCAGTCTATTAAACCCGTCACAGTTTCAAAATGTTCCGTCAAACTGCTTCCAATAATTTTGGTCAAATAAAGTTGTACAGTTATGACGTGATCGAAACGTCATAAACGCCGCCATATTTGTCTGAGAAAGTTGAATGGCTTCAGTTCCCATCAAATATCTTAAGATTGGACCGTTTCTCAAATTTCTTTGATGTTTGATGGTCTCAGCCTATCAGAATCGTGCACGACAAACATGTCCATCAAAAAAATTCAAAATAAGGAACAATTACTGGAAACGACTTAGGTCATGTAGATAATTTATTTATTTAGCCTAGTAGCTCTCTGGGCATGAATGCTATTTTAAGTAATTATTGCACATAATATTACGAACTGAGAGGCATTAAATTCATTGTGCAGGGGACATCTCTGTTAAATTATATTTGAATTTAGTAAAGAAGATAAAAATAATTACAGCATTACTTACATTTCTTCCTGTAATGGACCACATGGAAAAGCAAAAGCAATAACTCACTATGAAAATAATTTTTCAATAATATTTGAAATTAGATTCCACCAATAAAATTTTTTGACTGTGTGGCACATTTCCAAACACTTTCAAGTTTATTTGAAAAAATTTGTTGGGAGGAAAAATTTTATGACCGTATTTTGTCTTCAAATTTTATTGTCAAATATAGTTGAAGGCAAAAATTTGACAGTGTGGCAGGGTCTTTACAGGAAAAAATGTCACGAATGCTGTACCCTATTTTCACTTTTATACTAAATTCAAATTTTATTTATCAGATATATTTCCAGCACAATGACATATAATGCCTTTGAGTTATTAATATTATGTGCAATATTCACTTAAAATAGCATTCATGCTCAGAGAGTTTCTTGGTAAAATTATCTTCATAACCTATTTTGTTTCCAAAAATTGTTCGTTAATTTTATTCGTGGCGTCTTATTTTGTTATACACAATTCTGATTGGCTGAGACCTTCAAGTCCATCATCAAAGACATTTTAGAACCGGTCCAATCTTCATAGTTTGATGGGAACTGAAACCAGCCAACTTTTTCATATAAATATGGCCGCGTTTATGATGTTTCAATGACGTCACAAATGCCTAACTTTTATTTGCCGTAACTCATCAGAAACGGTTAGACGAAAAAAAAATTTGAGCGTGACAGCGGCTCAACGAGCGAAGACTGAGCAGGTTGTTAATCTCCCACAGCTGCTGAAAAAAGAACTAGGTGCATAGTTCACTACGACATAAAAGAACTAGTCTCTTGTGATATCGGTCAGTCATTCTCTCAGTACCAATAATTACGCCAGGTGCGCCACAGTGCGCCACTGCGCATGCTCAGATAATCTGTCGTTCGTTGCTCCCTGCAGCTTTCCCCGATCGCGCCCTCCGTGACTGGCCACATCGTAACTTGCATATTTCTTATCTATCTGCCTCTGTCTATCGGTATTTTTGTTTTCGCTTGTTCAGCACTTCCTCGAACTGTAGTGACATGAGTTGCAAATCGGTCAGGAACTGCAGGACACACGGCGGGACACAGTTGGCAGACCTGTGGCCACGCAACGATCTTTCGTTCTTTCTTACTTTCTCGTGCCGACCCTAATTGCGTAGTTGGTTGCAGGCCGGTCTGCGGTGCGAGGGGCTCAGGGTTCGAAACCCAGTCAGGGTACGAATGTTTGTGTCGTCCATTTAACTTGCTTCATCCTCATCGGCACCAAAGACCTCGCTGTTATGGTGTCGCAAAACCCTCCCACTCACTCGCACTATAAATACGATGTTGCCAGACATACGGAAATTCCCGTATATGTAAGAAAATACATCTGATACAGCAGCATTAATACGAGTATAGCTACGACAGTAAAATATACAAAAACGTGAAAAACTGCTTTTTTTCTAGTATATTCACTCAATATTTCGGATATAGCTTCTAGACGTTATTTGCATTATATTAAAACTAAGTTATTTTTGTAATTAAAGTTCTGTTAAAATGTTTCTAAAATACTGATAAGAATAAATCCAGTGTGTCGGAACCATTTTTGTTGAGTTTGTACACGCCTGACTTGGAAAAATTAACTTTACACCTGGCTGTCTTTCGCAACACAACCTATTATAATATTGTTGTGGTCGTTACTATAAGTGTCAAAAGTAATTTGGTCTTATATTACACAACATAGGCGTGGATAACACAGTATAAAGATATTTTCACTATTCGTTTATTTTGTATATAAAAAAGAAGTAATTTCATCTGCACACAATAATGCACTAATTCTCTAGCAATTAATTTACAAACATCACTTATTTATCTCTCTTTCAGTTTCACACATGCTTAGATTCTTCTGGGGAGGGGAAATGGAACTGTGAAAGAGGAAACAGAGAAAGATCTATTTAGTTCCTGGACCGAGGTACAGAGAAAGACCTAACTATAGTCCATTCCCCACTGGAAGCAACTCTCCCGGAGCCCTGCTAAATATCTACTTGCAGGCCCGTTTCGTATCCTTCCGCTAAATGTAAACAAACATTGCCACGTGACTGCCATGTAGCATCTGTCAAAATCAATGTTTACATTCCATTGTGTGTGTACATGTGTTCGTATACTTTCGCTACACCTAGAAATAAACATTGAAATGTGACTTCTACTTTTATACCTGTCAAATGTGTTGTATACTGTTTACAGCTTTTCAAAGAATTCTGTCTTAGGTATATTTCAAAAACCATTTTGTACGAATTTCACAGTTTAGTCCTATAACATTGTTTAGGTCAGCTTTATGACGTTTTAAAAATGCCTGAATTGAAGACAGTTCTTAGGATTATTTTACATTAACATATTTGTATTCCACGACGTAGCCCAATACATGTAATACACGTTAGTATTCTGCCGCGATTGTGTTTAACACTGTTACAACTGCGAGGTAAAAGGTTGTACTAATAGTAATTATCCTTTTGTTATTGATATGTGTTGGGTCATTTCTCTAAAAGGGCAGTCTCAGTTGGAATAAATATTAAAACGAAGGAACAACCAGTGAAAAAGGCACATTAAATTCAAGCACGCAACTCGTGTTGCTTATTTTTGTCGTACAAACTTTAAAAGATAGCGGTGAACATACACACAAATAAGCCTACGATAACTTTTATTCCGCTCATATTTCTATGTATTTCTATTTACTGTTTATTAGGTTTATTGAAATTTATCGGGCTAGTCATAGTATTTTTCTTCTGGGATTGTGGCAAATTACGTCACACGACTGTGTTTCAAACCCCTTAGGGCAAAGGTGCATCGTTGTGATAAATAAATAGACGTGGATGTAAATAAATAACTTCGTCATAAAAACAGTTCAAATTTAAAACGTATAAATAGTGCTAATCAAATATTTTAAATCACGCACACACACAGGGCCAGCGTATCGACCACAATGCACAAAGTCACGCCATTTCACAGTATATTTATTACTGCCGCGGAAACACAGATTTATCACAACATCGTAACTTGCCTAGATAGGTTTAAAAAACACAACGTCTACAAACGTGATGTATTAATCTGAACTATTTTTCGGAGTAAGAATAATTTACGTTTCGTTTGACAAAAAGCAACACGCCATGTCATGGCTCGCCACGTCTGCCAACTTCACTAGGTATTTGCCCCGCCATCATATCTAAATATATTAAAATACGTATTCAAACATTGAAATCTCTTTTCAGTCGTAAATTACAAATTCAAAAAATCATTATCTTGCTGTTATGAGTATGAAATATGCGACTAGCGAAGTGAAATTTCCCGAGTGTGAAAGAGACGAAAAAAGAGAAAGAGGGCGACAAGCCTCGCCAGCAGACGTTTTTCAATTACTTTCTCGCTCGATAAAACAATACCGTACCATTACGGCCTACTCACGATATTTTCCGCTGTTGTTTTAATCTGTAAAAATGTGATATGTTGCCATCGGGGCTACTTAAATATTTAAATATTTTGATAGGCACCGTTTAATTTACAAATAGTATACTAAAAACGAGGTTAAAATAATATTTTAACTGTGAACTATTTCGTACCGGTCGTTGCCAACACGTCGCTGCACTCGCTATTGTTAATTCATATTTAAAAAAAGAAATAAATATTACAAGTTATAGAAGATATCAAGGTAAAGGTTCATTTATTCAATAATGCAGTACTCTAAAGTTAACCACAGTGTTATATATTTGTGGAATACAGGTTATTGAAAAAACAGGTGACATGTTATGCCTAGAGTGTTTTTTCAAAGGTTGATTTTCATAAGTCGCTTCCAATCGGGAACGGACCGAGGTTACGCTTGCGCTCTGCAGTTCGCCAGTACACGTGATCATTCGACTGTGACCTATATAGTTCATAAGAACGGTTCCCAATGAACTGTTCTCAAAGGTGACTAGTTCTGAACGACCTAGTTCATTCTAGTGAACTATATTTCCCATCACTACTGTGGACTCACCCGGCCCATCCCGCCTGCCTACACATACTTGTGTGCGGTCAACGTGTTATTTCTGTTGTGGTTACTTCATTCCGTGTGCGCGCGCGTCGACGCGGTGGGAGAGAGCTGCGCCGCGTCGCCGCTAGGGGCGCTGGCTGCGCCGGCAGCAAGAAAAGCGTGAGCAATGAACGTGTGCTCCTCCACTCGTCTATGACGGCGCGCTTAGGTGGCAGGTTACGGGATCTCGCGCATGCATCTGCAACGTTGGTTAGGTGCTTGTATGTAACCGCTCAAGAAAGACGTGGACTGAAGTACGCGATAATAACGCCAGAGGAAAGGACATCGTTTCCGTAAAACACCGTTCACCAGCTCGAAGTGTGCGTGTGAAACAGCTACTTTTGCCGTAAAACGAACTTTTCAATTGTTGCAGTTTTTATTTTGTGTTTGGTTTATGAACGTCATTATATTTCGTACAGCCGTTAAGATTAGTGAAGTAGTTTCTTCGTAGAAGTTGTTCGTGGATTATTTATATAATCTTTCATACGCAAACAAGATAATAAGGTAAGTGACGTTTTTCATTCAGTGTTTTTGTGTACTAAGTTAGAATGTAAACATTCCAAAGCTTCTTGTTTCTCCCCCTTTTCGGCATTTTGTTTTTGCAGTTAATAAAATCTATACCTAAAGATTTCGTCGTTTTTTGGTAGTTTGAAAGGTTGTGTGTATGTATTTTTTTTCTCATGCCAGCAGTAGCCATTCGAGTATCTAATGTTGTAAATTTAACTTTATTGTCAGTTGCGAGATAGCGGTTATGACTGTGAATGCCGCATTAGGTTTCTCTTCAGGCACGAGAGATCGGAGGCGTGGCTTATCAGTTCTCGGAAGTTCCTGTTTTGTAATGAGATCGTATCTGTGTTCGAACCCACCTGTCAAGGGCCCTTACCTGTTTCGTATCCTAGAAAAGTACATCGCCACAGTGTCGCTGTCCGAATTCGTGTCAAGGGCACAGATGCACACTAGCTTGTCCCGTTCGGCTGTGGGCACGAGTGACGCCTTCTTCACATGTCCTCATTGTAAATTTAATCTCTCAGTTGTTTGCAATAGTTTCGTAGCATCTTCCTGATAAAGGCTGTTCTCGATAAAGTGAGCATGAAATCAACCACTGAAAAAAGTAACTTCCCCTATCTGCAGGTATTTTAACTTGCGCACTGAGTGACATGTGCCCAGTAAAGTTGCTAACGATGGATGGGAAGTAGTTCCGAATCTTAACGTTAAATAAAAAGTTTTAAGTAACCATTTCTGATAAGTTGAATTATTACTTTCGCTTTCTTTTTTTTTTTTTATGAATTGAAGAGTAAAAATTAGCAGATTTGTAAAATATATACTTTCATAATAATTTCACGGTTTCACTTGACCGACGCATGAATAAAGTTATGAGGCGCATGATAATGTTAATATTACATACGGCGGAAGAATACACAACGTAGATGCAAGTAGATCTTCAGCAGGGCTTTCAAAAGTGCTCATTTTACCGTAAATAGCCTATATTTGCTTTTAATATTGTTCTTACCGGTACTCAAACCGAGACAACGCATGGATATATGTTCGATTAGAGCCAATAATTTTTTTTTCTCTCATAAATGCGCTGGAATTTGTGGCATGAGAAATGAAGGCAGGTTTTCGAAATTATGCCCACACCGTCACGAAACGATCAAGGGGGAGTGGAAAATTGTGTGTCCTGCAAGGATCAAAGCCGAGTGAACGAGGGTACGTGGCAGTGAATTTGAACACAGCGCACGTTCTGCCATTGCAGCTAGTGCGAGGCAAAACGTCGGAAGCGCCGTGATCACGTGGGCACCTGTTGCATTAAGCGGAAGTGGTTTGAGATCTGAGAAATTTGTGTGAAACATTCGGATCGCTCTTATCCCCTCCCATATTATTTTTACCTCTTCTCTACAGCCCAGATTTCCTATGCTTGGGTGTAGTCAAGTGACTTACAGGCTATTCACGACAAAGTGAGCGCTTTTGAAAGCCCTGCTTAAGATCTACTTGTATACACGCTGTGTGTTCTTCCGCGTTATGTAAAATTAATATTGACATGGTCCTCATCACTTTATTCATGCGTCGTCAAGTGAAACTGGGAAATTATTAGAAATGAAAATATCGCACTTCGATGCTTAAAAACAACGTAAAGCGAGAGAAATTATTTAAATCTTTGCAAATGTTTACCTAACACTTTTTATTCGACGTCAATGTATGGAGCTATTTTCCCTTCCATCGTTAGCATCTTTACTGGGCACACGTCACTCAGTGCGCCAGTTAATATACCTGCAGGTAGGGGAAGTTACTTTTTTCTAAGTTTGATTTCAAAAGTGCTCACTTTATCGTGAACTGTATTTACTTTTGGTGACTCATTTGTGTGGAATTATTTCGTAGGTTTCAGTAGGGTTAATAAGCCTATGCTATTATGTAAAACACTCGCTGCTAGTTAGTGCCGCGTCGATGTT
The DNA here is from genome assembly GCA_029891345.1 of Dryococelus australis. NCBI lineage: Eukaryota > Metazoa > Arthropoda > Insecta > Phasmatodea > Phasmatidae > Dryococelus > Dryococelus australis. The sequence goes on from CM056994.1 coordinate 317,821,702, forward strand.
GAGACGTGAATTAGCTGATCATTTTATTCTGTTTGTATGCGGAGTTCGTTATCCGATACAGAAAGCTCAGTAAAAATGAAATACATTTTAACTGCCGTAATAACAACTCGAGCGCTGGAATAGTCTTTCACGCCAATTTACATTTTTTTTTTCTTTTCCTGACGTCGGGTCTTGCTACTCACGTGTTGTTCACCTTGGCAGGGGTTTATTTATTTATTTTTTAATTTCTGTGCCAGGGGCTATGTTCAGTGACAATGCACACGTAGATAAATCGCAAGCTTGCTGTTGTAGTCTCTTTTGAATGCGTCACAGCTCATTAAATATCTTCTTGTTACAAGCCGCCAGCCGGGTCGACTTTTCTCGTACGTAACCATCGCCAGAAGAGACCCTAGCCAAGGCTAAACCTGTCGTTCAAACTGGCTTTACAGCGTAGGAAATAAAAGCCTGCGATGACCAGTGACTGCAACCGGCCAAAGAGCTTGTGTGACGCTGTTACGCCACAGTTGTAGGCTGTTCACGGTGAAGCGAGCACTTTTTAAGGCCCTTCTAAATTTCTCCTTTCATCCAATTTCCATCTTCCTGCTGCTTTTTAATATAAACATTGCAATGTGACAAATAAACACAGTGTATACATTTCGCCACCATCAAAATTTAATGCCTGATGCTGCAATAAGATATATTTATTAGAGATTAATGGCGGTTGGGAGGGCCTTAAAAAGTGCTCACTTTATCGTGAACTGCCTATGGATAATCTTTACAGCCGGCAAACACGGTGGCATGTTCGTCCCAACGTTGATTCGCTGTATTCATAACGAGTCCACCGCCTGTATTCAGGCCAGTGTGCTATCTACATAACATGGCATAAAACATTTAGCATCGCATTACCATGTCAAAAATTGCATGTCTGCAAAACAAGCATAATCACGAAGTTTAAAATCCAGTTGGAAGGTACTACGAAAATTTAAAAAAATGTTAAAGATGAATTCATTATGCAAAATTAACATTCATTTGAGCCTCGTCGCTTTAGTCATGTGCCGGTCAAGTACATCTGTGAAATTATTACAAAATAAAATGTTTTGCAAATCTGCTCATTTTTACACAATAAAAAAAAACATGAAGTGAAAGAAATAATTTAAGTTATCACAAATGGTTACCCGACACTTTTTATTCGACGTTAAGATATGGAACTACTTTCCATCCTTCGTTACCAACTTTACTGGGCGCATGTCGCTTAGTTCGCCCGTTAAAATATATGCAGGTAGGAGCAGTGAGTGATTTTTTAAGATTGATTTCAAAAGTGCTCACTTTATCGTGAACAGCCTTTAAACCACAGTTTGTCGTGCGAAGTATCTGCCCGCGCGAAGTATCTGCCCGCTCATGTGCTCCAACGGATGGTGAGGGTTATTTATATGATTGTATAGAATATATTGGGTATGTTTGTAGGCTGTGCTTCATTTACTACTGCGAGAAAAATGGCTAACTTGGTTCCGATAATAGCTTCTTTTTTTTTTATCAGTTCAATTTTGATGTGTTGAAAACACACTTACACTTGCGGAAAAGCTGTAGTTATTTTTTTTCAGCCCGGTGGCGTCTATATTTGGCGATATTTGGCCAACTTCCCCATGTTATAGTTACAATAATTTATTTCACTGTAAATATCTCACGCCTTGCGGTAGCATACGCCATTTTTTTTTGTATCTAGGCCGTGTTGATTCCGAAGTTTGTAGGAGTCCCATAAAAGTGCACCTAAATATTCGTTAGTTCCATAATACATGATTCTGGGATATTTTTAGCTATGTTAATAATGTGGTTCGATCTTCATTTAATGAAAACATCAAAAACTAGTATTTGTCACTGTCAGTGCTCAATATTGACAGTACTTATCTGTATGAGTAATTGGAAGTAAGGATACGATCTGTACGGGTAAGCATTTCCACTAGAAGCTGATACGGGACTTAATTTTAGATGGGTAGACGGAAAATGCTGCCGTAAAAACGTTTAAATGTGTTAACGTGTAGTCATGAAATATTCGAAAGTAAAAACGGAAATTGCCTACCATAGTTTAACTTCCAAGCAGTCACCATATATTTTTCTGGGTCCATTGCACGGAGAAAGTGAAACGTTTGGGATGTGATTACTGGAAGTTTTCGTTATTGTGACGTCACGTCACCACTTTTGTCTTATCCTCGCGGCTGTGCTGCGAAGGAAATGTTCAAGGGCACACTTACCTGCATCTTACGTGAGCAAACCTCCCGGAAAAATATTCCTACAGGAGGAAAGTTGCACAATATCCGTGCGGCTGAGGTCCCACTCAATCACGGCAACTTCGTGCGTTGTTAATGCCGTCGCAAGGTTGGAAGTTGTACGTTTTAGCTGGGCTCACGTATGCGTCATGTTTTTAGTGAGCGGGTGGTAGTTATGAATAATTGAGACTCATCTGAAAGGGAGAGTTCAGCAGGTTGAATGTGGCATATTTTGCTTTATAGGCTGTTCACGGAAAAGTGAGCACCTTTCAGCCATATTTTATCATTTAGGTTAACCGCTTTTAATACACACACACACACACACACGCACACATATATATATATATATATATATATATATATATATATATATATATATATATATATATATATATATATATATATATATATATATATATCCATGTAAGTAATAAATACAGTTTTTATATTCCACCGCACTCGGAAGTTAACGTTTAAGGCTAAAATAAAATATATTTATTGATTCTTATCCCAAATGAGGCTTTCAAAAGTTCTCACTTTACCATGAATGGCCTATACCTAAGCTTACCGTGTTGTGAATGCGTTGTCTCGTGATGTCACGTTTCATGGTTCGAGCACAAAAACAAACTGGAAACGTTCCAGCTCTCAACCCCGCCCCCCCCCTTTTTTTTTTTCCTTGTTGACATGAACCGCCATGTTAACTCCGTCCTGTAGTGGGTTTTATCAAATTAATTTTTTTTTTATCTTAAATAAGGTTATTTTTATTTTTGGGTTGGGTACCGATAGCAAGTTGCCTCTTTAAATCTTTAATTTGGTTACAGAATAAACAATAATTACAAAATGTGTGCTCAAGCGATACGTTCATAGCCTTACTTGAAGACGTTATGGGCTCATTTTTACAAATTTTGCGAAGAGGATATGTCCCATCGTTCACGGCTGCGTAATATGAATCCAGCTGATGTACGGGATACAGAACCGTTACATGACGTCGCATCTGGCGCCAAGTCATACATACAGAACTGATCTAGTTTATTAAGCCTTTATGTGTTACAATATGTATCCAAAACTTGAAGTCCATTACACACGGCCACTTTTTTTTTTCCACAAGAAAGTGAACACTAATGTGTATGCTAGCTACTAGGATGTAAGAAATTGTGTTACCCATGCACACGGAACTACTTTGTGAGCAAGAAACTGTGTCAAAAATGTCTGAGGTTTCTTACATGGAAGCTATATCTCGCGTTGTTGGAGTAATTTGTGCCATAACAATAGCATTAACTATTTAAAAAATTTAAAAAAAAGGGGGGAAATGGGGAAAAAATTGTAGATGGTGGACAAGACCCTGTGTTCAAAGACATGATGATGCATCACTTACTAAATATACAGTCCAACAGAAGCAGGTTAACAAATGTATTTTTTTTTGCCCCAGTGAACAAACGAACATTTTGTCAATGTGTATGTTGTGCATATTGCACTAGCTAACTTCTTGTACACTAGCCACTATAATACTCGGCGGCCATTCATGCTACGTAAGTTCGATACAAGTCGAAATACTCCAGATTAGTGATCACCTTGCTGACGAAAGATACCCGTGTGTACTAGGCGTCAGTAAAGTGTTCTGAAGTACCATCTCTCACAACTGGGGACATCGCACACGTGGCATTTCGGAGGGTCATTACCACCTCCTCAGGCAGTTTATTGATCTAAATGTCACGGCTGGGCGTATAAATAAATACTCGATTGGCAAGGTGTTCGTTAAGCGTGCACGTGCTTGACAAAATTACCTGGCACCATACACAAGTCAGCACTTCACGTGTGGGACATTGAGGCGGCCGCTTGGTTGGAGCAATTTTGCACGTCTGAGGGCGAAAAGCGTGGGAGCGCTAGGGGCGTCCGAGACATGCGCGTTAGCTCTCTCATCGCCCCTACGCGCAAAGCAATGAACTGGCGCGCAGTCTTGCCGTCGATAATACGCGTCTGAGACTTGACCCTACCATTTTATGACGTAATAATAAAAATAAAGGTTTGATGCACGTTCCCATTACTTTTTTAATGTTTTGCACCGGCATGTTCGTATCTAAAAATTACTGCGAAGACACCTGTTTGTGCCATGTTCACTATCACAAAAACATGCTTTAGTGTGGAATTGAGGAACTGACAAACGTACACAGACGCGTAACGTTTGCTAAATGCTATTAGTAAGACACGTTGGACTTTTTTTTTTTTTTTTTTTTATAAATTGTTTTATGCTGGAGCACTGCACACCGTTCGGCGGCATCTCTGTTTGCCAGATGGGTCTCATTTTAAGCAATTGTGTCTCGTTTAGTTACAAAAAAAGTGTAAAATATTTCAATGAAATTTTTTTTTTCCAGGGACGGAAATGAAAGTCAATATTGTGTTGATAATTCATTAAATTTGGCTGTACATGGGCACGGGACCTTTACACGTTCAAGGAACAGAAGCGTGAGAGCTTTACGGGTGACACTAACACGCATGCCTAGCTCCTCATTGCCCGTATGCGCAAGGCGTGCAGTGTTTCCGTCGGTGCGCTGTACTGTGCAAATCCGACGTGTATAGGCTGTTCACGATAAAGTGAGCACTTTTGAAATCAACGTTAGAAAAAAGTCACTGCCCTGCATGCGTATATTTTAACGGGCTCACCGAGTGACTTGCGCCCAGTAAAGTTGGTAACGAAGGATGGAAAGTAGTTTAACGTCGGAAGAAAAGTGCTCGGTAACAATTTGTGATAACTTGAATTATTTCTCTCACTTTCTGTTTTTCAATTTTTAATGTATCGAAGCGTAAAAATGAGTAGATGTGTAAAATAATTACGTTTCTAATAATTCCACAGTTTCACTTAACCGACGTATGAATAAAGTGATAAGACCCGTGGCAATGTTAATTTTACATAAGGCGGAAGAATACGCAACGTGCGTACAAGTAGATCTTAAGCAGGGCTTTCAAAAGTGCCTATTTTACCGTGAACAGTCTATAACAGTAGGAATTTATTATACTCGATGAAATTGACTACGTCCATATGGTTTTACTTTTGTCCTACCTCTTAAAGAAACTGCGCAGGCGAACACTAAAAAAATGCGATTTTGTATCATTTTTAACTTAATTTTTTCCCATTGAATACACTCAAAATGATTGGAAAAAATGTACGGGGTTAGGTAAGTTATTTCTACCCATTCTGGTAAATAGTTGTATTCCTGCAGTTTTTATTTATTGAGATATACGTAACCACGCAAAACACTAATGAAATAATGTTTCAGGACTAATAATTCTTAACGACAAACCGTAATTTTTTAGTATAACTTAAGGAAGAAACGTATGCCCCACCCCATCTCCGTGCCATAATTTATGTACGTGTATGCGTATGGTACAAGCAGTCTTGGGTTCAGATATTGGATAACGGTCGATAAGGGATAGGCCTCTGTATCTTTGTAGGATTGGGCATTTGGTACCCAATGCTCAGAGCCATTTTTCGCAAATTTACCCGATTGTATACCCGTAATGAGAAAGCACGAATGGTAACTCCCCCCCCCCCCCCGTACTTTAAAATAGTAAGTATTATACATTTGTTAAAAAAATGTCTAATCCATAGTGATGTTCCCAGCCGTGTAAAGTATCGTAGTGGAGTGGAGTTATTTGGGTATCTCTTCAGATCGAGGTCTTGAGAACCGATGAGGGTGAAGCGAGATAAGTATGGAAAAATTCCGGAATGCAAAGGCGGGGGGAACGGGATATCCCCGAGAAAACCCGCCGACCAGCGGCATCTTTCGGCACGATTCCCACATACGAGTGTAAAGTAGCATTTCTGTATTTTCAGCACAATGCATGATAAATTGTTCATAGTACGTACCGCTTAAACAGTTTAGGAAGTTTACTGAAACGTTTTTACTTTGTAGACTTAGCTAAATATTTAATTCGTCCAGCGGTTTTCCGAAAATCCATTAAAAGCGGGTCTAAAATAGGCACTAGTTAAATTTGACTGAACCTACAAATGTAAAAATTTTTGCTAGTAAACTTCCTAAACCGTAATAGGAGTTTTTAACCTATACAATGTATGGAAATAATACCACACATCAAACTGCAGATAAAGGAATGTTTAGAGCCGAGCCTCTACTATACAAAGTTGGGAACTTCCCTACACATTCTACTGTTTCCTGAGCAAATGTAGGAACACTACAATGAATGTATAGGGGAAAAAATTACCTTCCCGCTTTCTTTCTAAGCGTATACACTGGTTTGGTAAATTTCCTATTAATTTCTTAAGAGTGTATATAATACATTCACAGTGGATGATGGTCGCAGGGTGAATAAGAACAACTCAAAAGAATGGCAATGCAGATGATTACTGTGCAAGCTAGAGTTAGTCATTGGCGTTCTATGGTAGTTGAAGCTGAACTCTAATTGGAGGGACCGTTGCAGTTCGGTGGGTGTGTTTATTCAAGGAGACCGGCCGAAAGCGGTTCTAGTTACAGCGTATTCAAGCGAAGAACCTGCAGCAAAACACGAGAAAGTGGTGGCGATATATCGTAATAAAACTTGCGCACCATCAAATCTCAATATGCAACTATGTGCTCGCTACTTTTCTTTCGTTATCGTTTCTCGTACCTGTGTTGTGAGTAGGCCACCTGTTTTTGACGCGAATAAGTCTTTAAATTTGCGACCATAGTGGGAGGCAATCCAGATAATCCGATGATAGCAAAATCGGGTGATAAAGTTTGGCATTGCAGCTCCGAATCTATCGTCTACATTCAAAATTCAATTACACCACTCGATTACCAAATGATCAAATAATATGGTACGTTGAGCGATGACTGCGGAGCATCTCGCGCGGGGGGTTGCAATTTTGAGTTCGTTTCGCCGCGTCTGATTTCCGCGTAGTATAACTTTTGACTAGGAGAAGCTACAATGCTCGTTTAGGTTTCAATCGGCAGCTCTCATCAAGATAACTCGATTGCGTGTATAAAAACATTTGTGTGGCGTGGTTATGGTAAATTTGTATGCGTTTAAAGTAGAAAATTAAGAAAAACTGAGCATAATTTCGGCCTGTACTCGTCAAAAAGCCAAGCCGGAATACATAAATCGTACACGGTTGGAAAGGTCATCTCAAAAGCAATTCAGTGATGCCCATAAAACCCCGTATGGTCGAGTGAAGCGGTGCCGGGAACGTAAAATAAACATCAAGTCGTCCGAGCGCGTCAACGTAGACGTATTCACGCAAAACAAACAGCCTGTCCCCAACACTGCCAGACCCAATTTTTTTTTTGCGAAAAGTTTTCCACACATGCTAGATTTCAATACCGTACTGGCATACCAGCAGCATTATTTTACTTATTGGCGGCAAGTCTCTGAGAGAGACATTTTCTTACTTGACTGGCCAATCAGAATTAGGTTACTGCAATACTGTACGTATGTGACTCGCTGGCCTTCACCGAAGACGCGTACGAGTTAAAATCATCAAACCGCGGTATTGGTTCTGTACTAACGTGTTTTGGAGTAGAACTATTGTGGAATCTTCTCGCGAGTAACAGTTGGCCCTAGTTGTGAGCTTTCATTGTACGGGACTGTTTATGGAAAGTATGTACATTTGCCCGTTTCGCCTTGGTGGGAGGCGAATTGTCTAAGCACTACACCACCACGGCCCCCACAAAGTCTAGAAAATCACACCAAAGCGACAATACATCGCATTCGTGTTCACTCAGTTCAGTAATATTTTGCATGAGAACTATTTCTTACCAGGCACCTATTTTCCCTCCAATTTTATTCATAGTTTGTCTTTACAAATTAAATACTATAATTTGTAAGTTAAATATGAGTAAAAGGTAAATGATGTCAACAGAAGTATAAAACGTTTGTGATGCACAGCATATTCAGGAAATAACTAAACACGTCATATATGAGGTGATTTTCCAAAGGTTCGATTCAGAAAATGTAAAGAAACCACGAATGGGGGATACATATGCAGAGCGAGCAAGTTTTTCACTGCTCCATACCTGCATATGTTGTAACGGATACACTTCCTAGCACGCGGCCAGTAAAATTGCTAACGACGGAGAGGAAAGTAGTTCCACGTCTTACCGCTGAATACTGACACAGTTGATTTTACTTTCAGGTTTTTTAACGCGTAATACGTGAAAAAATGAGCACATTTCTAAAATATTTACTTTCTCGGTAATTTTTACAATTTTGCTTGGCCGACGCATGAATAAAGTGATCAGGGTAGTGTTACTTTTGCATGTGGTGGAAGAACACACAATGCGCACACAAGTAGATCTTAAGCAGGGAAAAGTGCTCAGTTTATCGTGAACAGCCCTTAGTTACGTGTGAGGACAGCAATGATGTCAGTTTCCGGCGCGGCTGTGTAGCCCACGCGCATGTTGCCGCGGGCATGTGAGAATCCTCCTCCAAGCTAGCGTTCCCGCGCGATGCGGTGGCGTAAGAGCGTGACGCAATGTGACCCCGCCCTCCCCTCCCACTGGCGTGTAGGAGGGGAGGGCGCTGGTTCGGCTTCCACCTGCGATGACGTCACCGCGAGCGGTCCCACGCCGTCACGTGACTTCGCCGGCCACTCCTTCCGCCTTCTCCGTCGCCGGCCTGTGCACACACCTGTTGCCCGACCCCGTGGCAAGCATGCAGCTGTTCAGTCTGTTCGCGATAAAGTGAGCACTTTTAAAACGAACCTTAGAAAAATGTCACTTCCCAGAACACGCACATTTTAAATGGCCGCACTGATTGTCATTCGCCCGGTAAAGTTGGTAACGATGGAGAAATGATAGTTCCATATTTTAACGTCAAATAAAGAGTGTTAGGTAACCATTTGTGATAACGTGAATTATTTCTTTCGCTTTCTGTCCTTTAACCTGGGCAGAATTGGTTAACCTTCGTTTGCGCGAAGCGATGAAATATCCTGGAAGTAGAACTTGGGCAGGGCTTCAGAAATATTGCAAGTAACCGCGAATGGCTATAAAGGCTGTTCACGATATAGTGAGCACTTGTGAGATGAACCTTAGAGCAATGTCAATGCCCCTGCCTGCGTATATTTAAAAGGGCTCACTGGCTGACATTGCTCCCAGTAAAGTTGGTAACGATGGAGGGAAATACGTAGTTTCATATTTAACGTCGAATAAAAAGTGTTAGGTAATCATTTGTGATAACTTAAATTATTTCTTCCGCTTTCTGTTATTTTAATACATCGGTAGTGGAAAAATAACCAGATTTGTAAAATGTTTACTTTCCTAAAAATTTCACAGTTTTACTTGACCGACGCATGAATAAAGTGATGAGGTCCACGGCAATGCCAATTTTATATAAGGCGGAAGTATACACAATATACGTACATACATACAAGTATATCTCAAGCAGGGCTTTCAAAAGTGGTCATTTTACCGTGAGGTCCACGGCAATGCCAATTTTATATAAGGTGGAAGTATACACAATATACGTACATACATAAAGTATATCTCAAGCAGGGCTTTCAAAAGTAGTCATTTTACCGTGAACAGCCTTTAAAGTTTTAGAAAGTAAATGTTGGCTATGACAATGATAACTTGCCGTTTTAGGAATTTCCAACAGCTAACCTACACACTTGTCGGGCAGATCTCGTCGCGGCATTGTGAACATTGAATAAAATATAGTATGAAATTCCGACGAGCTCTGACGTCGTGTCGGTTTGCCGTGACATGTTCGTCGTGCTAGTGTTACTCCAGCTTTAGTGTTACGGAAATGTTTAGCCCCCTTTTTTTCTTTCTTCCAACCCTAACCTACGCAGGCAGCTGTTCCTGCTGTCCATCCCTTCCCAATCCGAACACCGACTGCATGATCGGCCTCTTTGATCGGCCGAGGAGGATCGCCTGGAGATGGTTCGTCCCGAACAAAGTTTCCTACAGCCCGCTGTTTGACAGACTCTCAAAATTGTGACGTCCAGTATAACGTGCTCACCGAATAGAAAGGACGCTTATTTACAGAAGGGAAATTGCGCCATACGATAGCCCCGTGCAGCCGATCAGCGATGGGGTAGGCCCACTGCAAAGAAACCGCCGCGCCATTTAAGTTTTGTATGTTTACCTACTACGTGGCGTGAAGTTCCGGGTTCGATCCCTGGCGGAGCCGAATGAAGATTTTTGCTTGTAGGAAACGTAGCTAACTTTGCCAACTGCCTGTGCATTTTTCCCCGAATGTATCCATTTCTCCCGCCATTGCAAACTGTCGCAGGATTTCAGGTGGGTTCCATTTAGTGTACCGTCGGTTTAGTAGGGTATATTCTTCCTACGACGCACCTACTGTCCCCTTAAAGGCTGTTCGCGATGAAGTGAGCACTTTTGAAATCAACCTTAGAAAAAGGGCGTGCCCAATCCCTGCATATACTTCAACGGGCGCACAGAGTGACATGCGCCCGGAAAAGTTGGTATTGATAGATGGAAAGTAGTTCCATATCTTAACGTCGAATAAAAACTGTTGTGTAACCAATTGTGATAATTAAAATTATTTATTTCGCTTTCTGTTTTTTAAATGCACATGTGTGTAAAAATTAGCAGGTTTTTAAAATGTCTACTGTTCTAATTATTTCACAGTTTCACATGACCAACGCATGAATAAAGTGATAAGACCCATGACAATGGGAATTTTACATAAGGCGGAATAATACACAACGTGCATACAAGTAATCTTAAGCAGGGCTTTCAAAAGTGATAATGTTAACGTTAACAGCCTATACAAAAATGTATCAGTTATAATTTTTTTTTTTCGTATAAAGTACGTATTGCTCAGCGTAGTCGTTACAAGCCAAACGATAATTCATAAATATCACTACGAAAATTCCTTACATATATTATTTATTTGTCTGAAGTGTATATTATTTTAATATCACAGTACACTAATAATAATAATAATAATAATAATAATACTCGACAATCGGTTTGGAAAACGTGAATTCAAGCCACTTTGCACCCAGCTTCTTGCGTGGCAATATGCTACCTACTGTAGATGTGGCAGATTATTTAACGTGCTTATCGTTTACTTTAAAATTACGAAACCTTCTATTCCGTTGTGCTGTCTGTTATGCAAGAAACGCGGAGCTCAGATATTTCATATTATCGTGCACATCGGCGATTAGATATTGACAGGGCACACAAGTTAGCGCGTAAAATTTCATTCACAACATTTTTTCCAGCGAATGGCTGCAGTTCGTATTTGTGTATACTAAAACGGTTGTTTTCAAACTACCGAATAATAGGCTGTAGTTTTCAACACACGTGAACTTCAATTCTGGTTATTTCCTGTGCCAGGCAAACTGATACGCACAACATAATCTACCTGCAGATATCGGAAAGCTTGTGTCCGAGATTGACGTCTAAATATTACTCACCAGATATGCCTAGATTGACGTCTAAATATTACTCACCAGATATGCCTAGATTGATGGCGTGTACTGCGGTCGTCGTGGAGAAGGTTGCTTGCGATTTTCATTGTACCTACTCAATTTGCACAACCCTAAGGGGAATGATTTTGAAAACATTGTTTAATTGTGTTAGCTCCTTGCTGCGTTCGTACAGTATACTAAGAATTCTGCGTCTGCTTTTAGAAAAAAAGATTTCGTATGACGATAAATGAGATGTTTGTTTCTCACACACTTTGTGTAGACATTATCGTTAAATAATAGCCATATAATCTCTATATTATATTGAACATTTTTTCAGGTAAAATTACGTCAATTTGAGCAAAATTTTCAGCCATGAATGTACTTTGATCTCAAGGAGAACATATGGATTGAATGGGAGAGAAATATATCTGCAACCTAGACTCACTAAATTCATTGACCTCTAAACACGAGAACGGGGAAGGTGCAAAAATAAATAAATAAACAAATAAATAAACGAAACAATAGCCCCGCTAACTTCGACGATGCGTTAGCCGAGTGATGTTACGAAATTGTTATAAATATTATTTATGCCAAATTTGCATTGTTATGTACACCATATTTTATTATGTTAAAATGTATGCAGCTATGAGCGGAATTTTTTTTTTTTTTCGAAGGTTGATTAAAGTGCTCACTTTATCATGACCAGCCTTTACCACAACCGTCGAGCGAATTCACTCGAATGCATTTCTATTAGCGTTGATGTGGCAAGCCATTTTAGGAGTTTTATTTTAAACTGGTCGTCTGATGGAGAAGGTTGAGGTGACAACGGATCAGGCAGCTGGCTGTTGTTTGGTAGGAGCCACGAGGTCAAGTGGAGGTCAAGGTGCCAATCTGTCCTCCTTCACGGCATGTGGTGCTACGTCACCGCCCGACCCCTTGGAACGTGTCACGTCCCATGAAACGTCGTCCAGACCGGCCACAAAAACCTTTCTCGGGGCCCGTACACGCTCCCGGTAGGCCACAGCTGTAATATCCCTCCGTTCATTCCCTTGTATAGTCCGTTCACCATTACTTCCAAATTTTCTGAAGACCTGCTAAGTTCGACTTCCATGATATTCATCCGCCTCAAGCAAGCAAAGCTTAACCTAGTCTAGAAAATTACCCAAAGTGACAATGCACCGCATTCGGGCGCGCTTGGTTTAATAATATGTTACATAAAAACCGTTACTAGGTTTTGCCAACACGCCTATTTTAACCCTGTTTTTATCAATATTAATTATAAATTAAATAATACACTAACGTTCCTGAAAAATGCAACACCAAGAAGGATAAATGTGGTTGAAATGAACTTCTTACCACCGATTAGGTACATGGCAATACACAGTTGAGGGGGATGACAGAACTGTACATGATCTCTGCCCTTGAGAGTTCAGTATGGTGTGAAGACCCCACGTGCTGCAATCAGAGCCCTTAAACGTCACGGCAAGGAATCAAAGAAGACCTCGATATTTTCCTGGGTAATCTTCCTCCACGCGTTTTGTATGCATACCCACAAAGCATCAACAGTGGTTGCTGGATGTTAGTGACGAACAAGTCGCCGACCAATCATGCCCCAGACATGTTTGATGGGCGACATGTCAGGCGAACGTGCAGGCCAGGGAAGCAGTGGTACCCGTCGTTGATTGAAGAAGGCTTGCACATTCCTCGCCACGTGTGCGGCCGGGTATTGTCCCCACTGAAATATGGCGGATGGAATTGCCTGAAGGAGGGGCAGTAACTCGGGATCTAAAACCTCCCTGATGTAGCGGTTGCTGTTCTGATTGCCGTCAATACGTAGGAGTCGTGATCGCAGGTTGTATCCAATGGCGACCCACGCCATCACACTTGGCGTTTGTCCGCTATGCTGCTCCACAGTGCAGGCTGCCAGATCGCGGTCGCCACAGTAGCGTCAAACACGTATCCAGCTATCACTGTAGGACAGATTGAAAGGGGACTCGTCCGAAAATACTACATGTTGCCACTCAGCACGCCAGCGACCGCGTTCACGTGCCCATTGCAGTCTGAAGCGTTTATGGACAATGGCATGCGTGCCACCAGCCCAACCCGCAGCAGATGATGTCGAAATGCTCCACACCCGTTGCAGTGCTCCAGTGTCTAGCCAATACTGTGGACGAGGCTGTACGGTCCGTTACGGCCGTACGGTCCGTTACGGCCATGCGGACAAGATGGCGGTCATCCCGTGCTGTGGTCGCATTGAGAGGTCCAGTACCCGCTCGTCGCTGCGTACGACCTTCTTCTATCCACTAGTTCCACACATGCATCACTGTTGTAGCAGAATGACCTGTAAGTGCCGAAATGTCACGGTATGACAAACCCTTTTTCCGGAGACAGATCATTCTGTCCCGTTCGAACTCACTCATATGCTGATATGGCATACTGACACTTGCTTACACTTCTTTTGACGGCTCTTCACTGACTGAGCTTAGCGTTATACTGACTTTTCCGGTCACACAAGAGAGGGCGCTGCTGGGGCCTAAGTGTACGCCATCTCTCTTCAATCGTAATCACTAATTGCTGGTACATAGTTCTACACATCCCCCGGGTTTGGATTCATTCGGACCATTCTTTCTGGGTGTCGCAATTTTCACAAACAATAGTGTATAATTGATAATCAAACTGTAGGTAAAATTTCAATTTATTCAAAAATAAGATTCTTTCATGCTAACGCAAGTTAACAATGTTAATGCGTGTGATATATTACACATTTAGAAAACAACTAATCATGTCATGCATGGGGTGATTTTTCAAAGGTTAGATAAAAATGTGTGAAGAAACCACGAATAGACTATAACTATCAGTGTGAGTTCAACATCCTTGCCCTTGCTGTTGGAGTAGAGTAAATTTCAACATAGCACAGCCCCAGAGTGTACAATATACACACTTATTAAAAAGTAGTATACATACTACCGAAATTGTCAGAAAAGTACGATTTATGTTGCATATGGATGAATAATGCATGTATTTTATAACACTGTAATGTTACATTGACGCCTGATGAACATATCTGAGTTCGTGAGGGATGGAGGTGTTATCAAAAATAATAAAACCAAATTAGATTTCTAATTTATTCACACAGCTATTATTTACACCATTAAATTATCTGTCTCCACTATTACACTTTTGATTTTACAGTGAGCGCAATATTTAGTGTGTATTTCTACTCTAATTTCCATACTTCTTAATTGTCTCTGTTTGTTTACAGTCAATTAACCCATAGTCATCATTAACACGTGATAAATCGATCTGTTGTCACCATTTGTAATGTATTTCACTCATGCATCTAGCCCTATAGCCCACCCTGCCAGCCGCACTCTTCACTGCTTGATACTCGCAGTAGCAGATTTTCCTTTCGCTGGTCACTTCTCGCGTTGCTCGGTTTATATCGCTCGGAACTCAGCCACTCATTCACTCATCAACTGTTAGGCTCGGAGGCGTGTCACACTCAAATAGCATTCGCCCTGACTGCCTGGAAGGTTTAACGTACCCCGAGTAAGGCTGAGAGAACGAGGTCAGTAATCCGGAGCATTCTTCAGATAAACGCAGAAATCAATACAACCAGGGTCAGCAGCGTACGTCGCAAAAAGGATAATCGTGTCTGCTCGCTTTCGGTGACAGATATGTGGCCACCGGCCTATCGCTCGCCTGTTCATTCCGAACAATCCTTAGACGTGCTGCCGCCGCTATCATATAACTGCTTTCCTTCACTTCCACTCATTCGTGTGGTATGCGAAGCAGCGAGCGCGTACCAGTGAAATATTTTGCTAAAATTCCCTGTTTAAATGTAAAAATAATAATATATTTGTAATTAAATTTAAAGTGTATTTCCTTTCTAGATGTTTCAGAAAGCACGTTTTGTAGTAAAACTCTCCTGAAATAGTGCAATAATAATATTAATTGATATAATCGCATGTACTATTGGTTCCAGTGTTAAGAAGAAATATTTTTGAAAATTTATTTTTTGTCTTGGCTGAAAGGGATGTGCATAAAATCAACCGATTATAACAATATGAAATATTTGTAAACATTATTATAAAGTTTTACTACGCACAAACAGAATAATTAATATAATGGTCGTGTTTGATAAAGTTATTTTTGCAAAATGTGTTTTTGAAGCATGCAAAATGGAGCAATATTTAAGTATTAATTTAAATTAAGCTCTTATTGATTATTTTTTTAAAACACGAAAATAAAGTTAATTGCACTAAATATTTTAGTTTTACAAATTCTATGCATTATCAGTTCAATTGCAACTGACATACATTTATAAGAATTTTGGTAGTGTCTGTAATACTACTGTACTTAAGCTCACCCAGTTCCTGTTTCATTATTACATTTCACAACCAGTGAGCTTCTAGACTTTTTGTTCGGCGATAGTGAACCCGCCATTATCTAAAGCGGAAGCAAGGTTAAGTCAGTTACCCACAAGCAAGACTTGCGGACCAAGCTTTGTAGTACACAGTATCAACCAACTATAACCTTCGTGAGCATTTTATACACAATTTTGTATTCATGGCCTGGATAAGTGAAAATATATCCGTCCTAGCAGTCCGCTATTATTATCATCTATTATCGATCTGCAAGGTCTGGCGAAGAAAGTACCAACTCCGATATGACTTAAAAAAAAATTGAAAAGAAAAAATCGTTGCGCATTCTTATATCGAATAAAATTACAGCTTATTAATAAAACACTTTTGTTTTTAAATTAATGTTAGCAACTAAAGCTAGATGTACCTAATTTGACACTACAGTATTTTGTACATCTGTTGTTTTACTTGCCAAAGGTTGCGCACCGTCCCTGATACGCCCTTTGATTTAGTTAAAACTATTTAAGCGCTAACCTGCAAGATCACGCTTGAAAAACAGAATGTTTAAGAACGAAATGGTTAACATACTTCTTTCAAACGATTCACGAGCATGCACGAAGGCATCGACCAAATCGGGGCACATCTGTAGGACTATTCAATTATAGTACTACAAGTTTTTCAGGGTAGGTCGATCCTCCATCAGTCCTTACTGTCCCGACATCCTCTTGATACAGATAATTTAAGACTTTACAGTAGCACTAAGTAATGTTAAATCTAGTAATCTGTTGCACATATTTCGGCGCAGCCAGGAATCCTGTACGTATTTTACATCGAGTTTGTGGTGAATCCATTATACGTAGTACATTCATGTTGAAGTATTATTTACCAACAAGCGGTTTATGCCCTTACACCTTTTGTTAGGACTGTTTTGCTGTAGTGCGAGTGAGATACACGAGTGAAAGAATGGTAGAAGTGGAACGAGGTACAGCGACCGTGGTCTGTGGCCCACTATTTTTTTTAGGGTGGGGAAGGGTTCTGTCGCCAGCAGCGTAGGTACACACGAGTGGTATGAGTGAGGTAGTGTATAGAGATGTGACACGGTTGATATGCCTGCTTGATTGACAGCTAATCAACTGGCGACGACTTAACACCTTCGATAATTTCGGGAATTTTCTTTCCCTTCGAGGGGCGTCTCAGTGCTCGAACTAGCTCATCTTAGGGCGAACATAAGTCTGGTATAATATGGAAAGGATAAGCGCAAACTGTATAAATATAGGCTCCTTTGCCGTACCGAAGACTCTTTGAGGAGTGTTTCTGGTGATTCCATGCCGAAATCGGCGACGTGTGCCCGAGACGACTGCAGCGAGTGATCGAGGCGCTGCCGGTTGAGTGCTATATGGCGTTGGGGACCTACTTAGGTGATAAAGCGGATATGGAAGTAGTTCGCACAGACGAGTACATTTGATACCGCCTTAATGTCATAGTGAGTCCGTGGAGAGACATGTGTTTATAGTAGCTCATAAATTTGGGAAATCTGTCTCAGAGATTTCTCAGAAGTTTAAATGTGCTATGGTCCACTGTTTGGCGATGTCATTTTCAAGCGAAAACATCCTTGGAATCATTGACCCTTAGCATCGACCCCAAGCATCGCTGGTAGACCCAAGAAATAAATCGGGATATGTGAACTCGTGTGTTGTGCGAACCAATCGCCAGACTGCTGTTGACGATTGCAGAGCACTTCCTTCACAGCTGAGGCACAGAGGCCAGTGATATGATTCTGTGCTGGAAGGTGATACCGCTTGGTTTTCATGGGTTTGCCGCTGCCAGGAAGCAGTGATCACACGCACCAATGCTCACCGTCGTTTGGAGTGTTGCAAACAACTCTGTCATTGGAGCCACGAAAGGTCGTACGGAGTGGTGAGTCACGGTACACGATATGGCACTCGGATGGAAGTGTCTAAACATGGCGGATGCATGGCGAATGTATGTAGGTAGTGAAATTTGGCTGCGGTTTAGTGATTTCAACTGGGACTCGCTTAGTTTGTGATTTGGTCACAGCATGGTCCGGGAATTTCGCAGATTTATTTAGTGCCAGGCTAAAATTAAAACAATTATAAAATGGTGGTGGTTTACCTGCGGGTAGCAAATTTTTTGACGCGCCGTGGGGGCCAATGAGATAATAACAAACAGCTTGGAAGTATAGCGACCGAATCACGTAAGGACACCCTAGAAGATATGGCCAACGAACAAACGTAGCTGTTGCGATTGTATAGAGAACTTAAGTCTACAGATTCGCGAAATTTCCACGTCTCTATGACCATTGTATTTAATCGATGGATCAATGAATGCTGGCATTTACCAAGACATTTTGAAGCATAACATGCTTCTGGCTCTGTTGCAACAGTTTGAAATAAACTTTTACCTGCATCAGTCGATAGATAATTTTCCCGTTCATAAAGCCCTGACTTGAACCCAACCGAACACCTTTGGGGCGAGCTGGAGTGTCGTTCGTGTGAGCAAGTCCCGCTCCTGTAGACGGAATGACAACAAATTACACCAGAACTTAGTGAAGAGTCAACCCTACACGGTTAACGTGTGTACTTGTTACAACCAATTTTTTTTGGCAACTATTTGTTAAAGATTTTCATGTAGTTCTACAGCAGAAACATGTGTGCACCAACGCATCATTTTGAAAAACATGCAAAATTGTTTAGGGACTATATAACTCCGTATATATAATAAACCTGAAGTATAAAACTCTTGATAGCTTAAACTCAACATTAGCTTTATTCTTTACACCTTAAGGTTTTGTAAAGTTTGCTCGAATTTATTTGTAGTGTTAAACAAATGTCTCTGGTTAATTAGTTTCTAAACAATTTCCTTGTACAAATACAAACAATTGTTACAGTGTAAGGTATAGTATTATATAACTGGCGCCTTAGAAACCAACGGGAACATGCATTGGGTGAATTTTTAGCCGCACAAGTTAGTATACATGTGCCATGTGGATGTAAGTAGAGTTAGAAACATAAATATAGTAGTATGACTGAAATGTGTGCTCTAATAAGCCATAAATTGTTCATTGACTACTAATTTAAACATTTCGCTTTCAGTAAGGCAGGATTTACAATAGTCAGTCATCCGTCAGTCAGTCATCCGCCAGTTCGTATCCCAACGGAGCGATTGTAATACCTCGTGCATCCGTTGTTAAGATCATTGCTGCAACCGAATACAAACAAAACTGTTTGGAAATGGTTGAAAAAAATTAGCCACTAAAAGTGAAATTACTGGCGGTATTGTGTGTGTGTGTCTATAAATACACAAAACGCAAGTACACGTAAACAACGGAAATTAGTGGGAGTTGATTTTTTTATATCATAAGGATATTTGCATATTACATTTCCTTTTGCACAGAAGGCATAGGCTATTCACGATAAAGTGAGCACTAAGGCCGTCCCAACAGGCATTGGCCACTAAAAATACATTATTGCAGTCTAAGATGTTTACATTTAAGATTAGTGGAGTGTATACACTGTGTTTATTAGCCACATACCAATATTTATATTAAAAATTGGTGGCAAGATGAAAATTAACTGGAAGGGAAAATTTAGCAGGGCCTTAAAAAGTGGCCACGTTACCGTGAACAGCCTATACTCGTGTTTCCGACGTGATTATTAACATCTCTTCAGGGAAAATGTAAATCATTGCATTTTACAGCCACGTAAACAAACGTATTAAACCAAAAAGAGAGCAAAACAAAAAAACTGCATAACACAGCCTTTTCTTGAACTCGTAATGAACGGATTAAAAAAAGTTCAGAAGGTTGTAATTCCGTCCGTCCGACAAAAGTTAAAGTTTGCCAAGGTTTTGACGGACGGACTGATATAATTAATGGACATCTCCGATTGGCTGTTGGTCACATGGTTGACGGACGGATGCGACGAGTTGTAAATCCTGCATTAAGATGTCAACCTCTGTTCTAAACTCAGTGCCAACATAACTGGTAGTACGCCGCGAAAAATTCGTGTTAAAAGTAAAGCAAATCACATGGGTAAGATTTTTAGGTTGAGCTCCAATTCGAAATGATGAACCAGCTTATATAGGCTATTCATAATAAAGTTAGCACTAACCCTCTCATTTTGAGCAATATTCAATAAACGTATATTATTTTAACGTTAGATGTTAACTTCCGAGTACGGTGGAATATAAACACAGTGAGTATTACTTACATGATTTATTTCAAAACATGGTTAAAGGATACAACATGTCTGGTAGGAGAAAAGTAACTAAGGCCTCAAAAGTGCTCACTTTACCGGGAACAGTCTATAACAGTGTGGATTAAGAGAATATTACAGATAGTTTAGACATTATCCTGCGTAGTGAGACGTGCACTCTGTTTCATATAACTTCAATAAAACTTGACAGAAGTTGTGACCAGCCTACACAGCATAGCCTAATACACGACTTTTCTGAGTTATAGAGCAAGAGTTTAAAAAATATTTAGAAATATTATGTTAGAGCATTCGAACATCACGGTTATGTTAAAGGTCCCCACCAATCTCGTTGATTCTGTTGTCTATAGTCTCCGCCCGCCCTGTGAAAAGCCGTTGTCATTGTGCTGCTCTATTCTGTCATAATTTATCTACACGCGAGAATTCCTTGCTGGTGATGTCGGAATATTATATATGCAGTTAATTATTTTTGAATTTACGTATTTCATTATGTGTAGATCGTCGTAAGTGCCTTTTTAGAAGTCTCCTCAGTGAAATGAATTATCGACACGTGTTTGTCGCTTTCTAAAATTGTTTGGTCGCTTTCTAAAATTGTTTGTTGTGTGCTGTGGTCCGCCACAGCGCGAGCGAAAAATTATTTACGTTGTGACGTTTGAATTTGTTGGATTCAAGAAATAGTTAAAAGTGCTTTGTTCATTACTACACAAGTCAGCAAATAAATTATTTCGTATCAGTAGCCAACAAGTGATTTTAGTGAATTAATTATGCAAAGTTTGGCACATTTTTTTGGTAATTACGAAGTGAACAGTAAGTTTGTGTGTCTTGTAAATAATGTTTTCTAAAATTGTTGTTAGCATATTTTTTTATGTATCTGGACTTTTATTTGATTGAAACACTCACGATTTCTACGTAGAAGTTAAATTTGATGAACATGTTTACATTGTGCATTTCTCACATCGGTATCACCAGTGACGTAATGATTGCGTTATGTTCTTGCGGGATGTTTTCAAATGTACGTGGCCTAAATAAGCGCCCTTTTAGTGTAGTTCATCATATTAAAAAAATGCAATGATATCTATCTGTTGAGCATTTCTCGCATCGGTACGAACGACACATTTATCGCATTTAGTTCTTTCGATGAAGCTAAAACATTCGAGTTATAGTCAATTGACTGTTATTTCTGTACGAACAAAATTTGTCACTGCATCATGAAAACCAAACAAGTACCAATCTCCACTCTCTCATAAGAAGAACCACAAAAAAAAAAGTGGAACTATTTCCCATCTGTCATTACCAAGTTTACTGGGCGAATGTCATCCAGTGCGCCCATTAAAATATATGCGGGCAGGGACGGCAGTTACTTTTTTCTGAGGTTGTTTTCAAAATAGCTCTCTTGTTGGTGAACAGCCGTTAGTACCAATAAGAGTTTATAAAATATGTCAACACATCTCTGAAAACAGTTTGGGTACCCATTGAGGGTCATTCTGGCGCCCATAATTATATTTAGGGAGAAGTAATATACATCTTGCCTCCTCCTCCCTCTTTATAGGCTGTTCACGGTGAAGTGAGGACTTTTTAAGGCCCTCCCAATAGGCATTAATCACTAATAAATATTTCTTATTGCAGCCTCAGGTATTACATTTTGAGGGTGGTGAAATGTATACACTGTGTTTATTGGCCACATTGCAATGCTTATATTAAAAAGCAGCAGGGTTATGGAAAATGGATGAAAGAAAAAATTTTGAAGGGCCTTAAAAAGTGCTCGCTTTACCGCGAACAGCCTATATGCTATGTCACTGGGGATAGTCTCACTGATCAACTTATCGCATACAACAAGAACTTGCATTTATGAAATAGGATTGACTGTCTAGGTTATCTCTTCGTGGTGACAAGCTAAATCCTCTTTCTGCCAGCTGTGTCCACAAATTTACGTGTGTGAAATATTACTCATGATTGAGCTTATCTCAGTCTCGAGCTGTGCCGATCTCTCCCACGCCCCTTGCCTAACACTCTTTTCCTCTTACTGATCTCCCAGACAAACTATGACGGATAATCACTCTGTGGCAGGTGCAAGCGTGATTCACTGACATCACTAGTGTTTGCTAGACACCACTCACGTCCCAGGATTCTCGGAACTGTGGTGTTACAGAAACTTTCCAGGAAGAAAGATATATTTAACAACGCCTTGGAAACTCAAAACTTTCCCGTTTCGTTTGTATTACATTTTAATGATTTTGTTACGGCTTTTAAAAAGTCATGGCATATTTAGATTTGGTTTTTCCATGCCACAATTTCTGCAATATTTCTTGTTTTGAGAATTGATGGCGGAGATTTCTTCCTTGAAGTTCTTCGAGTACGAACGGTTTCTGCTGTATGCCCATCTGCAGAACGTTATTAAGAATTAAACAGTTATCTGTTCCTGTAACAATTGAATAGTTTCTCCATTGCCATTAATAGGGTTAAAAATGGGCGGCGATACGTAAGGCGCCTATTTTCAAGTGAAAGCGATGTGCGAGGTTATGTTGTACTGGGTATGGATAAAATATTAAAATTAATTTTAATTAACTTTGTAATGTTTACAAGTGCAGTAAAATTATTGAAGTGCAACGTCTAGGCAGTAGAATCTTGTTGGATAACTAGTAGTTCAATCACGCTTTCGTGAGTCGGACATGCGATGGTCTAGCAGCTGCCATTTTTTTTTTCAGGCTCTGAAATCCCTTTTTCAATTCCGCGTTACCTACGCAGCTTTTTCCAATTTCTGTCGCGATAAAAGTAGGAAGCGGAAAAAGTGAAGAAATATGGTTGGCGCCTTGTTGTAAACGCGACAGCCTTCAATTTTCTCGATAAATGCCTTTGCTCGCATGTTTACTGGCCGCCTCGTATAGTCCATTCACGGTTACTTCAGACTTTTCTGAAGCCCTGCTGAAGTTCTACTTCCAGGATATTCCTCCGCCTCGTCCAAACTAAGCTTAACTAATCCTGGACAACTACACCAGAGGGACAACGCACCACATTCATGCGCATTAAGTGTAACATTATTTTGTATAAGGACTATTTCTCACTAGGCGTTACCAACATACCTATTTTCTCCCTGATTTTTTATTCAGATTATTTATAAATGAAGCATTTTAATTTATAGATAAAATATGAATAACATTGCAAATTTAACAAAAAAAAAAAAAAAACTCTTATGAACACAAGTATAAAACGCTTGTGATAGAGGGCGTATTTAGGAAATAACTAAACACGTCATACATGGGGAGATTTTTCAAAGGTTTGATTCATAAAGGCCGAAGAAACCGTGAATGGACTGTAGTTGGTGACGTCACTGCCTCGAGTA
The DNA here is from genome assembly GCA_029891345.1 of Dryococelus australis. Lineage (NCBI taxonomy): Eukaryota > Metazoa > Arthropoda > Insecta > Phasmatodea > Phasmatidae > Dryococelus > Dryococelus australis. The sequence goes on from CM056994.1 coordinate 317,845,251, forward strand.
TCGTGCCTGTTTCCCACCTGGGTAATACCTGTTCCATCGCCAGTGGGCGCCCGAGTCCGAATTTTTGTATGTGAGAAAAATGTGGCTGACGCTTCACTGTTAAAATTTTCCGTATATTAACGGAAATTTTTTTTACCAAAATGCACACTAAACATACGGAAACGCAATTCGTAATAACGAAAAACGGAGTTAAGTGCGTAAATACAAAACACGGAAAATCTCCGTATTTTCTTATAACTTCGGGTCTGGGGCACGAACAATGGCGAGTTTATACCAAGCTTTCTTCACCACTGTAACCAGAAAATTAGCGTTTTTGCGGGAGTTAAGGTTATCCATGTCATTGTGACCTGTTCTTTCAAACATTAAAAAGTAGCAATAGGCGTCTGTAACACTTAGCAACACTTAGAATACACTAACTTTAATAGAAACTGAAAAAGTTGCTTATGAGGCTAATATAAAAATAGTAAAGTTATACCACGTTCACAAAGTGAGAGTTGTAGGTTAGAGGTTAGGGTCGTGAGCTTGCACCTTTTCGACTCGGGTTAAAATCTTGCCTAAGTAGGCTATATAATATTTTAACTTTTTAAAATATATTTTTTACACAGTAGATCGATCACCCGCATAATGAAAATTAAAATAAAAGATATATTAACAGTTATTTATACTAGAAGTACACAAAACTAAGAAATTAACAGAGAGTTACGGGCACCTCTGGAGAAATTTTACGAGCACTTTTCCGTAAAATTAAGGAAATTTTTTTTAAACAGTGCACAGATAACAGATCAATTTTCTCGGTGTTCTCCCTTTTCTCTTTGCTAGTTGATTTCGTCGCTTCTGAACCCTTTCGTGTTACTATTTCAAGGACAACTGTCGTGTCACCCAGTGGCGTCTCTAGGGCGGAAGATACCGCGATAGATAGATTCTTGGTGCATTCCAAGGTGTCAACAGAGATAAACCATAGAGTGAATACTGGGTAGAGCGATCCTGCAGGCTGCGCAGTATAAGTCTCCTATACTAAGGCTGACATTAGTTCCGACACATCGACTAGCTGGCGCTCACCTCAACGGCAGCGGCGACTCTAGCTCTGATTGTGCTAGCTCAAGCTGGACTCACGACCATCCGTCAGTCGCCCGTCAGTCACGTGATCTTCGCCCAATCGCAGGGCAACTTTTTTTTTCCATTCGTCAATCCGTAAAATATATCACAAACCTTAACTTTCGACGGACCGACGGATGGGCCACCACCTTCTGATGACGTTCCGTTGACGCAAACACGCACTTCGAAATAAAGTTCAAGGTGGTGGATATCTGTTTATTTATCTTGGTGGTAAATTCAGGAATTTAATACGTCAACAATAATTAAGTATAAATTTTTATCACGTAAAAAATTATTCCCCCAAAAATGTTTCTCTCGTGAAAATGTATTTCCACACGAAATAAATTTTCGACGAAAGAAATATCGCTATGTTAAGTTGCCACGTTGAAATTTTGCCGGACAGAATGATCGACGGACGGCGGATTGTTGTATGTCGCTTTCAACTGATGGACGGGCGACTGACGGGTGTGACGGATGGTTGTAAACCCAGTTTAACTGCTCATGACGCTTGTGTATAGCTGGCAACACAATTAGAACCTTCCGAGTATGGTAAAGGGCGGTGTAATACTAGCTGCCATCTTGGAATTGATAGAGTATAATTTGTGCCTTTCGAAAGCAGTTTTTAATTATACAATGTCTTGGAAACCCCCGGCTACCTAGCGTTAGAACAGCTCTGTAGTGTGTTTGAAATCCGCGTTTTTTTTTTTACGAAACCATTAACCTGTCGCCTTTAGATCTATATACGAAAAGAAAACACACTTCAAACGAGGTACGTATAATACTGTTACGCGCTCGCTGCTTCGCCTCCCGCGCGAGCTAGGGAATAGGACAGAGTCGTTATATGATAGCGACGGCGAAGGCAAAACAATGATGGGTTTCAAATACAGACGCGTGCCGTTGACCCTGGTTGAATTATTTTCTGCGTTCATCTGTAGAATGTTCTCGATTACTGACCTCGCTCTCTCAGCGCGACTCGGGGTGCGTTGAACCTTCCAGATTGTTATGGCGAACGGTATAAATATTATGACAAGCCTCCACGCCGCGAGTTGAGTGGAGTTGTGGTTGATAAATGAATGAGTGACAGAGTTCCGAGTGAGAGAAGTGACCAGTGGAAGGGAATTCTGCGATTGCGAGTATCAAACAGTGAAGGGCTCGGCTGGCAGGCTGGACTGTTGGACTAGATGCGTGAGTGAAAGGCATTATAAAGGATGGCGACAGAAAGACTGAACACTTGTTAATAATGAGTATGAGTTAATTGTTTGTAACCAACAGAGACAATTAAGAAGGGCGTTAATTAGAGTTGAAATAGTCATTAAATATTGTTCTCAGTGTTAAATAAAAAGAGTAAAAGTGGTGACAGATAATTTAATGCTGTAAATAATATGTGTGAATAAATTAGAAATCAAATCCAATTACTTTTTTTTTTTTAGTAAGACTTCCGTCCATCACGAACTCATATACGCCCCTCAGTCGTCCCACCTAACAATACTCTCAATAGGTCACGGGCATTATAAATGGTGTTCCCGAGACCTCCAGCATAGAAAAAAAAAAAAACGGCTTTTTCACACTGCGGTGTCTCGTAATGTACTGGTCGGAGACCATGTTCTAATGTTCTAATTTTTGCACAGACATTTTGCAATATCCTGTCATTTTGCTGAATCCGGTCACTATCATTAATATGAAAGAAATATCACACAAAATATCAAAGAAACATACGTGATACATCTATAACTATACAATTTAAAACATATTAAAACGTAGTCAAATCCCATTATGAGTTTTGTGTTGTAGTTCGTTAACTGTATAATCCTTTTCGCATAAAAATTCGAATGGGTAGTTGGAAACAATACAGTGTGCAGAACTCCTGTGTTTAATACTATATATACACTACCACAACAGCGTACTTGAGTATACAGAGGTGAGTTAGCCGCTTATTCCGCGAACTCTAGACGCACACGCCAGCAAAATGGCGTCACTGACCAGCAACATGTCGGAACACCGTTCGCCAATCAGCGCGTGGTAATCTACTAGCCATCCAGCAGCCTAGCCAATGGGAAACTTTTCGGAGCATGCTGTAGCCATTCAGAAGCAAGGTCCGTTCCCTAGAGCTACACACAGCCAATCAGTGAATTCGTACAGTCTATTCGACGTTTCTTCACACATTTTGAATCAAACCTTTGAAAAATCACACCATGTATGACGTTTTAGTTTCCTAAATATGCCATGTAACACAAGCATTTTATACCACTGTTAACATGAAAGTATCTTATTTTTCGTTACATTGAAGTTTTAATTGTATTTTATTTATAAATTTTAATATTTCATTTATAATAAATATGAATAAATACAGTGAGAAAACGTGTGTGTTGGTAGCGCCTAGTAATAAATAGTTTTCATGCAAAATATCATCAAAACTGAGTGCGCACGAATTCGGTGCATTGTCCTTTGGTGTAATTTTCTAGAATGAGTTAAGCTTTGCTTGTATGAGGCGGAGGAATATCCCTGGAAATAGAATTTTAGCAGGGTTTCAGAAAAGTATAAGTAACCGTGAATGCATTATACGCTCAGATCAAAGGAACCGCCATCGCAATTTCGTCTCTGTGTGTTTTCTACTCTGTGCTACCGTAGTCAATCAGTTCGTGCGCCTCCGATGTAGGCAGCTGTGGTTGATAGCTCTGTACGTGCAAACTGTGGTTCGCACTAAGTTCTTTGCATTATTTAATTTGTATTTTTATATTGATGATTAGTATTATAGATTATATATATATATATTTATTAGCCGTTAATATTTGGATCACGGTCACATATTTTATATTGCTTTTATTTCTCAGCTGCTTTATATATTAATGTTTGCATTTGTAATTTTCCGCCATCCAACTGAGGGTGGCCGTTGAAACTCTTTGCCTTTTAGTACGTAGTTCTTGTGGTCGTCGATAGTGGCGCACGGGTGACTGAGTTTTCCCTTCCGATAGGTCAGGCTAGAAGTTCGCCAGCTGTCTAGCCTTGTGGAGGCCACAAGAGTGTGCTCGCGATGTCAGATGTTTTTGCTGAGCGCGATCGGAATAATGGTAACGGTACATTTTGCCTGTCGCGTAACGAGGATCCGGCTGTTACAAGTATATGAACGGTGCTAAAGACGTCGGCGTGTTGGTTGAATACGATTTTGTTAAGTTTTTGCGCCGATAGCCTCCGCGAAATGTGTAGTGACTTTTGCGTGTTTTTCCGCAATATTAGTTGCAGTACATTGTCTTATGTCACGTTACATTCGTAATAATGTCTGTGTGTGCGTGATGAGTAGACTGCTGGAACGAAAGCACATAAATTGTGTTTCTGAATAAGAGTGGTAATTTGTTGAGAAATATTCTTCGCTACACCGGGCGGCGTAAGGTCGACATCAGCCCAGCAGACCGTCCCATTTGGATGAAGTTGGACAGCAGGCTTGCACCTGCTAAGAACGGCGTGTAGTCTTCGTGTATGCTTGGAGTTTGTATACACGGGTTCATCAATCAACAGAAATTAAGGTACTGTGTCCTCGATAATTTCGCCCGAGAAAATCGCGGGCGGTTAGGACTGAAAGTTTCCCCAATTTTGACTGTCATGGTTCACCCGCGCGGCCCGCAAGCGGCCACTTTTTGTGTGTGTAAACTGTGTTTTTTTAATAATCATTTTAATGTTAAATTTGGCTTTTAGCACCAGTGCGCGATTCATTAATTTTCCTTACGGTGCCATATATTTACTACAACAATATTAGGCCGAGTGTTCAGCATGCATTCAAATGAACGCAAAGTTTTGTATAAACAATTTTTCCAGTGATTGGAAATACTTGCGTAAATGATCAATTAGTACTGTCGCTGATCCTGTTTATACTTGTTTTTTTTTTATAAAACATTTCACAAAGTTATGAACGCATTTTTTCCAGAGTACAACTGCCTTAAAGTATATATATATATATATATATAATATTTAATTAAAATATGTTCATAGGGATGAAAAGATATAAGGGGTTTTGTTGAAGACTAGTGCTACTTTTCCCTTGATGTGTAGTAATAGTTCCGTGGGGGTAAGTGAGGTAGACTTGAAGTGCCTGAGCCGTTACTGGACAAGCAGTGGCGTAACATGTTTATATTAGGTGGGGGCAAAACGAATTTGGCACCCCATTGATTTTTGGTGCCCCTTTTTTCATTACAGATATTTCAACCACAATCTCTCTTTATATATATATATATATATATATATATATATATATATATATATATATATATATGGTCAATTAACATGTCCATATATATATATATATATATATGGTCAATTAACATGTCCATATATATATGTATGGTCAATTAACATGTCCATATATATATGTATGGTCAATTAACATGTCCATATATATATGTATGGTCAATTAACATGTCCATATATATATGTATGGTCAATTAACATGTCCATATATATATGTATGGTCAATTAACATGTCCATATATGTATGGTCAATTAACATGTCCATATATGTATGGTCAATTAACATGTCCATATATGTATGGTCAATTAACATGTCCATATATGTATGGTCAATTAACATGTCTATATATATATGGTCAATTAACATGTCCAAAGAGATTGAGTGTAATGTGGTAACATTTTGAATTTTATAATGAAACCTGGCAAAAACATGTAGGTAGGACTACCACTGCATTGGTTGATAAAACAAACAAATTTCCTTAAACTATAACGAAGGATGTCTCGATTAGATCTCTTTCAACTAGTACTTTATAACACAATCACCAGATCTACACTATGTTTATTACAAAAGCATGAAAATAAAATGTTAAAAGCTTCTATAACTGTTAACGGCAGGCGTGAAGACTAGTCAAGTACTTTGCTTTTATAGATTTGCCAACCAAATTTTAAACCTAAATTTACTTTTCATTCAACCATAATTTATAAAATATATAAATACATGATAGATTTGAATAGCTGATTTCTGCATGCCTTTAACTTTTCAAAACACAAATATACATAAATAGCCCATAACACATCAGAGGAAAATATCACTCTTCTGTTACTTAAAATGAGACATTTAATACCCATTGCAAAATGACAGTTTATGAAATAGAAATAAACATGTAGAATAAAAAAGACAAGTACTGCAAAATATTACTCAAATGATGGTATGGGTTGCAACAAAATTCTCAACAAAGAGCTTTAACGTCCATTTTGTCCACCATGTCTTGATTACAATGCAAAATCGTCTAATTTTCATCTTTCCTGTGTCGTAGATCTCAAGTAAGACTTCAACCGCTTCAGGAGGGAGAATGAGCATTCTGCAGTTGCTGATGTGGCGGGAATCACATGAAGTAGGCGCAATATATTAAGCACTTCGGGGAAGATTTCTCTGGTTCCTTTATGAATTGGCCTTAAGACATTCAACAATTTCATTCAAGGAACACTTTGTAGGTATTAGTGGAGCTATGACAGATACTTGTGACTTAAATCGCGGAACATTTATTGCATACATACTAAGAACATCTTCTGTAGCAGAATTCCGTTCCTCAGGATTTAATAATGTTTCCTCCAACATTCGAACTCTCTCAAATCCAGGCTGCTTAAAGCGTTCGAGTTCTCAGACAAGTGTGTCGAGGGTCTCGAGGTAGATCCCTTTAAGCCTGGGTTTAGGTGAGGTGAAATTGTAGTTCTCTGAAGATGCTGAGTATTCCAAATTTTATTGAATATTTCGTTTCGTTCATAGATGTTAATTTTCTCTTCCATTTCAGTTCACTACACACATCATTTCATCAGTCCTGCATTTCAGAAAATGTGATCTTGTAGCTTCAACAGATTCAGCAGCCGAACTGCATGTCATATACGGACTCTGTAGTGTAACACCCAGTCTTCGAGAAGGCCCGAAAACCCTGCAGAAAATGGTCATTCCTAAATATATTTCTGCTTTACTAAGCTGGTCAGAAAGCCCTCCAGCCTTACTTGCAGCTTCGTTTCCAGAAGCTTTGGAATAAAAAATTAATCCTAGCAATTCCAATATATACGAGGGTAGGCTTCCAACGTTTCTTCAAGTGCAGCAGTACGCACAAGTCTTCTAGTAAGAAAATATTCGTGGGGTAGAAATGGTCATAAATTATTTTTCTTTAACGAGCTGTTCAAATCTGCCTCGCCTTTTTGGTGACTCGTACGTAAACGCCCACATCATTCACCCACTGCATACAATCTCGTATTAATGCTACTGCTCTAACACTATACTGTAGATCTAAATACTAGTGATTGCTACAATGGATGTATGTGGCAAGAGATTCCAAATTCAGCATTATTTTTCGCACTCTTATTTATGCCAGACATTTTACTTTCACCATGGTAACACTTACCTCAGAGATTTCCAAGAGACAAATTAAAACGGCAAAGTACGCCCCTTACAAGTTCGAAAATTGTCTCGCCTGTTAAGGAAGTTGTTTCGTACAGTCCAAGGAAATGTTTTTACTGTCATCGCGTAAAACTGTCCGAATACTGAGTCACACTTGTTCGTGCCCATTTATGTCAGCTGTTCCCAACAATAATAGAATAGTATCAAGAAGTTAGAATGTCACTCACTATTCCCCTTAACACAAAATGTGCTCCAGTTCTAGTCAACTCATTCTGAATAGCTGGGAGGTAAATATCTTTGTCTTTTTAAGGAAATTACGTAACCCAGGAATGTACTGACTCATTGTGTTGAGTAATTGCATGAAATTTCCGGAATTATCATTATGGCCTCAATGCTAGGCCTTGGGGATCTAAATATAACAAGGATTTGAAAATAGCTTCCAAGGCTTTAGCTGCATTGAGCTTGTGACACCAGACCACTTTGTGAAATTACAGGTTCAAGGCGCAGTAAGTTTATTTTTCCCACAGCTTCTTTATGAACCTGGCTTTTTTCAGGATTTATTAACCTGGATTCTGCCTTTTTTAGATTTTTAATCCTTCTCCATTGATCAGTTTCGAAACACTTTTGTTGAGCTGGGACAGAATTTTCTTCCTCATCGCTTCTGTGCATTCATAACACACACCTTTTAATTTCTCGGTGTAATGGCGCCATGGATATTCGCGAAACAATTTCGTCGAGAAGTCGCGAGTCCTTTTCTAGTCTTTCCATTGAGGAATTTGAGGTGGTTGATTCTTTTCTGGAATGAATGTGGTGTCATTGTAGTATAATTTACATAGTCAGTGTTTGTGTTTGGAGCATGTAATTGCTGTTCTGAATTTTTGGTAAATGGCATGGAAGTGTTGCCAAAACTTTCTTCTCCATGTTGATTATTATGTTGGGTTTTGTTCCGAACAACTTTTCTGGTTGATGCACAGGGTTAATTGTCATGTATATGAGAGCATAGTTCAGTAGGTCTGTAAAAGACCATTCTGAAATGTATCAGTTACGCACACGTATTTTAATAATTTTGCATTAGCACTATTTTACACATGAGAGACGAAATTTCTTCTTACCTACAACTGTGCCAGTTCCAGAGAGATTCTTTAATTTTCGAGTCTCATCAAACGAGTCAGTTGACTGAGACTGTCGCTAATGTTAGTTATTGGTGCATTATTAACAAAGAAAGTATAAAACAGACATTATTGGTCGAATCATTCTAAAATAATGCCTCCTAGCTATCATCAATGTCATGCAATTTCGTTAAAAGTACACTGCTCAAAAAATTAAAAGGGACATAATTTTGGTTGGCTGTAGCATTCAACCAGGTATTGTTTAAGTTAGAATAGCTGTTTGGTCTTGTCCCGACATCCTTTCCATAGACGAGTGGTCCATGAAATCAGTAATCATAGATATTTTTTCTATTAAATAGTGAAATGTATTATGTCGAATATTAAAGTGGTTGGGGGGGGGGGGGGGTCAATGAAGCACGTAACCTTACACCAACATCTAGTGTCTGTAAGAAACATGTTCGTGTTTGTACAGTTTGATAAAATTTTGACTGATATGTTGAAACGTATCACTGCGTGCCCAACTTGTCCAATGTTCTAAATCTTGTCCCTTTAATTGTTTTGAGCAGTGTATATATGTACATTTCACATACTTGGACACATTAGATATAATAGCTATGGTTTTTGCTCAATTTGTAAATGTATATCTCTGCGAATTGCGTACTAAAATTTTTCACGTATTTTTCGAAAAATTTTGCAATAAATGCTAAAATACGAGGGCAAAATATTTCGAATGCTGCATTTCAATAGCCATTTTTAATGATTTTGAGCGAATGTGAAAATGCATTGCAATTTTTTTATGCTATTTAAGCATAACACAATTATATTATTCAAATAAATTTTATTTTCACTGCGCTTATTAGCTAATTCGGGCAGTACTGAATTATGGTATACTATATTAAGCAGTGTGATATTTGTTTTAAAAACTGCCTAGGTACTCCTTAAGTGAAAATTTAGGCAATTTTGCAATGGCGGCTTGTTAGGTGAGGTAAGTGATGATGCGTCACTTAAAGATTTCTCAGAAAATGCTTATTCTCCCAGATTGTTAATATAGTAAATAAATTCGTTGCTATGACAAAGAGGAGACTATATATTTAATTTTAAATATAGTCAAATCTCGTTAATTTTCTATATTTTAAATTCCAACATTTGTAAAACTACATCCTAAACATTATACGGCCAGGAAAATACCCAACCCCTCCCTTTCTCAACACTCTAAACGAACCATTTTCCAAGTCATAACTCCGGTATCGCCAGTAGCCATTTAACTGCTCGTAACACCAATGGACTATAGCTACTTATTCGACAACTGACACAGGGATACTTACAATAGATTTTAGGCATAACTACTTACTGCTGACGTGTCTGCGTAAGTATTTGAAAGTGCGCAGCTAAGTTACGAAACCTTTTCTTTAACAGCACGCTCTCTTTTCCGATTTTCGGCATCTGATGACTTAAGTCTTTCACCCTTGTTCATAGTTAAAAAAAAAAAAAAAAAAAAGAACTAATGAAAAACTGCGAGCTTGTGGAAGTAGACTCGCAACACGCCAACACACACACACACACACACACACACACCTATAGTCCAGAGGGTCTGGGGATGTTCGTAACGGCGCTCTGCTACTCTACGATGCCCGGCTATCTCGTTGGTTCTGTTCACCACCTAGAGCTACAGACAGTCTTGAAGTAAAATTTAAATTAATTAAAATTTGTGCCCGGAGGACCACGCTCGGTGCCCCTCTTTGCCATTTAACAAGAGGTGGGGAAATTAAAATTAATTCTAAGATTTCTGTGCCAGAAGGTGTACGTTCGGCGCCCCTCCTATCATTAAACAGGCGATCAAATTAAAATTTATGTTTTAATTTTTACATCTGAAGACGTGCCTTTGGCGCCCCTCCTTGAAATTTGGGTGGGGGCAACAGCATACCTGCCCCCCCTTTTTTTTTCTGGTTGTTACGCCCTGGAGACAGGCGACAATCAGCCACGCAACACAGCATTCACGAACTTACTGGCTGTACTACGTATGGACGTACCATGCATTTTTAACCTACGTGTCGAAATTTAAATCACTGCAACTATGGCCTAATATAAACAAAAAATCCTAGTAGCTCAATGTTCGCAAAATTAGTCTAGTATTTTTAAATTGGAATTGAAGGTTGAAAAACAGCGCTGAGAGCCTGCAACTTCATGTATAAGCTGTTCTCAGTAAAATGAGCACTTTTGAAAGCCCTGCTTAAGATCTACTTGTACACACGTTGTGTATTCCTCCGCCTTATGTAAAATTAACTTTGCCATGGGCCTCATCACTTTATTCATGCGTCAGTCAAATTCAACTGTGAAATTATAAAGTAAATAATTTACAAATCTGCTCATTTTTATAATTCGACGCGTTAAAAAAAAACAAAGCGAAAGAAATAATATTAAGTTATCACAAATGGTTACCTGTCACTTTTTATTCGACGTTGTTATGGAACTACTTTCCATCCAGCGTTACCAACTTAACTGGGTGAATGTAACTCAGTGCTCCCATTAAAATATATGCATGTATGCAAAGGCCGTGACTTTTTCCAAGGTTCTTTTGCAAAGTTCTCACTTTACCGTGAACAGCCTTTACCTGCGTGAGGGATACAAATAGCATGTCGCGAAGGCGAATGGAACCGGCGCGCCATGAGCCCGAACATAGCACACCATAAACTCGACGTGCGTGGGTGCAGCTAGTAGTTCCTTGATACACGTGCGTCAAACCATATGAGCAGTGGGAGATTAACAATTGAGTAGTAAAGGCTGCCAGAAGTGATTGCATTTCATTTCCAACGACACACAAACGGCAGTATTGGCGATGTAGGGTCTGCGCGTATATATATGCATGGTGGCCTACGTACGCGCATTCGCAGCATGACGCACCAGCTGTGTTCGCCTTCGTGATATGAACTTGTACGCGCAGGTACGTGAAGCTGCTTATTCCCGGCGCAGTTCCGAACATTTCACTAAAGGCTGCTCACTATAAAGTGAGCACTTTGGAAATGAACTTAAAAAAAGTCACTGTCCGTGCATGCATATATTTTAATGGGCGCACTGAGTGACATTCGCCCAGTAAGTTGGTAACGATCGATGGATCCATATCTTACCGTCGAAAAATAGTGATATAGAACATGATGTGATAGCTTAAAATAATTTCTTAGGCTTTCTGTTTTTTTAATGCGTCGAATTAAAAAAATAAGCAAATTTGTAAAGTATTTACTTAATAATTTCGCAGTTTCATTTGGCCGACGCATGAATAAAATGAGGCCCATATCAATGTTAATTATACATGAGGCGGGGAATACACGTGTACACGAGTAGATCTTAAGCAGGGCTTCCAAAAGTGTCAATTTTACCATGAACACCCTATACTGGGATTTATTGTTTATACTAGCCCTTAGTGGCTTGAATTTCTACATGTAGTTTAGAAACACTTTTTATATTCCAGGATGTGTTACGTCGTCAAGAAAACTGCTACTTTGAACTTGAGTACATGTTTACAGTGACAATTCTGTATCAGCATTTGGTAAGTAGCTTAGGATTAACGTGTTTGCAGGTCTGTAACTCCATGATTTGTTCGCCTCTCCTCTACTTGAGTAGTGTACAGAGTTGGAGCATGCAACAGGCCCGATCGTATATCTTCTACGCCGTTTCTGCTGTTGAAACTGAACATTTCCGCGCTGCTGTGCGGCATGTCAAATCTTGACGGACACTGGCTTATTGGCTGTAATCCTCGTGATGGTTGGTTTTACACGGAGGTGGTGGGAGCCTATTCCGTTCTGGCGCATTTTCCAAGGCAGACGCCACTGTGCTCCATTGAGTATTGTTCGTTTTAGAAGCTGAATTGTAAGTTTACGTTTTATGTCCCACGGTTATTGTATACCGACAGGCAGAAACCAACGGGCTCAAAGATAATGGTATCCTAACCACCTGGAGGTCGCCTACATGCCATTTGAACTTTCATCGTGTTTAAAATATGTTTTTATTTTTTTAAACTACGCTAACGAAACTATTAAACTTGTTTCCAAAATGCTTTTATACGAAAATAAAATATACTCCAGACAAGGACGGAGTGGCCCCTATTAAGATATCACTAGAAACCTGAAGAATTCGCGGATTAATTTTGAGACAAGCTAGATTTCAAAACGCTGGCCCAATCGATGCCTTCCGCTGTGACAGCAGACACTGCACAGTTAATATCGGCATATTTGTACATAATACTGTACAGTCTAGCCTACAGGTCACCGAACTCGCGAATTTTTCAGGTCTGTGGATATCACGCATGTTCTAATATTATTGTGGAGCCTTCTTCGGCCGATATATTTTAGAGCATACTGCCAGGACACCAGCGTAACTACGATAGTAGCCTTTATTGAACTTTGCTACAGACTCTCCACCAAGAAAATGATAGGATCACCACAAGTGCTACAGGTACGCGAAACACGGTGAGAACACTTTTTTCAGTTCAGAGCCGTGAGCTTAGCGGCGATGGGGCACGTCATGCACGGCTCATTCTAGTCCTTAACGCTTCCAAGCATATTGGTAGAAAGTATGTTGCAAAGTTCAGTAAAGCCTCTGTCGTAGTTTTGCTTGTGCCCGGATAGTATGTTTTAAAGGGTCGCCACAGGTCTGGAAAACAGGGAAATCTAAGGGAATTAAAAAACGGTCAAGGAAATCATGGAAATGTCAGCGAATTTCAAACAAGTTAGCTAAATGTCAGGGAATTGTGATATGCATGATATACTTGGTAGTTCTTTCATCAAATGTGCACCGTTGCATTGTCGTATAAAATTGTTTTAATGATTTAATGATTGTGGACAAAATGCTAAGGCGCTTTCTTTGCAATCTATGTAGTGATCAATGTTGTAAGATCAGAGAAGCATTTTCGTGTAAAAATGTGCTATAATGCGAAGGCGCCAGTCATTACAGAAAAAAAAAGTTAGAAAAAGGTCAGGGAAAAAGATTATTTTTGTCTGGAAATAAGGGAGATGTCAGGGAATTTTCCAATGGAAAAACGGTGGCTACCTTGTTTTAATATGAAGCTACTCTGAAAATGCCACTTTTAAACACGTTGAAGGGAAAAAAAAATACTATTTCTAACATGCGTGCTGTGTTATCACTGTGTCCTTATCTGAGATAAGTATTCCTGCCTTAGGTAAATATATTGGGGGCACGTTGAATGTTTTCAGCTGCAGCACCACGGGCCGGGTGCCGCCTTGAACGCGTCAACAGCTCTTACTTGGTACGCAAGCGCCTGAATATTGATTAGATGCTGTACAAATTAAGTCATGTCAATGGTAGGCCGTGACAACCACCATCAGACTTCCTCGCAACACTATCGTGATAACGTAGCACGAACGACCGTTTTTTTTTGTCATTTACAGATTTTTTTTTTTTTTTTAACGCTTTAAGAGGACTATGTACAAAAACATTTTCTGTGGAGTCGTAGTTTGCGCGCAAACTCGCATCTCGGTAAATAAGTTATGGAAGAACGATCTTTTTTTCAGAAAGGATTAAAAATAGTATTGTCTATATCCCTATCTTTTTCACTTTTGTCGCATTTAGTGTATTTTCAATTTTAAAAAAAATTTCCTGAAAGTGGTCAAATATCGCATTTTTAAAGCTGGCCAATGCAGTTTCATTAAGCGGAAAGAGAAAAGTACAAAGATACGGGCGTAGTTTAATATGTGGTTTTTCATCGCGTGTAAGTTACAGATCTAATTTGCACAGTACAGCGTCGCGACGAAAACACTGCGCGTAGGAGCGATGAGGCGCTAGGCGTGTGCATTTAGTGTCGCCCGTATCGCATCCTCGCTTCTTGACCTTGGACGCGCAGCTACATAATGCCCTTAATAAACAGTACCATTAGCTAAACACTGTAGTTTTTTAAAAGAAGCCTGTTTCCGAAAGCAGCTGTGCGATTATAAAATAATTTTCTGGGGGATGATTATGTAGATTTGTGAACTAGCAGGGTTGGTCAGTTCTGTGGGCACAGCCAAGTGAGGCTAATGGCGGCAGCCTGTAGTATACAACGAGGAAGATGTTATCTTCACGTGCCCGCACAGGGGCCCAGTTTACCACACAGCCAACTGTAATTTCACGCCATTACCCCGTCGATTGCTGAAAGCAAAAGTGCTGAAGGTAGGGGCACGACAGTTTATCGTCGTACGATAACGCTCACGACTAAGCAGATATTGATGTGTTTCAACAGATTTCTCCTCCCCAATTTTTTTTACTATAGTGGTTTCCGACATTTACAACGAACATTCTCAGTCCTGCACACAGTGACATTATTTCGACAGTTATCAAAGTAACTACGAACTAAGTTACGCACGTATACTTCCTCAACATGCGGTATACGTTACTATAGGCTGTTCACGGTAAAGTGAGCACTTTTGAAAGCCCTGCTAAAAATCTACTTGCAAGCACGATGTGTGTTCTTCCGCCTTATGTAAGATTAACATTGCCGTGGGCCTCATCGCTTTCTTCATGCGTCGGTTAAGTGAAGCTGTGAAATTATTTTAAAAGTAAATATATAAGCTCATTTTTACTCTTTTATGCATAAAAAATAACAGAAAGCGATAGAAATAATTTAGGTTATCTCACATGGTTACCTAACTCTTGTTATTCGACGTTAAGCTATCGAACTGCTTTCCATCTATCGTTATCAACTTTACTAGGCGAATGTCACTCAGATCTCCCATTAAAATATATGCACACAGGGGCAGTGACTTTTTTCCAAGGTTCGTTTCTAAAGTGTTCACTTTATCGTGAACAGCCTTTACGCAATAACTGCCGTTACTGAAATCGCACCATAATTGGCGCCGGGCGAAGAGGACAACGGCTAAGTCTGGAAAGAAAGGGGAAATAGTGCGAACACATCCCGTAATGCAATCACAGTATTTTGTAGAAATTATGCCAAACAGAACGGGTTTTATTTGCTGTATGAAGCCATTATAAATGTGTGAAACCAGGGAGATAACAATTCATAATGTTCTCGTGTGTATTTTATTGTTTATGGGCGTGGCATTTTCGTCAAAAATTAAATATTGTGTTTTCTGTGCAAGCTATATTTTAGAAAACGCGCAGGAATACTAGAAATAGTATCCGCATTACGTTAGTCCCCGGTTTCACTGGCGAGTAATTTCAATGTCACCACGTATTGTTCCGACACTACTGACGAGCTCACGATCACTGGCACTAGTTTCCGCGCGCCGCTGGGCGGCGCCCTGCGCGAGGCTATATTGAATACTGAAAGCACCGAGTTTACTGATGCTGCAGAGGTTATGCAGTGTCGGTGAAACAAGATTTTGGCGGGCAATTCAAGTTGGTGTAGGTTCTCAGATATTTAAAATGTGCACATGGCAGGGTCGTTAAATACAAAGTAATCCTTACTGAAATTCCGAACACACACCAGTGCAAAATAATCTCAAAACAGAGTTATATGTTTGAAAAATTGCCTTTCTATAACAACTTTGAATAATTGCTTTTTTTTTTTGCAGGCGAATAGTATTGAGATCACCCACATGCAACTAATTTAATGAATCGGTTATAATGCAAATACAAAAACGCCACCTAGGTTCAAATCATCTGTATCCAATATATGATTCACGTGATTTGTTGGGAATGAACAAAACAAAATTAATATATGACACATTTTTTAAATTTGATGTAAAGACATGCAGATTGTGACAACTGAGTTTTTTTACATCGGTGTTGCTAACTAGTTAATTCCATTATACAGGTGTAGTGTCGCAGCTTTAAAAAATCTACTGAAATTTGGCTACAATATCTACTTACTTTTGAAAATTTGACCTGGCAATACTGCAGCGCGATATAAAAAAAAAAAAAAAAAAAGGGAGTGTAGCACTATCTATGTTGGAGCTACAAACACGAGCCGTAATCGGGAGTGATAAAACCGCACGAAGGTGATAAGGCGAAGATTCGTACAGTCCCTGTCAGGACCTTCGCAACTTCTACTGAGGTGGACGAGAACTTTACTACGGGTATTCGCACGCGACGAGTGTGTTAAGCCCGGTACACACGGACATCTTTCTTGCACAAGAAAGCGGGCACGGTCTTGCACACCCGGACTTGCATCGTGTGAACGGCCGCCGAGCATGCTACTTACTAGCGCACAAGAGCTTGTATACTAACTAGTGTCGTGTACAGATGATCCTATTTTTCACAATATTTATTTTACAAGTAGATTGTAAGCAAAATATTTATTTTGTTATGCTGGCAATAAGCAGATATATTAATATTTTTATTACGTTAAAATGTTTAATAGTCCCACTATCGTAAATAATTTTGAAAAATAGAGAGGTTTTCTTTTTTCCTCTGAGTGATTTTACATTTTATACATTTGTATATCTTTAGTGCTTGAAACATGTCTGATTGGACTAAATCTTTTATTCTTTTTTATGGCAGACGCTGCTGATAATGCAAAAATTACTCCCACAACCCCAAAAACTGCTTCGAAACCATACATAGTTGATATCACCATCCACATCCTTGCTCATTAGCTAGTGTCGTGTGTATGGATCACACAATTCCGTGCATACTAACGAGTAGGCACTTAGTGTTCAATTCCTTGTTCACCTTTATGTTCACTTTCGTGTACAAGAAAGATGGCCGTGTGTACTAGGCTTTACGTAACAACCGTGGTGTGTGGGTTTTTTTTTTAGGCAACTCGCGTTCTTCTCCACTTAATTCCATCGCTTCGCCGCCCTGAAGCTGTTTCTGCGTGAGCTCAAAACCGCTGCAAGTGACAAGGGCGACATTGCCACAGGCATCAAGTGCGCCGTGGCCGCTACATGCGAGGCCCTGAACTGGCGTGCTGGGTTCTCGCCGTGCTGCGTGTATAGTAAAATTCAAATGAGAAAAAAATTGAGGTACGGCTGTGTTTGGGACACGGCCTAGTTTACGTTGATGCGCTCGGACCCCTTGACGTGTATTGTACGTTCCCGGCACCGCTTCACTCGATCATATGGGGTTTTATGGGTATCACTGGATTGCTTTTGAGTTGCTCTTTTCAACCGTATACGATTTCTGTATTTCGACTTGGCTTTTGATGAGCATAGGCCGACATTGTGTTAAGATTTCTTAATTTTTTTACGTTTAACTCGTACAATTTCATCATAACCACGCCACACAAATGTTTTTATACATGCAATCGATTGATCTTGACGAGAGTTGTCGAGTGAAACTTAAATCAGCGTCGTAGCTTCCCCTAGTCACAAGTTATACTACGCGGAAGTTATGAGACGCGGCGAAACGAACTCCAAATTGCCCCCCCCCCCCTTTTATCACGCGTGTTATGCTACGAAGTTCTCACTCAACGTAACCTATTCTTTGATCCTTTGGCAATCGAGTGGTGCAATTGCATTTTGAATGTAGACGATAAATTCGGTGCTGCAATGACAAACTGTATCCCCCGATTATGTTATAATCGGATTTTCTGGATTGTCTCCCACTATGGGTGCAAATTTAAAGACGCATTGACGTCAGAAAGAGAAAATAATCTTCGCGAAGCTTTGAGGTAGGGAACGTAGGGTAGGCAGCGTTGGGGAACGTTCGCCAGGGCATTCGTCACTGGAGGGAGGGAAATTTCTTGACAATGCTGGCACTACACAGGACAAACTGATAATTAACTTCACCACTTAAAAAAATTAAATCAAATTTAATTTAACCTTGCATCTACGTCATTCTAGTCATGGGAAAGCAACATTTAATAGTCTTATTTAACTATTTTCGGCTATAACTTTTACTTTTATTATACCAAACTGTCGCTAGTTCCCTCACAGGGGCTCGCGATAGCACTCCAAAAGACCTGAACTTCACAATTTCGCGCCGATTGAATTGAATCGAATCAATTAACTTCACCACCTTTTTCACTGCACAGGCAGAGAAAATGGAGGTAAATACAGGATCGGGAACAGTTCCCAGGCGCTACCCTCGGATACTGGTAACAACTGTGGCTATTGCAGTTATAAAAAAAATTGATGGTGGGGGTTGGGGGGGGGGGGGGTGTAACATCTTTCCCTCCACAATTTAAATGAAAGCCGTCTGGGTGGACAAGGGTCCGTACCACCCCCGCGTTGAGGGAGTAGCGTGCCAGTGATGTAAATCTACGGAATTGATAATATTGGCTCTCTACTGCCGCGCTGTTAAGAGTGGGATGGACCCCCACGTTTTCTGTAAAATAGTTGTTTGCGTGAATACGCGTATCTCGGTAAATAAATGTTCCGAAAGACTACTTTTTCGTGGGAAAAAGATAAAAGGCCATTCTCTATGCCCTCTTTTTTTTTTTTAGTGTATTCTTGGAGAAAAAATTAGTGGAAATGGTCAAATATCACATTTTTAAAGCTTGCCTATGCAGTTTCCTTAAGCGCCAAAGAAAAAAGTACAAAGATTTGGGCTTAGTTTAATGTGTGGTCTTTCATCACGTCTTTCTTGCACGGTACAGCGTCACGGCGGAAACATTACACGCCTTGTGCGTAGGAGCGATGAGGCTCTAGGCGTGCGGGTTAATGTCGCCCGTATCACTCCCTCGGTTCTTGTCCTAGGACGCGGAGTTCCCACTCTTAAATACCACCGACGTGGCTTGAGGTTTTTTTTTCGACTAGTAACATGAACATGAGGAGCAGCCCTAGCCTAGCTTATCTCGGCGGCTGTCACTGCCGAACTGAACTCGCCATTCCTGCAGCAGCTATTACTTCCCGACTCGCCGGCCGCGTTTTGGACTTCTGTGCACTGTTTTCTCATTTGGATCTCGCTATACCTGCGCGACTTAATGCGATGGCCCTGTCATTTTATTGATGGATTGTCTGTAGCAAACTTGAATACATGCTTTTAAGGGGCTCGCCTAGTAAAAAAATGTAAACGCTCCATGGTTAACCCGGCCGTAAGAAAACATTGCGACGGCGATGGAAGTATCATTAATTCGTCTGGGGTATGTTTTCTTGAGGCAGATATAGACTGTTCACGTTAAAGTGAGCACTTTTGAGGCCCTAGTTACTTATTTTTTCAGCCATTTTTATCTTTGAACCACCTTTTCGTTTCAGTAGTAGTTTATACGTTATAACACACGTATAGAAGATTCATTTTCCTGATGGCGCTGTCTGTCAAAATGGCGGCTAAAAGATCCTACGAATAAGTTAAATTAGTACTCGCAATAAGTAGGTCTACTGATAACGTAACAAATTTGTTTGAAATAAGTATATTAGGTGGTATAACAACATGAAACATTAATTCTGCCATCTTGAAAATATGGACTTGATTCGCTAAAATATTTAGTCACATTTTAAGTGGCCTGCACAAATGCCAAACTTGACGGGAGTCGGTCGATTGGTCCTAGAGATTTTATGAAAACAATTTAATTTTTCGGGTGGTGCTATTTTATAAAATGGCGGATATAAGGTGTAAAATGTCAGATTTAATGCTCGCATTAGGCAGCGCAGTAGGTACTACTAGCATATCAAATTTGGTTCAAATGAATGTGGTGGTTCAAAAGATACAACGTATTATCTTAAGAAAATGGTTACAGACGGCCGGTCTGTGAGCGTTCGAAACATGGATGATTAAATGACGCGCGCGCGCTACCGGAGACGCAGCGGCTCTTCACAAAGGAATGTTTACAAAGCGTGCCTGTTATGCCTACGGGCACACCGCTCCCGACCTTGTATATCGGGCTCTGGGATACAGACCTCGTTTCTCTCAGCAGACAGACTGAACGTGTGTTAATGATGAGTATGTGTGACTATAACGAAACAGACATTGAGAAGGGTATTTATTAGAGTTGAAATATACAGAAAATATTGCGCTCATTAAGAAATAAAGAGAAATAGTGGAGATAGATAATTTAATGATGTAAATAATAGCTGCATGAATAAATTAAAACTCAAACTTAGTTATTTTATTTTTATAAATACTTCCATCCCTCACGAACTCAGATACGCCCTCAGGCGTCTTTGTAACAATATTTGCAAATCCGTCGTTGGGGAAAAAAAAACCAAGCTATTGAAATCATCTAAGCGTATGTGACCATCTCAGCAATACTAGTGGGCCAACTCGTGGGAATCGGCTCAGTAGTATTTGAAATATGATGTAAAAGCTTTATTAATGAAGTTCGCGTCATCTTAGAAAAAATGGCTTGTAAATTATGCGAGTTCCCGAATTTAATGCCGACAGTATGAACTGTAAACCCATCAATTTTGGCGTTAATCGGTTCATTGTTTCTTGAGATAAGACGTAGCACCCAAACATTTCAAGTCGCCGTCATTTTGAAAATAATTACTCTCACGATAGAAAACTGTACAATAAAGTTGGTACTATAAGTGTATCGAGGTTGATAATAAATTGGCGTTAGGGTTCAAAAATTTTGAGTGGAAAGGTGTAATTTGGATTTGGGGGGGGGGGGGGAATATACGCAAAAAACGCACTACAAAGACAATACCTACATGAGGACGATCTTGTGGTGAGGCTGCAAGTTTCTTTTGGCAAATAGGAGAAACAAAATTATTTCCGTTCATATTTAAGTTATATATTTTTTACATACATAATATTACCTATTGCAAGTGGGGATAAAATACAAACTGATGTTTATACAATTTTAGTTATTATTTTTAGTTTAATACAAGCATTTTTTATTTTTACTAAGTAGTTACGTGGTGTTGCTGATACATTTAAAGGCGCTGCCTTCTTGGGAGTTTTTTAGTGCGTTTGAGGGTCTGAGGCGACCAGGTGATAAGGGCGACACTGACATGCGTATCAAGTGCCACATCACTCTTAGGCGCAAGGCACTACTGAGTACTGGCATGCATCGTGCTGTGTGTGCCTATTGCTGGAAAGATTAAGAGCGAAGTTCTGTGCAGGTCCCTATAATTATTTCGCAGTTCCAACCAGTATATTATGAGATTGAGCAGTGTGGAAATTTCGTTTTTAGCTGTGTTTGACAGCTCGGAAATAGCATTCTTGAAGATCATTATGTATTGAGTGCGTATTTTTCGTACCTCGTCTGAAGTGTTCTTTATTGTAATTTTTGTACATCTGTAGTCAGTACACGTTTGGTGGTTTCGTGAAAAGAACAATCACGGATTCCAAATACGCTGCAACACAATTCCGATAAGCAGTCTAAAAAAAGGCTTTTTATCGTTGTTAGTGACTGATGTTGGGGGGGGGGGGGGGGAGCTGCGAAATTTAAATAGGAAATCCCGTGCCATGTTAAGAATTTCGTCTCCCGTGCGTTACTGTTAAATATAGTAGTTTCAAACAGAATGTATTATTCACGAATTTTCTAGACGTTCACTACAGTGTGGAGAAGTTTCCTTAACATATATAGCCCGTTTGCAAGGAATGTTTAAAATGTATATCATACACAAAAGTACATACTGCCTATCTATATTGAAAATATACGCTCCTAAGGAACTTCTAAAAAATCCGTGAAGAATACATTTTGTGTATCTTTAAAATTAACGCACTGAGGCGAAATTTCCTTAACATGAGATTTCTTATTAGCATTTCGTAACTGCTAGCCGGTAGGCAGTTCGCTTAATGCTCGGCTTAACTTATGTAGTATGAATTCTTCGTTTTAGCTTGATAATTTGTGATTCATAGCAATTACTGACAATCTAAGTTTTTAGAAAATTTACACTTTACTAGTTTAATATTTTGTGCCTATTTGTAATTTTGTATTATCTGTTCGTAGTAAGAGGTTGGGATGATATTTATATTTTATTAATAAGTTCCTGCCTTTTTGATAGCAGGGATAAACGGTATTTTTTTTTTTTTTATAAACACGCACTTCCAATAGCATCTGAGACTGAATTTACGACAAGGAAACGAGGAATTTCCGCATAATAAGCGAAGCTGAAGTCTTGTAGGGTGAAAACGTGCAATGTGAAATGTGAGAATGACGTAAATAACGGGCGAGTGGCACCGCCATGCAGCCAAGGACAGTCGTGACCCGAGGAGTAAGGCGCAGTAGTGCGCCGGTGGCAGTGTAAATTGACAGCCGAGGACTGCTGTAGTCTGCTCGCCGTTTCTCCACACTTCTGACGTGAATACGTCTTCAAATTTGCGACCATAGTGGGAGGCAATCCAGAAAATCCGATTATAACAAAATCGGAGAATACAGTTTGGCATTGCAGCCCCGAATCTATCGTCTACATTGTAAATTCTAATTACACCACTCTATTGCCAAAGGATCAAAGAATATGTTACGTTGAGCGAGGGTTGCGAAAAATCGCGCACGCGGGGTGGTGGGAGGGTGGGGGAGGGGTCGCCACAATTTTGAATTCGTTTCGCCGCGTCTCGTAAATTCCGCGTAGGATTGCGACTAGGAGAAGCTACAACGTTCGTTTAGGTTTCAATCGGCAGCTCTCGTCAAAATTAATCGATTGCGTTTAAAACAACACATGGTGAAATTGTATGGGTTTAATGTAAAAAATTAAGAAAACTTAACACAGTTGCGGTTTATGCTCGTCAAAAAGCAAAGTCGAAATACAGGAATCGTATACGGTGGGAAAGAGCATCTCAAAATCAATCCAGTGATACCCATGAAACCCCATATGATCGAGTGAAGCGGTGCCGGGAATGTAAAATTAACATCAAGGCGTCCGAGCGCGTCAACCCAGACGTATTCACGCAAAACAAAAGGCCTGGTCCCGAACACAGCCAAGTCCAATTTTTGAATCAAACATTTGAAAAATCACCCAATATATGCCGTGTTTAGTTATTTCCTAAATATTCCTACCATCACAGGCGTTTTATTCCTCTGTTATGTTAACTTTCAATATCTGTATTTAATTTACTAATTATATTTTGTTTATAATAGATATGAATATAAACAGTGGTGTAATTTTCCAGACTTAGTTAAGCTTAGTTTCCGCGAGGCGGAGTAATAACCTGGAAGCAAATCTTTAACGGGGCTTCAGAAAAGTGCGAAGTAACCTTGAATAGATTATATTACTATGTATATAGCCGGAAATTTCGCGAGTTCTACCGGACTGTAAAGCAGTTTTCCACGTTCGCGAATGGAATCAGACTGAGCTGATTTCAGCCGCAGGCATCCACACTGTTCAGATCTTTTGAGTTATCTGCGTACAGTGAAAATTTGATAAGGAAACCAAATCGATGACTGCGCTGTGTGGCAATGTACTTCGTGGAATATGGTTTACTTCATGGAATGCTGTGTTCAAGCTCTGTAATCAAATTAAAGAATTAGCTCTACCTCCTTTACGTAGGTTAAAATTAAAACGCCTCCCAATGAAGAATGTGACGACACGAATTATTGCAATGGTATGGAAGCTCACAAATTATAAGATTGAAGTTTTCTTTTTTAAACAATTGTATTTGTTTTGGTTGGGTGAAATATGCATAAATTATGCCAGCTTTTATGCACATTAAAATAATTACCAGGAATTCTTGAAGCCCTGCTAAAGTTCTACTTTCATGATATTTTCCGCCTCGTGCAAACCAAGCTTACCCGAGTCTATAAAATTACAACAAAGGGACCGCCCCGCATTCGTGCACTCTCATTGTAATGCAATTTTGCATTTATTGCTAGGAATTAACAACAAACCAATTTTCTCTGTTTTTATTCATATTAATTACAAATTAATTATTATAATTTATACATAAAATGTAAGTAAAAGTTCAGTTCAACCAAAAATAAGGGCGAGTGAAAGGTTTTGGGCGTCTCTTAACAGCGAGGTCTTGAAAGCCGATAAGGGTGATCGAGGCAAGTATGGAGCAGCTCCGGAATGAAGGGTCGGGGGAAACGGGATAGCCCCGAGAAAGCCCGCCGACCAGCGGAATTGTCTGGCACGATTCCCGCATGAGGGTCCGGGCCGGGGATTGAACCCGGTTCGGCTTGGTGGGAGACGAGCAGGCTAACAGCTCGGCCACCGCGGTCCGCCAAAAAAAACAAGGTACTTGCACGTTAACACAAGCATAACACATTCGTGATGTATGGTATGTGCAGGAAATAACCATTTTACCCCTTTTAGTCCCTATTAATTTACCAGCTCAAGTGTTGCAATACTTGTGTGGGGCGTGCTTCTTGCGACCAGTGAACAACGTGCTGTGTGTTAACTGAAGTCTGCGTTAACCGTTTCTCAAATGAGAGCTGCTGAAACTTCAACAAATCATGTTTGTCACAGGGAAGACGCTGAAAACCAAGGCCACTGACTGTTGTGTACAGTGGCGACCATAAGTATCCTTCGCGTGCGACATGCCCTCTATCGTGGACGCTGGAACTGAACGGGTTAAAGGTTTGATTAAAAAAGTATTGCAAAAACCGCGAATAGGCTATTTCTCGAGTGCGTTGGTAGCGATGACCGTGGCTGAAAGTCTGGGTCACGAGGCAGCTCCGTTCGACGTTGTGTTGCTGTGGGAGGTGTCGCGTCGGTGCGCGAGTGACCTTGACCTGAGGTGTCGGACGGCGCGTCGGGTCGCTAACCAGCGTCCGCGTCACCAGCGGATGTAGCGGCGGGTCATTTCCGTCGCCCGTCGACAGGCATTCCCCCGGGGTAAAGTTCGATCTAATCTGGTTGGGAACACCAATGTTAAAAGTTTGGCAAAGGGAAATTTTTCGCCACTAGGTGATCGCTAGTGTCGGCAATGTACCACAATTTCTCTATTTTCTATGTTAAAGAGCAGGACAATAGTAATAGCCAAAAATTTAAATAAAATAGAAGTGTCTGTATGTGATTTTCGAATATTCCACTTTTAATAATTTTTTCACGTAGTATAATTGATTACTAAGCCATATCTAATGTTAATTTTTTTTCGTGTCTGTCCGACCGGATTTAACTCAAAAACCACTGAACGTATTGATATCAAATTTACAAAGCCTCCAGGACTAGTCTTTGTTTCGAGATATCTCAAAACTGTTCCGAAAATATGATGATCAGGGATGTACATAGGTACTGGATTAAGCTTTTCTTAGGATTACTGAATATAAAAAAGCATTGTTAGAAAAAAGTTTCGTCATTTCTCCTTTTTTTTTTTGTCTGTGGGCTGTCCTTTCCTTCCCAAGAGCAATCCCAAATTTCATGCGTGCGAAGTAGCACGGGAAAGCTACTCATAAATAAAATATAAAGTAACTTCGTATTTAGTAGACTTTCTCTTTTATTATTCACGTAACTTAAAATTTCAATTAAGTTACCTTTTGGAACATTGCACTCCTAGCGGCAGAAAATTTCCCTATGATAGACTCTTCCATAATAAAACACGTTTTGTTCCTAAACTGAGTATAAATAATCTTGGGCTGGATGAGGTCCATTCTACTCAAGTTGGAAAGCCCAATGCTTTTAGTTTGGCTACTAACATTTTTCGTCGCCAGGGTGCACTCACTGGTGTAGCATGTGTATAGGCTGTTCACGGTAAAATGAGCACTTTCGAAACCCCTTCTTAGGATCTACTTGTACGTACGTTGTGTGTTATTCCACCTTATGTAAAAATGACATTGCGATGGGCTTCATTACTTTATTCATACAACGGCCAAGTGAGACTGAAGTTACAAGAAAAGTAAATAATTTTCAATTTAGTTATTTTTACACCGCTATGCATAAAAAAAAAGAAAGCACATGAAATCATTTAAGTTATCAGAAATGGTTACCCCACAATTTTTATTCGACGTTAACATATGGAACTACATTCCATCCCATCGTTACCAATTTAACTGGGCGCATGTCACTCAGTGTGCCCGTTAAAATATATACAGGTAGGTGCAGAGACTTGTTCCTAAGGTTTGTTCCAAATGTGCTCGCTTTATCGTGAACAGCCTTTACCAGAATTTTACTTTTGTACGTGTGTGAATGGGATAATGCAATTTTCATAAAATATTCATAATTGTTTAGAATCTTCCTATTTGTACTGTGTATGAACCTACGTGAAAATAAAACTTTTGTTGTTATTACTAGCGTGGAAATGTGACGAAATATGTCCACATGTTTAATATTCTGCCGTAAAACTGGATTTATCAATACGTTGACTTACATAATTAATTAATTAAAATATGGAACTGAATCGAAGGAAAATAACAGTAAAAATTGTAAAAAAAATATTGCTTTTAAGTTTTATCATGGTGCAGTTTCTTTAAGGAGACGAACGTAGAAAGTTGTTTTGATGAAAACTGTATATATTTTATTTCGCGCTTAAATTTGTAACATTTATCCATTGAAATAACGTTGCTTATGAACGCCCAATGCCAACGCAGTTGTATTTCTACTGTCTGCTCTTGTAAACGTCACTGGAAGGCGCAAATGATAGCTACGAAATAGAGTTAATTAATACTTAAAATTCTGGCTGGGACAAGTAACATATCACAATTTGAACCAGACAAAACTTTTTCAAAACAAGTAAACGGAACTTTGCCGTTTACCGTCAGCTTAGTCTTGGGCACACCAGTAAGTCTTGCGGCGGGATCTTCCCCTATGCCGAACTTTTCCATAAGGAATCTCGTTTTGTTCCCAGTCTGAGCAGAGTAAACCTTACCCTGGGTAATAGCCCAGCCGGGAAAAAAATGGGGGTTCGATAGTGGGCGACGTTTATGGAGAGTTTAGGTGGGAAACATCAACAACTTCGCGAATATATTTACGAAAGCGTGATAGCAAGAGCGAACTTGAGCCACGCGCGACAACAAACGGACTTAGTTAAGTCAGTTTTAGTGGCCGTCATTCGTCACTCATTGCCGTGGAGAATTTGCCAGACGATGATAAATATAGCCAACGGAAATTCTTTCCATGCGTAGTGTAGCCGTCCGTACGCGAGAGAAAAGTTTCAAAATACCGTCGAGCCAGTAAATTGAACCTAACGCGCTTACATCTAACGGAACGCCACACACCATTTTCATTTTCGCTTCTATGTACGTAGCTATTCTCTGACCGGAGTTAAGTTGATACACAGCCTCTTTCGCTTAATCTATTGGGATGAACCTTGATATTTCCGTCGTTGCAATAACTCGAAATATATGCACAGAAACAGAATTTCTTGTGTAGCGAATATTTACACTATTGTTAGCGCTCCACTTTTACGGTAGATAAAATGAGCTGATTAGTCATTAAAATTTCACCATTTCGGAAAAAAAAAAAAAAAAAAAAAAAAAAAAGCACGCGTTTTTATTAGAACATGAATCTGTGGTTTTTTCAACGATTTCACGGAAACTAAATGGAATTTGTTATTCATTCCTTTAATCAGTACGCATTTAAGAGTAAAACATTCAAAAATATTTACTGATAAAGATGAAAGGACAACAAGGGCACACTTCTTATGAAACACACATTGTCACGTCACAGTAATTTTTGTGCGACAAATCTTGCACTTTATCGAGACATTTAAAACTGCCTAAGAATATTCACTGGCGTGTTTGAGTTTAAAAAATGTTTTACATCATCCACATACAGCTTTTGTTCATTTGTAGATAACGGACTACTTATTTCGATCGACGATCTTGGTAGCACGTCACCAATGTGGTGAGATTTAGAGTTCGAATCCTGAAATACAATGAATGTCTGCGTCGCTTTCAGATGCGAGATTCAGCTTATTTCAGACATAAACCCCTTACGCCCGCTTCAATATGCGTACGCGAACAGAGTAGGGAAATTAGCACGAGCAATTACATCAAACGTGAAGTGGAAAAGAGTAAAGAATTTACAATTTTTCTATTTGTGCTTGCGTGTATTTCTCCCCCCCCCCCAATAATTGCTGAAGCTAGTTCGCTTCTAATTGAAATCAAGTTTTAATAAAAAATTCCCCGCCCGGCTGAATACATGTAAACGGACATACTGACTTAACGTCGTTATAAAAGTGTAGTTCTTAAATGTTTGACTCTGCGTTTATATGGTTGTTTTCTGTACATAGAAATAAGAATTGACCTGTTATTAATGCACACTATCTACCAAAAAGTAATTGGGCACCTGTCCACAATGTTTGCTCGGCGCTTGTCACCCTGTTAGAATTTCGTAGGGGCACCTCTTGCGGCTATAACAGCAGCCACCCTGTATGGCATGCCCTCTACGAGTGTTTGCAGGACATCCACGGGGATTCGTCGCCATTCCTCTTGCAACCATTCCACGAGTTGTGCAGTGGATTTTGGCCGCGCCTGACGAGCCCTCACCCTTCGAACCAATTCGTCACAAAGATGTTCTATAGGGTTGAGGTCGGAGCTCTGGGCGGGCCAGTCCAATCGGCGAACATTGTTGTCGGCGTACCACTGCATAGTAGCCCTTGGAACATGGCACCTGGCATTGTCATCCTGGAAGTAACACGGGTCCATTCCGTAAAAACGCCACAATGTTGGGAGCATTTCATTATCCAGAATGTTACAATAGGGCTCTGTGTTCATGCCGCCACGGACAAACACCAGCGGTCCTACGCCGAAGCCCGTAAAAAACACAAGTCAACTGACGTGCTGAATTACCTATCTTCACGGGTCCCAGTTACGTTTTGGTAGATAGTGTATTTACGTCCCTTAGAATCTCACGACTCATGAATACCAGCCATCGAGGACAGTACGGTTTAGTTTTGCGTGTGGCAGAATGGTACAAAATCAGCAGGAAAGCATATACGTACGAGAGCTTTTGCAATTTTTGATTATATAAACAGCAAATATCAGGTGTGACATTTCTAGGGACGCCCTATTACCGCGCATGACGTAAAGAAACGCAACTACCCTTACATAAACACCTGGCATGAGGTAAGTGTCTTAATATTTCCGAGAACTGGGAGGTCTAATGAAAAGGTCAGTTTTTCTTGTCACGGACAATAGGCGAGCGTGTAATTGTCTTTAAGGAGAATCCATAGTAAAACTTTTTTTTTTTTTAATACTTTAAGGTTAGGTCTGGTCATGAGTAATCGCGGCTACGGGCCCTTGCAACACTGCGTTGTCCATTCTCAGGTATACGCTGTTCACGATAGTTAGCACTTTTGAAATGAACCTTAGAAAAAGTCACAGCTCCTATCTGCAACTATTTTAACGGGCGCAATGAATGACATGCGCCCAGTAAAGTTGGTATCAATGGATGGGAAAGTAGTTCCATATATTAACGTCGGGTAAAAAGTGTTGGGTAAAAATTTGTGATAACTTAAATTATTTCTCTCTCATTCTGGTATTTTTTAATGCATCGAAGAGTAAAAATGAACGAAATCGTAAAATATTTACTTTTCTAATAATTTCCAGTTGCACCTGACCGACTCATGAATAAAGTGATGAGGCCCATGACAATGTTATTTTTACATAAGGTGGAAGAACACGCAACGCGTCTACAAGTAGAGCTTAAGCAGGGCTTTCAAAAGTGCCCATTTGAATGTGAACAGCCTATAATGACATACACGCAGCTGTGAAAGCTGTGGCGGTTATTGCCCTGCCCGTCTCCGACGCATTGTTTCTGCCAACAAGGCCGGAATCCGGTTTGAATCATCTGCGTGTCACCACAAGCTCCAGCCGTGATGGAAGGATACAAGAGTTACATGAATGCTTCCATAATATCCTGAACAGTATTTGTGTGTAGAGACTGTTCACGGTAAACTGAGCACTGTTGAGGCCCTAGTTACTTTTTTGATAGGTTGTTCGCGGTAAAATTAGCATTTTTCAAACCCCTTCTTAAGATCTACTTATATACACGTTGTGTGTTCTTCCGCCTTATGTAAAATTAGCATTGTCATGGGTCTTATCACTTTATTCATTCGTCGGTTAAGTGAAACTGTGAAATTATTAGAAAAGTAAATATTGTACGTACATATCTACTAATTTTTACACTTCGGTGCATTAAAAAATACAGTAAGCGAGAGAGATAATTCTAATTTATCACAAATGGGTACCAACACTTTTTGTTCTACATTAATATATGGAACTACTTTCCCCTCCATCGTTACGAACTTTATTGGACACATGTCACTCATTGCGCCCGTTAAAATATATGCTAGTAGGACAGTGAATTTTTTCTAAGGTTTATTTCAAAACTGCTCACTTTATCGTGAACAGCCTTTATCAGCCATTTATTTTTATCCTCCCACTTTTTTACATAAATATTGCCGTGCATGTAATACACAGTGTATATATTTCACCGGACTTGAAAGTTCACATCTAAGGCTACATTAAAATATATTCATTGAATATTATTCCAAATGAGAGGGCTTTCAAAAATGCTCACTTTACCCTGAATAGCCTATAACGAGTGAAGAACTATTGGCAATTGATTTAGATTGTGATACTCTGAGAGAATTATGTCGATGTTTCCGTGATGAGATAAACTGGGTGACGTCGCATTGCAGCTAAAACGAACATATAGAACCTTCAGGCGATATATGGATTTGATAGCAATTTTTTTTCAGATCAATCTTTGGGGCTGGGGATAGTTATATTGTTCTCCACAAACAGATATCTTCTAAGAATACGGAAATTTAGGAGGTAAAAATCCTTGGATTCGTAGGGACGTCCGTCATATTGTTATCGGCATAATCTCTAATGCTCTCGTATTCGTAAAGTTTGGTATTGCTGTAATCGGGGCACAAATAAAATATTGCTTCTCTCGTAAAACCTGTTGTGCATATTTTCTGATATTTATTCCTGCTCTCAGAGAGGTAGAATTTTATATATATATATACAAACGCATGTAGAAATTACTCCATACTTACTTAAAATAAACAGTTGTAAAAAAGTTATAACTATTATTCAAATATTAGTAAAATTTTAAATTTTCGTAGTTTTTCCTTTCTCGATTGCTTGGATGCAAATGTTTCGAAATCTGCAGATCAGTGGCAGTATGGCTTCCGCGCCGTGTTAATTAGTTTATTAGCGGTTTCTTCACACTGTTTGGATCAAACCTTTGAAAAAAACACATGTATGACGTGTTTGGTTGCTTCCTATAAATGCTGTGTATCACAGTCGTTTCATTTTCGTATTAACATAAATATACTTTATTTCACTTAAATTGAACTTTTACTTTTATTTGATGTATACATTATAATATTTCATTTATAACTTAATATTGGTACGCGCCGCAGCTGAAATCGGGCTACTGTCCTGCGCTGTGGTGGTGACCACCTCGACTCCCCCCTCCCCTCCCCTCAACCTGGTCGTCGCGCTCGTTGCCTTGTTGCTTTATCCACCCCTTCTAGGAAGCCCGTGAATGATTGACAGCGGCGAGACTTGCTGGCGTCACAGCCCCTCCTCCCTGTACTGAAAGAAGCCGACAGGAGGCGTAAGAATATTCTAGGAATTAGGACACTCGGCGCAACTAGCGAATTAGCGAAATTTCTGAATGACTGTCTACGGCACTATAAATACTGCAGCGGTCCAGCGGCCAATAGTCTTTGGCGGAGACTATCTGGCCGAGTGCGAGAGCGAAGTTGTGTGCGGACGACAGGACGGTGGCGGGCGAGGTGTTCGTGGTATGAATGGACGAGAGGGCGTGCAACCCGACGATTGAAGCCTACTGTGCGTGAGGGCGCTCGGAGAACTCTAGAACATTGTGGATTGGCGGAACATGGACTAAACTGAGGTGGGACTGAATTGGCGTGTAATACGGATTTTATTGTAAATATTGGAACTGTCGAATATGGGCACATAATTTATAAAATAATTGAATAGGTTTTTATACACTGTCTATTGGGACTGATTTTTAATTATTTAATTTAATTGATTTCTTTGAGGTAATTATAAGTTATATTATTAGAAGTCATTAATTGTAAACAGTAAGTGATATTGGTTTATTGTGGAATGTTGAGTCGAGAGAATTTTGTTTGTAGCTGTAAATAAAACTATAGGACATTGTAATTAACTCTTTTATTTAATTAAGACCTCCATCTCTTAACGAACTAGGTTAAGCCCACTGAATTTCGAGAGATGAATTGTAACAATATGAATAAAGACGGGGAGAAAATAAGTATGTTCGTCATGCCTGGTAAGAAATAGTTCATTTTGCAAAATATTATTTCACTGAGTGCGCACGAATGCGGTGCGTTGGCGCCCTGGTGTAATTTTCTGAGCTTTGTATGAGGTGGAGGAATATCCTGGAAGTAGAACTTTAGCATGACTTCAGAAAAGTTGGAAGCAGGCCTTAACGTGAATGGACTATACTTACATAATAGAGCACCCACTCAATTTATTCAGTTTTACGACACTAGAACAGAAATGTACTTTTTAAGTCCTCATTTGAAATAAAAACAGCAAAATCGTATAAAGAAACAAATATCACAGATAAGAATTATAATAGAAAATTCACAGAAAAAAAGTACGAAATATTAAATCTAATACCGCTATCAATATTGTAATGTGGCCAAGATGTTAGTTTGGCTTGCATTTGTCACATTTTCCGAAATAATGCTTTTTGACTGTCAATAAATTGTTTTGCGAAAAAGTAGTGTAATTTATACTCACATTCCCATTACTTTTGCAGGATTCGAATTTAAAACCTTACAGTGTGAGGAGGGCGCTTTACTGTCAATATATCCCTTTAAAAAAAAATACAAAGACGTAAGGAATACCGCCACACTAGCAGAATAAATTGCGATTAAACTGCGGATTGTAATATATCACATTGCCGCTTGCGACGAATACTGAAATGAGTGAAGATATTTGTACGGCTCTTAACAGCGAGGTCTTGAGAGCCGATGAGGGTGAAGAGGTGACTATGGAGCAGCGCCGGAATGAAAGGGTGAGGTAAACGGGAGATACCCGAGAAAACCCGCCGATCAACGGTGTCGTCCGGTATGATTCCTACGTGCGAAAATCCGGGAGTGACTGGGCCGAGGATTGGACCCAGTTCACGTGTAGGTGGGAGGAGAGCAGGCTAACCACTGTCACCGCGGCCCCTTGTGACGTATGGAGCGTTAATAATCCTACTTGCCTGAGTTTTCCAATGAGGCTTCCTGCGATCGACCTCTCTTAGAGATGAGTGCATTTTTTCGATAGACTTTATAGGCGCCGGCTCGATGTTTTCAGAAAGGCGCAAGTCTCAAATTTTGAGACAGTGTCCATATTCATTTGAGTTAATTTAAGTCTTATCTCTCTCATCCCCTCCCACTCTTTCTCTACCATACTGTGTATTGTATTGTTACAATTTCTCAAGTCATTGAGCTAAACAAGGTTTGTTAAGGGATGATCATAAATGAAGAGTTAATTGTAATTTCCTAATTTATTTACAAAATTTACAAAGAAAACACACTCGTCTGAATATCTCACAATAAATTGATAGCAATATCTCCCTATTTACAATTTATATATTCAATTAGTAGAATTTACAAATACCTTAAAAATGTGAACAAAATTAAATAACTGAAATCAGTTCTAATAAACAGTGTAATAAAACCTGTTGAATTAATTTATAAGTTATATGTCCGTATTTGAAAAATTCAACATCTACAATAAAATCCGTATCACATGTTCATACAGTCTTACCTCAGTTCAGTCCAGGTTACACCAGTCCGTAATGTTCTGAGAGTTCTCAGAGCGCACTCACGCACAGTAGCATTTACTCGTCGGGTTTCACGCCCTTTCGTCCGTTCACAACACAAACGCCTCGTTCGCCTTTGTTTTGTAATCTCCCGTCGTCCGTCCTTTTCACCGATGTCCCTCGCCGCACCAGACTTAGCCTGGTGACCGCACTCAGCCGGATGGCTTTGACCAAAGACTGTCGATCATTCAGCTGCGGCTGTATATATAGTGTCGTCGGCGATCACCCAGAAATTTATCCTAATGCCGCGTTGCGCCGAGAGTCCTAGTTTCTAGAATATCCTTGTGAATCCTCTAAAGACGTTTGCTTCTACAGCAGGGAGGGAGGAGGGTCCGTGACGCCAGCCAGGTCAGCTGTCAATCATTCCCGGCCGCCCAGCGACGCCGCAAGCCGGCCCGCGTGGGCGGAAGGAAGAGTCGAGGTGGCACCCCCCCCCCCCCCCCCACACACGCACACCTAGAGCCGAGTCCATGCATCGTGCCCGCGCCCCATCCATGCGGCAGTCTGCTCATAACAGTATGCTTGTGCATGCTGTTACACGCGTATGTTAACTTATTTCAAGTGGGTCAAGGTTTTAAATACTTAATTAAAATAATTTGTAATGAAGTATTTGCAATTTTTGCTAATGTGGATATATATATATATATATATATATATATATATATATATATAATGAAGATATATTTAGAAAATGAGGCAAGTTCTGAACATTTGTTAAAAAATGAAGTAATGACCAACCAACTCCTCCCTCCCGCCTCTTTATCTCAACATCGGCGTCTGTGTGTTTACAACACTGGCGCCCTAGCAGTTTCCTATCAAACTGGGGGCACCTGCTTTTCGCAAAAAGATTCACTCGGAGGTTAGACTTCAATATAATTTGGCTATTGGCTGCTTGTATTTGTGTTCCTCCGGTACTGACCTTCCGTGATTCGAAGGCAGAAAAATAAGATGCGTGAGAATTCAAGTGCTCCAATCACGAAAGTGGTGCTGAACTAAAGTGTTTCGGAACACAGCCTGCCCTACAATCTTATCGCGAAAGACAGCCGCGCCTAGAGATAAGCATACAGAGACGAAATGTCGTGGCGGTTCCTTTGACGTGGGCGTACCCACACTCTGCTTGGCTGTGCTGTGATCTGGTGATGGACGTTGTGTCTGATTGGCTATTGTGTGCTGACAGCCGGCTGGGCTGCTGCTAGTCAAGTAGGTTACCGGGAGTTGATTGGCGAACGGCGTTCCGTACACACTTCTGGCTAGTGACGCCATTTTGCTGGTGAGTGCACCTGGAGTTCGCGGGAAAAGCGACCGTTTCTTTTCTATATCCTGAAGTATGCTGTCCTGCGATGAAGTCGTTTTAAGATCGAGGAACTCATTTATTCCGTGGCCATGTAGCAGGTGCTTGTGAAATGATCAGCGCTCCGACCTCGTCACATGGGCGTGACGTATCTAAG
The DNA here is from genome assembly GCA_029891345.1 of Dryococelus australis. Taxonomy (NCBI): domain Eukaryota; kingdom Metazoa; phylum Arthropoda; class Insecta; order Phasmatodea; family Phasmatidae; genus Dryococelus; species Dryococelus australis. The sequence continues at coordinate 317,880,751 of CM056994.1, forward strand.
GTGCTAATGACCTCCATGTGTCGATATTCTTGTAAACACCTGCGTGTGTCGACGTGCCTGTAAACCTTCCAGCGATTATTTCTCCGATAAACACTGCAGTTTATGGCAGAGCCTGCTTGCGGTTAACGGCGAGTGTGTTGGCCGGCTCAGCGCGGAATGCAAGCCTTTTTATCTATTTTGCGCGGTTATTTTTAGGTTTCCAGCTATTATTGCACCGAGATTTTTTTTTTTGCGACGAGTAAATTGTTCGTGTACTTGCTGTATAGTGCCACGTAGTTCCTTGATGAATATCAAATCACGTTACACTTGAACACTCGGTGTAAGGAGGCATTGTTTCTTTTTGAAATGCATGCCAAAGTACATATTTAACTAAGTTATTACCAGTACAGGAATTTTCTTCCCGCTAATTTTGAAGGTACATTTGCTTATGGTCGTAAGCTTTGTAATCTTTCGTAAGAATCTATAAACAACTCCCCGCCTATTTTTTTTACGAGGTAGCCAAACACTTGCAGCAACAGAAATGTTTGTTGTAAAAAATCCGTTTTGCCGGTTTTTAATGGCGGCAGAATGTCTGGCGAGTTTCGGATTATGTATTCTCACAAGACTGGAGAGGATGCTATTTTAATGACTGCAACATTCAATGGCGGCTGGAGTAATTATGGATGCAAACACTGGAACAAGTTTTTTCACTTTCAAAGAATTTTTTGAAGAGAACATACATCTTTGATAGGAAAGTAAACAAGTTAGTCGTGGAAGATAACTTTCGCAATAAGGAGGGGCGGGGGACACGGTGGCTGAGCGATTAGCACTCTCGCCTACCACAAGGCGAACCGGGTTCAATTTCCGGCCGGGGTACCGGATTTTCGCAAGTCGGAATCATGCTGGACGATGCCGCTGGTCGGCTGGTTTCCTCGGGGATCTCCCGTTCCCCCGCTCCTTCATTCCGGCGCTGCTCCATATTCACTTTACAACCACCCTCATCGGCTCTCAAGACCTCGCTGTTAAGAGCCGCCCAAATCACTTCACTTCATTTCACTTTCAGATCTTCTAGTTGTCCAGGCCCAGTTTCAAGGCGTTTCATTTCGGTAGCGAATTCCAGTTGTCACCGCTTACCTCTGATTATTGTGAAAAGTAAGTTGAAATTGGCTGCTGTAGATCAGACTCCGTAGTTTACATAAGACCGTCACCTGGATTCGATCCCTTGTACTAATGAGTGCTAATACGGAATGCTTTGTGCGGTGTCCAGATAGCATTCAAGCCCATTCAACGCCATTTACAACGGGTGCCGAGTTATCGAATGAAGTAATAGTCGACCAAAGCATTAACTAATATTTCTAACTTGGAATAGTGAAAAGCCATAATGTATAAAAAAAAAACCCAGTAGAAATGGCTCTACTGGTCATCTCAGGCCGGATTTCACTTGTTTGTAAGTTTGTTGCAATTCCTAATTGAAACCAGTTTTCTAATTCTGCAAAATGGCAGATATTTGTGAATAACGACAACCACTTAAATTCAAACACATTTTATTAAATTACGAAGCATACAAGCTGTTCTGTATGTAACTTATTATCTTCTAAATTTTGCAAAACAGGTTACATGAACAGATTTGTTTCCAAAGCATGAAACATTTTTACGAGGCGAAACGCTAGTTGGTAGTAAACATTTTAAGTTAACAGTCCGTAACGAAAAAAAAAAAAAAAAAAAAAACGTCTTGTGTTGTATCTCCACGACATGACTGTGACTACCACACCAAGGCTCTAGTTCTCAGATAATTTGACTAATTTGCCAGTCTGAACATCTTCACTGATTTGGGTTTTTAAGTGCAAAATATCGATCTAACATGCTTAGCCCGAAATCCAGCTGCACTTCACAACAGTATGGTCAAACGCCAAAGAAATAGTTAACGGTGCCTAGAGACGGACTTGCCAGTGTCACAGACGCAAGGTCTGCCAACGAGAATACTTTTACATCGTGGCGCCGTAGCCAAGCAAATCTGTATAAATAACTGAAGAATATAACTTCCTTCTACACTAACTACTTTAAGACACCACGTGTCTTCATCCGTATATCTACATCAAAATTTACACTTCCGATATTTCTACACATTCCGTGGGTAATATTTTCCGGCGCGGCATCGTCTTCGGTACAAAAACTGTGTGTGACTTATGTTCTCCCGGATGACACTTTGATTACAATGGTCTGCCACAGTAAAAACAAAGATTCTCGAACAGTTTGAGAGATGTGTAGCTTATTTCCTGCACCAAAGATACCCGAAGCTCCTGGATGTTCCGTGAAGAGTCTGGGCGCCCTGCAATAAGAGGTTTAAGTGTATTCCCCGCCTGCTTGAAACGGTGATTGGAATCTGAGAACTTGGCCAGGAAATCCAAACGGGCGATACTCTCGTTTTCCAATTGGTCATCCATTAGTGCAGCCTGTTGTGGACAGGCTTTGTAAACCACACACCGGATACTTGCACTAATTGTACACCAGAAAACCGGGCATACAACTGACTTGTTACAGAACGTCCTTAAAACTCGTGGAGGGGGTGTACGTGGGTGCAACTAGATTCAGACACCTCCATGATCCTCTTCAGTGATGTTAGCGGGACCCTACCCACTGCTTTGTTCTAGCCGACAAGCACTCGGGAAACCATTTTAAAGACTGTGTGTACCAGTCCAGTTTCAGACCTCGTCAGATCTCTATGTTCTTGGCCCCTCTGTATCTGGGAAATTTTGCAGGCAGTGGTCACTTGTATACGTATGATGGTCCTCCGAGCATGAAGTCCCACTTGACGTAAGCGTCTTCCTTATAGTATACATGGAAATGTTTGTTCCTGCATCTCCTCTCCGGTTCCTAACGAGGTCGTCTGTTGTGCTCCGATAGCTTCGCCTAGCAGTCGGAGCCAAAATAGCTACCTTTGCTTGACTTTGTACTCATTGAACGGCCTTGCTTAAGATCGACTAACATATCTATTCTGTCGAAACCTCAGCCTGACTACGTAGATTACACTCTGCGAAACGTAAAAAGCTTAGAACACTATCGCGTGAGCTTGGTATTCCTGTTATGACTATCAGACCGCGTACCACTCCTGACTTTGGGTAACGGGTGTCCGTAAAATATGTGAAGAATGCTTTAGATTATTGACCTCGCCTCTCAGCTAGACTCGGGGTGCGGCGAACCTTCCAGGTCAAGGCCAGCGGCTATAAAAAGCACGTCGGGCCTCCGAGCCGGCAGTTGTTAAATGGATCAGTGGCTGGAGTTTTAGCGATAGACGAGCGAAACTAGCGGCGTCAGGAGAGACCAGCGGGAGGAAAAGCTGTGACTGCGAACATCGGCGTAGCGAATAGTGGATTGGATGCGTGAGCGAATGACATTACAAATGAAGACAACAGACAACTGAACGTGTGTTAATGATGAGAGTGAGTTAATTGACTGTAACCAGAGACATTAAGGACGTTAATTACAGTTGAAATAGTAATTAAATATTGCTCCCACTAATAAATAAAGAGTAACAGTGGAGATAGATAATTTAATGCTGTAAAATAGCTGTGTGAATAAATTAAAAATGAAATTTACTTCCGTTATTTTTATTAAGACCTCCATCTTTCACGAACTCGGATACGCCCCTCAGGTGTCTAGTAACATTATTTTATAGCTGGATGCACTTTTGCTCTTTGAATGAAACTTGCAATGGGGATAAGTAATTAAATGAAAAATTACTTCGTTCATACGCCATTGCCTTTGCTGCTCCTCAGTGATACGTCCAGTTTTGTTTCGTGTAGTTTAGTAGAACTATTGACTGAATCCCTTGTGGGATTATTTTTGTTTTATATACATGTTGCCAACAGTTAGTCTTGGCTTGTTCTCCTGTATGTTTTTAATGTCATCCTCTTGTGATTTCCTTGGCAACATAACTCTGCAGTGGCGTGTGTCCGGAGAAACGTTTCATTTAATCAAGACAAGCCCACAGAGTACTGAAGAGTACAGAGGTGAAATACCCACTTCTTTCCGCGAACTCCGCACGTGCCAGCAAAATAGCGTCGCTAGCTAGCAAAGCGTCGGAACGCCGTTCACCTATCAGCGCCTGGTAGCTTACTCGTCAGCCGGCGGCCCAGCCAATAGGGATTCGCAGAGTGCAGGGTACAAGGCCCGTGTTCAGAACCCTTGCGTGGCCAATCAGAGAATGGGTACGCCACGTCTAAGGAACAGCCACGTCATTTCGTGCCTATGTAGGCCTACTTTTCTACAAGCTATTCTCGATAAAATAAGTACTTTGAAAGCCCTGCTTAAGATCTACTGGCATGCACGTTGTGTATTACTCCGCTTTTATAAAAATTTACAATGACATTGGCCTCGTTACTTTATTCGTGGGTCAGCCAAGTGAAACTGTAAAATTATTAGAAAAAGAAATACTTTACAAATCTGCTCATTTAACACTTGCGTGCAATATAAAAAAAAAAAAAAAAAAAACAGAAAGCGAAAGAAATAATTTTAAGTTATCACAAATAGTTACCTATCACACTTTTTTATTAAACTTTAAGATATAGAACTACTTTCTATCCATCGTTACCAACTTCACTGGGCTAGTGTCACTCAGTGCGCCCATTAAAATATATGCATGCAGGGCAGTGACTTTTTTCTAAGGTTCATTTCTAAAGTGCTCACTTTATCGTGAATAGCCTTTACTATAGGCCATTCACGGTAAAGTGAGCACTTTTGAAGTCCTAGTTACTTTTTTCTTTCAACCAATTTATATAATTCCGCCACTTTTAATGTAAACCCCGACATGTGAGTAATACACAGTGTATACATTTAACATACCCAAAACCAAAAGTCCGAGGCCACAATGAAATGTATTATTGGAGACTGTCTGATGAAACTGCTTCAAAGAGTTCTCACTTTACTGTGAACGGCCTATATTGCGACAAATACTGTCAATTACGTCGCGGGGAGATGCTCTGATGGCTGAACTGATCGCGTACGCTCAGTCACGATTCCATCCCTACTGTCCATGTTATTTAATTTGTTGATGTAGATGGACTTGGACACGATGGTCCTTCTAGTATAGGCTAGGCGTTTATTGTTCAATCATGGAATGTGATGACACGAACGTGATATCTAACCTGTGGGATGATACTGGCCATTAGATGTTACGTCTAAGCCCCATTGTGTTTCTGTACATAACATAGATGAAAACAGGAACAACCCTTTCGCCAGATTGCTTTTTGTGCATCGGTGGTAAAGGGCACTATGTATATATTTTTTAAACCGATGTTTTGATTTGGTCTTATCGTATTTTCCGCGCTCTTTTCTGGGATGTAAAGCACTATGTACTATACGGAATAATAATGGTGTCGAGGTAAACAACACTCCTGTCAAATTCCGTATTTGTGACACGGCGCCCTTTACCCCCGATGCACAGCACTGATAACTGTATCTTCGAGTCTTGTGTCGTGTCACGTCTTTGCTTCTGGTGTGTGGCATCCAGCTTCTTGACACACACACACACCACGCACGCTTATGTACGGCGACCCGTCTGTGTGCTGGAGCGTGGACTGTGTGCTTGTTTTCCAGCGCAGCGGACGCGATGTGGAGAGGAGCGCCGTCATGCGCCGATCTGTGACTTCCTCAGGCGCAGTCGAAAGCAGCACGCGGTAGCACGGGCGAAGTGCTGCAAACAGCGCAGCTTCAACATGACGCAGTGAGTACACGTAATGCCGCTTGTGTCGCTCATTTGATCATTTCTGTGGCCATGTTTGTAGGAGAAATTTATCAGTAGGTACGCGGTTCGAAATGGCGTAAAGTTTTATAAAGGGTGTTCATGGTAAAGTGAGCACTTTTGAAATAAACGTTTGAAAAACGACACTGCCCCCTCCTGTGTAGGGACCTATATTTTAACGGGAACACTGGCTGCCATGCGCTCAGTAATGTTGGCAACCATTGAGGGAAAGGAGTTCCACGTCTTAGCGTTGAATCGAAAGTATTAAGCAAATACTTGTGAATAATTTTATGATTTCGTTTACATTCTGTTTTTTAAATACTTATTAGTGTAAGAATTAGCAAAATTATTAAAATATTTACGTATCTAATAATTTTATACTTTCGCTTAACCGACGCACGAATAAAGTAATCAGGATCTTGGCATTGTTAATTTTACATATGGTGGAATTATACACAGTGCATAAGTATACCTTACGCAGAGATTTCGAAAACGTTCACTTAACCTTGAACATCTTTTAGCAAAATTTGTTCGGTTCGGTGCATGATGAAAAACAGTCTTCACAGCTATTTTGTATGATTAAGATGGCGATGTATTTATTTTCAGTTACAAATCTATTTTACATAAAATCGTATGTTGTCCTCGTAGTAAATAACAAAAAATATAGCCTTGGCTGTGTCTCATAGTGAGCGAAGAGATTTGGGTGTATCTTAACATTAGAGCCGACGAGTGCGAAGCGAAATCTGGAGCAGGGCTGGAATGCAAGGGCGCTTGAAACGGGAGATCCCCGAGAAAATCCGCTGACCAGACTCATCGTCGAGCATGTTTCCCGATTTGGAATATTCGGGAGCGACTCTGCCGGGAATCGAAACCTGTTCGCCCAGGTTGGAGGCGAGTTGTCTAACCACTACACCGCCTTTAATAACATCGAAATATATTGTGTTGAGTGTGTTGAAAAAAGAGTTTCCGGTTTCAGTGTGATTATCCAGTCGAAAGTCATGTATGACAAATTTTTAGGAGGTTGTAGCCTATATTACGAATTCAGCTGTAACTTTTTTTTTTACCAGTTACATCATGTTATAGGCAATTCACGGTAAAGTGGCCTCTTTTGAAAGCCCTACTTAAGATCTACTTGCATACACGTATATTCTTCCGACTTATGTAAGATTAAGATTGCCGTGGGCCTCCTTTATTCTTCCGTCGGTCAAGTGAAATTGTGAAATTATTAAAAAAATTATTCTTGGCAAGTCTGCCCATTTTTACACTTCGGTGTGTAAAAAAAAACCGAAAGCGAAAGAAATTATTTAAGTTATCAGAAATGGTTACCTAACACTTTTTATTCGACTTTAAGATACGGAACTACTTCCCATCTATCGTTACCAACTTGACTAGGCGCATGTCACTCAGTGCGGCCGTTTAAATATATGCGGGTAGGAGCAGTGGTGTTTTATCTAAGGTTGATTTCAAAAGTACTCACTTCATCGTGAACAGCCTTTATTCGTGAATTTACACGCATGGCAGTGGATAACATGATGCTCATTGTTTAAAAGGAGGCAGGCCAGACGTAAATTAAGGTCTGTTTAGTTCTGCACATCACTATAATCTATCTTAATTATTTATTCTTGTAAACGGTCGTTTCATTTCCGTGGATGATGTTATTCGGTATTGTTCGGAATGAAAATAAAACTGTTTCAACCGAGATGTTTTCTGTAAAGAAAGAACGGCAAAAAGATAGTTCCGGAAATATTAATAATTATAACCTAAAAAGTTTTTTTAGACAAGAAAAATGTTTTGTTCTTTTACTTTGTAACTAAGGTACTGAAATAAATCTACTAAACATGGAAATTATTATTAAACATTAAGAAACCACATGGTATTGCATGTCGAGCTTACTATCGTTTTGGAGGGGAAAAATATTATTCATTTTTTCCTAGAAGTTTTAGATTTTAAATCTTTTTAATACCGTAAGATTAAAATTCATAAAATATATAAATAAATACTGCATGTATATAGTAATCCATAACATTATAGTTTCCTCTTATTAAATTAAATGATGGTTACTAGAATGTATCTCAGTGCACATCCACCAACTGTAAGGGTGTGAAAGTGTTGCCAACCATGTTAGCCATAATTGCTTTGAATAACACGTAATCTACCTCAGCCGTGTGTGTGTGTCACACACGCAATACATTGTTCTGCAAGCACCTTACCGTTTCATTACCAGCGCCTAAAATTGTAGTCTCTCTGAAATGTTCAACTTCAGTTACTTTCAGTGCGTACTGTAGAATTACCCGATATTCGCTTCGTGTGCAAACAGTGATAGACCTTTGCGTTGCCAGACGATATTTGCGATGCCAATGAGTGAAGCGGAGGATGTGGCAGAAGCTTGGATACTTGATACAAGATTAGCATGTGCAGTATTTGATCGCCATGTATAGGCTGTTCACGGTAAAGTGAACACTTTTGAGGCCCCAGTTACTTTTTTCTTTCAACGATTTCTCATCCTTTATCCACATTTTTTACATAAATATTGCAATGTGTGTAATAAACGTAGTGTATATATTTCACTGCACTCTGAAGTGGACGTATATTGCTAAAATAAGATATATTTATTGACTATTATTAAAAATGAGGACTTTCAAAAGTGCTTACTTTACCGTGAACAGTATATAATTAGTTGTACTCCATTAAAGGTTTATTCAGTCTCTTTTTAATCGAACCTTTAAAAAATCACTATGTATGACGTGTTTGTTTCCTAAATACACCACGTGTCACAAGTGTCTTATACTTCTGTTAACATAAAAGTACCTTATTTTTGGTTGAATTAAATTTTTGCTTTCATTTTATCCATAAATTACAATATTTAATTTTTTTGATTAAAGTGGGGAGAGAATAGGTGTGTTGGTAATGCCTGGTAAGAAATAGTTCTCATACCAAATATTATTCATGTGAGTACGCACGAACGGGGTGCGTTTTCCCTTGGTGTAATTTTCTGGACTCGGTTAAGCTTTGTTTGCATGGGGCGGAGGAATATTCTGGAAGTACAATTTTAGCAGGGCTTCAGAAAAAAATTGGAAGTAACCGTGAATGAAAGCGAAATGGCGATGTGGTTCCTTCGATCTAGCCGTACTCATTCGCTGATTAGATGCATTGGTTGCGAAGAGCGAACCGTGCATCTTATTGGCTACGTTCTGCTGGGAAAGGTCTGGCGACTTCGTTTCTAGGCATTGATTGGCAGTTGACGTCTTGTCACGTTGTTGGCAGGTGACGTCTTGTCACGTTGTTGGCAGGTGACGTTATTTTCGCATCGTGTAGGTACAGTTGTAGTTCGATACGAACACGGCAATATATGACGAGATAGATTTCTGAACATTCGCTATTACGATTCAGATGTCTGGCATGGAAAAAAAAAAACAAATGAGCACGGAAAATTACTTAAAAAAGACAAGCAACCTATGGACGATAAAATAAATATATGTATACAATACTGGAAATGGCGAATGTCCAAAAATCTCCATCTTGTCATTCACCCCCATTGCGCTATTCATTTAAAGATCACAGCAGTATGTACACCAAAATTAAAACTTATAATTATTTCAGTAGTGACGTTAAGTCTGAATATATTTTTATGTAGTACAGTCGGTGTTGAAATATAAGGCTTTGCATAAATTTATGCATCTCATATTGTGCAGCTATTTTTATTGCATTCCCATGTTATTAATTCGACGTCTTTGTCGCTACCCGGCACTAAATCCTGCGGAATTTGTGACCTTAATTGTCGGTTATCAAAATATTTTCCGAAATAATTTGAATGCCGGTTGGTATTAGATCATACATTTCGCAGCTGTGTGTATGAAAAGCCAATTATCTTATGGACTGGGCACTTCAGAGTTCAGCGTAACGGAAGAGTTTTGAAATCGCACTAATTATGTGTTCTATTAACAATTAGCGAGTTGTTTTCCTTTCGAAATGTTTTGACTATGTAGAATGATAACCAGCAATACACGAACATGTGACAATGTTGTTTTTGATGAACACATTTCAGTAAATTACATAACCTAACGTTACAATTTTACATACTCTGATTCTATTTGTTGCGTCACAGTAACTATAAAGAGGGAGAAAATGCTAATTAAATGACTCGTATGCTATATTCTTCCGCAATGACCTGTTTACTCGAGCCGCTATCATTAGTTCATGATTTGCTTTCTTTTGGGAAGCTATTTTACCCTCGTGGATATACAGATTGTGATCTGGTTATAATTTTGTCGCAGGTTTGATGTTGGAACATATTTCTAGAAGGCGTGCCAGTGAAATTGCGATCCATTCGCTGAAGTAGTGCAGACATGTGTTTTTGGTGTTTCCAACCTGCTAACCACAACAATCCACTAATTTTTCTTTACTCTTGTGATCATTTCTGGATTCGAGTTACTCCAAGCAAGAGTCTTCACTTAGCCAGTAGTACTCAGTTACGATTATCTCTGATGTTAGATTAATATACGTTCTCACATATGCTCGAAACAGGTAAAAATGCTAGAACGCTTAAAGTTCCCACACACACACACACACACACACACCATATATATATATATTGTAATTTAAAAAAAAAAAAACCTTTTTGGGAACTAATTGCCCAAAAAGTTTTCAGTGCCATTACAAAGTAATACTTGTAAACTAGAACTGTCTGTGTTACTACAGTAATTTTTCTGTAGTTCTACAATTCCTGTTTGCACAAGTGCAAATCCAACAGGTTTACAACAATGTTTTGTAAAATTACTAGCATTTGCATTATTGCACGGAATTTTCAGTACGGTTTACACAATTTTTCTGTTTACCGTATTCTTTGCTGGCTGCCGCCCTGTGTTATAAAAATGTGACACCACGCTAGCCACATTCACATGTTATTCTGAGGGTATTTTTATGAAGCTGCGAAATATTACACTAGAAACAACCACAACATTTGGAGCATTAAGGGACACGATGTTTCTGCGAAATAATTTTCACATGCGGTTTTATTTCGAAACACTTTTGTGTTTTGTATGATTTTAAACTACTTTCGACATGGAAGTAAGTAGTAATGACCTGCCGGTTTCAGATACAAAGGGATGCCGCTTTTATTAAGAGCATTAACCCTTTGATATCAAATTAATCGGATTAATTCTTAACCCGATCAAAAAATTTGTCAGATTTTAATCCGATGAAATTTTTTCGTTAATCCTTAATCCTAATTCGATGTGATCGGATTGTTTGATCAAAGAAATTTGATCAAAGTTTTTGCATCAAACTTGTTTGATCCAATTTATTTTTTTGGATTTTTTGTGTGTCTAGTTTGGTGTACTTTATTTTCTTTTTCAGGGTGTGGAACTGCTGTGGCATGTCCTCACCCATGGAGCTGTGGCATTGTACTGAGGTGTGGTGTGTTGGGGAAGGGGGGTATATAGGGGAGCGATGTTGTCAGCACGACGACGAGCACTCGACTGAGGGGAATGTCATATTGTCTAGGGTATATATATATATATATATATATATATATATATATATATATATATATATATATATATAAATAATGACATGAATTTGGTGCAAGAGTGGCATACGTGTTTTTATGTCTCATAGACTGTGTTGAGGGATAGGAGATTTTTTGGTTATAGTAATTAAACAGAAAGAGTAAACGACGTATAGTTAACACACGACCGAAATGATGAAACATCGCACAGGAAAGACGAATGATGGAGCCAAGCTATGGAAAGAAATAAAATGATTTTAATATATGTCTGTTGGGTTTGGGAGATCACAGAATAGAGGACTTATAGCGCGTATTTCTGTGAAATGAAATCTACCCCGTCTCATTAGATATGCTTTTCGTAATTAATTAAATGAACAAAAGTACGTGACTATCACTAAACGAATTATGGAACCTAGCTATCCTGTTTTTTAAATAAATGAAACTCTAAACGGAGGACGAGAAACACGTCTGTCTGGCTGCTTCGAGGTTGCTGAATGAATGACACTAGTGTAGGATTTGCAGAGACTGGCATCTGGCATGCGAATGAGGTTATAGCTAGTCGGAAAGAGATGTGAATATGATTTACGTGACAAAATAAATGAAATTTCGGCAGGAATACATAAATTACACTTGTTGAATTAACGACAAATTAAAAAAACGTAATGAAATCGCAACAAGTACCTCTCCCAAAACACTTCCGCCCGGCTGCAAGGTCAGTTAAGGAATGACTTATAGACGTGGATCTTGCAGCAGAGTTACACACACTACTACGTGAATGGATAAAAATTACCTTTACGATGCATGTACTAATATATAAATCACACTACTTGAGTTAAAATAAATAAATCGCACATTATTTAACGACTTATCCAAAGAACTGTACTGTTGTGAATAAGTGTACCTATCATGAGAAGAATAATTCACTTTTAATTTCCGTTGAAGATTAGCACGAGGTTCGGCTTGTGTTGAAGCCGACGGTGTAATTATGACGAAGATTAACTTAAAAATGGAAATCGCACATACTTAATGAGAAAATATTATGACAATGTAACCGAACAATTTGAGTATACAAACTTCCTCGAAGAAAAGCAATCAAAGTTACTTAACACAAACGCAGTATATCGATCCGGTCTTAACAGGCAAAATTTTTTTTCCAATAAATTAATGCTTATAAAAAGTACTGAAATATATTTCGAAAAATATTGGTACGAAGACAGTGAGCTGATCTGTCAAGCGAGATCAGAACCCGGAACATATAATATCGCTTAACGAGAATCGCGGCTACCAGTCAGGCGTTATATGCCTAGGCTTCAAGCGAGATCAGAACCCGGAACATATAATATCGCTTAACGAGAATCGCGGCTACCAGTCAGGCGTTATATGCCTAGGCTCTCCGAAGCCTGCTGGCCATGGGTCTGCTACCCCATCGATCATCGCACGGGACCCCGCCAGAATGCTGAATGCATGTATTGCATGTATCCATGGTGAGGCATGTTGTGAAACTAAAATGGCGATTCTGAGCTGTGGGTGGTAGGACCTCTGCCCTGTCCACAGTGTGCTATACCCTCTCCCCCCCTCCACTCCTCAAAGAACGCGTTTTCGGTTTGCTGGAGCACTACCTGCCTCTGCTTGGTCCCCCTCCCCCTGTTCAAAGAATGCGTATTTGTGCACCTCGTCGGAGACTCTCCACCTGCCAAACACCCCCTCGGGCCAGCGAATTTTGAACTCCCCCAAAAGCGTTAACCTGTTTGCAAAACTGACATCTACCCAACTGACCTCTTCCCATGAATGGAAGTGGACCAGTCTGCTTAGCTCCTCTCATGCCTTTGCACTCAAGTTTCGACTTTCGCGTAGACACTGACTTATCGAGAACTGTTTCTCCATCCCTAAAACCTAACTTACATCCAGCGAAATAAAATTTTTGATACCAAAGTACTGCTGTTAAAATATATTCCCTCAACATTAAAAGCTTTATAAAGAAATAACTAATCTGCTTAGATATGTAAATGTCTTTAATTGCAATTTATTCATTCAGAATAATTTAGCTAATGCGATAAATAATTCTTGTCACCTCTTCTATCTAAACCCATCAACTCTCGAATCGTGTAGTGAAATTTTTTCAATAAATATTTGATGAAATTTTGGAAAAGTAGTTTTATTCCTTTCAGTGTTAAACTTTCATTTCCTTCGTAGCATTAGATAAGCTAATGATAACATTGATAGCCAATCCTGTGTATAGGACATTCTAATCCATTCCGAAGGTTTAAGGAAAACTAAATGAAAGTCTTGTTGGGAACACACAATGAACACTGACTTAGATTTTCTCTTATTCACTTGTCCTCTCATCTCTCTCGCTTCAATTTTTTTGAATCCGATTGTTGACGTAGGATCAATAAGCCCTTTCCTTTGTCATATACATTGTTTGTAAGAAAAGTTGTTTCCTGTAAAATCCTATTTTCCTGGTAAAAAATAGAAGTGAAGAAACAAATAACTTTGAAAAAATATATATTCATCCCCATTAAAAGGAGTAATTCAATTATAAATGGTTTTAACTTAAATAATTTTTCAATAATTATAATAGTAAAAGGAAATAAATGTAGCGGATTACCGTGAAAATGCTAATCCCGTGAAAGATAATCCAATCAACAAGTGGATTTATTGTACACCCAAACAACATAGATATCTATAGTTTTATTAAATAAAATAACACATCAAATATTATTCAAAATATTTTTATTTATTTAATTTCATAATTTTACACACTCTGTATTACAATTTTTTAAGATCTTTATTCTTAATCCACGAGTTGTGTGCTTTCGAGAAACCCCTCCATCGAACCAAGGACATATCTTTTTCTCCTTTTAATGATTTTATCAATGAAATATTCATTTGGAGAACTAACTTTTTTCAGTTCATGTTCGTAAAAACCACCTTCTATAGGCTTTCCATCATAGGTTTCTGGGTAATACACTCTGGGACATAATTGTCTAATTTAAATAATTTTACATATTTCATAAGATCAATAAACCGTAAATTTTTTTCTCAAAGATTCGTTCCTTTCTGTTTCGAAATACGTATATATTAAACCATTAAAAAAAAATTTTCTCTCGTCGATTACTTTAACATTATTATAAATGGTTTTCATCAAACTATTGTCCGTAACTTCTTTTGGCGCCATCTTGATAGTTCTAACGACATCTGGAAGTATTACATTTAAGTATTTCATGTAAAACATCCCCCCATTTGCAAATCCCTTTGGACGCGAAATGTGTGTATATTAACTGCTTAATCGATTTGTTGCATTGTTCTAAAACACTGGCTTTAAGGTCTGAATACATTGCGAAATAATTAATACCATAATCTGTCATTAGTTTCGGGAACGGCGTAGAAAAATATTCGGTTCCTCTGTCATTTTGGAGCAAATTTGGGGTTCTCTCTTTCAAAACCGTTTTCATTGCATCTCTAACATGTTTGCCAGTTTTGTTTTTCAAAGGTATAGCCCAGCCATGTTTGAAGTACACCTATTATGGTTAAAATATATTTGTATCCCATATTGTATTTGGGAAGCAATCCCATTTCACACAAATCGGCTTGAAAAAGATAATTTAATCCCTTAGTCATAACTCTTCTTACAGGATATCTTATCCTGGCTGGAGTGTGAAGTTCTTGAGATATATTACTAAACTTCATTGGTAATATAACAGTCTTCTTTTCGCTTTTCATTAATATAAACAATTTCGTTTGTATGTGAATTATTACCAGATACTCTCGAAGCAATGAAGTTTTAATCTATCGACCAATTCATTAGGATTATTCCATACCGGAAAACCGTGCAATTATCTTTAAATATCCAATTCCACTATCTCCTATAAATGTATTTCGATGAGCAATGAAGTTTAATCTATCGACCAATTCATTAGGATTATTCCAATACACAGGAGAAAACCGGTCGCCAATTTCATCTTTAAATATTCCAATTCCGACTATCTCCTATTAAATGTAGTTTCGGATGATTTTCATCTCCTAAACGGTTATTTGTGTTCGTACGACAAAGAAGTTCTTTATATTTCTCCAAATCAGTGTCGGAATATTCATTTGGAGCGTTTTTAAATAATAATTCAAACAAATCTTTACTCACATCAGTTATGTAATCACCTATTTTAATTGTATTGTCAGACAAAAATGTAATTACCGAATCTCCCAGAAACCATGTGTTTCCATTTCGATATACATCAAATGTATTGTGCATAGGTGAAGTTTTTAAAACTAAATAGACATGTTAAATGAGAAAGGGGTTGCTTTTTCTTTTTCTTGAAATGTTCTTCCGATTTAATTTCCAAAGGTGTTTCATTAGATGAATTCAACACAAAATGTAATACATCCATTCTACTTGTAACAGGTTTAAATATTTCTTCCTTTAAAACATCCCATTCCATATGGGCTCGTTGGGCTTGTAAATATTTCTCCTTCACAGCAGATATAACGTTATATAATTCCGAAGCAGTGGTAGACATGTTTGATTATATTTCATTAATCTTCAGCTATTTATACATGAATTAAGTCGCTTTTCGAACTGTTCTAGTAGGTCGACCAACTGCTACACTAGATAGATTTGTTTGTGCTTTTTCAATCTTATCGACTTTACTTAAAACAGCATGTAATTTAGTTATAGTTTTAACACTCAAATCAGTAAAAAAATAAGTTAATTGTTTTTCCAAATCATTATTTTGTTTTCTCATATCCGTTTGTGTAACTAAACCATATTTTTTATTAATCAATTGATCACTTAAATATTTCATTATTTCTTCCATTCATGTTTAAAGTTGTTTTATAATACTATTGCTTACCACTTCATTAATTACAACTCTTAAACTATCTTGCATTTTTGCGAGTTGTACCATAAAAATTTTGTTCGTAATATCAAGGCCTTTATTACATCAATTTAAATGTTCTTCTGTTCATAATGTTCTTCCGTTCATTATGCTGTAAATCATTACTAATATTGGTTAAAATGTTCACAATTACACTTGTTTTAAAAAAAATGTATCATTCCCATCAACTGACTTTGTTAATTTCTCTTGAATATTGCTCAATTGCAATATAAAGTTGTTTAGCGTGATGGTGTTTAAGTCTTCTATGTAACGTTTATTTACTACATCAGTATATTTCACAGCCATATTTTGGTTAAACAACTATGGTAAGATTGTGTTTTATACCGCTATGTCCAAACTTTGAAATACTTGCTATCATTGCTCAGGAAGTAAAAAACTGTCAAATCCAGACCTATGTCTGCCTTTAGGGGAAATGTTGGTTTAATCACCAAAAAACTGTATTTGTTTTTCCAACAGTAAAAACACACATCTTTTAACTTTGGAAATGCCATATTGCCTAAAATATGATCATTGTAAATATGTTGCAGATACATATTGTCCATTTTAAACACTATTATCATATTTGTACGGTCATGCAAATTAGGATTTGGAATATGTGCTTAACTTTGTAAAAGATAAAATCAATTAACCTTTAAATGTCAACCGAAACTAATATATTGCTGTATTTCACCTTGCTGTTCGCACCAAACGTCGTCCCAAATAGGCTAATGGTGCATTCGCAGGTACAATATCTTCTTTATTTGTAAAAGGAATATATCGCATTCCTAAAATTACTAACAAAATACTCGCTAATCGTTGATATTTCTCTTGTATTGTTTTAGAAAACATACATTTTCAAATTTAAGCCCAGTTCCATAGTGACATAACACAAGTTTTCCACATGGAGGACAGCTTATTATACAGTGTATATTTGATGGTAAAAGAATACCATGTTTCTGTTCAATGACGTTTTCTTTCTCATTTACAATTACCAGAATATGTACATTTTGTTTTATAACCTTCATTTCTACAATATTACGTAGCATAATGTACTAATGTAAAACTAAAAATGTGGGTCTATTTATAAGCTTGCATTCAGTTGAAAGTAATGGTTTGTTCTAAATGTATAAACAAAGGATGTGGAGTATTGAATACATTGATTAATAAATTGCCATTTGAGTTACATTTACCAAAATAAAATTATTGTGGACCTGGTACTAAACTTGCAAAACGCCTGGCGTGGAACGATCAAGGAATATACTCTCTGGATAACGCTTGTAAAGAAAATGATATAGTTTATGACTGAACCAACCATTTGAAAGAAAGACATAGCAGATACAATTCTAGCAGACAAAGCTGCAAATATAAGGAAGAATCAGTCTACATCTACTGGTGAAAAACTAGGCCCCTGGGTTCTTGACGAATTCATACCCGCAAAGGTTAAAAAAGGCATTGCTTTAAAACATAAAACTAAACAAAAAAAGAAATGAGGACTCATTCCGTTCCTATTTCCAGCATTAACAGCTCTTGGATCAATCCTCGGAAGAGTTTTGGCTGTCAGTAGAGCAGTTAAATCAAAGGATAAAGGAATGTATTTGAAACTCTCTAAAGTTAGACATGGATGAGAAAATTCCAAACATGCAAAAAAATTCAGAAAGTCATAAACAATCTTCCAAAACGTGCATTAACAAAGATATTCATGTATTTGTAAAGAAACTGAATATTCCCTATTTATGAGGTGTGTATATGAGAGACAATTTACCAAAGAAACCAAATCTCCACGAATGAATGATTGTTAATTTATATTCGAAACAAAATGAAGGAACACATTGGGTAGCATTAACTAAAATGTAATATCAATCATTGTATTATGACAACTTTGATGACTTATGTCCTCCAATTGAATTATGTAATTATTTAAAAAACACAATTAAGGTACAATTATCAAATGGAACAATTACCAAATACAATCAATTGTGGACATTTATGTCTATGTTCTGTCTCTATAAATAGGATATATAAGTGCAATATTAACATAGTAGTAATGTCAGTAACATTGATATTAAGTGGCAATTCCGCAATTGCGTGCCATATATTTCCCTATGTTGGAGTTAGATGAAGAATGGCAAATAAGTCTAATCGAATTCGTTACTTACAACAGCATACCAAACATTTATATCCACAACCAAACATTTACAATAAGCGATGGTGAAAATATCTAAAAGAATGCGATACCAATAGGATCTTATGAGTTCTGATAACTTATAAATGTTCATTAAAGCAGCATTACCTAAAAATGTATGTTTCCAATTACATGGAAATCCAAATACGTTAACTAGTGCAATGTGCAGTATTTTTTATATCAATTTCTCGGAAGACAATAAAATTGCAAATATGTTAGGTTACGAATGGAGTGTATCCTGCGAATGAATTACACAAATTATCCAAACAGGTTAATATATGGTCGGTAAATATACGTTGTATAAATGTTAATATTGTAGGCAGTTCGTGTTTGAATGGGAAACCGACACATACACTACATGAATTCATGTGTGTGGTGGTTCCAGAATGTAAAATAATTGAAAAACCAAATACATTTATATATCTTCCAGTAATAGTGAATCATGTTAATTAAATAGTTGTCACAATTGTCGATCAAGATGGTAAACGTATTAATGTTAGAAATAAAGAAATTACCGTCCGTTTACATTGAAAAAAAGCTATATAAAGAGTTGCATTCCATGCGCAATGCAATCAAAATGGGTATTGTATATTACACCCAATACGGATGTAAAGTAGGCAGTTCTTTTAAGAAATGTCTCACTAAGGAACATATTTCAAAGAAAGGAACTATAAAAATACGTAAACGCAAGCATAAAATGCTCGCTTCAAATAAGTTATCTGTGAAGGTAACACAAGGCAACAAATTATTCTTAAAATAATTGGGATATACGGTTAATCGAAATGGAAGACGTACTTAATGTTGAATAACTGATCAGTTATGAAGGTGCAATCACAAATACTGAAATACATGTGTATGGACCCTTCTGAGTTGGTCCGTATACATTTCCATTGGAAATAAGGATTTCAGTACAAATCACAATATTTACACGTTACTGTCGAAATCGAATTTAAGGTTTAGAGGAACAAAAAAAAAACAGCCTATGCAAGTAATCCAGTTACTACAAAAATTGCAAGAAACAGAATACTTCATTTAATCGATAGAATTTAATATTTGCTAAATGGAGTAGAAATTGATCCAACAAGAGCTGTTGGAATTACTTCCACAGTAAAAAACTATCTCTTGCAAACTGTAAACATTATTTATACAGGTCTGATGGCTGGGTGGAACAATGCTAGCGATTATTCACTAAAAATAAATCCAGGCAGGAAATATG
The DNA here is from genome assembly GCA_029891345.1 of Dryococelus australis. Lineage (NCBI taxonomy): Eukaryota > Metazoa > Arthropoda > Insecta > Phasmatodea > Phasmatidae > Dryococelus > Dryococelus australis. Next base: position 317,900,245 of record CM056994.1, read on the forward strand.
AAGTTGTTATACTATTTATTATAGTTTTAGGCTTTGCTAAAGACTACAAACATCTTATTTTAAATGCTAAACAATATTTAATTATTCTATTCACTAACACACATTTGAATGCCATATATGAGACAGCTAATAACCGGGAAGGTGTAGCATTGGTGTCTAATTGCTAATGCGACATAGTGAAATTAACACACATAATTGTGTAAGGTTTTTAAAATATATCGAAAAAATGTCAAATTTAGACATTGCACACAGATCATGGGCTCTGGAGTCCTTTCCAACTCTACCAACCACACAAAAAGTAGTGTGACAAGTGAAATCAAGTTTTTTGTCTAAGAAACTGTGATTTGTTATGTTTTCAAACAAACCAACAAAACAATTTAAAAGTGGATCAATCATCATTCAATAATTGTTATGAATAATATTTAACTATATCTCGACAGCCAAGCTTATCCCTATGTTGATTTTAATACAAATTTTGATAATAGGTAATTCCTTTATTTGCTATGATATGTATACAATGTTTTAGGAATCGTATTATAACCAAATGAGTTCACCGATACTATATCCCGAAACTTTAAAAGTAGAGGAGCGTTATTTGTATTAATAATTGCAAATATACCCATTCCTGAAAATACTCAAGCATCTGCTTTAATAATTCATGATAGATTAGCAAGTTACAATGTATGAGATGTGCCTATTCAAAATAATGAATTGAGTCAGTAGGAGACGAACTATGTTTACGGTGAGATGTTTTCCAACGTGCCAGGATTTCAATCTCCAGATAAATTTATCATTAAAGAATTAGCTATTACTTGCATGGAAGAACCTACAACTATATTCAGCTTCAAAGCATCTTTCACTGGAAATACCTAATTCCCAAATACAAGAAAACTAATAGGTGGGAATGCAAACACCACAATGGTTTAAAATGGGAGTGTGGATATATGGAGTATGAGAATATTGAAGATATTTGCATACAATACTTTAATAATTGTGAAATATATGTAGATGGAGTTGAGCAAAAATGTATGTTCGAAAGTGTGTGGAGTGGGAAAGTAACAGATATTCAAAAATAATACAATTGCCTATCATTAAAGAATTATGGAAAACACCCATATCTAATTCAATATTCTTCTCTGTAGAGGAAAACTCTAAAGTAATGCTAACATGTCTGACTGGGGTGAAACAGATTATGATTAGTCTCCTCCTGAATCACCTGTAGGTATTATATGAGTGATATGACACTATTTGAGGTGAGAGAACATTGTGAACTAATTAGTGAAATTTAGTATAACAAGTATTTAATTGTATGTAATCCAATATTTCTTAAATGTGGATTACAAGACAATGAAATCGCCTGTTCATGCATACAGAATTCGAAGTGTAAATTGAATATCAGCAAGTTATTATGTTGGAGTAAACCATTTCGACTTTGTGTCGAAAATAAATAAATATATTTTTAAATTTTGTAACATTCTGTAGTAACAAAATGTACATAAATATGTAAAAGAATTTATCTGTGTATATATATTATTTATAAATATGCCTTAAAAATGAATTTTTACTTTTATTTATCAAATCCCTTTTCAAAAGTGAAGTTTTCCTAAGATAAGAACAAAATATTATCCTTGGTTAGTAAAATTAATGTAGTAATGTTGCTGTAAAAGTCAGATGTGCTCAATTTGATAGATGCGTTACCCTAAGTGAATGGCTTCGAAATGCTAAACTTATAGCATTTGCAAATGTCTCCAGACAGGTAAAACCATTGCGTTAAGAGCTATACAGACCTACCAGTGCTACCACCCTTGTCCAGAGTCACAAAATATATAGGTTTAAATTTAACATCTTTCCAATACTATCAACCAAAAACCAAGATCACAGAGGATGCATGCCTGAAAATAAACATCGCAGAAAGCACTTTGCTTTTATAATACCCTGGAGACGACCCAGGTGTCTAGCTTTTCACAAAGCTGACAGCCAAGGTCGCCTGGTGTCTCTTAAGTCTTGAGCTCTGGTCACCGATTTCACTATTGAGAATAGCAAGGCGAAAATGTCATCTTACCTGAAAGAAACTCTCAAGCAATATATATATTTTTCTACTTAATTGAATTTATAATAACTTTACAGCTTCCATTATGCTAAGGAATATACTGAAGAATTAAAAAATACCCATACTTATATCAAATACTTATTAATGAAACAAGCTTTATTCCACTCACACACAAAGTTTTACAAAAATTATCCTATAAAATATAATTTTAATCATAGTAAATAATGAATATGTAAATTAATGGAAGATATGTACATGATTATCCCTAATAAGAATAAGAATATGGAACATAAGGAAAAGGGAACATAATTTTCTTAACATACTTTGCAACATGAATGTTGAATTCAATTAGTTCAGGGGTAAAGATAAATTTATTTTACAGTTTACAGAAATATTGGGCAAGGTGTTAATAATACATAACAATGTAATAGTTCATGTTATTAAACAGAGATTACTATTAAAGCTTTAAAAGAATACATAAATATAAAAATTATATGAACATGATCTTTATAAGGTAAAACTAATCTTAGAAAACTTAGTGGGATGATTGTATACTAAGTCTGGTAAATCCAAAACGTGTAAATTATATATATATACCTTTATTGGTATGTAACATTTTAGTATTATTGTTATTAATCAACCAGAATTAATTTTTATAATATATTTAATTGTAGTGAAACATAAATTATTTATTTATTTATTATTGAAATCTATTCGTTTTAATTTTTTGAGGAAAAAATTTAGTAGAGGTTTGGCTCAGAGCTTGGGATGAGGTGTTTGAAGCTATTTGAAATTCAAGCAAGATCGTGATATATGGAGGAGGGGGGGGGGGGGGGGTTAGTTTGCCTTTCTGACTTTCAGGTTTGAGGGGAGAAATGTAGTTTCTCGACTGTTTACCTGGGAATTTGAAAAATTTTATAAATAGGGGATTATCATGTAGCCCCCTTCCACTGTTTCCAGTAGTTAACCTGTGCGGTTCGCATACAATGTCGCATTCCTACGAAGATTACTTGCTTGGTTTATCGAACCAAGACTTTGATATCGAAATTTGAAATGTTAATTCAGTCAATTTTAATGAGATAATGATTTATATTCTTTAATTGTACATTTGCTAGATTATTTGGACGACGAAAGTGGTCCTACACTACAAGAATTGCTATTGTTAGTGCCCTCCTTAGAGGTATCGCAATCACCTCTGGTGTCGAGACTGTGTCCAGCACCGCCTCTAACGACTATATCGTCGAGATTATCTACACCGCCACCTTCAACATCGAGAGGTATTGGAATCCTGTCTCTGGCGACTACAGCTTCGAGAATAGCTATACCGATGCCGCCAGCATAGAGAGGAACTGGAGCACCGCCTCCGGCATCTAGTGTCTACAGTGCTGTCTCGAACATTTAGAGGAATTGGAGCATTTAAGGGTATGGGTATAACCCATACCCTTAAATAATGCGCAGGAAGAGATGTATAACAACTACTTATTGCAAGAATTAGAAGAATTTTTCCATTTCAATTGTGTGGCTTCACCTCCTCCAAGTCTGCAGTCTCCTGAATTATTATCACCTGAATCACTGCAACATAAATTATGTTATGAAGGTTGTAAGATGTCAATAACTTCTGATGTAATATGATGTGAACATTTTTCAGCGTAAAGTTTTTTTTATTATAACACAATTTGTTGCGATTATATTGTAAGGCTTTCACGTGTAAATGTTAAAGAAATATTTAAAAGTTTTTCAGTCCTAACATAATTTGTTGCGATTATTTTACGTTTTAAAGACATAGGATGAAGTATTGGTTTTAAGCTTGTAAGGCTTTCAGTGGTATTATATTCAAAAAATTTGTTATGCATTTTAATGAAATTTAATGTATTGTAAGATTGGTGATGTAAGACGAAGTAACAATTTTAAGTTTGTAGTGCTTTCAGAAATAAATGTTGAATAAATTTTGGAAAGTTTTTCAATAGTAACATAATTTTTTGTGATTATTTTAATGAAATTTGAGGCGTAATATGTAGAGTTTTTGTCTTGGATGTGTTAACTAAGATGTTTTTATGTATTTTTTAAATAAATTTTTTTTATGATATATAAGGAGTAATGTGACTTGTTATTTATTAGTTTGTCATTCCTCATGTCATTTTTTGTTGTATGATGAGTTGATAAACATTTAATACTACTAAAGAGAAGTTTGAAAAAAAAAAATTGGTAAACTTGAAACAATTGGGTCACTAGTAGTAAGCTTTTCAATTGTGGTTTGCATTCAAGATCAGGTAATTTGATGCCTTTCACAAGAAAGTATAAGTTTTTCGCTTCAGTCTTTGCGAGGGATAAAAATATATGAATTAAACTATAAATTATTTTTTTAAACTAACATTTCATTTTAAATTTAATCAAACTCTGAAGGGCCTAGGGAGAAATATATTTACAAAGGGATGGAGTATTTGTATTAAAATTAAATTGCTGAATGTATAAATTTGAAATGAGAGGGAGCAGTATCTTGAGAAAACCTCCATTGGCCAAATATTAACTCAATGAGGACATAAGAAAGGGAGATGGGCTGACAAAAATACCTTTCAGAGGCAGGTACAAGACATCCTATCTTGGAAGAATGTTTCCAGCTGACCAGTGTCTCTGCAGCAGTTAGTGGCAGAACCCATAGAAGTTTTAGCACATATATTTTATCACACAAAACAGATTACAACTACTGCTGCTAGGTTTCAACAGAATTTTGTCTGCTGGTAAAACTCCCACCTACTTTATACAAACATAAACAGATTTGAATCTCTTTTAAAAACCAAACTTGTGTTAAAAATGGCCATAATTTTCCTTTAAACTTGTTTAAATTTCGACTAAAAAAAACGCGAAATTTAACAGATTACAGCTTCCTTAGCAGTCATTTCAGGCCTGGTTTGTGCTATGTCATTAATATATCTTTGAAAATGTAGTATTTAAAAAAAAATGTTTATATTTGTTCAAATATACACATTTTATGCCAGATAGCACAGTGTAAATTCTTGCATGCAAGCTTACGGAGAAATCTACATGTAAAATATGTACTTTTCTCTGATATAGACATATATTTTTAACGCATGGAAAGTTTGAATCTGAATGTGTGTCTCGTGTCTTCCATTGTAATAGTTGAAACTTATGTAAATGGAATTATACTTATTTGAAAAATCGTGTTCCTTAACTCTTCTAATATTTAGCGAGTGGAAATAGCTCTTGTATGAAATATTTTTTAAAATAGATACTGGAATTACTTTAAACTTAAACTAATTTCTTGGAATTAAAATTTATTTTAACTTCAGGGAGATAATTTCATCCTCGACACTTTGGTAGCAAAATTTTATTTCTCTGGAAGTAAGAAAGGGTTTCAAGAAGATCAGAAAACTTCCTTTCTGAAAAAGTCAATGGACAAGCGAAAGTGAAAGTTTTGTTTAGAGGGGGGAGGGGAACTTTGCAAGCAGGTCAACGCTTTCGGGAGAGTTCAAAACGCGCTGGCCTGAGGGGGTGTTAAGTAGGTGCAGCTTTTGTGCTGGACAAAGGGTGGGGGAAGGGTGGAGGGGAGTCAAGCTGAGGCAGGCAGTGCAACAGTTAGCAGAAAATGCATTCTGTGGGGGTGGAGGGTGATGCATTGTGGGTGCAAGGAACCTCTTGTTGTTGGAGGGGAGAGCGGGACCTAGCCAAGGAAGGCTGTGCTCCAGCTAACCGAAAATGTTTTCTCTGTGGAGAGGAGGGGGAGGGGATAGGTCCTTCCAGCCTCAGCTCAGAATCACCATGTTTGACAAGCCTCACCTTGGATATACGCAACACCTGCGTTCTGGAGTGGTTCCATGCGACGGCCAATGGTATAGCAGACCCATAGCCAGCGGGCTTCGGAGAGTCTAGTCTACACCTGACTGCTAGCCACGATACGCTCCAGGTTCAGATTTCGCTCGACATATCTGGTCACTGTCTTCGTACCAATATTTTCAGAATTATTTTTTCAGTACTTTTTAGAAGCATTAATTTACCAGGAAATTTATTTTGTATGTTAAGACCAGATCTTTATACTGTGTTTGTGTTAAGTAAATTAATATTGTTTTTCTTCGAGGAAGTTTGTATACTCAAATCATTCGGTTACATTGTGATAGTATTTTCTCATTAAGTATGTGCGATTTCCATTTTTAATCTTCGTCATAATTATACAGTCAGTTTCGACACGAGCCAAACATTGTGCTAGTCTTAAACGGAAATTAAAAGTGAATTATTCATCTTCTTACAATAGGAACATTTATTCGCAGTGGTAAACCAGTTCTCTGGACACGTCCTTAAATAATGCGAGTGATTTATTAATTTTAATACAAGTAGAGTAATTTGTATGTTAGTATGTGTATTATAAATGTAATTTTTAACCCATCCACGTAAGTGTGTGTGTTCAACTCGGCTGGAAGCTCCACGTCTAATAGTGCTTATAAGCCTCTGCAAATACTGTACTAGTGCCATTCATTCAGCAACCTCGAAGCCAGACAGACGCGTTTCTCCTCCTCCGTTTAGAGTTTCATTAATTAAAAAAAAAACAGGATTGCTAGGTTCCATAATTCGTTTAGTGATAGTCACGTACTTTTGTTCATTTAATTAATTACGAAAAGCATATCTAATGAGACAGGGTAGATTTCATTTCACAGAAATATGCACTACGTCATTTATTCTGTGATCTCCCGAACTCAACAGACGTATATTAAAATCAATTTATTTCTTTCCATAGCTTGGCTCCATCATTCGTCTTTCCTGTGCGATGTTTCATAATTTCGGTCGCGTGTTAACTATACGTCGTTTACTCTTTCTGTTTAATTACTATAACAAAAAAATCTCCTATCCCTCAACACAGTCTAAGAGACCTAAACATGCATGCCACTCTTGCACCAAATTCATAACCACCTCAGTACAACACCAGAGCTCCAAGGGTGAGGACGTACCAGCGCCACTCCCTACCCCAAAAAGAAAGAAAGAAAATAAAGTACACTAAACTATACACACACAAAAATTCCATCAAAGAAATTTAATAAAACAAATTTGATGCAAAAACTTTATCAAACAATCCAATCAAATCGGATAAAATTCGAATTAATTTTTTGATTGGGTTAAGAGTTAATCCATGTAATTTGATATCAAAGGGTTAATCCGATTAATACAAGTGGCATCCCTTTGCATCTGAAACCGGCACGCCCCTACTACTGAAGTAATTTGATTTATATTTGTCCAGTCAAAACTATCCTTGTACAACTATTTGCGGCCAATAGTTAAAAGGAAATCCACACTTGCGCACATATATTAAAGTTTAGCCTACAGGTGTTTGTTTTCTAAACAAATATGAGGCGTCCCTAGCAATGTATCGTATTTAGAAAGCCACATTATTTGCGAACTGGTTAGATTTCAGTCCTGTCTTCGATTGTTATTGGCTGCTGGCGTTGTGCAGAACCTTCGTGCTGGTTTTTTATTACTTTCTATCACTGTCTGAAATAAATAAATATATATATATATAATATTGCAACAAAATAAGTGTGTGAAGTCTAAGTGTCTAGTTTGCTACGGAATTAATTGGGAAATGCCTACTTGGGTGGCTCTTCTCGTTCTAACACTTTCATATTATAAACCAGCAGGAAAACAGGATAGCTTCAAAAATACAGCCAGACTTCGCAGTGTGTTGTAAATAGGAGACCTCATGTGGGACAACTCATATCTCGGCACCTTTTGATCACAATTGTCTGGTAGCGGGAAAAGAAAGGAAAAGGCTGTTTGCTAATGCTGGGCTCTCTGAACTTGGCCTTAATTTCTTGAAACTACTTTTCCGCTACCCCATACGCACCTCTTCTGTGGCGATAGCAAGTGCGTTAGCGGCACAGTTATTATTGCGATGTCTTGCATATACTCGTGCAGCCAGTTAATGAGCCCAAAAAATCTGTGCAGCTGCTTCCACATGTGTGGGGCTGCATAGCTCTCGATTAACCCTAGCTGTTCGGGGTTAGATCGATTTCTTACCTAGCTTACGTGTCCCAAAAACTCTAAATGCTCCTTTCCCAAGCAGCACTTATTGGTTACGCATGTCAAGCCATTCATTTCCAGTCGTTCCAGTAATAGTGATAAGTGATACAAATGTTCCTCCCAGGAATTCGACCAGATAACCACGTCATCCAAGTAGTCTAGCGTATACTCACCTACCAAGCCGCCGAGTACTCTGACCATCATCGACTGGAATGTAGCCGGAGTGCACTTCAGCCCGAAGGCCATTGCGCAGAATTGGTAATCGATGCCATCCAGGGCTGTGATAGCTGTTTTCTCCTGGTCTTCGTGGCATACAGGGATCTACTAGTATTTGCTGCACAGGTCTAACAACATCACCTTTGCTGTGCCCAAAATGCTGAGTGTATCCTTTATGCTAATGTAGGACAGGAGCACACTACATGTCACCTGATGGATGGAAATCAATGCAAAAATGCCATATCCCATTCTTTTTCGGCACGAGCATAAAGGCTGAATTAAATCGGCTCCAAGTTGTTTCAATCACTCTATCGGCTAGCATTTTTGCAATTTGCTCGCGAATAATTTGGGCCTGGTGTGGAAGGTAACTGCGGGGACTAGATTATATTGGCCCTTCTTTCATGAGCAGAATCTCATGCTCGGCAATGGTAGTTCGGCACAGCGCATCGTGTTTTGCGAAGACCATTCTCCTCTCGTCAAGCACACGCTGGAATGTGGCTCGGTGTTCTACCAGAATACCATGTACAATTTCCATCAGCGTTACTCTCTGCATTTTCGCTGGCCTCACTATCTATATTATAGACTGTCCTTCACTCCTTTGCACCAAAATGTATTGTGTTCTGCTGGCTCTACCATAGTGTTCTGCTTGCTTAGCTAATGCACCCTGAGAATCACATCCTCCTTGATCTCCGCAGTTATAATTGCTGTAGTTAACATCTCCAAGTCATGTACTCTAACCATCACGGTCACTTGGCCTTTTGCATAATCACTTTGCTGACCGGTTGCTAACCTGATCACATGTACCGTGTGTGTTATGTTCAGTTTGTTCACAAACTTCGGTTGACAAACGTTATGCGAGGCTGCTGTGTCTATTAAGGTATTTCATGGGGAGTTGTTGATGAACATGAGGATCCTTATCAATTTTCATTTATTCAATAATACAGTACTCTAAGTTAACCACAGTGTTATATATTTGTGGAATACAGGTTATTGAAAAATCAGGTTGACATATTATGCCTATAGTGTTTTTTCAAAGGTCCACTTTTATAAGTCGCTTTGAATCGGGAATGGAGTATAATTAATACAATTTATAATTTACCTCAAATAAATCAATGAAATTAAAGAATTATGAATCAGTCTCAATAGACAGTGTATCAACCTATTCAATTATTTTGTAAATGATGTATCCATATTTGGCAGTTCCAATATTTACAATAAAATCCGTATTACATATCCACTCGGTCCCACCTGAGTTTAGTCCATGTCCCGCCAATCCGCAAAGATCTAGACTTCTCAGAGGGCCCTCGCGCACAGTAGACTCCACTCGCCAGATTTCACGCCCTCTTGTCCATTCACACCAAGAACATCTCGTCTGCAGTCGTACCGCACTCCACTTCGCGCCCGCACTCGGCTAGATCGCCTTTGCCAAAGACTGCTGGCCGCTGGACCGCGGCAGCATATATAGTATTGTAGGCCGAATTTCCTCTAACACTCACGCTGCGCCGAGCGTCCTAATTCCCAGAATTTTCCTGCGCCTCCTACAAGTGTCCCCTTCTCCAGCGGGGAAGGAGGAAGGCTGTGACGCCAGCCAGTCACCAGAACATTCACGTGTCTTCGCTACATTTGTCGGCATCTCCAGCATAGGAAGGGAAGGGGCTGTCACGCCAGCCAGGAGCCGAGAGGCGCGACATCTTGACCGCCGCTGTCAATCATCCACGGGCTTACCTGAAGGAGACCAACAAGGTAACAAGCGTGTAACCCCGCAGGGGGGAGGGATGAGGTGGTCATCCCGGGTCACGTATAACGGCGGCCGGTGCCAGCTGCAGCGCGTAACAATTTATACATATTACGCAAAACACGAAATATTTTCCTAGGAAGAGGGTACGGACCATGCTTCCAAGACACCTCCGCAACTCGTCTCCTCCCCTTCCCCCTTACGGATTTGTAAACATTTTTCGAGGCCGCGGTGGCTGAGTGGTTAGCCTACTTGCTTCCCACCAAGGCGAATCGGATTCACCTCCCCCCCCCCCCTCTCGGTAATGACACTCCTGGATTCTCGCATGCGGGAATCGTGCCGGACGATGTCCCTGGTCGGGGAGGGTTTTCTCGGGTAATCTACCCGTTTCCCCCGCACTTGCATTCCGGCGCTGCTCCATACTTATGTCGCCCTCATCGGCTCTCAAGACCTGAATGTTAAGAGCCGCTCAAATCTTTTCACTCACTATAAACGATTATGCATCCCACGTGCCCAAGTTCAGCTATACTATTGCTGCACGACCACCAGGAATGCAGTATGGAAAATAAGCACTGAGGTGCCGGTGAGCGAGCGAGGTGGCGCAGGGACAAACCATTGATCTCGCATTCAGGATGACCCGGGTTCGATTCCCTGTCCGACCATTCTGGTTTCGGTTTCCCATGATTGCTTAAAATAACTCTAGGCGATTGCTGACGGTCGATTATGGCTTCTTTGTGCAATTTGGCTCCTCTCTAACGACCTCGCCGTCGACGAGACGTCAAGCCACTTTGCCGTCTTCAAACAAAGGTATATGCTGTTCACGGTAAAATGAGCACTTTTGAAAGTCCTGCATAAGATCTACTTGTATTTTCATTGTGTATTCCTCCGCCCTATGTAAAATGAACATTGCCATGGGCCTCGTCACTTTATTCATGCGTCGTTCAAATGACATTGTGAAATTATTAAGAAAGTAAATACTTTACAAATCTACTCATTTTTACACTTCGACGCATTAAAAAACAGTAAGCGAAAGAAATAATTCTAAGTTATCACAAATGGTTACCTTACACTTTTTAATTCGACGTTAAGATATGGAACTATTTTCTATTCATCGTTACCAACTTTACAGGGCGAATGTCACTCGGTGAAAATTTTGTAAGGTTTATTTTTAAAGTTCTCACTTTATCGTGAACAGGCTTTAAACGAAGGCATGGTAAAAAATCGCAGTATGGTTTGGAGGTACTGTACTTGAACAGCAATCTTCTGTTAATTAGCTGCTGCTCGCAGCTTCCTGTTTGGCGTGGCCGTTGCGCGGAATCCATCCGCGTGAGTCAGCAAATTACCTTTAGTTTGCAAACTTATGTTCTGAGTTTATATTTGTTAAGCTTATTTTCTACTTTCAGCATATTTGACACACTGAGGAGTTTCATTTCATTGCTCCAACTTCATTCCTTCTGCAAGATTAAAATATAGGAAATAAATAAAACGCAATAAAAATTTTGAAATACACGGCAGAGGAAAAATGAGCTACTTGTCCGTACACGCTGCTTACAGTAAAGTAAGTGCTTTCGAAAGCCCTCCGAAGTTTACTTTCAACCCACTGCGTAACCTTCCGCTATATTAATGTAAACACGGTTATGTGGTGTATGTATAAATTATCTGGTTACGAAGCCCGCATCCGTAAACCGGGGCTAATTTACACCTGCAGAAGTAAGTTTGCACCACTCGAAATTTTCATTTTGGTGCAGTTTGGTAAATAAACATAGTAGTACAGCTAGAAGTTTTAAAAGTTTATTGTTACTTACCCCGGTAATGTTTGCTACCCTTCCACCAAATGGCGCCTAAACAAATATTTTTGGTGGTGCAAAGTAGACCCGGTTTACGGTATATTTACTTGCGTAAAAACGCAGTAAGTAATTGACTGCTGTGATGATACACTATAATTATGTAATATACGTTAAGGGATGTACTGAATCATTTTATATGATATAGTTGTTTGTGCGAATACGCGTATCTCGGCGAATGTTCTGCAAATACGACTTTTTGTCGGGAAAGCTAAAAAAAAAAAAAAAAACAAAAAACAAAAAAAAAACAATCATATATACCCGTATTTCTTACTTTTGTGATATTAAGTGTATTCTCGGAGAAAAAAATTTCGCGAAAATGGTCAAATATCGCATTTGTAAAGCTTGTGTATCCAGTTTCATTATGCGGCAAGAGAAAAGTACAATAGACAAGGAGCAGTTTAATCGTGGGCTTCCATAATGTGTAATAAAACCCCTTTGTTTCACATATAACTTGCACAGTGCAGCGTTAGAACGGAAACACTGTACGCCTTGCGCGTAGGAGCAATGAGGCGCTAGGCGTGTGTGTTAGTGCCCCCCTTATCGCTCCCTCGCTTCTTGACCTTGGACGCGCAACTCGATCCCACTCTTAATTACATGTCGTTGTGAACACTGAGGGTTGTGGTTTATTTCTACTTCGATAATGTAACGCCTCAAATATCCGGTACTTATTATTCTCGTCAGTTATCTCAGTTTATTTTTAAATGTGTATGCTAACGTAATATTGATTTATTTTACAGTATTTATTACACATTTGTGGGAGATCTCATTTATTCCAACCTACGTTCATATGATTAATTAAAAGTTGTTTTAACATTAGATACTATTTGTAACGTAATTATGTCTGTAAGTCTTTGTTTTCATTCACAAAGTTATTTTTATATGAGCCGCTTTGCATAGAGGAATTTGTTTGTTGGTTGCTATGGAAACGCAAGATGTTTGAGGAATTAATCTGGCGTATGTTATGCCATCTGGGATCACCATTTTTGTAAAGTTGCTGTACCTATATGCCTGCGGAGCCCCTGAACTGAGTTATCATGTTCTCCCAACTTAGTTGATGTGATAAATTATTTATTAATTTAATTTGCATATTTTGAAATGTATTAAAGATACTTAATTACATTTTGAATTGCAAATAAGACACACGCACGATAGGTCTACACTGGAATATTTACGGCCACACGAAGAAAAGTAAATTTAGAAGTAAAAAAAAGAGCTGCTACAAAATTCATGTTGTTTCAACCAAAATATTTATTTTTCAATTAAATCATATTTATTTACACTCGTGTCTCTGTGGGTATCTACTCTTTTGATCAGTAGCTAGTCGTATTTTGATTTGTGCCTTCCTAGTCGTTGTGTTATGTTGGTAGCGTACGGAGATTGGCTGTTGCAAATGTTCCTGAGTTACAGATATTCTTTGTAAGACACATATTGTAGTAAGATCAATCTGGGGTGTCCTCGTGTACGTTTTCCACTATACAAGCAAATCAATAACAATTTATATTTTTGTTTATGCTGTCTTGAGAGTTTCAGAAGAGCCCCGCAGTTTTCTAACACCCCCCCCCCCCCCCAAGTGTCCCCCCCCCCCCTTTTGTTATACCAATGGCAAGCTGTTTATAACGTTCCTCTTCAAATACGTGTAAGTTTTTAATTGTCGGCCGTCGTTAAATATCACTGCACATTTATTTCCACGGAGAGGGTTTCAAAAAGTGCTCACTTTACCGTGAATAGTTTATAAGTGAAGTGTTATTTTATTTCAGTAGAATACTGCAAAAAATTCCAACTTTTTAATTTCTTGTTTATAAAACAATGCCATCATTTTTAATATTGCTACTAGTAAGGTTTTGCGGCTCCCGCATATTGATAGGCTATTCACAGTAAAATAAGCACTTTAGAAAGCTCTGCTTAAGATCTACTTGTATGCACGTTGTGCTTCCGCCTTATGTAAGATTAACATTTCCAAGGACCTCATCAGTTTATTCATGTGCCGGTCAAGTGAAACCGTGAAACTGTTATAAAAGTAAATGTTTACTAATCTGCTGGTTTTTACACTTCGGTTCGTGGGAGAGAAAAAAAAAAAAAAAAAAACCCGAAAGAAATAATTTAAGTTATCAGAAATAGCTACCCAATACTTTTTATTCGAGTTACGGAACTACTTTCTCATCCATCGTGACTAACTTTACCGGGCGCATGTCACTCAGGGAGCCCGTTAAAATATATGCAGGTATAGTGCAGTGACATTTTTCTAAGGTTGATTTCAAAAGTGCTCATCTTATCGTGGATAGACTTTAGAGCTGTTTGAGGCGAGAAGCTCGGGAGCCATAAGGACGACTTTGCCACGCGCATCAAGTGCGCCATCGCTGCTATGCGCAAGGCTCTGAACTGGCGTGCGATGTTCTCGTCGTGCTGCGTGTACCTATGGTAGTTTCAGTGGCGAGACGCTGTCGTTTTATTGGTGGAATAAGAAGGTTCAGTGCAATGGCCTGGGGTATTGTCGTATGTATTTGAAGCGTGTATTTTGAGATACAGCGCTTTCGGAAAAGCGTTTTAAGCTATTTCGGACAGCTCCGAAATTGTGTTTCTTATGTGTGTGGCGTCTTGAAAGCCGTCAACAGGTCTCGTATGACGTGTGTGATCTTTTCGTAAATTGGGCCTTGGTGGTGCAGTGGTCAGACTACTCGTCTCGTACCCAGGCGAACCGGGCTCGGTTCCCGGCGGGTAGCTCCCTGATTCTCGCATGTGGGAATCGTGCCGGGCGATGCCGCGGGTCGTCGGGTTTCCTCGGGGATCTCCCATTTCCCCCGCCCTTGCATTCCTGCGCTGATCCATTTTCACCTCGTTTCATCCTCATATGCTCTCGAGACATTGTTGCTAAGAGCCGTCCAAACATCGCAACTCAACTTTTCGTAGATCAGCTTAGAATAATTCATTAGCATTAATAGTAGAGTAAGTAAAATAAGTTACACATTAATTATTATTTTTTTTAATTTTTAATTTTATTAATTTATATAATTGGTAACGAATTTGCTATTTATTATGACGAGGACTGTAAAGAAAATCCTCCACTTTCAAAATTTGTAACATATAAATTTTGCTTTTTTTGTCGCCTGTAGAAAGTAGTAAAATGAGGCGTTTCATGTGTATAAAACTGTCGCCATTTTCATTCTCTGAGTACACGGGAAATATTTTTTTTTTTTTGCGGCGGCTACTAAGAGTATTTTTTTAAAAAGCTATTCGCCTTGTCGAATTACTTTTTCGAGGATGAACACAATTTTTTTTTTGTGCTCGCCACTGAACTTTCGTGAACACTAAAAATTTATTTTACGATGGCTACAAAAATTTTCGTGTTCACCAGGAAAATTTTTGACAGGGTTGAATATTGTTAGCGCCACAAATCAAGGCGGGTGAATCTACAGCGAGTAGTGTGAAGATGCCGGGTGGGGAGGGGGGGGGGGGGGGGTTAGCTGCGCACGCAGCCTGATGCCGTGCTAAAAAACATTAGCCTCCGTATAATTAGTTGCGCTTTTGCCGATTCGCGCCGAATGTTTTTGTAACAGGAAGTACAATGCCGGACCGTCACTAATATCAGCTGCCTTCGGTGTCCGTGCCGGGGGCTTAAGCGCAGGTATCTAGGGAGGCGCAAGCCGTCACAACGCGTGGCGCTCAAGGTAGAGATTATTCACGGTAAAATGAGCACTTTTTGAAACCCTCTCATTTGGAATATTAGTCAATAAATATATTTTAGTGTCGCCTTAGACGTTAATTTCCGAGTGTGTTGGAATATACACTCTTGTGTTTATTACTTACATAACAATACTGATTTTAAAACGTGTTGGAAGGATACAAAATGGCTGATAGGAAATGCGTTACTAGGTTCTCTAAAGTGCTCACTTTACCTTGAACAGCCTATACCAACTAAACACTTCGTGGCCGCGACAATTTTTTTTCTCTGTGTGTGTGTGTGTGAAGTGCAGCGGTGGCCAGGTGGCTCGCTATCTGTTGCTAAGATAGCGAGGCCGGGGTAGGGTTTCCTCGTATAACTAGGTTGCTGGGGCGATAAGGAAATTGGAGCGGCATGTTTATCGTCGGGACGTGGGAGCCGAAGTGCTGTCGGAGCGGGGGAAACTGACTCGCGATGACGCCCCCGCGTCGCCATAGAGACGCCCGTCAGTCGATAAGTCATCTGGCGGGGTCGGGGGTCGCCGGAAAGCGACGTCGCCGCTCTATCCAGACGCCCGCCACGAATCTGTGGTGTCCGCGAGGAAGGCGTGGGCGGGTCCACCTCACAACCCCCCCCCCCCCCCTATTCACTGTGCTCTTCTAAAGTTCAGGCCGTAGGGGCCACGGTGGCTGAGCGGTTAGACTTTTTTTTTTTTCATTAACCCTACTTAGCAGTACAGCCATCCAGGGTGTTAAATTCTATCATGTCTACAGTATATTAGTTACATATACACATTTTTTTGGGAGGGCGGCTGTTGGCTGAACGCCCGTAATTTAAGCTAAAAATTATATTTCTATTTAAAAGCATCATTTTCACTTCCTAGGAAGGGTGAGCTATTCTGCCCCAACCGAGACAGCTCCCCGACGGGTATCCTTTCGACCGCCCCCCGATTCGCCGTCCCCGCCGGAACAGACCAGGGACCGGGATTTCCACGAATCCGCCCGCTCCACCAGACACCGTCGGGCCCGCACAGAGCTAACTAGCTTTTCGGCCGGTCCTGCATGGCACCCAACGGTCGAATGGCCCCGCGCTCAAGAACCCGATGGCCCCAGCCCCCTCATCTCTCTCTATTTTATTTTGTTCTTTTTATTTATTTCTACCCCCTCCACCGTTCCGCTCCAACCTAAGCATCGTCCAGGACATCGAAGTACCTCGGGTCACTCAGAATTTTCGCATGTGGGAATCGTGCCTTGCGACGCCGTTGATCGTCGGGTTTTCTCGGGGTTCTCCCGTTTTTACGCCCCTTCATTCCGGCGCTGCTCCATACATCAATCACCCTCATCGGCCCTGAAGACTTCGCTATTAAGAGCCGCCAAAATATCTCCATCCAAGTACAGGCCGCGTCATCACTCGTCTGCACATTTTTACTACCTGTTCTCGGAATTTCTGAATTTCCCACGAACAATAAATATGCAGCCTGTTAGTCTCTTAAGATCTGTCTACACCACAGTGTGTGTGTGTGTACATACAGACTCCGTGGTCAACTAAAGGCGGGACCACGCTTTATCACCCCCACATCCGTGCCCTTTCTTGGTAATGCAGGGGTAAAAAAAGTTTATTTTTTCAAGTTAATTTCCCCATATCTTTCTTTTGGCCTTTGGCTTGCTATCAAAACCATGCAGTTTTCCAGCTTTCTGTTTTATTATATGACCTCTACATCCAGGTAGTCTGGAGTAGTGGTTTGGCGCTTAATCTGCCATCCAGCCAGTTACCCTCACTTCCCGGAATATATTCTACATGAATTTACAACTGCACCTATAAATACACACATACGTGAGTGACAGTTGACATTGAAATAACAGTTCATGAAGGGAACTTATTAGGAGGAATACACCCTTGCGGTGTATTACGGTTGTAGTTTGTTAGTTGATCTCTGATCCAATATACAGTATATCAATTCTGTATTTGGTTGTTGTTTGTGATTACTTTAACATTATTATTCTTGCTTCATATTTGCGTTTCTTTGTCGTAATTGTTCTGCTGGAGTAATTTTGATATTATACTTTTGATTCAATCCCTCTGTGTAGGCATTCCGCGGAGAGGAGGGCTCCGGACATTCTTGCAATCCCACCCCCACCCCCACCCACCCCTTTTCCAACCTCATCAACGTGTTAGTCCTGTAGTCATGGATCTTTGCTAGATCCTGTTCCGTTTTATTTGCTATAGTCTGCATAATACCCGGGGTTCTATCACCTAACTTGAGCTTGTTTGAAGGCGGTAAACGTGATCGTCTTTATAATAGAGGGCATTAACGATGGTTACTCGTAGGTGTCTTTATATGACAGATAGTTTTTTCCGATTTGTACACATTAGAGCGTAGACTATTAGGTATACCGATCTAGCTGGCTGTGCACAACCAATCTCAGTGTCCCAACATTAAACTGCTTTTCTGTCAATACGGCTAGCAAAAGCGGCGTAGATTAGATTTGAGGTTAGAACATAATTTTGTAAGCAATTACCTTCCGATTTTTGTATATTTCCGTAAATCAATTTGGAAAGCAATTTGATTAAATTCTAACTGGCAAAAGTATTTTATCAATATAAATAGTCTTTGTATATAAACACACGGCCATCATTATTGACCATGTGACTTTGACGTGTGTTCCTTTGGGGTATGTTGGGTACATGGGCAGAAGACGAATTGGCGGTCTATCTCCATTATTCCATGCATTGGAGTACAAATAAGCATATTATAGTCAATTCACGGTTACTTCCAGGATATTCCTCCACCTCGTGCAATAGAAGCTTAACTATGCCTAGAAAATTACACCAAAGGACAACGGATCGAATACGTGCGCACTCAGTTGTAATAATATTTTACATGAGAACTATATTAAGTAGGCGCTACGAACACGCATGTTCTCTCACTATTTTTATTAATATATTCATTATAAATGAAATATTATTTATAAATAAATGATAGATAAAACTTCCATTTAATGAAAAATTAGATACTTTATGTTAACAGAGGGATAAAACGTTTCTTATATAAGACATATTTAGGAAAAAAATTAACACGTTATACATGGGGTGATTTTTCTAAAGTTTAATTGAAAAAGTGTGAAGAAACTGCGAATAGACTATACCAGATAATGGCAGCTACTAGTAGTTTCGCCGCTCTCTTCGATGCGAGGTACCCGTTTTGTTCTAGTTCAAACGGTGTTACAGACTATTCACGGTAAAGTGAGCACTTTTGAGGCCCCAGTTCTTTTCCTTTCAGCCATTTTTTATCTTTCAACCATCTTAAATAAATATTGTTGTTATGTAAGTAATAAACACAGTGTTCGTATTCCACCGCACTCGGAAGTTAACGTCTAAGGCGAAGATAAAATATTTTTAATGACTATTATTCCAAATGAGAGAGCTTTCAAAAGTGCTCACTTTACCGTGGATAGCCTATATGATGTTGGTGCCATATATTATTATTGACTCTGATTTTGCGTTTTGGTATCATATATACGAATAATATAATCAGGAGTTCAATTTAAAGGACTGGAAAATGAATGCCACATTAAGGATCTGCTTGTTAGGGAGATAAAAAACTACTTTTTTTTTAAATGAGGGGCGAGAAATAACTTCCAATGCAGCCAGGATTGTCGAAACCAGAATCGCCTGACAGAAAGCCAGATACAGTTGTTAGTCTTCACTCGCTGTTAAGGTCTCCGCCTAGCTGGCGCTTTTACTGATTTACTTTATCGTGAACAGCCTTTAACATATTGTGAGCTCTTTTTAAATCAACCTTAGCAAAATGTTACTGCCCCTATCTTCATATATTTTGACGGGCGCACTGAGTGACATGCACCAAGTAAAGTTGGTCACGATAAATAGGAAAGTAGTTCCGCATCTAACGTCGAATAAAAAGTGCTAGGTAACTATTTTTGACCATTTAAATTATTTCTTTCGCTTTTTGTTTTGTTTACTGTATCGAAGTGTAAAAATCAGCAGATTTGTAAAATATTTCCTTTACTATTAATTTCACAATTTCACTTGACCAACGCACGAATAAAGCGATGACGCCCATGGCAGTGTTAATGTTACATAAGGTAGAAAAATACACAATGTTCGTACAACTAAATCTTAAGCAGGGCTTTCAAAAGTGATCATTTTACCGTGAACAGCCTATAGAATACACGTTTTTCTGCCAAATTATAAACTTCCGTCCAATATGCTGACCTACGGGAAGAACACTCACTTAAGGCGAGGGCTGTTGAGTAGGCCTACTTTCAAGACGCCACGCACATTAGAAACACCACTTTTGATTGCTCCAAAAACGGCTTTTTCCAATCTTTGTTTCTCAAATTATACGCGTTTGATACGTACAAAACTACTCAAGGGCGAATTATTGAACCTTTCTACAGACTTTCTCGTTTATACACGCAGTACGGCGAAAACGCTGCACGTTAGTTCAGAGCATTGCGCTTAGCGGTGATTGCGCCATCGATGCGCTAGGCAGTGTCGCCTTTATCGCTCCCGCGCTTCTCGGCCTCAAACTCGGGGAAACAGCGACTCCAGGTAGGCGGGGACCTTAATCGACAGCATTGCGTGTTTCACCCACGCTCATTGATTCTGGAGGCATATCTGTATTCGCGTAATGTCGTTACTCGAGTGTTGCTAAACGTCTTTTTTCGCTAAAAATCCTCTAGTGGGAAAATAAAATTTCTTAATTACCCTTGCCTGTAGAAAGAAAAACTTTCTCCGGCCAATCAGCGAGCATTCTGCTCGAAGCGCAACAGTGAAACTTTGGGTGACCTTCCGAACAGCTGCGTGTGGATGTATTTCTTTAAATCAAAACCCTCCCAAACACACATTTTCTCTTCGCGCATTTCTACTCGTTCCTTTTATGTTAGAATTCAAATATCCTTCGTTGGCTCCTCCACGGTGTAGTGAATGCGAGGACGGCACTAAGAAGGAGGCAGTGATCCCCGTCTGCTTCTAGCGGTCCGGAAACGTGTGTGTGTGTGTACCGTATGGGATCCCACACTCTCCATAAAAAACCGGCCACCGCTTGAAATCTGGCTTCCGTATACGGAAACTCCGGTTCCCGATAACCAAGGTTCTTAATTTCATGTGGAATCTACTGCTATATCGAACATTGTCATCGAGATAATTAATTTGACACTAAAGCCGGCCCGCGTAGAACAGTATCTTTTCCTTATTGTTTTCCATTTGAGCAGGCCAAGAGATCCTTCACACTTTGCGACGGCTATCCCTGCACCTCGAACGAAATTCAAACCGACGGTGCCATATAAAGTTGAGAAAATGTAGGCCGTTTGGGACGGCTTACCTTCGCTGCGGTGGGGGTGTGTTTGACGAGCTCCACGCCTACGTCCGCTAGGCGGGCCTGCTGGTCTGCAAATATGGGCGCCGCAGGGCAGCTATCGCCCCGAAATCTATGACTGCCTTCCCCTCGTACGTCACCTTAACCATTTGACGCCCGCCAGCCAGTCACGCACCACCAGTGCCCTTCCAGGACTTCGGATATCGACGGAGTGAAGATCATTTTATAATGTTCTAGATGATTTCAAATAAAATATAAATATAGGTGTCTCGCCCAGATTCGGGGAGACAGCACAGGGTTTTCACTTGGGCAGGAACTGCTGTTCCGTTCCGTCAACATTTAAAGGGGGTGGGGCTTGCTGCCATTTTAGTTAAGTATGGTTTAAAACAAAATAATTACGTATAACCTACATATAGCTGAAAAGAGATGTAATCTAATAAAAATGTAGATTTTGGGAAAGTTTTAAAGAGAATTATTTTTGATACCCTTTTATACTAAATGTAATCAGCAGGAAAACTATATTTTTATATAACGTTTATTGAGTGTAAAATTTTGAGGGAAAACTATGTAAATGGTTATACTTTGATATAAAAACAAAGGCAATGAATCATTTTCAAACCTTCTCACTGGAACCAACCCAAATCCCGTGTTTGACATCATTGTGGGTTGGGGGGGGGGGGGGAAGAGGCTCTCAGATGTTTTCCAACTTAAACACCTTCATTCAGGAAGCAGTTGAGACAAGGACCTTGTTCTGTATGTGTTGGCAAACTCCGTCACAACGTGACCACAAAAATTCCCCGTATTTATTTAGCGCAGGGCAAGATTTCGTAGCTTGCACGTGCATTTATTTTCGTAGCTTTCGCAGTTGATCGTTATAGCTAATAATGAATCCACGGTAAAAGTAGGACCAAGTGATGAGTAGTCATGTCAGTAATGACTATCCATCGTTTTTAATTTTTTTAAATTTTCATTATGTGTAATACGCAATACAATGTTTACACTTGTTTCTGTTCAGTTACTTATATTGATTTCATATTATTCTAAAAACTGGCCCGAACTCTGTAAACTTTTAGTAACTATTAATTTATATAGGACTTTTCAATGTAGTTTTTAATATTGGCGAACATACTTTTCTCGAAGTATTGATTTCACAATTTTTAGGGTAATACATATCTCAGAAACAATTCAACAGTTTCAACCAAACCTGGTAAGCGAACGTAACCAAATGTTAATGTTAAATCCATCCGCCATTTTGGAAGACTAGGCCCCACTGCCTGAAAATTTTAATTCACTTTATATGTCAGAAGAATTATGTTACCAAATCTCATCAAATTTGATCTAAATGTAAGTAGTTCTGTGAAACGCAGCTATAAACAAACTAAACGCAACTAAAGCAAACTTTTATGCAGTAAACACCATACGCAAAGATTAAATTTACTAATTAGTGGCCACTTCCATTTGGTATTTTGGGGGATAGTACTGCCTGAAAATATATTTTCAAATATTATATATTATATTCAACCAGTGCATTCCAGATGATACCAAAATAAGACCACTAAAAACGCACACCTTGAAAATAATACTCTCCTACAGCTTGTCTTATAAATCGTTGAAGCTGAAATACTGTACCTGCATAACCACTTTTGTTTCATTTAAATTTAGAATGCAAAATACAGCTTGGGAGTTCATTAATTTATTCATTAAAATTTTGTATTATCCACAGTTTTATGCGAAATTGCAGCTTTTATATTTCACGAGTTACTTAATGGGGCCGCGGTGGCTGAGTGGTTAGACTGCTCTCCTCCCACCAATATGAACCGTGTTCAATCCCCGACCGGATCACTCAGGATTTTCGCAAGTGGGAATCGTGCCGGACGATGCCGCTGGTCGGCGGGTTTTCTCGGGATCTCCAGTTTCGCCCGCTCTTTCATTCCGGCACTGCTCCATACTCGCCTCGCATCAGCTTTATAGGTTCCCAAGACCTCGTCGTTACGACCCTCCCAAATCTCCTCACTAACTCTTCACTCAATTAAACAACCCCAACAAACTTGACATACAATCAGTGCCGTGAAAAACTTTTAACGTTGATAGAAGGAATCAGTGTCTGCAGGAATCTGTCTTGGCAGGAGTCAATCTTTGCAGCAATCATTGTCTGCAGGAGTCGGTCGGTAGGAACAGTACTCAGTAGGGATCAGATCAGTGTGATTAGTGAAAGTGTAAGACTTCTTGGAATGAAAATGCAGCAAGCTGCTGATGACGCGATATCTAGTATGCCAAGTACGACCACATGCAAAGCTTTACCTATTGGCCAAAAACTACAGCCATGATGCTAGGGTGTGTGAAATAAATACTTAAGTGAAGGGTTCTTGTTGTGTTATGCTGTAATGCGACTAGTACAAACTTGTGTGTAAACGTTCAGATAATTTGAAGAAACATTTCAATATTGTCAAAAGCTGAGTTTCAAAAGATACTGAAAGACTTGTACTAACGGTTGGTGACACCATCAAACGGATTATACTTAAGAAAATCAGCATTTAAATTTATGCGATTGGAAAGAATTCTACGAGGACGAAATACACACACACAGATATATATATATATATAAATTGAAATGCTTATTTTCTTATGTATAATCCGTTTGATGATGTCATACATTTAACAGCTTCGTGCACGTAAACGCTATACCGAAATTTGTTGTTTAATATTGGGTAGTTTCCTATTTATGCATTAATGGTACCTACCTCCCTCAACATCCACTTTCGGCTTTAAGTCTTATTATGATTTTTCGTTCCATTTTGCAGAAACAAACTATCGCCTTACTACGTTTATAACATTTGGTCTGAAACAACCTGTGTAAGTTTATTCAATCTATATAATTTAAAATTGGGGTATTGCTTTTTTATATTACACAGTACTTTTTATTTTTAGTAGCCTGGCCTATTTTAATAAAACGCGCAATTAAACAATTCATAATTTTGAACTTCTAACATGGCGTAGTTAAACGTAAGGAAATAAGTTATTTTCATCACATGGTACTGGCTCTTCGTGCTTCCATTCATTTCGCATCTCATCTCAAATGCTGATTATCAAGATATCGGTCCTGAGAAAAATACTTATATAAATATGATCATCATGAAACAACTATCTTTCTCGCTGATATTTCCAGTAAACGTGTCCTAAAAGGCAACGATATTTTTTAACAAAATATAAGACCAAAAGAAAGTGCCGACTACGTAATTTCGAGTCACCTGAAAGAAATGGCGGGAAGACCACGATTTTTTTTTTTTTTTTTTTTTACTTCGCTATGACCAGCGCCACTGACCTCTGGCGTCTTGAATTTTGCAGCAGTGCCGTGGACTGTATTTACTGGAGCTGCAGAACACAGACGCTTTCGTCGCCTGCAGCATCGTTGCCTGGAAAACTGTGTCTTATACTACGGCGCGGCATACCCAAAGTCTGCACAGAGAGCCTCCGTCGTGTATGATGTACACAGATCATCTCAGGTGTTTTACTGTGTAAATTATGAGATTAATGAATTTTTCTTTATTTTACTGCTTGTTGCAGAGATTGGAAAATTAATATGGTATGCACACATTCAGCTGAAAAAGGAAGAGACCAAACTATTCGTGTTATAGCACGTGGTTATCATTACTTCTTTCAGTAATGAATATAAATGTTTGTTGTACGTAATTATAATATCCACTCTGTTTAATTAAATGACTATAAAAAAAACTATTGATTTTAAACGTGTTTTGATTTGTATGCCCAAACAGTTAACATAGACCTAAGGTGATAATTAAAAGTTTAAAGATAGGCTATGTTTGGTGTCTAATTAGCTTTGTCGGCACAAGCCTGCGCAATAAAGTATTATTATTTTTTACGCGAGGTGAAATAATTTGCTTATAAAGGCTGTTCACGATAAAGTGAGCACTTTTGGAATCAACCTAAGAGAAAAGTCACTGCCCCTACCTGCATATATTTTAACAGGCGCAATGACTGAAATGTGTCCAGTAAAGTTGGTAACGATGGAGGGGAAAGTAGTTCCACATATCAACGTCAAACAAAAAGTGTTAGGTAACCATTTGTAATAACTTAAATTATTTCTCTCGCTTTCTGTATTTTTTGATGCATCGAAGTGTAAAAATGAGCAGATTTGTACAATATTTACTTTCTAATAATTTCACAGTTTCACTTGACCGACGCATGAATAAAGTGGTAAGACCCGTGACAATGTTAAGTTTACATAAGGCTGAAGATCACACAACGTGTATAAAAGTAGATCTTAAGCAAGGCTTTCAAAAGTGCTCATTTTACCGTGAACAGCCTATAGGCGTTTGGAAGCTGGCCCGTTCAGAAAAGTCTTGAGTGTATAAAGCGTCTCGCTCTTAGATTGCAGTGTGCGGTCTAATGGACATTCACTCTCTCTTTCCAATACATGATTTCCGTCGTTAACGCTGTCCTTGTTCCTGCGGGCGCTGTTGCCCAAGTTATTTTTTGCAACTTCGAAAAAAAAAAAAAGTATTTACGTTGCGTACGCGCCGTCCAATCACAATGATAGGGTTTCTCACTTGCCTCAGTTTCAAAGGAACCGCTTAGCTTTGCGTCGCAGGATTGGATTCCTTACGAGTTGGCAGGGAGGTAAACAATTAAAAATTCTCTTAATCAGGCCGTTTTCTTCACCGTGCATTTTTTTCTCAGCTTGCCAGTTACGTCACAAAGTTGAAGCAATCTGGCAACAGTGAGCGCCATAAGCCCTGAGCTGCAATCTAAGCGTGATGGCAATCTGTTTCCAGGTAGTGCACGTGTGGCTCGGAATCTGTGGAAGGGATCATTCGTCCTCACCATACTTCTCTCTCTCTCGTACCATCACTCTTCAGGTCAGCTGCTTCTGGTGGTGACATTTTAGCTGGTTCATTCATTCTCAGGGTGAATTGCATTCTACTGAAGTGTGAACTTGCATCAGTAACAGCATACGCTATTGGTGCCCGAGACCACGTAACGGCTTGGGGGTGGGAAGGCAGATATAGGCTGGTCACAGCAAAATGGGCACTTTTGAAAGCCCTGCTTAAGATCTGGTTGCATGCATTTTGTGTATTCTTCCGCCTTATGTATTATTAACATTGCAATGGGCCTCGTCACTTCGTTCATGCGTCGGTCAAGTAAAACGGTGAAATTAAGTAAGTAAATATTACACATTTGCTCATTTCCACGCTTCAAAACATAAAAAAAAAACGGCGAAAGAAATAATCTAAGTTCTCTCAGATGGTTACCAAACACTTTTTATTCGACGTTAAGATACGGAACTATTTTGAATTCATCTTTATCAACTTTACTGGGGAAATGTGACTCAGTTCGTCTATTAAAATATATGCATTCAGGGGCAGTGACTTATTTTCTAAGGTTAATGTCAAAAGTTCTCACTTTATCGTGAACAGTCTTTAGGGCTTAGTGCACCATATACAGCGATGTCATTGGAGACGGAGCAACGAATCGGCCATATACTGTAAGCAAGGAAACATTCCAGCATTCCACTGCAGTGATCTCGGGAAATGATGGAAAACAGAATACAGGAGGACTAAACCGGGACTCTAACCCGCGTCCTTCCGAATGCTAGTCCAGTGGTTTACCAATCCGTAATCTCGCATAGTGCTTGCAGACGCACTGTTAGAAATTCCTGTAAATTTACAGAAACTTTTCCACAGATGTAGAGTTAATTTACGGAAAGGCATTCCGCAATGATGATTAACGGAATGAGCTCCCGTAAGTATAAAATACGGAAGCTTTTCATATTCTTGAGACTTCGATTTTAAGACACGAACAATGCCGATGATACGTCAAGCTTATAAGATCCCATCTTCACAATATTACTTTCTGTAAAATATGGTATAGGTGAGTAGCAAGCCACTCGTGGAATGCCAATTCTTTGGTTCTTTTTCAAATTCCGCTACAGGATAAAACTTTCCGCGTACACAGTGAAATACGCACACAACGAAATAAAACTGTTTTTTGTAACCTCGTTTTATAACCGCGAATAAATCAAAATGGCTAGCGCTGTAACCAGACGTGAAACGTAAGAGAGGCCCGTCCGTCACTTTCGTGTAAAATCCGTATTTTCGAAATACGGTACTTCGTGTAAAGGTGTGCTAGGTGAGTGGTTCGAGTTGTTCAGTGTTAATTTTTCGATCCGTGTTAAAATCTCACTGCAGGACAAAATATTAAAACTTTAATTTCTTTGTTATGCAAAGTGAAATACATACATTACGAAAGAAAAATTTTTTTTTACCCTTCTTTGTAAACTTGAAATAAAACAATCGCTCTCTATCATAACTAGAAATTTAAAAAAAGAGGTAAATGCATAATTCCGTTTAAATCCCATATTTACAACATCGTTTTCGCAATAGCTTGGTACGTGATTAAATATGAAGTTGGAATATTAAAATTTTTTTCAGAGTTCAAATCCTGCCACCGGGCATAATTATTTTTACACTTTTTATAGTCTTTATACACAGTAAAACACCCACATAACGAAAGTAAAACGTTATTTCTGCTGCCCCTTTTTTTTTAAATATAAAGAGCAGATTTAAAACAAACTTGCAAGGTTATGGACACGTCCTATGAATTCATTGAAATTTAATATGAAATTTACGGAGAGAACGTTATTGGAAAAAAAGGAAGAGTGGGTAATTTCTGGAAGATGTCTGGATAATTTGTGACCGGTAATTTTACGGACATATTTTCTAACAGTGTGGGGTTCTGTAAGAACATGTTCCTATTCGGGCCAGAAAGTGGAGTGGTAGATGTTAAGGCGGTTTTTAGCATCGGGGTTTTGAGAACCGATTAGGGCGAAGCGAGGTGAGTATGCCACTGCACGTGAATGCAAGGGCGGGGGAAAACGGGAGATCCCCGATAAAACCCGCCGACTAGCGTCATCGTCCGGCACGATTTCCACGTCCGAAAATCCCGGAGCGACCCCGTCGGGAATCGAACCCAACTCGTATTTTTTACTTGGTGTCGACTCTAGTAATTAATTCAACGACAGTGTCATTTTTTGCATGGCGAAAAATGTAAAAGTGTTCGGTTAACTGTAAAATAAGAAGAACCCGAAAACGAAAAATTGCTGCGCCTTTTAATCATTACCGAATGAATGTGACTTGCGAAAGGGAATGCGTATGGTGGTTTGGGCTTTGACCAGACGTGGATGTCGTGTTGCAGGGCCGGAGTTGCAGACATGTTATTAGAATAAGACATTTATTTCAGTTTAATCCCTACATTATTTGTGGTATTCAGAAATGAAATGGAGATATACCTCTTTTTATTATTAGTGATCTTAATAATAATATTTCTCCTATTATGTTATTAGATAAATTTATATTGTATGTATTAATTATTATATTTGTTATTAGAAGTAATATTGATGCAATAGTTTGTACTAAAAAGTATATTAATGCTGATTCTTTAGAAGTTATATATTTTTTGTTCTATAATTATAGGTAGAAATTATACTTATGTTAATTTGTACTACTATTCATACTACAAGTCAAGAGTTGGATGAGATATAGAAAATCACTCTTGTATAGTCTATTCACGGTAAAGTGAGCACTTCTAAAAGCCCTCTCATTTGGAATAATGGTGAATAAATATATTTTATTTTAGCCTTAGATGTTAAGTTCCGAGTTCGGTGCAATCTACAGACTGTGTTTATTACTTACATAGCAATATTTATTTTAAAATGTGGCTACGGAATAAAAATGGCTGAAAGAAAGAAGTAGCTAGGGTCTCAAAAGTGCTCACGTTACCGTGAACAGCCTTTAGTAAGGGTTATTGTAAATAGTATGTGTGATGATTTATTGTATGGTTTGGGCACTGACCAGACGTGGCTGTCGTGTTGCAGGGCCGGAGTTGAAGACTCCATGGACGTCCGAGAAAGGACTGCCGACGACCAGACGTCGCAATTCAACCCGTCTATCAAGTGGCCCGACCTGACTGTGCAGCTCTTCGTCCACCTGGGCTGCCTGTACGGACTGTACCTCTGCTTCTTCGCCAGGTTCTACACTCTGGTCTGGGGTGAGTCGCTGCTCGTTTGCTGGCCTGCTTTCGCTTCCGTCAAGTAAGGGAACATCGATGCTTCCGTATGTAGTCCATTCTTGGTTAACTCTTAACTGTTTTCAAGCCCTGCTAAAGTTCTACTCCTAGGATATTCCTCCGCCTCGTGCTTTACTAAGACTGGACAATTACATCAAAGGAACACGCGCCACACTCGTACGCACTCAGTTTAATAACATTTTGCACGAGAACTGTTCACGATAAAGTGAGCACTTTTGAAATCAACCTTACAAAAAAAAAATCACTGCCCTTGCGCGCATATATTCTAACGTGCGTACTGAGTGACATGCGCCCATTAAAGTTAGCAATGATAGGTGGAAAGTAGTTCCATATCTCAACGGCGCATAGAAAGTGTTAGGTAACCATTTGTGATAACTTTAATATTGCCTTTTACTTTCAGTTTTTGCAATGCATGGAAGTGTAAACATGACCAGATTTGAAACATGTTTGCTTTTCTAATAATTCCACAGTTTCACCTGACCGATGCATGAATAAGGTTGAGGCCCATGGCAATGTTAATTTTACATAAGGCGGAATAATACACTACGTGCATACAAGTAGATCTTAAGCAGGGCTTTCAAAAGTGCTCATTCTACCGTGAACAACCTATATCTGGCATTATCAACATACCTACCTATTATTAATATTAATTATAATTTATAGATAATATACAAGAACAGGTTCAATTTGACCGAAAATAAGGTACCTGGTGTTAACAGAAGAATGAAATGCCTGAGATACACGAGACATATTTAGGAAACAACCAAAAATGTAATGCATTTAATTTTTTTCCGAAGGTTTAATTAGAAATTTACGAAGATACTGCGAATAGACTATGTTTCGAATGAGGAGGGTAAATTAAATAGTTATTGTAAACTGCGCATAAACCACGTTCCGGGTCCGAGCATTGAACGAGTTACTGCTACTAAAACCATTAAAAGCCACGTGGCATGCCGTCATTACTAATACATTGTTTGCTTAAATACTTGTTTTGA
Source organism: Dryococelus australis (assembly GCA_029891345.1). Lineage (NCBI taxonomy): Eukaryota > Metazoa > Arthropoda > Insecta > Phasmatodea > Phasmatidae > Dryococelus > Dryococelus australis. Next base: position 317,930,211 of record CM056994.1, read on the forward strand.
AATTCCCCTGGCCTGGTTTTACCGTAACTAGAATGTGGTCAACTCATTTTTTTAAAATTTGATTACAAGTCTTCTGGTAAAACCATGCTACCGATTATTTGATATATTATGTTCACAGTTACTTAAAACTTCCCTGAAGCCCTGCTAATGTCCTACTTCCAGGATATTATTCCTCCTCATACAAGCAAAGCTTAGAAAATTACACCAGAGTGCAAACGTACCAGATAAGTTGTAAGAAGTTAAATTTAACTAAAAATAAGTATAAAACGCTTGTGATAAAATGACTTTAGGAAACGACCGAACATGACATACATAGGATGTTTTATGAAAGGCTAAGCCCTTTGTTTGTTGGTCTCAGCCAATCAGAATCGTGTGCGACAAAAATGGACGCCAAGAAACTTTAAAATAACGAACAATTGCTGGAAACAAAATTGTTATAGGCTGTTCACGGTAAAGTGAGCACTTTTTAAGGCCCTTCCAACAGGCATTAACCACTAAGAAATATATCTTGTAGCTTCGGGCATTAAAATTTGAGGGTGGCGAAATGTATGCAGCGTGTTTATTGATCACATTGCAATGTTTATAATAAAAAGCAGCAGGAAGATGGAAATTTGATGATAGGAAAAAGTTAGAAGGGCCTTAAAAAGTGCTCACTTTACCGTGAACAGCCTATATGAAGATATTTAATTTACGTAGAAGCTTTCTGGGCATCAATGCTATTTTAAGCGAATATTACACATAATATTAAGAACTCATAGGCATTAAATGTAATTGTGCAAGAAAATTCTCTGATAAATATAATTTTTAATTTAGTAAGGAACAGAAAATAAATGACAACATTCTTTACATTTCTTCCTGTAATGGACTGCATGGAAAATCAAAATAAATATATCACTATGGAAATAATTTTTAAATAATAATGAAATTAGATTCTCCCAGTAAAAAAAAATATTAAAAAAATTGACGGTGTGACACAATTTCGAAAACATTCAAGATTATTTGATGGAAGGAAAAATTTGATAGTCGTATTTTGTATTCAAATTTTAATGTCCATTATAGTTGAAGGCAAAAATTTGACAGTGTGACAGGGGTTTTAGATTCAAAAAGTGCGAAGAAACGGCGAATAGATTACAATACGGAAGCGAAAGGCAGCATGTACCGCCAACTCCAGCAATATGGCGGGTCGTCGTCCGCCAATCAGCACTCGGAGGACAGCGTGCCAGACGGCATTCCGCACAATCGGGAATATCCTCCAGCGTGAAGTAACCAATCAGAATCGAAACCCGTTCCCACAGCCTCGCGCAGCCAATGAGCGACCGAGTACGCCATGCCATGCATCGAAGAAACCGGTTTCCCCATTTCGCTGCAGTTCTCAACTATTCTGTCTGTGAGAACTACCAGAAGTCACGTGGCATGGAAGCTCTCGGCCAGAACGGCGTCTACTTATGCGGAACCTTCGTCCCGCCATATTGGATTCTTGGTTTTCCTATCTTGTGTGCGTTTAAAAAAAATTAATTTCCGAAAGTACTGCTATACCCAACTAGCTATTGACCTTACACTGTAGTACAGAGCCGTAACGATTGAACTACGAACTCATTTACGTCACAGTATTGATTTCGCCAAAATTTCGGCAGAATTAAAATAGTGACGTTAGGAGTTCGTATAGACTGTTCACGATAAAGAGCACTCTTGAAGTGACCCGTAAAAAAAAGTCACTGCTCCTACCCGCGTATACTTTGACGGGCGCGTTGAGTGGCATGCGCCAAATGAAGTTGGCAACGAGTAGGATGATTCCGCATCCTCGTTCTACAGGTGTTGTGCGCCTCAACTTTAAATACAGTTACATAGTATAAAAATACTTTTTCCCCGATGTACGTGCAAATGACTGTTGTTTTACGATTGAATCGAAGAAACTATGTCTGGAGTTAGGGCATTGAGTTGCCGAACATCTGGACTACTGTTTACGGCAAAGTAGGCATTTTAGTGATCAATCTTTAAGATATGCAAATGTACACGCTGGCACGCAGCCTCCTAATTAATTTGCCAGCGAATTAAGTGAAACAGTCGTACGTCTTGATGTTTTACGAGTGTGATGTTTGCATTTACGACAAACCAAGATTTTTTTCTTTCCACAGAACAGAGCGTTAATTGGCAAATTAGTAAGAAGTTTAGTTTAATTTTTAACAATCTAATGCTTTCACTTGACTGACACATGATAGTCATTATATGCTGTTGATGGTAAAATGAGCACTTTTGAAGCCCTGCTAAAGATCTACAGTTGCCACAAAAATAATTACGTATTAATTTGTATTCAACGTTAATATATGGAACTACTTTACTGGGCGCATGTCACTCAGTGCACCCGTTAAAATATGTGGAGATATGGGCAGTGACTTTTTTCGAAGGTTGATTTCAAAAGTGCTCACTTTATCGTGAACAGACTTTAGGCCTATAGAATGTTAATCTTACACATGGCGTAAGGACACAAAATGAGATAAGTAGATCTCTGTAGGACTTTCAGAACTGCTCAATTACCCGGGGACACAAGATATGTTCAATTTTCTAGTGACCGCGAATTTAATCAGCGAGTTTGTACGCCTGCAGTGGACGCCATCCCGCTATTGCGTATAGGCTGTTCACGGTTAAGTGGGCACTTTTGAAAGCCGTTTCAGTTAGAACAGTAATCAATAAATATATATTATTTTAACCTTAGACGTTAACTTCAGGTTAGGGTGAAATATACATACTGTATTTATTACTTACATGGCAGTATTAATTTAAAAAAGGTGGTTAAGGGATAAAAAAATCGCTGAAAGGAAAGCGTAACTAGGGCCTCAAAAGTTCTCACTACCGTGAACAGCCTATATCAGCGTGAAGCAGGTGAGGGCCGAGTTGCCGAGAGGTGTGCTGTGTACTCGGAGCACGTGTGAACATCCGGGAAGGGGGGGGGGGGGGTCGCCATATGGTCCGATTCTCGTGGCACCGGGGTATTGACGACCATCGCCATCCATCTTCGACCTCTCGAGGATGGGCATGGACGTCATTTTCCGTTTCCGTCCTCTCGAGGCCCCCCCTCTTCCTCCGCGAGGCACTTGGACGAGTGTCGATACGCGAAACAGCGCGGCTTTGTACAGAGTGAAGACCGCTGGCCCGCGATGTGTGGACGCATTGACACTCCGCTGCTGCATAGACTGTGTCCGAATTCGCCCCAAGTACATACTTGTACGTACCTGTCGCCGGAAGTGGTCGTAAGTGCTGTCCGAATTGCAAGTGAAGTACGCAAATTCACAAGTAAACGAATTTGTATAGACCTACTTCTCTCATACTTGCGGAATATGTGCCGCCATTTTGAGAAGCAATTTGTAGGTTGCAATTGATTTCCGACATAATTATTTTATTTAAAGTTTAATAGGGCAACATTGCTGCTTCGTAGACATAGAATTTTGAACTGAGTAAATAATCGCAAGGTTTACAATGTATAAATGTCTAAACATCATATTCGTATTAGGCCTATGCTACTAACCTACAGAAGTTAAGATTAAAAAAAAAAAAAAAAAAAAAGCAATCCAAATTGCACTTACATACAATACTGCAAGACAATAAATGTTAATGTAAATCAAATTTGAAATATTATTTAATACTTGATTTCACGCCTAAAACGCCATGCAATTATCAAATTCGTAGTCGGAATTCATGCACATCAAAAGTGGTTAACTGGCTAAATTACCAAATCCCGACAAGCCTGCCTATCCGAACTCAAGTTTGGTGCCAAGGGTAAGTGAAGTATGCAAGGATGTAAGTACGCAAGTATATACCTGAAATCGGACACGGCCTTACACAATGGCGCCGTGATGTAAAATGCACTTGCCAAGGGGGGGAGGGAAGAATTTCATTTTATCGATTAGGTAGAGACCTGCAAAATTCTCGTTATTATAAGAGACCCGAGAATTTAGCGGGTTCATTTCTAGACAAGTTGGAATTCATACACGTGTACGTTCGTGTTACTTTTGTAATTGGTCGACGTGTTTGACACCGCCTGGAGATATTTGAGCCAATAACAAACATGGAATAAATTGTGCGCCCAACCACCGCCTTTCACTACCACAACAATCAACCAATAAACAGTTGATATCTGTGTGAGAGTATATAAGACTGTGAAGTCTAGCCTACAGGTAATTGAACTAGCGAATTTCTCAGGTCTGTAGTTATTATTCAGCGTCAGACTGAACTGCAAGCAACTGTGCATTTGACAGACTTCTGCCATAGGCCAGCAGTTTGTAACGCCCCTTCAGGGAGTCAAGAAAACAGACACAAAAATTCCAAAATCAATACAAATATATTGAAGCCCACCTATGCATTATCACCAAGAACAACAACTTTGCAACTTGATTTGAGAAATATAAATTGCATTTGTAAATTTCTGTTGCTTGCTACCAATCGGCGAACTAGGGGGAGGAGAGAACACACATGCACTGCAACAAACAGAAAAACAACAGTTTTAATATATCTGAAGAAATCACCCAATCTGAATATACATTTGTGAAATCCCGTTAAAAAACGTAAAATGACGCCCTGAGTGAAGCAAGCACAATTACAACTTTAAAAGTAAAGTACGCCTGATTATTCACTAAAAAGTACAACATGAAATACTAATTTCAAGAATACCATTGGGAAGGAGCAAAAACCCTCATTACATTAACCATGAGCATAAAGGCACGCCATAAAATTCCCACTAAACTCCTTGGCAGTAAAATTCTTTTGGCAAATCGTAGTCCCGGAGACCATTCCTACAGCACACCAAAAAAGGAAGAATCCACCTCTAACAAACACTCCCATAAAATACTATATTGAAAATTCACACAAGCAAAACAGTGAAGAAACATTTTCGTACAAAAATCCATTAAAAAAGGAAACTCTACCCCCAGCATAACACCAACTACGTTCATTGCAGTACTTAACTTGAATAGTACTCATATTACGCGAAAACACGTCTAGCATGCTGAAGCCCCGAAGTACGAAGTGGTGTAGACATGATCTATTGTTAGCTAGCCCGCGCAACTCGAAGAGGAACACTCCACACTTGGTCGGGCTGGGGACGAACATTTATACGCGAAAACGCGGCTCTAGAAGGTTAAGGAGGCGGCGAGAATAGCGGAGAGGCGTATGGAAGGTGCCAGAGTGTGCGAGGTAGAACTCGTTGTCAGTAGTAGCCACCAGACAGTGCTTGGAAGCGTTCAGACGTGCGCCACCCGAAGGTGTGTGTGTGTGTGTGTTGGCGGGGGGGGGGGGGGATAAATCGTTCAGGCAGGACAGGAGTACTCACATAAAATTGCTTGAGTTTGCTAGTTGACACGCGTGTCAGACTTGAAGCAGGGCTTCAATCCTCCCACACACCGGAAAAGAGCTGCAGGGGCCTCTTCTCCAAACCCGGAGAAGCTGATGGATGAGGCCCACAGTAGAAAACAGCCGATGACGATGAAGCAGTGGCCAGTTCCTCCCTCGTGTCTTCTGCTCTTTAACTCCAGTGCTCTGGCAGGGGGAAAGGAATACGGAAAACAGGAAAAGGACTAAGGAGGAGATGTCCCCCTAAACTAACCTACCGAAACTAATAATAACGCCCCCTTGTGTTTCTTCACTGTAAAAAAATATGAGATGGATATCCTTTGCCTACTAATCCATAAAAAAACTACTGCCTGTAGCTGTATTAATTTAGGGACTAATTACAAGTAATACATATATTCAGCGAACCTCTTACAAAAAGGAACTTTTAACAGCAATATTTGTCGTACCTTACTTCCAAAATACATTACCATGCTGTGTGCACCCTCCTCTAGTGGTGACAGTGCTCCTCTTCAGGGCGCGGGAGCCGGCCGATCTCCCAGTGGCTGATGGAAAATCTTAATATTAGAGAAATGGCTTTTTAAAAACTAATTCGTTGCTGGATCCTGCAATAAAACTGACATTGGAGTAAGAAAACTAACAATGCAATACGGGTCATCGTACTTAAGGCATAATTTTGCTGAGAAGGAATCAGCCTTTCTAGATAAATGAGTCTTTACAAGAACTAAATCACCGACATTGTAAGAAACAGGATCATATTGCACGTCCTGCGCCCTACGCACATGCCGATAGTATTCCTTGACGCTTAGTAGCATCCTCCCAGAATTCATTTCGCTCCCCTACATCTACATCAAAATGTAAGCCTCAGGCATTAAGAAGAGGATACAATAATCTCTAACCAAAGAACACTTCTTGTGGCGTCAAACCTGTTGCAGAATTTACACAAGAATTCAAGGTCAACATTATGACAAGGATCTCTTTATCCAAATCTGTGTGAACATCATGAAAGGCAACAAGTGCAGCCTTAATGGTACGATTATACCGCTCTGTCATATTAGATTGAGGGCGATAAGAGGTTGTATGGACCAAACAAATCCCCCAAGAAAAGCTAGATTTAATAACTCGGGGAAGTAAAGTTTCTCGCATTATCAGTAACAACTTGGGCGGTTGAACCAAAATAACAAAACACTTGTTCCTGCAAGATCTTGCAAACAGTAGTGGCCTTCTGGTCTCTCATGGAGAATAACAAAACAAACTTTGAAAATCCATCAACCATAACCAATCATTAATTAAAACCCTTCTTATATCTAGGTAAAGGGCCAAACACATCCATATAGGCTCATTCCCAGACAAAACTAGGTGGTGAACTACTAAACTGTCCTTGGGCTCTACTATTAGGGGGCCTTTACCTGCTGGTACAAAGCACACTGTTTCACCCATTCTCAAATTTCTGGTTGCATTTCTGGCCACAAAAAAAGTTCAATATGCTGCAAAGTGTGTTCTTGCCCCTGATGAGCGCCCAAATAAGAGTTATGGAAACAATCCAACACCATTGGCCTCACTGCCTTGGGTACATAGGTTTTTAAAACGCCCCTATGTGAAGCTTTGCCAATAATCCACTTCTTAACAATAAAATTAGCGAGTTCACCTAGCTGGATTTTATGCCATAACTCCGCACATTCAGCATCCTTTTGCTGCCGAATCTTACTGTTCAAATAAGCTGCCGGAACTTGCTTCAGAACATTTACCTGCTCCTGAATTCCTCCATCACACACAAACTCGTCAGGGTCAAACATTCTAGACAAACTATCCGCTACACAGTTGTATTTTCCCTTTACATGAACTATATCAAATTAATAATTACTAAGGCATTCGATTCAACGCCCTAATTTACCCTAAGGTTTCTTGGAGTTCCAAAGCCATGTTAAGGCTTGGTTGTCTGCACACAGCTTGAGTACACTCCAGATAATCGGAAAATTTGTCAACCCCAAATACACAAGCAAGAGCTTCCTTTACATAGGCCGAGTACTTTCTTTCGGCGGATGTTAATAGCCGACTAGCATAAGCAATGGGAAAAAACACCATCCACAAATTCTTGTGACAAAACGGAGCCTAATGCCAGGGAGCCTGCATCTACATGCAGTACAAACTTACATTCGAAATCAGCCAATCTTAACACTTGTGGAGATGTCAAACAAGTTTTATATTTTCACCAAGGCCGTCTCTTGCTCATCTCCCCACAACAACTCCTGGCCCTTATGTTTCAAAATATTAAGGGGTTCGGCCTATTCGGCAAGAGATGGAATAAATCTGGCACAGTAGCCTATCGTGCTCAGAAAACGCCTTACACCATGTAAGTTCTTCGGACGAGGAAAGGAAAGCACACAGCTAATACGATCCGAGTATAACAGCAATTGTCCTTCACTCAGAATAAATCCCAACAGCCTCACATGCCGGCTACACCAGCTGATTTTCTCTGGATTCCCGGTCAATCCCGCTTCCAAAAGCTTCTATAAGACTAACGTGACATTTTCCCGGTGCAACTCCTTAGTCTCACTGTAAATGACAATATCATCCAGATAGTTGAAAACAAATTCAGCTTTATATGGCAACAAGATAGTCTCTAAAGCACGAGAAAGTGCCTGGACCCCAAACGAAACTCCAAAAGGGACTCTGGTCCATTCAAAAACTCCCCAAGGAGTAACAAATGAAAGATATTTTCATGCATCTTGGTGCAACAAAATTTGGTGAAAGGCCCGATTCAGATCTAACACTGTAAAATACCTAGCCTTCCCTAATAACTGATCGTACTTCAGAAAATTGTAAGCATCACACATTTCACCAGCTGGCAGGACGAAAAATAAATCGTTCAGGCAGGACAGGAGTACTCACATAAAATTGCTTGAGTTTGCTAATTGACATACGTATCAGACTAACTTGAAGCAGGGCTTTAAGTTAGTCTGACACGCCTGGCAGGAATCTTGAGCCAATAACGCAACTTTAGCGGCCGGCGGACTGGCCAATCTTCTTGTGGTCGATAAAACTACTGACTGTACTCTCGTATGTACAAGGCAGTGGAGTTTATCTTGTCACCGAAAGATAACGCGAATTTTGCAGGTCTGTAATTATAGGTAGATACCCATAAATTTCGTGGATTCATTCGAGCTAGTCTCCAAACGCATGTACATATGACTTTATCAGTTGGATCGCAGTTCGTTAGACACGCCCTGGTCGAATTAGAGCCAATAACCAACCTACAAACAAGGACTGCGCCACCTGTTCTGGGGTAAAATTGGAGCATCAGCCAGCGAACAACTAATTCAAGCTAGATTACACAAAGGATTGTGGAGTCTTGCCTGTGGCCAAATGAATCCGCGAAATTTCTGGACCTCTTAATTATTGGCCATAGAAATTGTTTGACATGCTGTTAAGGACGTTATTTGCCCAGGCCACAGAAAAGAGCGCAAATTAGTTGTCTTAAAAAAAAAAAAAAAAAAAAAGGTTCAATATTTTTGAGCGTCGTCTGCTTACGAATAACACTTAACCCTGTAGCTTGTTCGTGGTAATAACGAAGAGTGTTTATTGCCAGTTTAAGTACAGCACACATCAAAATTGTTTTTAATTTGCAATACCATAAGTTATACATTACTGTGGGAATGAAAGTGTTAAACCATTTACCACGTTCGAATGGCAGTTTGAGTTTTATATTTCTAACTCAATAGCGTATTTTTTAATGTGAAAACTGTTTAATACGAGTCTAGTGGAAACGTTTGTTAGGCTCTTAACAACGATATCTTGAGACCCGATGAGGGTGAAATGAGGTTAGTATAGAGCAGGTAGAATGCAAGGGCGGGGGACATTCTAGATCCTCGAGAATACCCCTCCCCCCCCCCCCCGTCAATGGCATTGTTCGGCATGATTCCTACATGTGAAAATCCGGAAACCGAACCCGTTTTGCCTTGGTGGGAGGAGAATAGTCTGACCTCTGCATCACCGCAGCCCCGGCTAATACGAGTGTTTTACAATAATTTTAACGTATGGAACTTCCGTCACAGGCTATTAAATATGCCGCAGCGACATGCAACATATCGCTATCTTTATCATTACACCATGAAATTAATAGGGTTACCACTGAAAGTCCCAGGATTCCCGTATACCACTCCTTCGCTTCTAGACCTCGGACACGGAAAATAATTGCATCCAAACGGTACCTCAAATATGTCGAGCATCATAAGTGATTTATACTTTTGTTAACGTAGGGCTATTTTGTTTGATTAAACTGGAATTTTACTTATGTTATCCATAAATTATAATACTTAATGTACAGTTAATATGTATTAAAATATGGAGGAAAAGTGTTTTGGTAATGCCTATTAAAAAGTATTTCTCATGCAAAATAATATTAAATGGAATGCGCTCAAATAAGGTGCGATTAGACCAGTTTTCAATCCCAGTTATAATCCATTCACGGTTAATTACAACTTTTCTGAAGCCCTGATAAATTGAAGTTCTACGTTCAGATTTCTCCGGATCATGCAAACAAAGCTTAACGAAGTAAAATAATTACACCAGTGGGACTACACTCTGTTGTGTGCATTAAATTTAATAATATTCTGAATGAGATCTATTTCTCACTAGAAATTACCAACACACTTATTTTCTCTGTTTTATTAGTATTAACTAGAAATAAACTATTGTAACCAAATATAATATTTTTTGTGTTAACAGAAGTATTAAACGCTTGTGGTACTTGAGATAGGAAACAACAAAACACGTCATACATAGTCATTTTTCAAAGGTCTGATTCAAAACGTGTGATGATATTGCGAAAATGATATTATTTGCGGCCCTCTTAGAATTTTGCTTACTTCTAGTAGAGGGCGCAAAAATACGCTGTATTGTCAGACGTGAAAAATTCACGTGTACACTGACCTGTAAGCTAGACTTAACAGCCTTATGTATGATCACGTAAAAATCATCTGCTGATTGGTTGCCTGTTGTCTCAGTGGAAGACGATGATTGGTTCTACATTTTATTGCGTGCCTAGGACTTCTCCAGGAGGTGGTAACGAACGTGTGGACCAGTAATATCAGCAGTAAAAGCTAGGTTTAAAATTTTAGCTTGTCGCGAAATGAGCCGGCGAATTTTTCATGTGTCTGCTTATTATAATACATCACGCTACTTTTTCTCGCGGCGAGTCCAGTCAAACGAGGAAATTGTCGTTTCGTCAAAACTTCAAGGTCGTTGTTTGCGGGGCCGCGGTGGTTAAGCGGATAGACTGCTCGCCTCCCACCAAGGCGAACCGTGTTAAATCCACGGCCGGGCCACTCTCGGATTTTCGCAAGTGGGATTCGTGCCGGACGATGCCGCTGGTCGGCGGGTTTTCTCTGGATCTCCCGTTTCCCCCCGCCCTTTCATTCCTGCGCTGCCTCATTCTCACCTCATTTCACCCTCATTTACTGTCAAGACCTCGTTGTCGAGAGCTGCCTAAATCGCTCAACTCATCTCGTTTGCTTCTGTGATGCATAGGGAAGGACGTTTTGTTGAGGAAAGGAAAATGGCAGACTTGACGACTTCGGGTTCCCCTTCTCCCCTCCTCAACCTTGACAACGACGTGACTAGGTTCGTCTAGTGACGAGGGGTTGCTGTCCTCATAAGCGCCCACACGTGATCGCCGCCCCCTCCCCTCCTTTATTAAGCCGTCCGTATGTGTCTCGCTGCGAGCATCAGGCAGCCATGACCAGCATATGTGGCGCCAAGGGGGTCTGCGTCACAGGACCTTCCGTCTCCTGTTTGTCTATGTCTGGAGTCGTTGACGACGTCAACAAGCACGCATTACCAACGGGGAATATTAAACGCTTCAAGGTTACATCCTGCTTTAAAGCGGTTTTCACAATAGTGTTACGACGCGACGAGCTTCAGCCAATCACAACCTGGACGTTAGCGTCGAGAACGTTGCGCGAGCGACGAACATTGGTTTTGACGCTCGTCGCTATCGTCGGGGAATAAGAAGAATAACATTGCTGTACTTTATAATAAACTGTTGAGAAACTGAGATAAAGAACTGAAAACACACACAAACAGTTTGCAGATATACTAATTGGAATCCAAATTTATATAAATTTTACCTACCTTGTATGTTTCCAATGCCTGTAGAGTCGTTCGATAATCTGCATCATTTTAAATTTTAATATAATACTTTTAATATAATACTTTTATTAAAGAAAAGTCCATATCACTAAAAAATAAAAATTTTACCATCTAAATAGCAACAAAATTCACTTTTTTTTTTTTTTTTTAACACATTTCATTGCAAGCTTCCTTGCAGGATAACATATGGCAGCACGGTCTGTGTCGCCAGCGGCCGGCGTCAGAAAATCGCTCTATTGTGAAGACTCAAATAACGCTCGTCGCTGGCGGCGAGAGTCGGACGCGAGGCGCTGCATCACGACGCTCTATTGTGAATACCGCTTAATGAAGCATTGCGACGGCGATGGCAAATAGTCATAAACAATCTTCCCCTTAAATTGATGGCTGAATATATCTGGGCGGCTCTTAGCAGCCAGGTCTTGAGACCCGATGAGGGTGATTGACGTGGCCACGGAGCAACATCGAAATGAAAAGGTTGGGAGAAACCGGAGATCCCCGAGAAAACCTGACCAGCGGCATCGTCCGGCACGATTCCCACTTGCGAAAATCCGGAGTTATCCGGCCGTGGATTGAACACGATTCGCCTTGGTGGGGGGCGAGCAGGTTAACCGCTCAGCCACCGCAGCCCCAATTTTAAGCGGTAATTATTTAATACAGCAATCTGTTCATAACAGATACACCATTCTCTTTATAGTTTAAAACATTGTTTTACAGAAGAATAAATAACCGTAAATTGACGGCTACTCGTAGCGATTTTTTTATTTTGACACATTTCAACAACTGTGTTTATGTTCAGTTAACCAAATTTATGAATGGGTAATGAAATATCTACTTTCATTTCTGTCCTGAAAATAATGCATGAATTTAAATATTTTAAATATTTTTATAAATTCACAGCGGGTCCTATATGACAACTAATGAGGACCCTTAACTACCGTTTTTAAGCATGTCAAAAGGTTCCAAACTAAAGTTCGCAGCTCGCCACGTGTATTTGTGACAAGTCTGAAGTGCCAATTATTTTCGGAGAGAGTCCGTTGCCGACAGTCTTTACGAATCGCTTTTAACATCTTGCATGCAAGAGTATCTCAAACACGCTGCAGTACAATTCCTTCGCCATCGCCAATACCGCATACTGTCGGAAGTTTATTAGACCAGAATTCTCGCGTGGGAAGCGTGCTGGATGCTGTCGTGGCACAGATTATTTAAGAACGCAGAAGCGTTAAGGCGGGTTGTATCGCGCCCAACAGGCCTGCGAGATTGTTTGCCACTCTATCAATAAATAACTTACTCCCAAGAATTTTTCACGTAACCCCGTTGTCTTGTGAATTGCTGATATTTCTTTCTATCAGATATCAACCTTCTCGTTATTTCTTCGCTCCCTGCAATTAACATTCCATTTCAATCAACTATCGATCGCCTTTTTTTTTTTGACAATTTTAATGCAACATACGGACTTTATTTTGAAATAACTCTATGTAGTTCCCTGATTTTCTATTTTCCACGTGATTGTAGTGTGCAGCGTTTCCAGAACAATATATACTGGCGTTTCCACCACAACACTGTAAATAAAATTTAGTCGCTACTTCACCTCACTAAATTTCAACCCAAGATTCCTAAATATTTAGGGCCTAAACTTAATCACGTTGTCGATATAGTAACCTAAATAATGGTCTCTTAGCCGTTTCCGACACGGCTATAGACGGCGCCCGCAGAGTGCAGTAACCAATCAGAACCGAAGCCTGTTTCCACAGCCTCGAATGCACCGAGAGAAAGTTTCGTTTCCAGCCGACAAAATACTTGTATATGGCCAAACACGTATTCAGTAACGCCAACAAAATATTTTGCTGAGTAAACAAAACTTGAAAAGCATCTAACAAAATACACGCTTGAATAAAGAAAACCTCTGCGCTGAGCCAAAAAATGATTAGTGTGTGAAACAAAATATTTACTTGAATGAACTGTGTTACTTTGCTTGGCCACTCATTTGGTTGCCTTTGTTCGAAATTACTGCTCGAGAATTTGCGTCGTTCGTTTGATTCCAGAGCACCAAGCTTTGCGTGCTAAGCTAGTTCAGTACATAACGTTCTTCGTGCCATCTAAGAAATTTAGCTCCAGAGTTAGAGTACTCATCGCCAGAAGAAAATATCTTGTTCGTTTCGGCGGCGGACCGCAAATACCTAACTAGCTTCCATCCGCAAGTGTCGTGTTAAAGTGCGTCGACCTAAAAATAGCTCTCGGCAAAAAATAGTTGTAACGGTGAAACACTTCGGCATCCTTAAGGGTCACTTTAACTTAAGTGTCCCTTTGCTGGAGGGCTAGTTTATTCCTTGTTGGTGAAACCTGCCACCGATCTAGTAAATAACTGCTGCTAACGTGCAACTCACGCGCATTTTAATTGCTCCCGACATGTCAGAGCTTTATCATTATACTTGTAAATTTCCAAACAAAAAAAAATTGCTCTTTGCCACGCCTAAAACTATGTATTTATGTGCGACTGAGAGGGTTGACTCCTATTGTTTAGTACGTAACGATAAAGTTTCACAGCGGACGGCCAATGAAATGTCAGAATGTTTCTGACGTCACATCGCTTGTAACTTTGGCGCATGTTCAACAGCCGCTCGTTTCACGGAGGTTATGTGTAGTGTTGGACAGAGTCGAATATTTCCAGGAATCGATTATTTGGTATCAGAACACTTAAAAGAATCGAGAACTCAATTGGTAGCTTGAATTCGAGAAATGACAAGTGCCGTCGTGGTATTCACCTATTCGAATATGTTATTTAATTTGTTTTCCTTGAATAATTCTAGTTTCATTGTGGGCTGCAATGTCTTCCAAAACGTCTCGAAGGAAAACAGCAGTGATGCATCTACTACCCTGAAGCCAAGATTTAGTAGATAAGGGTTGCGAAAGCGTGCTAAGTTAATTAAAAATTTTATTTTATTAAAGACAACTCACGGCAGTTGCAACCTGTTCAACTGTTGGGGGAGAGGAGGAGGTTAAGTGACACAATTAATAATATAAGATTAATATGGGCCCCAGTTAATGCCAACATCAGCCCCGTTAAAATATTGAGTCCGTCGGCACAGATGGCCGACGCTGCCCTCGGCTATGGTTGGAAACCCTGCTTCCAAACAAAAATGAGAGAAGCCATAACTAGTTTCGGTGAATTACTTGTAGTGCGAGGTGCGATTATAAAGGAAATGAAATTTTTTGTGCATCATGAGTAAATATTTTCAAATTAAAATTTTTGCATGAAGGAAAGTTAGTACAGAGACTTTTTTTTTTTTGCGGGCTCACATGATTCTTTTATTTGTTTTTTTCTTCCATTTAGGTAAATTTGGTTTTTGAAGTATTTTGTAAGTGCTTGTGAATGTGACACTGGTAAAGCGCCAGATAAACACAACACAAATTTCACGCCCTGCTTTACCCAGGATTCGAGCCGAGAACCCCTTGCATCGCAAGTCTTTGGCTATTGAATTTTTCTGTGCTATACTGTTTGGCCCTTTTGTCTTGTGTAGTCATGTACGAATTTATTTAGAACAACCTCTTTGTCCGTTTCGTGATAGCAGCAGTTTTTTTTTGTAACAAAATTGTGAAGTTTTGCGTCGTGTCAGTGACTTTTTTTTTTTAAGTCGAATTCTAAGAAAAGAAAATAAATTTCGTATTTTATGCAAAAAAAGTTGTGGGCAGTGTTGAGAACAGTGCCTGTAAAGTTTGGTTTATTAATCTACATTTAATAATAATTAATGTCCACTTAGCCCTACCTAGATGTTCCACAACAAATGATGCAATCATCTTTCTATTCTGATCTATGGTCGAAACAAATCGCAATGTTCGAATTGTAACACGGTAATGCTGTTTTTTTTTTTTGCACGTCACTCCTTTCCAAGAAATTCCGGCGAGCAGCTTGCCTTGCTGGCGGGTGAATTACGGCGAGCGTGGTCCGGCCCGCAAAGGGGAGCTAGTTGGGCGCAATGCCTCCATAACAAACATTAGTCTCCGTATAATCAGCTGCGCGTTTGCTGATGCGTGCCAAATATTTTTTGGTGACGGGTATAGCCCGTCTCACGCTTAGATTACAGTACAGGGCTTATGGCGCTCACTGTTGCCAGATTGCTTCAGCTTTGTGACGTAACTGGCAAGCTGAGAAACAAATGGGCGGTGAAGGAAACGGCCTGATTAAGAGAATTTTTATCTGTTTACCTCCCTGCCAACTCATAAAGGAATCCAATCCTGTGACGCAAAGCTAAGCCGCTCCTTTGGAACTGAAGCCTGTGAGAAACCCTATAATTGTTATTGCATGGCGCGCAAGCAACGAAAATGGCATTTTTAAAGGTTGGATAAAGATATCACATCAGGCAACACTACACGCAGGAACAAGGGCAGAGTTAACGACAGAAACCATGTATTTGAAAGGGAGAGCGAATGTCCATTACACCGCACACTGCAATCTAAGCCTGAGACGCTCTATAGTACGCGGCCTGGCCGTCACTATATCAGCTTCCGCCAGCCGGGCCGTGCCGAGTGCCCAAGCGCAGGCATCCAGGGAGGCGAGGCGCCAGCATTTGTGGCGCTCACAGTAGACTACATGCGTCCCTAGAACATAAAAATTGTGATTTCGATATGCCGCCCATAGTACAAAACCATGCTTTTTTTTTTTTTTAACGTTGGTACGCAGTATTTACAAGTAACATCTTCAAGTTAAATGGTATTTCCTACAAATATAAAATAACGAATGATTTTTTTGGGGAGCTAATAACTGGCACAAATATTACGCATTCACTCGCTCTAGGAACTCGTGTAAGTATTCAGCCTTGGAAGGCGTTTGAGAGTTGACACGGCAAGCCTTCCTTGTGCGTGTCGATGTGCTGATTGGTCATTGGTCAGCGATGGCCTGTATCCAATGCCTTCATCCATCCGACAGATGTGTGGTTGTGTGTGTATATATACGCGCGCGCAAGCTGGCTCAGACAGTCTCTCGTCACGGTTCTTGACGTCTACACACACACACTCACTTCCGCTCTGTTTTCTGTTACTCGATACCTCTGCGCGGCAACCACCGCTGCACGGCGATACACGGAATACGCAGACGTAAAGAAACCACACTGCCGCATGTGTCGGCAACTCCGGTCGCCATGCAGTGTTCACAGTCGTCCTTGCCAGATGGTTGGCCAAGCACTGTAGAAAGTTTTACAGCATTGCGTAACCAGTCGCGTATAAGATCTGCTTCCAGAGCCTAGCCAAGGGAGGTACAGGGAGAGTGGCTTTCCATGGAGCACTCTAGCCGACTGTACTGCATGCAGAACAAGTTATAAAGTACTACACGCATGCGAACGAAGAATTCATGTACAGGATGTTGCGAGATTCTGTGCCCAAACTCCAGATATAGTTTCTTTGGACTAATCGTAATACAAAAGTCCTTTGCACGTATATCCACACACAATTATTAATTGTTCTCAAGGTTGAGGCGTAGAATGCTTAAAGAACAAGACCATGCGATCATGTGTGTGTGTGACATTTTGCATAGGACGTAGGCTCACGACACTAATTTATTACGTACGTAGCGTTGCTCGCCTACTTCGTACGCAACTTATCCTATACGCGTGATCGCACGCACCGCCTTGTCCGCCAGGCGTTGTGCACCACAACTTTGAACACAATTAAATAATAAAAAAATACTTTTCCGGATGAAAGTGTTCATGGATTTTGTATTACATTTGGTCCCGAGTAACTGTCTGAAGTTTGGGCACTGAGTTTCCGGAAATCCTGTATTTTGTAACACTAATATTTTTTTTTTTGCTAGAATTTGCTGATACTACGGTCGTATGCAAGAAAATGCTGGTATTAATGATAAAACTGTTTTTGATAATTTATATTTATATACATTCATTTCAGCTATAATATGATCATTTTGTGGCTGAAATGGGTGTGCAAAAATCAGTCATTACAAATATTTGTAAACGTTCTCTAATTTTTTTTATCACAAACAGGCAGAGAAATTGTAATAATAATAATGCAAAGTTGGTTTTCCAAAGCATACAGAATGGAACTATGCTTAAAATTTTTTTAATACGCTTAGCGGATTTTTTTAACATTTAAATAAGTTAATTCTATCAAAATATATTATGCATGTTATGTGCATATTACAGTGATACAATATTTAAGCATTATTTTATATGCAACATATTTAATATTTTGTGACAATTTTAATTGATTTTAATTCTTATGAATTCTGCATGTTTTGTATAGTCGCGTCCATCAGAAAGGACGCCCATTTTTGTTGATTTAGAAGGGGTTTGTGGGCTAAGCTTAGATTACTAACAGCACATCTAATACTATACACAAAAATTGGCTTTTATTCTCACTACACACAAGCTACCATTATTTTTGAATAACAATAAAAGTAAGTGTAGCGATAAGTAAATCAGGTTGCGGCTGAAGAGCTATATTAAAAAAGAATACTGGAAAACGCTTACCAAAGAAGAGGTAGGGAAGGGCCAGATTCCCACCCTGGCATGTTGGCCACTGACTACACGAGTAGCAAAATGCATAGAAGATGGCGGTGGCATTCTTGAGTATGTGTTGTAAAGGGAATTTGCACAATAAAACACAACACGTATCGATCTGATAATTTACTATAGCCTGTTCACGGTAAAATGAGCACTATTGAAAGCCCTGCTTAAGATCTACTTTTAAACCCGTTGTGTATTCCTCCGCCCTATGTAAAATTAACATTGCCGTGGACCTCATAACTTTATATATGTGTCGGTTAAATGAAACTGTGAAATTTTTAAGAAAGTAAATACTTTACAAATCTGCTCATTTTTACAATTCGATACATTAAAAAAAAACCGAAAGCGAAAGAAATAATTTCAAGGTATCACAAACGATTTCCAAATACCTTTTATTCGACATTAAGATATGGAACTACTTTCTATTCATCCTTACCAACTTTACTAGGCGAATGTCACTCAGTGCGCCCATTAAAATTAATGGTTGCAGAGTAGGTTACTTTTTTGTAAGGTTCATTTCTAAAGTGCTCACTTTATCGTGAAAAGCCTTTATCGCCTGTACCGTTCCCATTCTGTCAGTTTCACATAGCTAGAGACCTGAAAAATTCTCGAGTTCAATGACCTGCAGGCTAGACTCTACAGTCTTACGTACTCGTATGTGATGTCAACTGTGCATTGGTTGTCTGTTGTCGCAGCGGAAGGCGACGATTGGGCCAATGTTCTCCAGGTGTCAATCACCGTGTTGACCAATGGCTAATGTTATATGATCACACGTGTTTTGAACTCTTAACTCGTCCCAAAAGGAATCCGAGAATTCTTCAGGTCTCTACACAAGCTGTATCTCGGAACCTTTCCGAATAGAGCATATGTTTGTTGATGTATTCCCTTCAGAATGGTCCATACTTAGAGCCACGAGTATTTCGCGAATTCATTCAGAGGCGAGGTAGACTCCAAACACTTGTTCTTCTCTCCTACTGTTGTGATTGGACCGCAGTTGTTTACACGCCCCATTGAACTGCGAGCCAGTAACGATCAGGAAGCAGTAGTGTGAGTGAGTGTTAAACAGTCTTGTACAGAGGCGTCACTTAATCACAGCAACCAATTTGCAAACAATATCATCTCGAGTGTGTAGAAGGCTGTCCAGACTAGCGTGCTGCCAACTCAATCCGCTAAATACTCGTGGCTCTATCCATACTATTACCTCCTACAGAGCGTCCCACTCGTAGCTTGCAGTACAGTGTGAATGGAGCGCACTGTTTCCAGATTACTTCAATTTTGCGACGTAACTGGCTGGCTCAGTAACAATTGAGTGGCGAAAGAAATGGCCTGATTAAGAGAATTTGATCTGTTTACCTCCGACGTGAATCAAGAGAATCCAATCCTGCGACGCAAAGCTAAGCGACTGCTTTGAAACTGAATGAAACTGCGAGAAACACTATCAATGTGATTGCATAGCGTGCGCGCAATGAAAGTGCAATTTTTTCGAGACGGCGAAAAGAGAAATTATCAGGCAACAGTGCACGCAGGAACAAGGAAATCGTTAACAGAAATCATCTATTTGCAAGAGAGTGAATGTCCATTACACCGCACACTGTAATCTAAGAGTGAGACTATAACTAGGGGCACGTGTTTTTCGCCAAAAAGATTTCAGGACAAGTCGTGTTCCAAAACACTTTAGCCCATTCAGACCCAGTGTGCACATAACGCACGTGTAAGTAATTTTTGGTCTGTACTGCACACTGCAAACTCAATGACCAATGATCTTACCTGTTGGTAAATTATTCGCAAAAGCTTTTACTGATCCAGGTCATAATTGGTTTATATAACTGTAGCCGAACATAGAGCATAAAGCTCATTAGTGGTGACAACGAAACAATTGTTATGCCGACGTAAGTACAAAAGGTATAATAAAATTCTTTGTTTGCAACACATGAAACAGAAAATTAAAGTGGGTCTCAAAAAGGTTAGTTCAGAATCATTTTAGTGATTGGATCATTTGAACTGTTACGCGTCTTATGTCTGCCCGCGAATCACGGACAGTCAGTATAGGAGAAACTTAATTTTGATTGTTAAATTACTCATTTAGCAGACTTTCTTCACACATGAACAAGCGGCCAATAGCCAAAGGAAGACTGAAAGTGTGCACATAGAATATTAAAGTCTAGCCTGTGTTGAAATCTCTTCGCGAAAAACAGGTGGCCCTATATGTCAGTTTCCCCCTGAAACATCCAATGTAATCCGCGGCATACATCTGAGTCGACAGTCTGAAACCTTGTACGGATATTCGCGTCAGGTGTGCTGCATCATAGGAACGACTAGTGGCGACGCAGCGACAGGCGACGTGTGTGTGTGTGTGTGTGTGTGTGTCATTCCATCGTATATGTTCAAATTACATACGTGAGAATTAAGCGTGGGATGGGCGCCCGTGGGAACCCCGCGTCCAAGATCAAGAAGAGAGGAGCGATACTAACACGCACGCCTAACGCCTCATCGCCCCTACGCGCAATGCATGCAGTGCCTCCGTCGTGAAGATGTACTGTGCAAATGAGATCTGTAACATTGTAGTTTTATTACAAGCTATGAACGACCACAGATTAAACTACTACCGTACCTTAGTACTTTTCTCTTGCCACTTAAGGAACTGCATAGGGAAGCTTTAAAAATGCGATATTTGACCATTTTCACGAATATTTTTCTCCAATTACTGACTGCATCATTATAAAGACAGCCATAACTCTTAACCGTAATTGAGATAATAATGTGTTAATACATGAGATAGCAGTGTAATAATGCTGTAAATAATAGCTTCGTGTATTTTTATCAAGACCTCTGTCCCATGTTACCTCCTCGTCCTTACCTTCCTGCAAGAGATAGTGGCCGATTCAGGGTTGTTTGTAACAGTCTTTCAGGCCCCCAGATACTGTGTGTAGCGTGAGGCGCAGTGATGTTTATTTCGAGATACAAGTTACACACTCGCTCCTCGGTGCTAAGCTGTTCCATGACGCGGGGTTTATTTAAGTCCGTCTTCCCCATAGACTAAAGCATTGGTAGACCGATCTCGCTGGCTGCGCCAACCAGTCTCCGCGTCCCAACATTGAACTGCTTTTCTGCCTACACGTCTAGCAAAAATGGCGTGACTTGGATTTTAGATTAGAACACTATTTAGTAAACAAATGCTTTGAGATGTTTTTATACTTCCTCTAATCAATCTATAATGCATTTTGATTAAATTCAAATTGCTTGAATCAATTTATTAATATATAAAAGTGCTTGTCATTTAAAAATTAAGACATAAACACACGCTCATCACTGTTGACCATGTGACTTTGACAGTCGTGCTTCTTTGGGGTAGGTCAATGTTGGGTACATGCGCAGAAGACGAGTAAGCAGTCTACCTTATCTTTAGTCTGTGGTCTTCCCACGTGAGGGAGGAGGCGTGCATATTGGGTAGTGGTAAGACCTGACTTCGGTACCGTATACAGTTATTTTCGCCTCCTAGGCGCAGAAAATGATGTTGGGCTATTAGTTCAATTTAGCCACCTGGTATTAGTCTAGAACGTATTTAAAGGATGAGGGCCATTATATCCTTGTATCCAGAACTGAATTGTGCTTTCCAAGCATCCACTTTAATCGTCATGCATGCTGGAAGTCCCATAGAACTGCGAAGGAGCTTACATTGTTGTGGGATTTGGGGACCCGTCAGAAATTAAATAATTGCCAATTTCTTCTCTAGCTATAACAATCCTTGGTACAATACTCTACTTCTGTCTTCACTGAAGTTTCTTACATTTAACACAGTGTTCACCAAGTAGAGCCTTTGGGCCTTATTCATAGTCGTTTGTAGCCCGGACTAAGGAAAGATCATCTTCTGACCAAAATTTCCGTATTCAGAGAGTATTATTATTGCTAGTCCGAGGATCATCTTGCCTTAGTACGGCCTAACTTTTAGTCTGGACTGAGGGTAGGATTAACGAAGTATAAAGGTCAAAAATACACATGGCGAACATAAAATACGACAGTTTCGTTAATACTACATGCCAGTGAAAGCTAGATAAAGTTTACAACACACAAAAATTACGTTTAAAGCCGATTTTGTCAATATGCATGCGAAAAATCTGCCGACCTAATGAATGAAATGTTCTGTGAATAATAATTCAAAGGAAATATATCTTGCACGCTTAATCAAACATGAGTTTTTAGCTACAGCAATGCCTTTCTATATTTGTCAATCAAATGCCTTCTCTGAAAACTGATCCTTAGGAAATGTGATGTTAATACACTCAAAGAGAATTTTAATACATATCCATTTTTTGAATATATCCCGGAAAGTATTTTATCACGATTAGAATATATTGGTAGCTCAATGGTAATCGTCGATAGGTGGTAGTGTTATGTCAGTGTCACGTGTCGGGGTGTACGCCGTGCGCTGCCCCTCACGTTAAATAATTTTTTGTGTGTTCATCGACTTTGTCAGTAAAACCAGTTCACCAAATGTTCATATCGTTTTGTGCCCCTATGTAAGAATTGTGTAGATATTTTGAGCATTTTGTTGGTTATATTGTGAGTTGAATGTGTACTGTATATAATAGGTTAAGGGTAAACGCCTCTGTATATCGTGTGTGATTTTATATATATATATATAATTATATATATTTATATATATAATATATATATAAATAAATATCTCAAGGTAAAATCGTGGGTTGATATGCAGAAGGATTCGAGGTTGAATATTGCCAGGGTAATAGAATTCAAACCATTTTCAAATGTCTTTGTAATGTATTTAGCATTACAATACTCATTTAACATAATTATAAATAAAATATTGGCGTAATAAAACGAAACCGGACCATATTACGATATATAATAGTCATAAAATGGTTAAAACGAATAAAGTAACGTTAATGTAGTAAAAATAACGAAATAGCTATTCTCGCTTAGCAAATTGTTGTGGACAAGTGTTATCGAGAGCATCACTTTTGAAAGGAAATAATCAAAGCCATATAAAAGTCGAGACCTTTCATATAACCTTTTGCTTCCGAAATTACTTTGTAGGATATATGTATATTAACAAAACTTATACTTTTATTTTCAATTCAGCACACAGTAAAACTAATTGTATTTTATTTGTTTATGCGCAGATTAACGCTTACTGTAAATTACTATTCAATTTAAAAAGGAAAAACATTTTTATTTAATATAAGTTTTAATGTGTTTAGAGCTATCTAGTTACTATTTTATCATGAGTGGAAATTAAACGTTTATTTGAGACGAATAATCTGTAATGCGCATGCGCGGTAAACTTGGCAATAGTGTACTTAGATGATCCTTCGACTAAAGTTAGTCTCGCTCTAATCGGCCATTATGAATATGATATAGTTAGCCCACCCTTAATCCGGACTAACCCCAGACCAACTCCGAGGAAGATCTCTCTGGATCACCCTTGGACGAAGCTCCGACTATGAATAAGGCCCTTTGAAGTTGAAGCCGTGCGGTTACGAATACAGAAACGTATCTCAACACACGTACGGTTTGAAATAACACACTTAGTTTGGCGCAACCAAATTAATTGTTTGTAGAGGGTCATTTAAATAGTTTGTTTATAAAACGAAATTGTTTTGTTTTTAATATTTGGTTGGCACGCTTTTTAACCCCCAGATGCTATTTGGTTGCCAAGGAAATAAGATGTAAGGACCATTAAATCGATATTTAGTAGTTTATTCGTTACCGACTTTATAAATAGCGAATTTTAGGCAAGTTGCTTCTCCGCACAGGTAACAAATCACTAAGGAAAAAGTGACACACTATTGAGTGGAAGTACCATATCACGCCATAAAACATTTAATGAAATATTGAAACTTTTCAAACAATTTCTTGAATAATTGTTTTATGCCACAGAACATATGCAATGGTCGTACTTTATACCCACTTATTCAGAGGTCGGTATCAACAATTCTAGATACGTTCAAGAAAGTTGGTAGTCACAGGCACATCAACATGGCGGTGTCCCGTTTTCCCGCGCAAAATCGTAGCCTATTTTGAAATGCGTTTCTCGAGTTATACACACACAAATAAAGATCTCGGCGCGAGTCTTAAAATGTATCATATTATCACGCGATAGGCAGAAAAAAAAAGTAGTGAAATTCCTATTGGAGCATGGCCTCAACAAGTGAAACAATTTGGCGAAACATCTTCTGTGCATCGTAGGGCGTGCTGCCGCCTTCCAGAAGTTATTGGATTTGTTCCGTATATTATCTACGGGAAATTCTTGTTTTTATGGTACATTCATTCGGCTGGGCTGTATGTAGGTGTGTGACGTCTAGGCTGCGCGCGCCGCTGTAGGAATCCGTTTTTACGTTCGGTTCGAGGCAGTAAGGTGGAGGTGGTGGCCAATGTGTCTTCTCCGCCGAGAAGTCTGATAGGGCTGCGCGCCCTCCCAAGGCGCGGAAAGTGGTGCCGTGCCCGCACAATCCAGGGCGGTCGGGTATCACGCACCCATAACAGACCAGGTGGTGTCCTACAACGACACGCAGTAACTACGGTGCCAACCGAGAGAATTGTCGTGTTCTCGTTGGAAGAGCGAGGATTCCGTGGTGAGACCGGCCGTGCGCAGGAAAACCTCGCGGTTAATTTTTTTCATTATTTCTGTATGTTTCGGTGTGTGGTTATGTGTTATGGCGTTTAAACGGTCGCCGTCATGAATGTCAACTGATATTAAGTCACATTTAAACTAAAGCGATGCAGTATGTTCAAGGCGGGAAAGGAACACTCCACAATACACTGTAAGTAGATCTTCCTATAGGCTGTTCACGATTAAGTGAACACTTTTTATAGCCCTGCTAAATTTTTCCTTTCAATCAATTTGTATCTTGCCACCACTTTTTAATATGAATATTGTTATGTGGCTAATAAACACAGCGTATACATTTCACCATCCTCGAATGGCTTATAAACAGTGTATACATTTCACCACCCTCAAATGTAAACTTCTGAGGCTGCAATAAAATATATTAGTGGTCAATGTATGTTGGAAGGGCCTTAAAAAGTGCTCACTTTACCGTGAATAGCCTAAACTTTTGAGGCCCTAGTTACGTTTTTTTTAGTCATTTTTGATCCTTTAACCACCTTTTTAAAATAAATATTGCTATATACTTAATAACCACAGCGTGAATATTCCACCGTACTTGGAAGTTATCGTTTAAGGCTAAAACTGATTCGCAAAACATGCTACAGCTCAACGTTATGACTATAGACCTGAAGAATTCGCGGATTCATTTTGGGACAAGCTAGAATTCGAAACATATGTGTCAATATAACTTCAGCCATTGGTGTCCACACGGTGTTTGACACTTGGATTACGGTGGCCCAATCGATGCGTTCCACTGTGACAGCAGACAACCATTACGACGTTGATATTGGCATATTGTTACATAATACTGTACAGTCTTAGCGTACAGGTCATTGAACTCGCGAATTTTTCAGCTCTCTAGTTATGACTGATTCATATCGCTGATCACCGAACACAAAACTTACAGCTCATTGGTAGAGACAGGTGTTTTTTCGCGAACATATTTCAGGACCAGTTGTACTCCAAAACACTTTAGTTCTTATGCACATTCGTGGTTGGATGCTTTTAAATGTCACGTGCCTCAAGTGTCCGCGAATAATGGACGTTCAGTATCGGAGTACTTTCTTACGATTGGCCCAGTCAAATAAGAACATGTCTTCTCCGCGTATACACGCTGCCAATAACCAAAGGAAGTTGTGGTCGTGGACGTAGGATATTGAAGTCTAGCATGGTCGTAAATATTTTCCCCGAAAACCCCTGCCCCTAATCATTGGCTATGATAGCGACAAAAGTTCTTTGCCAGGTTAAGTACAGCACTGATCAAAAATGTCTTATTTGCGACACCAGAGACCATAAATTAATATGGGAATGAAAGGATTAGTTTTTGATACACACTGTACATTGTTCAAGCTTGCGTTCAGGCCCACCAAGGGAAATTCCGGGCCCCTGAGCATTGCACCCCCTCTTCCCTCCTTTTGGTAGGCCTACTCGCAACCAGTGAACAACGTACAGTGTGTCAGCGTTAACCGCGAAGAAGAGGTGCAGGAACGTCAAATTAGGAGCCGGGGTGGCTGATCGGTAAGATTTTTTCAATATTTACTTTTCTAATAATTGCACAGTTTTACTTGACCGACGAATGAATAAAGTGATGAGGCCCATGGCAACAGGCCCGGCCCTAGGGCGGGGCGAGTGGGGCCATCGCCCCGGGCGCCAAGATGAAGGGGGCGCCAAAATCCGACGAGAAATTTTTTTTTTTTGTCCTGCAATCATAGTGGAAATTTGCTACGCATCAAAGGTATTCTAACAAATTTACTGCTGATAATGTCGGCAGTCCAAGATAGGCATATAAAATGACACAAAATCTAGAAGACTTTACGAATGTAATGTAGTTGTAAATAATGTGCTGCACTCTGTTGATGAAATGGACTATAAGCCGTTCACGGTAAAGTGAGCACTTTTGAAACCCTAGTTACTTTTTTCTTTCAACGGGTTTATATCCTTCCGCCACTTGTTAATGTAAACCCTGTCATGTAAGTAATAAACAGTGTATACATTCACCATACTGTAAACCAAATTGTCGAAGACCACAATGAAACTAATGTATTCGTTTTCATGTCTGACGAAACAGCTTTCGAGTGTGTTTTGTTCGTAAATACGGTTAATCACCAACTGTTCTCAGAATGCTGATAACCACTTAAAGATGGATATTGTGACCTCTGACAATATTGTGATTGTTAATCTTAACCAAGAATGGGGTTTCATTACTTGTTACGTATTGCAGTAGGTGAGTGAAATTAATTATTCCCTTTTTTGTGTACGTACATAAGTTTCGTTTATAGCCTAAATGTTCACGGTAAAGTGAGCACTTTTTGAGACCCTGCTCAGATTTTACTTTCGCCCATTTTTGTCCTGAAACTTTTTAATACAAAATGTGCTGATCGAGGCGTGACTGTCTACTAAACACGATGTTAACGTTCCACTGCTTTCAAAAGTTAACTACTTAGGCCACTATAAACTATATGTATTTGTTACGTTTATGAGAATCATATAGGCCCTGTCCAGTGACGAAATTATCACTGCACCCACTAATCGTATACCGAAATAATCGCATAGTTGTGGGGTCCTTACAAGAGACCAATATAAATTATTACCAATTACAGTTATCCCAGGTAATAATATTTTTACAACATATACAATAATGCTAAAAAGTATTTTTGTATAGGCACGTGTGTTTAAAAATTCTCAAATATTAACAAACATGTTCAAAATTAAAAATTTTTTTGCTGGTTCTTCTCAAAGCATTGTAATATTATCTAAATATGCCTTAACACAAACTACATGAATACTTGATATTCTTTGCACATATCATTGTAACTCATTTATCAATAGAGACCATGCCATTTTGAGTTATAAAAGAACAATATCGCTAGACTTCACAATCCTGTGCATCCCATAGTGCTACAGTAACTGGTTGTGGCCGCATTCGGACCTCTCTCCTGTTCGACTTAGTCTCGCAGAGTTAGGTCAACCGAGGGCTAACTTTTTGCTGTTGGTTCAAAGTTTTTTAGAGGCTTGTCGGACTAGTAAAGCTCCAATGACGTACGTGATAACAGCATAAACTTTAATGATGCGTAGCTTGCTTCTGAATTATTTCGAGAAATGACAGGGGTTTTATCAATAATATTTCCCCCCCGTTATTATGCATATAAAATTGTTTTTATTTCTAGGCAAGATATGCGATAGGTATAAAGGAATTCGGGCAGAAGGAATTATTTATCTGGCTGTAGTTGGTGTTGTTAAAATAAATGAACACATTCTGGGATTTCGAAATGCCAGTAATTATACAGGAGAAGGCTTGTCAGAAATCTTGTTGAGAACTTTAGCTGAAAATGGACTAAGATTGGAAGACTGCCATGGCCAGGGATACGACAATGGTGGCAGTATGAGAGGTAAACGCAAAGGTATCGAAGCAAAAATTCTTAAAATGAATAACAGCATCATTTGTGCATTGTGAATGTCATTATTTGATTTTAGTGGTTCCATATGCAGCTTTGTCATCAACTATTTCTATCACACTGTTTGGTGTTCTGCAGAAAACATGTCGTTCTCAGTTTCTGTTCAATGTTGGGAAATATTGAATAACCATGTTGCCAGCCTCACTGTGAAACCACTAAATGCTACATTCTGGGAAAGTATAATTGATAGTGTCAAGGCTATTGGATATCCGGTGAAGAATGTATATGGTGCTTTAATTGCAGTGTTTGAATCTAGTTTGGCAAACGCTGGTTTGAAGTACGAAGCACACTCTTTAGCAGACCAGTTACTGAAATTTGAATTTTTGAGTTCTCTTCTTGTATGGTACGATATTTTGTATCGAGTAAACATTGTGATCAAATCAATGCAAAGCCCAGTGATGGATATTTGTAATGCCACCACTTTAATCAAGGGTTGAATGGAGTATTTAATTTCTACTGAAAAATGCAATTACAACTGCAAAAGATCCAGCAGGTACATTAGGAGCTGATGATTCGTTTGGAGATCTCACCGATACACGAAGAAAGAAGAGGCAGTTTGAATATGAAGACCTTGACGAATCGGCAAATGATAGTACAGAAGAACCATTTTATACGGAATTTTTCCTATGTCACATCTGATGTTGCACAAACATCACTGAAACAACTGTTTGAGCAACTCGAAGAACACAAAAATATTTGGGGATTTTTGTATGACTTGTGTCAATCCCCAAAACCATTAGACAACGCTCAAGAAGCTGATAGGGCTTTATTGGACAAGTGTATGGTATTTGCAAATAGCTTTAACAAACATCAATGGAAGTAATTCGGATATTAATTAAAACACTTCCAGGGTTTTGTACCATCATCTGTGAAGAGTTCTGCTCCAAGACAGTTTTACAATACATAGAATAAGAAAAAACATGAGCGATTCATTTCCTAATATATCTGGGTGTCGCTTCGAGTATTGCTGACTTAACCAGTGACAGTAGCTAGCTGTGAATGCAGTTTTTCGAAGTCAAAATTGATCAAGACTTATCTTAGATCTACTATGAGTGACGTACGGCTCTCATCGTTGGCGATATTGTCCATAGAGAATGACATAGCTCGCAAGATCGACCTTTCTTAATCTATAACCAAATTTGTCCAGGCCAAGGCGAGACAAGATACGGCGAATCAGGCAAGGGTGCGACAATTTTAACACATTATGGGGGATTACATAAATGTGAAATTCGTTTTGTATATCAACGTTGCATAGTAAATGCTAGTGTCACGCAAATTTTATTTGGCAATTTCTTAAACGAAACAGCATTTGTATTTTAATCATTTTAATTTTAAATTATAAAAATGTGGGGGTGGATTAATTGCCGTTCGCCACGGGCGCAGAGTGATCTAAGGTCGGCCCTGCATGGCAATATTAATTTTACATAAGACGGAAGAATACACAACTTTATATATATATATATGCGTTAACATAAAAACCTTATTTTGGTTGAATTGAACATTTACTCATTTATTTATACATTATAAGATTTCATTTATTATTAGTACGAATGAAGACAGAAAGAAAATAGATGTTGGCAATGTCTACACTCGAGAGATAATCGAACTAAATATTTGTTTGTATAGGGCCAAATATAAATTTAGCTGCCCTAACAAAATATATTGTTGAGCAACCAAAATTTGAAAAGCAACAGAATTACTTTTGTTCGTCTATCAAAATATAGGTTCGAATGATCAAAATCTCTGTGCTGGACCAAAAAAATTAGACTGTCGACTAAATATTTTGTTGAATCAACTATATATATTTGTTTGGCCACTCATTTGACTGCCTTCGTTCGAAAATACAGCTCGAGAGTTTGTTTGTATTTTTTGTGACAATTAGGATAGTAAACGTGTTTGTTAGAGCATATATTGATGCTTAACACTCGGATAAGCACATTAATAAAACAATGCAACAGTAAACTGACAAGTGAAGATGTTAAACTTGAAATATTAGTTTACACACGTTGCCCAATATTTGCAGTATATCTATTTAAAAGCTTTCTGGTGTCATCAGTTGTCACGTTAGTTGAGGTTACTAAAGCGTAGCGCTCGGACGCAGGTGATCTAGGTTCTAAACTTAGTCGCACTTGTAATTTTTTTTATATCTGCCGAAATTGTTTAATGTGCGTGTAGCCAAACAAATATTTAGTTGCACCAGCCAAATCTTATAGTTTGATGCAACCAAATGAGAAAAACAAAATAATTTGGTTTCAGCAACAAAATATTTCATTGCCCCTATACAAAGAAATAATTTGGTTGCGCCAAACAAATATTGTTTAATTCAACAAAACCTTTTTCCCATTGCAGTAAGAAATAGTTGTGATGCAAAATATTATTACACTGAATGCGCACGAATGAGTTCCTGTGATGAAATTTTCTAGAATCGGATAAGCTTTTTTTTTTTTTTTTTTGCATGAGGTGGAGGAATACCCTGGAAGTAGAACTTCAGCAGGGTTTCAGGAAAATTGGAAGTGATCGTGAATGAACTATAGCCGGATTCTCTGTAAACTAAATCTGTAATAATGAAATATTATAATACGCGTAATGAAAGCCTACGGTTAGAACAGCAAATCCCACTTAGTATATTTTCCCCACACACTTGCAGAAACTTTGAACATGCGTTTTTTTTTTTAAAGCCATTTCACTGATACTTTTTACAAATTTGGCTAAAAAGAAAACTACAGTTAAACGTGACAATCCTAGATATATTTTGTGGCATGTTTCAAACTCGCCTACCCCAAACATGTTTTAGTGAGGTACTTGTACACGCGTGAACACTTATTGTACAGAAATGATTGTGCCGAGATTATTTTACATAAATTATTTTGCTACGAAGTCACTTTAACACTATTTACAACAGTGGCTTCAAAGTTAGGTTTTGTGAATTCATCAGTCGATCTGTTCACCCTCGACAAGTCTTCCGACACTTAACAGGTCGCCGGAGAGGGACGTCGATCGATGTTCGAACACAAACATTTCGAGGCAAACACGCTGACGTTGGCTAACGACCCTCCCACTCAAATATTGACAACGGTAAGCGCGAAGTTCTGTGAATTTGAATTTGTGCGAATATCCTCGAAGTAGAACTTCAACAAGGCTTCAGAAAAGTTGGCAGTTACCTTGAATGGACTAAAGAACTGAATTCTTTAATTTTATTCGACTTTCATTGCCAACTGTTACTACGCAAAGGGAACGGAAAAAAAAAAAGTGTAATTTAATGGATGAAAATAAAAATTCAGTATCAAGAGTGCGTAGCAAGTTTTACTTGTTGAGTGGCTTCCCTAGATTTTTATTCCTGAATTTGTCGAAATGCATGAAGTTAATATGTATCCCGATTCTAATTGCAAGCAGGCCAAATTCTTCAGTTTAAAGAGTGCGACCGTATTTATCATTTTTTTTAAAACATGCTATCCCCAGTATATTCGTTTATATGTTGCAGAATACGTAAAATCATGGTCGGTGCTGCACAAGGTCAGACGCTAAACACCGATATTTCATAATTGGATGCTGCTTGCGCCATGGACCCAATAGAAATTCTTTGCATATGTTCCTTGTGTACGTTGTTATAAGTAGAGGCCTGAAAAATTCGCGAGTTCAATGACCTGCAGGCTAGACTCTACAGTTGGTTCCCAAACTTCAAACATTCGCCTTCCCAACCTGAGTAGAAGCAACCTTAGCTACATGGCAACAAACTGAATTCCGTGTGCGCGGCAGAACAGCTCTCCAGGCGGTGCAACTAACGGTGGCGCTGCTGACGAAGACTTGGCAACGCCGCCACCCGGAGCGCGCGCGCGCAACGCTTCGGAAGCGCGGCGCCTGCCAGTTACGTCACCGCACGCACGCACGCACGCACCTGCGGCGTGCGCGAAACCGCTTTTTACCGTCCGGCGTGCAGCGGTCAGTCCCCCCTGCAGGGTAATCGCGCGCCCATCCCTGACTTCAGGGATACCCGCGCGCACCGCTACCTGGAATATTCCCTATCGGTTGCGGCGCTTCTGTCGAATCCGTAGTCCCTACATTGAACTGCTTTTCTGCCTACACGTCTACCAAAAATGGTGTGGATTAGACCACTGTTTAGTACACACAGGTTTTTGAGATGTGTTTATACTTCCTCTAATCAATTTGTAATGCTTTTTGATCACATTCAAACTGGTAAAAGTATTTTATTAATATAATAGTGCTTGTCATTTAATAAACAAACACTTTCATCAGTATTGACCACGTGACTTTGACAGTTGTGTAGGACTGGGGTAGGTCAATGTTGGGTACATGCGCAGAAGACGAATAAGCAGCTACCTCATCTTTAGTCCATGTTTGAATCGGTTAAACATTCACCAACACTGGATATAGTCAATTCACTGTTACATTCAACCTTTTCTGAAGCCCTGTTGAAGTTCTACTCCCAGGATATTCCTCCGCCTCGTGCAAACAAAGCATAACAGTGTCTTATAAAAAATCACACCAATGGGACAGCGCCCCACATTCGGCCGCACTCATTGTAATATTACTTTGCACTAGCAGCCTGCCATCGCTTCGCTCAGGTTTTATGGAGTTATTGAAATACATACCTATATATGCGGCTGCTCGTGACTACTTGCGGCTACCATTTTCATTTCGTTAGGCACTTGCTTTGAAAATGATGGCTATACAAACATTTTGGGTTTATTTGATCTATTTACCATACCGTCGACCAATTTAGATTGAAATTTTGTATGCTGAAAGTACCTGCTGCTAGTATTATATATGGCGACAAACGACCACTTTTGTTCGCCAATTAATTAGATAGCACCACATGAATTAATGACGTTTTTATGTCTTGCCCCGGAAACCGTCAACAGATTTCTACCAAATTTGGCAATTAAGTTGTTCTATGGTAGACCACATTCATTTATATGTTTTAAGTGTAGAACTGTAACTATATAAACATTTTTATATCTACGAAACTATCTATCTTAATACTACTTAACTTAGCGCATATGATGTATACAAAGACAACCTATTTTTCTTCCATTTATGGATATTGTCACATGGAAAATGAAGGTACTGTGTAATATCTCTGGAACCGTTTAACCGATCTGAGCCAGATTTTGTGCGTTATTAGTGTATTATGTAAACATTGAAATTAGTCTAATATTGTCTTTGATCCACCATTCTCGAATATGTCACGTTAAAAAAACTTCTATGTTATATCTCGATAACTACTTAACCAATTCCACAAAATTTTACATGCAAGTAGTGCTACAGTGGTAGGAATCGGTATGTAAACTTAAACGTTTTAGGTGGGGTAGGGCTTTTTTTTAATGGCACTAATATAAATAATTTAGATACTATGTTATATCTATTAAAAAATTCAACCAAATTTGGTACGCAAACAGTATCCATTAGAAGCATCAATTATGCATACAGATATCCTCTTTTGCCAGCTTCATTGAAAACAAGAGCCAGGTGAGAAAAGTGGAAAAATTACATATTTCCGAAACAAATTGACTAATTCGCACCAAATTTTAACACCAAATTGTACACACCAGTAGTGCCACGGAATGAAATGTAAATTTACATGATTTGAATGGTATCAGACTTTGATTTTCAAAATGGCCTTTGTATAAATATTTTTGATAAGTTTGTCATATATTTTGATAACAACCAAATTCAACAAAAATTTGTATACTGACAGTATATGTTAGAAGCATCGTATATAGAGCCTCTTTTTAAGGTAATTTTTAATGTACTATGGTACCAAAAAGTTATATTAAATTAAATTTTAATGCCTTGTCTCGGGAACCAATCAACAGATATCCACCAAATTGTTAGCACAAGTAGTGCTAGAGTAGGCCATGTAAACTTCCGTGTTTTGAGTGGCTCACACTTATTAAAAAAATGACTGCCTGTAAATGTTTCAGTTTAGTAGAGCCTGTCATTCAAAACATTGGACTGATTACATCATTAGTTGATGCTCAAAGTTCT
Organism: Dryococelus australis; assembly: GCA_029891345.1. NCBI lineage: Eukaryota > Metazoa > Arthropoda > Insecta > Phasmatodea > Phasmatidae > Dryococelus > Dryococelus australis. The sequence goes on from CM056994.1 coordinate 317,964,302, forward strand.
ACCTCCGCAATAGAGTTGATTCCACACTAGCTTATGTTACGAGGCCTTGGTTCGAGTCCCGGGTAAGGCACGTCTGTATTTGTTATTTTCTCACTACTGTTGCATATGTTTCTTGTTACATCTGTAACGATCTTGTTAAGAACCTGATTTGAAAAACTTTACTCCCATATGAAATAATGTAAGCTCATTAGTTAGATCTGTAGCCTCTTGTTTGTTTTTTAGCTGTTAGTTTAAGTTCTGTCTATGTGCAAGCTGCCGCAAGTAACCCTACTGAAACGTGAAGCAGCGAAAAACAAGAAGCAGTTGCCAGTCACTAGCACAGTCATGTAATCTTTGGGTGTGTACTGAAGCTGTTAGCATGTATAGATTTCTTGTGGATAAGTGTCTTATCTATTACTTATGACTAGCACATGTGAATCTTTACTCACATATCAACAGTGATAATTAGTACTGTGGATATAGCTACAGTGTAACTATGGTTTTGATCAAGCACCTCCCGGACTCTAAAAGTCTGAACCAGTGTTACTGGTACCTTTGTTTTAGCAGTTACATAAGAGAAATTGTCAATACATTTCGTGTTACTGTGATTGTTGTTGATGTAAATCGGTATGTGGTGAAACCAGACAAATATTATACCATGGTACTTCCCCTTTTCATTTAATTTGAGGTAATGTAATGTGTTGTAAAATAAACTTTAGAAAAATTGTTACTTCCTGCCAATAACTATTTTAAAAAGTGTGCCCATTCATAATTTACATACTGATACATTGTACATATCATAATCATTCGTAATTCACAGATAGATACTATGTAACAACTATATCTGCTACCAGATACCGTTAACCAACCAGTCGCAGAGAACAAGCCTCTTGAGTGGTAGCTATTGCTATACTAGCTACATCCAACTCATGGATGTTTACACCACGCTGAAGGTCACAACTGCAGTGCATGGTACAATGCCAGTTACTGCAACCCAGAAAATCAACAAATTACTATGGTTTTATGAAGTTGTTTCAACTCAACAAGTGTTCTTGAGTGGTACTTGTACTAGAGAAATGGGTTTATAGATACAAAAACTGACATTAGGTAATGTGGAAGGGATTGGGGTAGGGAGTTGTAGGGAATTGTGTATATGTTTATGATTTTTACTTCACTTTATTAATTAAAACTTAGGAATTTCTTTTAGTTTCTGGAAGACTTTGGGCAATTGGAATGGCTTTTGTACCAAAGTAGCTACAGTTATCACCCACATCCACATTTTGGGTATGAATCACACATACGACAACCTGGCTTGCAAGCAGACATTTCAGCTCCTAAACCACAGCAGACAGTTTCATAATCACGATCCTTTGTTGGGTTGTGACCTCCATTACTGAAGTAGATAGAGTATGAGTGGGAAATGCAGGAAGTGAGGTGGTCGTTTTGTGTGTGTGCAGCATTTGTGGTGGTCTACGCGTCTGGGTTCGGCATCACTGCCGGAGCACACCGCCTGTGGTCGCACAGGGCGTACAAAGCCAAGTGGCCCCTGCGGCTTCTTCTGGTCTTCCTCTTCACTATTGCAGGCCAGGTGAGTTCTTGGAGCACCCAGAGGCACCATTTTCCTAGGGATTAAGTGTTCCGCATGCTGCAACTATGTTCCGCATCCGAGGCCTCCAAGCACACAAACTATAAGGTCAACTCTAGCTCACTCACCCCTTGCGTCATTGCATCTACACCCAGGGTGCTCAACTGGTGTGCAGTAGTTCCGTTGGCGTCTCTCTCGCCTGAACATGACTTTAAAGTATTGACCCCGTATACAGTATACTTGAAACTCAGTGCCCAAACTCCAGACATGGTTTATTTGTACCAATAATACATAAAAGCCCCGTACACTTATATCTGGAAACGTATTTTGTGTTCAAAGTTGCGGCGTACAATGCCTGGATCACTAGGGGGTGTGATCATGCATGTAGGAAAAGTTGCATAGGAAGTAGTGTGCTGTGCTGCGTATGTAATAATTTAGTATTGCACGCCTACGACCTATTGATCCCTCGGTTAAAGCATTACACTAGTATAGCGGCTTTGGTGCGCTACTGACCTATACAAAGAGGCACGTGGCCGAAATGTTAATTGTGATTAAAATCCCTGGTGCGATTTGAGCTCGTGGGGTTGGGGGCGGTACTTTCTTGGGTTAAACAAAGTTAATTTATGTTTCTGACGAACAATTGACTATTGTAGACTAATACGATTGGAACAACAAAGGTGAATACCCGGGACGGTGTGCGACGCAACTGCCCCCTACGAACACTCAGAACCAACTGAATAAAAATGGCGAAGGCCACCGTGACCCCCCAGTCAATTGCGCACCAAATTGAAAGGAAAATACAAAGACATTTGAATAAGCATAACAAGGAAGCACAAAGACAATTACCCTTGGTAATAAAGCATAATGAACCCTTGGTAATAAATTGTGTAAGCAATTTACATAAGAAAAATTAAGATGTTCGTAGTAAATTATTCAAGCAATGTAATTTTCAATACTGACAGTGCTGTCTTTCACAGTCCATTGCCTTAAATGGTTACGTTGTTGAAGCACTTTGTGTTAGATTTTATTAAATCGGATATTAAGTTGTCACCTTAATATGCACATTAGAAGGGTGCAGCAGGTGGCTCACTTTGGACGAGTCCAGTTTGCCCCAGAGGGGTATTGAGTAGCAATGCTTGATGACTTTAAAAACAAAGCTAGTTATTTAATGCTTGTGGATTAACGTGGTTTAACACCATAAAAATTGGCACACTCATTTCCCTTATTCTCTCACTGCACGCACGACACACGCACGAGTGTGTAAACAGTGAATGAAAGGGGCACATAAGGGGTTGTTGGAACAAAGGGGCCACTGTGTCCCCCTCATTGCATTCATTTTCCCGGCAGTATTCTTACTGGGGACTTCTCTGGATGGTGTTAATCGGCCTGAATTATTAAATTCTCAAAAGTTGTCTCTTGAGGGCATGAAAGTGGGATGACCTAACTCCGGTGGTGCCTGGAGAGTAGCACACATGGGGCGCACTCTCGCATGCCGGCGTTGGAATCGGGGAGGGTGACCGTCGTATTCGGGTCGTCTCGTCCCTAGTAGAGGGCACGTCGTGGCTGAGCTGGTGTAGCAGGACGAACGGGCTAAGTATGGAGTTATGCAGCATGCATCAGATGTTTGCTAGTACAGAGTTGAGGCAGTATGTGAGGCCATCAGTAAGCATAGAGATTGAGTCAGATGCAAAGCCAATCTTCATGAAGCGCCGTTTCTGTGGATTCCACACTACAGGATTCTGTTAGCAAAGAAATCGACAGATTGGTGGAGCATGGTCTCTTACATACATGTTATTACATGTAACTTACTCAAATTGGGCTATTGTGCTATTGTTGCATTCCATAATGTCGGTGTGAATCTGTGGTGACGACAAATGTTTAGTGAATAGAGTTTGAAAAATTGAGATTTACCTGTTATCAGCAACCAATAAGTCATTTTACAATTTGTCAGGAGGGAAGATTTCCACCAAATGGGACTTGGTAAATGCATACTTGCAGGTGTTGGTGGATGAGCATACTGCAGATGTGCTAACACCACCATGAAAGGGTTGTTCAGAGTGAAATGCTTGCCATTCGGTATCAAGCGTACCACATCAATGTTCCAGAGGTTAATGGAGCCCATGATGTCTGGGATACAAGGAATTGTTGTGCTAGTGCACGATATTCTCATCACTGGATCCAATAAAGAACAACGCTGGCAGCAGGTACAGCAGGTTCTCAGCTATGTTGAGGAACCAGAATTGCAGTTGGAGTCAATGTGTGTGTTTGCAGTGCCATCTGTAAAATTCTTAGGTTATAGGGTAGAGATTGCGGAAATGTACCTAACACCAGCTAAAGTAAAATCTGTTAACCGTGATCAAGCCCCCCACAATAAGGAGCAACAGGCATTTTAAGGATGACTTAATTTCTATGACCAGTTTCTGCATGACAGTCAATGTGGTAGAACCTTTACATTGCTTGCACAACAAAGGGCATCAGTGGGGTGGACAAAGGACTACAAAGATGAATTTTGTGCTGTAAAAGAGCTTGTGGTGTCATGTTTGGGGTGTCAAAGTTCAGGCAGTATGTGACAGCACGACATTCTACAAATATCACACACCACCAACCACTTTTGCATCTGCCAGGTCTCACTAGGCAAACCCTCAAACCTCTCATCGTCAAGGCTACTGTGGTGGAGCCTGCGGCTTTACTCGTTTTAACTACAAGATTTTGTACCAACCAGGACCAAGTATAGGGCACGCAGATACCCTTAGCAGGCTGCTACTAGAGGCTCCAGAGATGGTAATTCCAGCCGTAGGAGATGTTTTAAAGCTGGAAGCACTACCAGGCCCTCCTCCCCCTCAATTGAGCCCACAAGTATTGCAAGACTGACAGAAGTAGATCCAGTGTTGTATGTGATCAAACAAGGCTTTATTATTGGGTGGCCAGGGAGTGGAACAGTGACTGAGGAACTCAGACCTTAGTGGACCCGGCAAACTGAATTGTACCTTTACAAGGGCTGTGTCCTCTTGGGAAGCGGGGTGATCATACCAACAGTTCTGCAGAAGGACCTACTGGAGATGCTGCATGCAGCTTATTATGGGGTAGTGAAATTGAAAGCAGTGGCGTGGTTACATGTGGTTGTTTTAAGATGGGCATGGACATTGATAACTTTGTAGGCTAATGTTGACACTGCCAACAGATACGAGCAAATCCACCAAAGCATGAGGGCCATAACAAGGTAAGGTTTCGCTGACTGCCGTGGATGCTTATGCGAAGTGGCCGGAGGTGAGAATGATTCCATCAACATCAGCAGCTGTTGTCTGAGAGCTGAGGGACATGTTCAGTGTTCATGGTATACTAGAATGCATGGTGTCTGGCAATGGTTCCGCTTTCGTGTTGCAAGAACTGAAAACTTTTGCAAGGAGGAATTATGTTAGACTGATTCGTTAAACACCATTTCATCCATGAAGGAATGGCCAAACAGAACATATAGTTCTGATGGTTATATCCAAGTTCAAAATGCTGGCGGAGGGTGATTGGCAGACCAGACTGGGCAGAATGTTGTTTGTACTGCACACCACCCCAGGGGCTGGGAGTCAAGAGACTCCAGCCACTATTTGATGAGACATCCTTTAAGGAAAGCCTTGGATCAGATATGAGCAACAGCTGGCAACATTGTGAGAGCACTTTCTGCTGCACAAATACCAACAGGGAGCAGGAACTGATGCTTTCAGGTAAACGAGGCTGTGTGGTACAGGTCGTATGTGGGAGCATGAAGTCTGCCAGGGAAAACCACTGCAGTGCAAGGGCAACTCATATGTCATCACATATGATGTTGGTCAAGTGATGCGGCCATGAGAGGACAGCCAGAATGGCTGTGTCAATCATAAAGTTGGTGCTGAGAGGCATGCTCAGGCGGCAGAGGGTATACAACCCACAAAACATGTTGTGTGCAGCACTCCTTTCAAGACCCATTCACCAGCAACTGTGAGTAGCAGGAGTCAGTATTAGAAGACATGCCGTGGCGACGGAGGATGCAGATAACAAGAGTCCTTTCAGGGAATTTGGGTTGCCGGAGAGTGATGAGCATCAGGCCGAACGAAACACATCACATAGGCATCGATATCCTAGCAGAGTGTAACGACAGCGAGAGACTGAATGACTACATCTTACAATAACTGGGAGAGTGTTCTGTAACCATTGCAGAATGAATGTTTGTGTGTGTTTCTACATATAGAACGTTTTTTTTTTTGTATTGTAAGAAAAGTTCTGTGTTAGTATTGAGTATTAAGTTCGTGTTAGCTGTTAATGAGCCAGATGTTGTGTAGGTACCTGTTTAAGGTTGGCAACATTGTTGTTGCTTTGTTATGACTGTGAGGTTGTGCAGTTCCTGCAATGAAGTGCGGAGAAACTGTAAGCAAATGTGCTGTTTGTGTTCTTCTGATGACGATTATATATGTTCCTGGTTGCAAACACTAGTGCATTTTGTGGAATTACCCAGAGTTCTACAGCTATGCTAAGATTCATTTCATTTTAACTCCTTCTGTGTAGAGACTTTTTATGATGTGTGTATTGTACTGTTAGTTTTAAATAGTTTTTGTTTTAGAAAGTAATTACATCTTATAATTTTTCTGTATTAAAATGTTGCAATATTAATGAAATGCTATGCTTAAAAATTAGCATCTGTCCATCAGCCTTATGTTGGGTGTTGAAATTAGTGACTTCAGCACTGGTGAGTACAGCTTCATTGATAAACAGCTCACTGAGCAGAAGATATAAATCTGCAACAAAATTCTGCAGGAACAAAATGCAAACATTGTCTTTTGCAAAGTCATCATTGTTAAGGGTTTGATCCCTTGAACATTTATATGAATAGAGTAGGTACTGCTAAACTCCCAGCATTGTCATGTGTCCAATTAAAATTATGATTTGCACAGAGTTATAGTTTCAACATGTAATAAGATGCACAACAGTTGATTTGGTTCTACCAGTAATGTCTGATTTACAATGTACAAACTTATAATAATTTGTTTGCAGAGGCATGTGCACGCCTGGGCTCTTGACCACCGCGTGCACCACAAATTCAGTGAGACAGATGCTGACCCGCACAATGCCAAACGGGGGTTTCTGTTCGCGCACGTGGGCTGGCTGGTGCTCACGCCTCATCCTGAAGTCATCAGGAAGCGCAGCCTCATAGATATGAGCGATCTGGAGGCCGACCCCATTGTCATGTGGCAGAAGAGGTGACCTGTCTCCCATATCACTATGATGATTGGTTTTCATGCTCCCAAATATGACTTTTCCCTTCACCTTTGCATGTCACTATATAAGAATATAATTATGACAAAAATGCTTTAGAGATGAAAAGCTAACATTTTTAATTCAGGATACTCAATCTTACTGTAAATACCTACACCACTAATAATAGTTACATACCTGAATGTATGTAGATAGAATATGAATTTGGTGGTCTGTATCTGTATATAGAATGCTTTGTTTATAAATACAAAATGTCAGTTTCTCCAGAGTATTACACTATTGTAAAACTGCTGTAGTCATTCCACAGTGCAACTCAATGTGTCTGTGTTGTTTTCTTTTCTTCAATAATACACCGTCTCCACTCTACAAGCACAATAGCACCTTTTTACACTTCCTACCTATATTATTTCCTGTTTTTCCACCAATTTCCTTTGTTTCTGTTCACTGCTCGTAAAGATGTATGTTCCTCCTGTAAAATATCCTGCATTTTTAATGGAGCCATGTCGTGGTGGGGTTATCAAACTACTTGTCGCCCACTAAGTTGAACATGGCTTTATTCCTTGTGGGGTCGCCTGAATTATCGCATGTGGGAAACATGGCAGGCATTGCCATTGGGATTTCTCGGGGCACTCCAATTTTTCCCACCCTTGCATTCTGCCACTGTTTTATCTTCACTAAATTTCTCCCTCACTAGCGCACAAGATATTGCTGCTAAGCATAGCACAAACTTCTCAACTCCTGCATTTTCCAACATTATTTATGGTTCTGCCGAATGTATGTTATGTATGGAGATTGCTAGTATAGTGTATTTCTCTGTTAATAAGTTTAGAAGTTCATGTATTTATTAGTGTTTGGCAGACATGTATTGGTATTATAGTATACTGGCAGACTTACATGTAGCACGTTTATACAAGGGCTGTTCCGAAAGTTCGTAGATTAGCAACACTGCACCATGTCTATGGAAACCATTCTGCGACTGTGTTGCGTGTGAAAATAACCTGTGGCATGCTTTGCTTATTTGAGTTAACTCAAAGCTCAGTTATTTTTTGTGTTCTATAGAAGTTTAATTATATCTGTATTATAATAGCAAATGGGAAGAAAATACTGTTGATAAACAGACAAAAAATCACAATTTAATTTTGTGTTGAGTTACTCAGAAGTAGCCAGAAAAGTTTTGAGATGATCAAGCAAAAATGTGATGAGAAAGAAACCAGTGGGCAAATGGGTCGTTGGTGCCGAGGAACATCTGTGAACCATGAGAATATTTTGAACGTGTTTGCTTGATCATTGGGTAGGATCGTGTTAAGATTCAACATTTTTTGTACACCTTGGAAGCAGACAAGCATAAACCAGCACAATTAAGTAAACACTAGATAAACGCTTTATACCAGCCAAAAATGTACTTTACGATATATGGGTGTTTGAAACCACTTGTGAAGAGACAGGAAAAAGTCTGAAACAGTTAATATGCAGAGTACGAACATAAAGTATAATAAATGTGAAATGCTAAAAGATGAGAGATTATGATAGGAATGGCATGTCACTGCATGTGGAAGCAATGGTTGTCAGATTCAGTGTTCACTTTGCAGGGGACTATTGATATGTAAAGCATACAAAGCTATTAACTATCAGCCAGTTGAATTGCTTAACATGGCCGAAGGAATTGTCAAATGGAGCATTAGCAAACCTAGTTGGTGAAAAGCTAAAGATGAGAGGAAGCAACCATGCGGTCAAGTCAATACACATGCTTGGAATTTGTACTCTGATAAATCTGTCCGTATAGAAAGGAACTATGTCCATTTTATAATACAAGTTGTCAGATAGACAACAAATTAAACTACTTTGCCCAGATTGCAAGCAAAAATACAGCAGAATGGGACAATTTCACCCAGGAGAAAGTCCAGCATAAGAGTCGACAAGAGAGAAAATGCAGGGAAGGCCATCAACTAATCAACAGAATCAGTTTTTCCAGTTAAACACTGAGACCAAGAATAGTTGGATACATGACTACATGTGATGCAATAAACTTCTTAGTTTATATGACATTTGTAGGTACTGAACATCTATGGCTAGAGAAAAGTAGGATTTAGTTGTGCAGCCTAAGAGGACATGAATAACTTTATTGTCCAGTACCGAACACAATTTCAAATAATTGATACATGGATACAGAAGTCTTTACATACCTACTTGCAGAAAGCTGTGAATCATTAGTTCTAATGAAGATATGTGTAAAGTTATACGTGTGAAGCGAAGTCTGAGCAAGTATGTTGCCAACTTTTGTGGCATTGTTGGTTCAAATATTGGTTTACCATGAGAGTGATTCCAAATTTTAGACCCAGGTAAGGCATATTGTAACCATCAGACTTAAGATTTAGAACAACCACTTTGTGCAACATGGACAGCAACTATATGGCATGACAGTCATTCAGGAAGTAGCTAGAAGGTTGTCAAGGTTACCTTAAACCATGCGGAATGCACTGCATCCAACAACTGCTGGAAGGTGTTGGGTTGAGCATTCACACAACATACATGATGATTGAGGTAGTCCGAAAGATGTTCAGTAGAGTTCAAGGCCGAGGTATTAAGGGGCAAAGGAAGAACTTGTAAGATTTATTTGTGCTTCACTAACCACGTATGCATACCAAATATACATATCACTAGTAGTACCAAGCAATTTATAAAACATTTAGATAATTAAAACGTTACTTTTTTTTACATGAATACATTAAAAGGAGGCTGAGCTACAATTCTAACACCAGTTTGAGTATACCTTTATGAACAGTAATAGTCTTCCAACAAATATCTCTAATATCATTCTCATTAATTTATCCAAAAGTAGGGTTCGGTGCATTACGAGCCTTACAAAAATAACAGTTACAAATAAAACTACCAGGATTACCATTGATACCTTGCAAACAAAATTGATAAATAAAAGACAAAGACTATCACTATTGATATTGAGTAACTTGCAGAAACAAATCTTCTTTACTAACTTTCATTAAAACCATTACTATTTCTAAAAAAATCTTCCATAACTTGTAATGTCTTCTTTGACATGTTTAACATATCCTTAATTAAGGGAACTCCATCGTAATCTACACTTCTAAGAGTGGGTGTATGGTGTAGAGTAGGACTCCTCCTGGATTGTCCAAGTACTTAACACCCCCCCCCCCCCCCCCCCGCATTTTCCATGTGCTTCATCATTGCACTTAAGTGAGCGAGTGAAATAAATTTGGGCGGCTCTTAATGTCGGGGTCTTGACAGTCAGAGGGTAAAGCGAGGTGAGTATGGAGCAGTGCCGGAATGTAATGGGAAAACAGAATCCCTGAGAGTAAATACACCGACCAGCATCATCCAGAAGGATTCCCACTTGCGAAAATCTGGAGGCGACCCCGCTTGGAATTGAACCCGGTTCACCTTGGTGGGAGGCGAGTAGTCTAACCATCACACAACCATGGCCCCAAAGTTGCACTTGGAAATTACTGTAACTTGTCTGGTGGCATAATTTAGTGGAGGTTATAAAGTTGGCATATGCCTTTGCATCAGTGAGGGAACTTCCTAAGGCTATGTCCAGTATGTCAAGGAGACACTACAGACAGTTTGGGATTGAGACTACGAGGAGAAACCATTACTAATGCTACTTTTGTGGACTACACATAAATCCAGCCATCTCTAATTCTATAGTAACAATGAGGAAATACCCAATTTACAGTAGTCCACCAAAGATAATTATTTTAAAAATGGATTCACCAAATTCATATTTTATCTTTGTAATCATATCACTACTTGTTTTAATATTTTTTTGTCATAGTATTATTCCATTACTTATTTAAGCATGGAAACGGGGAGTTCAGATCCATAGATACTGCCATCCTTTTTTCCTTCTGGCTATGTCCACATGCACAACAAATATCACCAACCCTTGGAGAGTTCCATCTTAACAAGCCTTTAATATATCCTTATGAGATTTCATCTTTATAACATAAGAGTGAAATGCAAGAAAGGCAACAAACTGTACTTGTCATACACACACTGAGCAGCACACCAGAGCAAGAAGACCCACTCGAAAATGACATTGTCAAGAATATTCATCCTGCAGTTGCAGAATAAATATACTGTATTAGCATCCCACCACATCTAAACATATCCAATACTGCAACTTTTAGAATTGTACATTGAATAAGCCCAGTTAATGTATGGTGTTTTATTTGAGTGAACTGTTACATGGATTAACCAAGTGTGATTATTTGCTGTGCTTTTATGTGCAGGCTGTACATTCCACTGTTTGCTCTGCTGGTGATTGGGGCTCCAGTCTTGGTGCCCTGGTACTTCTGGGGTGAATCTCTGTGGACGTCCTTCTTCATAATGTTCAATTTCCGCTTCTGCATTACACTAAACATTGCCTTCTTCGTTAATAGTGTTGCCCACATGTGGGGCAACCGCCCCTACGACCAGTAAGTCCAACACCTATTTGTAATAATTTCATGCAGGTGTGAGGTAGTAAAGTTTTATCACTTTCAGAATAATTACAAAATATTTTAAATATTAAATAAGGTTACCATAACGGGTCCATTTAAAATGTTGGTCAGTTTTTTTCTAATATGTCAAATCTAATGTAAAATCACTTACTTTTATTAGAACAAGTTTGAAATCCTTACTTTTAATAGAGAACTCAGTACTTAGTGCAGGCAGCGAAATTCAAAAAATGAATGTCAGGATTTAAGATTTTGTATTTTAAGCACACTAACCCATGATCAGTCATGACATAACTCATAATTTATCTGCACTGTGATATTGTTTGGATTGCATTTTAATCAGAAGATATATACATAACTATGTAAAGTTCAAACCAGAACTTCACATTAGCTTTAGTTCAGAAACAAAAACTGACACTATATACATTGGGCAAGGAAAGTTCACAGCAGCTACCACAGTTTTGTGCTGGGAGTTTCTTAAGAACCATACAGTGACGATATCGTATGTGTGTGCAGGAACATCAGCCCGGTGGAGAACCTGGCTGTGTCGTTGGCAGCACTGGGTGAGGGCTGGCACAACTACCACCACGTATTCCCCTGGGATTACAAGACGGCCGAGCTGGGCAACTACACTTTCAACCTGACAACCGGGTTCATCGACGCTTTTGCGCGCATAGGCTGGGCCTACGACCTCAAGTCTGTGTCTGCGGACATGGTGAGGCGGAGGGTCGAGCGCTCGGGGGATGGTTCCCACGAGCTGTGGGGGTACGGTGACCCTGACATGCCTGCAGAGGACTTGCGGGAGCTCGAAGTCAGCAAACGACGACTAGACTAGCACCATGGCGTTGACGAGTGTGCGCCCATGATCACGCTCAGCTAGGAGAGCTGAACAAACAATAGTCGTAAATTAAAAAATAAGAATCCAAATATTTTCGTAATAGAGTGAAATATTTATTTTTGCTCACTTTGCTGCAAAAATTATCTCAGCACAAAGTCTTGAAAGTGTACTGCTGAAACAGTTTTTACATGAATTTCATTTCTGTGGGTGTGAAGTATGTATGAAGTGAAAGTATTTGTTTATTTGTGTAATAATATGAAATGTGTATTAGCGATAAAGGAAATAATTTTTGACACTGACTTTTGTGAAGAATTCTGCTGGAAAGAAAATTTATAATTTTGTTTCAGCCTAGCGTATTAAAATTTGAACTTTTTCTTTTTTACTTTTAGTGACAAACTTTGAGTAATTGTATGTGTTGACTTTATTATAAAGAGAATAATGACCATAAATATTAATAACATTGTGTTATATGTTTTGTTCTTATTTACACACTGCTGATACTATCAGTTCCATACAGCATTGTTGTTGCAAGCTTCACTGTGTGGCATAAATTTATTAAATATGATTGCAACGCTTAAATCCATTTTCACATTGGATAACTGTATCAGTTGAAGTATAGGCTATTCATGGTAAAATTAGTACTTTTGAAAGCCCTCCTTAAGATCTACTTGTATGCACATAGTGTATTATTTTACCTTATGTGAACTTAACATTCCCATGGGCTTCATCATTCTTGAGTTATTCATGCGTCGGTCAAGTGAAACTGTGAAATTATTAGAAAAGTATATGCATTACAAATCTGCTCATTTGTACACTTTGAACACTTCAATATATACGTGTGCACGCGTGCATATGTGTGTGTCTGTGTGTGTGATATATATATATATCACATACACAAGTTATCACAAATTGTTACCTAACACATTTCCTTTAACTTTAATATGTTGAACTACTTCCCATCAATTGTTACCAACTTTACTGGGCGCATGTCACTCAATGCACCCATAAAATATATTTAAGTTGGAGCAGTGACATTTTTCTAAGTGCTCACTTCATCGTGAACAGCCTTTAGTAGTGTATTTCTTCCTTTTTTTTTTTTTTTCTGTAACCCCCTCTTTCCTACCACCATAAATTCTGAAATTTTAAGTAGTTTAGACATGCAGATGTTCTGAAATAACTACATCTTCCATGTTGAATAGTTTTCATATTTTCATAACTTAAAAGCACAAAACACATGTCACGTATATTGCAATATCACAGCACATCCAACATGGTTTTCAACTAACCTGCTGCACATCTTGAAGTGCTTACGCCCTTGCCTTAGATATAATCATCAGTCTGCTTGTGGTCTGCATCAAGGGTGATGGCATTGAACTCTGAAGATTGAAAAAGTTTTATGAAAAGTGTTTCAATATAGTATTTTTAAGCAAGTCAATTCTTTTGTACAGAATACAAAACAGTAGTTAACTATGTTTATAGAACTGAAACTGTTGTGATGATAAAGTATTATGAAACCACGAAAATAAAATTCTTTGAGAAGCGTGAAATTGTGTTTTCATCAGAATACAGGTATTTATTTTATTTTTTTTGTTGGTGCTGTAGTGTTGTCTCTACAGGCATCTATGCTTGGCAGGATAATAAGATCTCTAGTCTGTTAGTGAGTTAATGATGTGAAAATTCCGGTATCTGTAGCCCACTCTTTGCACTCAATCTCGACACGACTGCTGCTTAGATTCCATACACCAATTAAAATCTGTACTCGCCACAAAAATTCTAGCAGAACATACATGCTAGAATTGTGTTGTATGTCAAAAATTTTTTGAAGTGGAAACCCTATGTTATTTATTACATTTGATATAGTTGTCTCAGCCAATTCAGATTGAAATGTATGTTATATCTAAGCTTCCAACATAGATGTTTGTTTACTTATTTGGAATTACTTATTTGAATATTTTTATCGAGGCATACCAAAAGGTGTGAAGATTCAGTTGTGTCGCTTAAAATGTTTCTGCACATTGCGATGGGGTCATGTTTGTACCTGAATGCAAAAAATTAGTTTTTTACTTGATCCAAATGTGAACTATTTGAAAATTGGCTGTGCCAATGGTAACTTCACTGGGACAATACTGACACAGGTGTTTGGGTTGTTCACTTTTATCCCAAACACGACCTCGGTTTCCCACACTACTCGTGACATTTTTTTTTCCTTTGGCTTACGATCACTCGGGCTCTATGGGTATTTATAGTCTCTGGAATTTATTTTTTGGGAAATTTTGTCTTGGTACTGTCCGAAAGGTAGTTAATTTTGAGAGTTTTGACTGGCACTGTGTCGGTCACCTTTTCTGCTCCTTGGCTCATGGCGTCCTCGCACTACGCTCGGATTGCGACGAGGATGTCTGGGATTGCGTTCCACGATAATGGTGGTGTGCACGAGGTCTTATAGTGTACAGGCTAATAAGATAATTAAAGCAGCAAGAATTCCGTTCCCTCTGTCTTGGCGACTTCTTCCAAAACTTCTTTCTCTGGTAGGTGCGGATGGAAACAGCGGACTGTGTTTTCCACATAATGAATGCGGTCAGGGAATCGTTCATTTGCTACTCTTCTAAGGTTAACTTGCTCTATGCCTGAAGTAATGTGAACATTCCTTTGAACCGTCACTTAAACAAACTGTGAAACACTTCCCACTGCAGCCCGTAATGGTTGAGGGACTCCCAACAATATGCTTCCCCGTGGAGTTGTGCTCTAACATATCTATCTCATTCTTCCCTGCTCATGTCATACCTAGTTAACCGAGACAGGAAGGTGGTTGGGTCTTCAGCTGGTGTACTGGAAACGTCAGTAAAATCTGAAACTAAGCTGGCATCTTGACTGTTGTTTGTCTTGGCGGGGTTGAGCTCAGTGGGTCCACCACCTTTCCAGCTCTCTGGCAATTTCTACATGATTGGTGTCGCTCTGAAGTTGCTTGGTTGATATGGTGTTATGGATTGAAAGGATGGGTAGGGCATGGGGACTTGTGCTAATAGCGGTTAAACATTGGTGTGGGTAAAGAGTTGGTAGTTCTGGGGAATTAGGGTGTGGGCAGTAGAAATGGGAGAGGTGTAGTGGTTAGGGTAGGTTGCTGCAGTGTAAATTGAACCAATGGCGGTACATTGTTGACATATGCCATGTGTGCGTTGTGGGCATGTGGTGGCTGCATGTTGTGCTTGGTTGCCATTGCACAATCGTGACACTTCAGTCCTTGTGTGGCTGCTCTCTTGGCTTCGTTTCCGTCCCGTTCATGCATCTTAAGTCCACAATTACATCGTTGTGTGTTGCTGCTCTTTCCTTCCTGACAGTTCGCCATGTTGGTTGTGGTTACTTGCGGTTTGCACTCCATTAATAAATCCCATGTGTTGCTGTGTGGGTTTTGCTCTTTTTCTTTTGCACTGCACTCCAAACATATGAATGATAATTCTATTACACTTGTAATTTCCATCGCAATCAAACGCTTGACGTGGGGTGACTGGACAAGATGAGGTTGATTGGGATTTACAAAGGCGGTGCACAGAATTTGGAAAAAGGTGTTAGGAAATGTATACCCGGTAGATGCCAGACGTCGCTGTGGTGGCGTCACTGATGTTGTAGAGCGGAGTCCTCGTAACCTCGGGGTGCTGCGGGCTGATCAATTGGACCACATTCCCGTATAGATCTGGCAGTAGTTCACCTGATGTGGAGGCCTCGTTTTCTAAACGAAGGGCTCTTAGGGCGGCTCAATCACTCCTTGATATTGCAAATTAAATATGGCGCTGACATAATCAAAATAAAATTCCCTACACGTAGATTGTCAGGGCCAAACCACACGCCCATAAATGCTACTCGCCCATAAATGCTACTCGTAGTACTTTGATTAGATTGCAGCACACATACAAATTAATATTCACCCTTAAATTCACATACACTTGCATCAGGAAATAGCGGGTTTTAAGGGGCCCGTGCCCTGAAACTCCTTTCGGCAACCAAATAAACGCACTCATCAGTTCATGCTGTTTATTGCAAAATTGAACATTCCCTCCAAGAGAATGACTTATAAAATTGCCCCCTTTGAACCTGTGGTGAAGGCTATGCGGTAGCTGAAGTCCTAGGTTTACATTACGGTTAGGTGTGCTGATTAATTTATAAACTCCAGGCGATGCAATTCCTGGGGTGGCGAGGGGGAGTATCCCAGACGGCGAAAACTGAAAAGGTTCCAGATATACTTAACTATTGCTGAAAAATGACCGGTGATGAAATTGATACTGTCCGGGCAGGAAAAGCATGAGCGCATTTTCACACTTGTTTCCCCCCTCTGGGTGCGACTTGTTGACTGACTTCCCGCCATGGCACGAGGGCTGGCATTGGCGGACCCACACCGCGGAGGGATCTACTTGCACACGCGGAGAAACAAATTTACAGTTACATGCTATAATACTTTCAAACACTGCAAAAATACAAATTGATTATTTCTAAAGCTTACCTTTCGACTGGCATGAAATGGGGTGGACATAATGTTGGTGGAGTGAAAATAACATTTGTGATAGAAAACAATAATACTTTAAAACAACAACATTGGGCATAAAGAAAGACATCTAAACATATTGCACTTCATTTACGGGTAACGTGTCCTTATTACGTGGCGAGAAATGTGCTTGTGAAAATGTTACAACCCTTTTTAACGCAATACAAGTGTTCGTGTATTACTCCGCCCGCTCTCCCGGGCTGGTAGGCACAAGTGGCGCTACACTCCCGGTACTGCACTTGCCCGATCTTGCCCTCTCCTGCACTCGCACTACACTACACAGCTCGCCGGTGATCTGTCTTCGAGAGCGCGTGCGTGCTGCGGTTGGGAGCGGCCGGCGTGACAAATGGCCTAAGGTGAGGAGCGAGACACGTCACACTTGCAGTGATAGTTCGCCTTGCAAGAAGTAGACTTAAGCAGTAGCGGCTGGTATTAAAGAGCACATGTGCATGTGCACACCCAGTTTTGTGTCATATTTTTTCATGAAAATTTTTGGTATTTCTGGATATTTTGTGGCCCTAGCACAGTTATCAGAGTTCGTTGTATCATTCACGAACATCTGCTATTTTTATTCTGTTATCTGCGATGTTGCAACACTGTGAAGTGCACAGCAGATTTGTGCTTAGATTTTACACTATCTGCACATGCGCACGGCGAAGACCCATTCTCCATTATGGGAGTTTTAACCTTGGATAAGTGCACAACGCTGTTTGTGCTATTTTCTTTGTATCTGTAACATACGGTGGCGGTTCCAACGTTTGCCGCTTGGTAGCAGCACTGACTGAAGAAACGAGATTTCACCACCGCAACTCACCGCTTGATGCCAGCAGAGTTGAAAGTGCGGCATTAACACCAAACAAAATTATCGTAATAAACAAACCTTGTTTATTGTGCTGAGCTGACGAGGAGTTTTTAATACTAATTTGTGTAATTTATCATGTAGAAGTGCAACAATTTTCAATAAATTAGTATGTGTGCGTTTTTCTGTTTCGTTGGACACTATACTCTGCACAAGACATGCTTTTACTGAGGTATGTTGCAAGTTTATTTTCAAGCTAATGCTAACGTATTTGTGTAAGGGTACTACTTTCAGTCGGCACGACTGAGAGGGGTCAGTTTTTCCAAGCTTTAAAATGAATTCCGTTCAATTTTAGCGAACAGAAAACTGACTTAAAGGGGTAAATTATCTATTAAATGTTTACGTCCTGGTCTACCACATTTAGAAATTACCACAAACTAAGACACACTTCTATTCAGACGCGTATTCAACAAAGATGTTTACATTAAACACAACTGGTTATATGAGTGTGCTCAAACAAACGCTTTGTATGGTTTTTTGTCTGATTTTTAGTGCAGAGGTAAGCGGCTGGATAAAGTCCGGTTTTAAGGATTTACTAAAGTGAGAGAATAAAAAATCACATGCTCTCAAATGTCACAGTTGAACTATCACTCCTGGGCAGTGTATATATCAGCATGCAACTTGACAGTGTTTTGTCAGCCAGAAAACATAACGAACAAGTGGATAGAAACATACATTCTTGGCTGACTAATTGATTGTGTGAAATTTTGTGGGGCATTTCATGGCAAAAGTGAAACTTATGAAAATTCTGGTGTATTTAAGGTCTTGTTAATTTCGTAAGTTCTATTGACATAGCAATGAAATATAACTTGGAAAGTGCCAGTGTATTTAAAGGTACTTCGAAGACAGTACAAAATAAATTGTTAAGAGTGAATGTTATGAGTTTGCAGGGAACAAATATCAGCAGAAATAAAACAGGCAAATTGCTTAGCTGTCATGGTAGATTAAACAACTGATGTGTTCATGACACAACAAATGATCATTGTGTACAGGTATGAGAACAATGGTACTATTTTCGAAAGATTTTGGGGATTTTCAAATCCAGACGGGCGATATGCAGCATCCTTATGATGTTATTCAGAAATAGACTCGCAATTGGGAGAAAACAGAGAAATTAATTGCTTAGTGCTAGGATGGTGGTGCTGTCATGAGTGGTCACGTTAATGGAGTTCAGGCAAGAATCATAAAGCAATAGCCTTTCGCTTATTATATACACGGCTATGCTCACCAATTTTAACTTATGCAAAAAGCTACGGCAATAAATAGTTACATGAGAATATTTTTCTCTAACTTATCTGGATTTCCTGCATTCTTTGCTCTATCTTCGCAGAGAACAAAACTGCTTGATCGTGTTGTGGAAAAGAGACTACCAAAATTGGCAACCACAAGATGGGTTTTCAATATTCGGGCTGTTCACACGGTGTTCAAACAAAAGAATGAACCGATTAAGTGTTTTTAGATGATGTCCGTAATTCCGAACGAGCAGACAAGACATGATGAGAAAGCAGTGGAAGTCTCTAATTTGCATAATCCAGTATTTTGGTTTTGGCTTAAGTTTTTTCACCGCATCTTACCCGTGCTGACATTTTATTCAAAAAATTACAAACCATTACCATTGACTGTGGGAAAATTAAAACGTATATTGAAGAGTCCATAAGTTACATACAGACTGCTAGAGATAGTGTGCAGTATGTCTTTCGGAGGAACAAATTGATAAAAACAAGAGAAGGAAACACTAGGAGACAGCAGCAATTGCAAATGCTAAAGAAGTGTGCAATGCAGTTATTGTTGGCATTAAGGAAAGATTTTCCTGTAACCATCATTTGACAGTTTCAAAACTCCTGCATGTAATTCTTTTCCCAGCATTTTCGAAGACTTTTTCAGAAGAAGAATTTTAAACTACTGTTGAAACATATACATTTCTAGCAAAAGAGCAGCTACTGACAGTGCTTCAAGTTCTGTACAACAGGCACGACTTCCATCAAGCTGATGGTCCTTGAACTATAGTACAGTGTCTTCTGAAAAACAATTTGGACGACACATTCCTCCAACTCAGCAGTCTACTTAGGATTATTGTAACAACTCCAATGACAAATGAAGCCGACAGGTGTTTCTCTACTCTTAAGTGGATAAAAACCTTTCTCTGCAACAGTATGTTAGAAGAACGACTTGCTGTTATAGCAATGTTATCAGTAGAAAAGTCTCTGTTTATCAGGCTAATGCCCAGCCTCTAATTCAGTAAAGTGCAATTTGTATGTAATATAGTTTGGTGCACACATTGTAGAACTTGATATACCACTTCAAATTTATAACTCGGTGAGAATGATACAATAATAATTATAATTTTACTGTTTAGTCTAACACTAAAAAATGTGATGATAATTTAGTCCTTCATGAATGGTACATTAAATCTCTAACGACTCGTATTGAAAGATGCCTTATGTATCCACCGAGTTTTGTTGTGCAACATATGGTGCCTACTTGATTTAGAAAACTTTGATAGTGTCACTTTGCCGTGAGTGCGTACATTAAACTGAACACTTCTTCACTACTGCAGTATGAGATGCAGCTGCTTACAGCTGTTTCAGCACCCTACCAACCCAGACGGCCTGCCATAATGCTTTGGCTTCAAAAACGGTAACAGGTAGGGTGTATTTTTTTAAATTTCTGTTCTCAGATTCGTTTTTACAATAAATACTCTTTATGTGTCGTATACTGTTCACACGCACATTTTTACATATTTGACGAACTAAAACAATTGTGGAGTGAATGTCTAATGCAATTACTAGCATTTGTTTGTAGTCATAACCTCAGCAGAAATTTCATATACATTTTTCATGTAATTATCGTGCACTTTATATGTATGTAAAAATTAATGAATATTCCATAACTTCTAAATAATAATACTAAATTGTTTTTGTAAGCGGTTTAATCTTGCTCAGATGGGTAGAGATTCTGAAAGGGGTTTCTTTAAGAATTGCATCAACATATGCCTGGTGTTAGGGCAAAAAATTATCAGAAAAAAAATTAATCCTAAGAAAACTTAATATTTTTACCAGCTGTATATTCAACGTTTGGATACGAAAACTACTTAATTTGCACCATTTTGTATCTTGAAATTCAAATTTTTCTGGGACCACTGGACCACGCCCCACTGCTTTATTTGCCCGGAAGGGGGAGGAGAGAGAGAGAGTGAGTGAGTGTGTGTATGTATGTATGTATATACACACATATATATATATACACCCATTATTTGACATCACCGGCCGCTACTGCATGTAAGTGTGATTGCAACCTAGCCAGTGCACAGTAGGATGCTGCACTAATTAAGCATTATAATTCGGAAACGCTGCAATTTTCAATCTTGTCGGGTCCTGAATATGCACTGTTTATTTGGAACTGTAATTTTTACTGTACTTTCCCGTGTTGTTTCCTTGCAGCTGGTCGCGGTATGATTGTTCGGTGGACTGGTCTTGCATGTACACTGGCAATGGCTGATGCCTAATTCGTATTTGGTATTGAAAGTTTTGCGGCAGTGGGGGCAAACAATACAGGCACGAGCGCTGGGGCGCGGTTTCGAGTTCAGCCATCAAGGGTTTGTAAACAAACTAATGTGTGGATCATGGATGCACAACACAGAAGCACATTGCAGGAGTGTTGTTGGGAGGCGGAACCTGCCCTCTCGTGGTAGACCTCTTTGTGCACGCTGTTAGGGACAACGACTGGCCAGCAGAAGAGCAGGGATAAACGTTTCCTTACGTGACCCATGCACACGGTGACCGATGCTGCTCCCAGCTGTCCGCTATGGGGGAGGAGGTGGAGGGAGCCCTGGAACTTTTTCCTCCTGTGCTGATGAGGTGGTGGGTGGGTCTGATATCACTCTGCCACTCCAAAATGGCCGCTCTCGTGCACGTGCCCACCCTCGCCAAAGCAATGGCAGATACTCTGGTATTCTGGCGTGCTTGTCCTGTGAGACCACATGGTGTGCCTACTAGCCTCCTAGAGGCATCTGGAAGACATTGCGGCACTGCTGCTGGATCTGTTAATCGTCCTTGTTGTCCTCCCGTTGCGGGTGGGCAGGAAATACGCAGGAATTGTTCTGACTTGTTTAATTTTGCAGGATAGGTTGTGGAAAAGTTTTGATGTCCTTCCAGGTTTTGGTGGCCGGGAATTTTCTTGATGGAAAATTACGTCAACGGATGGGCGGAAATTGACGGCTGTCAATTTATCGGAAGGCGGTTGGAATTCTGCCACATTTTTGGGCAAGCCAATTGATGCCATGTGGTTGGGTGGAAAGGTGTTAAGGGTAGGATTCAGGGGTGGTGGAATTTTTGGTTAAGGAATTTTCGACGTGATTACCCAACTAGGTGCCAGATACCGCTCAAAGATGGCATCGATGATGGAGATGTTGTAGCTGGTTACACTGGTGATCTCTGAGTATAGCAGGCCGATTCACCCGGACGTAATTCTCCATCGTTAAAGTATATTGGCCCTATCAAAAAAATATTACTGGTGCTCTGAATTTATACTGTTTTCTTAATGGTGCCTTACTGGCTGACCACATGCCCTTGTAAACGGAATTAATTATGCGATGTAGTTAATGAAGTGAATTATCAGGTGCCGATTCTTTTCCTGAACAATGGCCTATTATGACTGACCACATGCCGCTGACTTTTTTTCTTAATTAAGAAGAACGTGCACGCACATACATACATGCACACACACGCACATACACGTGCACACATGCATTATGAAGATATATTATTTAAACACTTTATAAAGAAAATTTGTGATACTCGAGTGGGTATTATAAGGGCCCACGCCCTGAAGAGTTACGAGGCTACAGATGGAAATAACAAGATTTTCCTTCAGTTGTATATTCCATGCATTGAAATTACATTCCTTCTCTACTGGAAGGGACTTGAGCCAATGGTATGGGCTGCCATAAGCCTGGAGGCACGACGGTACAGAAAACGGCGCAAAGGCCACAATGGATTAACGTGAAATAGTCAAGTTCCCCTGTTTAGTGCAAAACCACAGGGGTAAAGGGTAGGTTTCTCCAGAGGCAGAAAAACCACGTAAAGTTTCCAGAAGTTACATTAAGCTATTGAATTACATAGTTGGCGTGCAAAAGTTGCTGGCTGCCGAAGGGCGAATGAAAACGCTGCCGTAACTCGCGAGTCCGACATGATACTTGAGCATTCTGCCGTGACGCCAGACCCTAGCCTGGTGGAGGTAAGTGCACCACACCGGAAATATTATCTGGTGCAATTACTACTTGCTTCATAAACATACATGTTACACTTTACCCTTGCAAAAATTATACATGATAAATACCTATGCAGGTAATAACAACACACAAATCTATAAAACAGGTATGAGTGAGGTGAGCTGTGAAATCACATAATCGAGGGGAAAAAAAAAGAATTACTGTAACTAACACTTAGGCACTTGCTGTGGCATTGGAAATTTACGTGGACATCTTTCCGAGTTCTCTTTTATTTAGGGTACGTCCTGAAAATGCCGTTAGGGAATTATTAGTAAAAAGGTCTACTTCCAGGTTGCACTGCACTACTCTAGACTTAGTCCCTACACTTCGTCGCACTAAGCACGTATACACTACACTCCAGTAGAGTGCCGGTGATAACTGCGCTATATGTGGTGGACGGCCGGACAAGACATGTCCTACATTGTTGCCCTGTGTGGCACGATGTACGATATTACTGGACAAAGTAAACTTAGACCTGTCGAATCATAAACTTCATTATAATATGCGAATACAATAAACATGGTGCGAGAAAAAAAGGCAAGGTAGATGCTTTTACGAACTCCATGTACTGCGCCAGTAAAACATTGACATGAATGAAACCAACCTCAAATACACCTAAATATCACAGTTCTTTGTAACAAACATACATATGAAAATAAAAAGACTTTTATTAATATTATTCAATAATTTCAGAAACTCTAATATATCACAATTCTTACAGCGGGTCAGCCTGCACTAGCGCTATTAGTTCGCAAACCGCTGCGAGCTTCACTCATGCCCAGATGCAGCATCGTTGTTTCGAAACTCGATCCATGATTGGAATTGAAATGATCACAGAAAACTGTTGCACCCTCTTTTAACATTTTTACCCGCACCATTCGAGTTCAAGGCCCTTAAGCTTCTTACACAATATAAAATTTTAGCATTTGCCTTTACATTTCCTTTCCTCCGACGAAACCACAAATACACAATACATTTGCAAAGTCAGAGTTCAGACAATTAAACATCGGTTTTGCGAACTTCGTAAAAATGTGTATTTTGCTAAGTAAATATATTATCCAGGAATGCATTTTACGTACATTTTTTTAAAAATAAGCATAAAAATTAAATTAAGTTTATTTAAAAAAAAACTCATTTGTTTACTTTATTAAAATCTGTCAATTAATATAATTCCTCTTCATGTTATATTTGTTTGCCATTCATTTAATTTAAGACGAGGTTTGCTTAATATACCGAAGTTAAAATCGCCTTACTATAAAATAACACAGTTTTCACATAACCTCTGATAGATTCTCAGCAAAATTGCTGTTACACTTTGAGATTTGATTTCAACTTTTCCAAATCGTAAATTCAAGAGTGCTTGACTCTACCTTTGACAGTTCCATTGTGTCAAACTCCATAAAGAAACAATATGTCGGAATCAAACGTGAAGTCAAATGTTAAAGTTTTCAATTGTGTAACGGCTCTTACACAATCGAAAACTTTTTACATTTGACTTTACGTTTGCTTTCAGACATGTTGTTTCTTATGGAGATTGACACAATGGAACTGTCAAGGGTAAAGTCAATCACTTTACAATGTCGAATAGTTGAAATTTTAATTCAAAGTCAAAGTCAAACAGCCAATTTGCCGAGAACTAACAGAGATTATGTGGAAAGTGCGTTATTTTATTGTAAGGCAGTTTTAATCTCGGTATAGTAAACAAAGCTTGACTTAAATTAAATAAATGGTAAACAAATATAATGTGAACAAGAAATAAATGACTTGACTTATTTTAATAAAGTAAAAAAATTAATAAATTTTGGTTTTCAAATAAATTATTAATATAAATTTTAAGTCAATTAAAAAAAAAAGTCCGTACAATGCATTTCTTTATAATATCAAAATTATTTACTAACAAGATACACATTTTTACGAAGTTCGCATAACCGATTTTCAATTGTCGGAACTCTGACTTTTCAATTGTATTGTGTATAGGTGGTTTCGTCGGAGGAAAGGAAATGTAAAGGCAAATACTAAAATTTTATATTGTGTAAGAAGCTTAAGGGCCTTGAACTCGAATGGTGCGGGCAAAAATGTTAGAAGAGTGTGCAACAGTTTTCTGTGAAAATCTTATATCCAATCTAGGATCGAGTTTTCTAACCACGATGGTGCAACTAGTCGTAAAACTCCTGTCACACTTACAATTTTTTCCATCAAACTGCTTCCAATAAGTTTGGTCAGGTATTGTTTGACAGTTACAATGTCATCGAAATTTCATAAATACAGCCATCCACATTTGTCTGAGAAAGTTGGATAGCTTATGTTTTGATGCAGTGTGGCTGGATTGAAATGAGTTAGGTTTGTTTTTCAGGGGTAGTGTGAGGTGTGATGATTTGGAAATTTTGGATTTTTACCGACTAGGTGCTAGACGTCACTCAAGGGTAGCGTTAATGATGGCAGTGATGCTGGAGAATGTCGGGGAGCTGCAGCCCGACTCGCCCAGATGTAATTCTCCATTGATGAATGCCTTTGCCCCTGTGCTGCTGTAGTTGTAATGGTTATTGTTTATTGCAGTTTACTAAATGGTAACCTATCGGCTGGTTACTCACCCTTGTGGAAAAATTGTTTATGACTCTTTATGTGTGTCACATTGTGGACTATTCGGGCTGATCACACACCCATACACTGACTTATGTTGCAATTTAAATACACTTAACATTTACTCTGACAAACACATTGAAACACATGCAAGAATTGGGGTGTGTTCTAAGGGCCAGTGCCCTGAAATGTCTTACGGTTACCGAAGTGAAAGCACACACAGATCAGTTCTCTGTTGCATTTAATCGATTATCAACTAACGCTTCTGCTGATGCAACATATATGCTTGGGCGACTTAACCGGCCATCGGCAGAAACACTGTAAAAGGGTCCTTAACCAATACAAATTTACAGAAATAGTTCAAGCTTCTCTGAGGAATGTAAGCTCTGGGGAAGTGAGGGTTGGCGTACCAGGCGGCAGAGCAAAAATTGTTCCAAATAAATTACTCTCTTGCATGTTAATGATGAGTTACAAATAAATGTATGCCGCCCGGGTTGGGTAAACACGGAATGCGGTGACTCACAACCAACCCTCTAAGATGCTCGATGCTTACTGAAATTCCAACATGGCGCGAGGACAGGCATTGACAGGCTCATGTGCTACGTTGGGATACTTCTTTGCACACATGCTCCTAAACAAATAGCTTTCCTGCTTAAATGAAGATGTTACATTGCACAAAAATACTCGTCAAACTATGCACACAAAAGAATGACGGTGTCATGAGGTGTGCGACCGTGTAACTGATGTTTTCAGGAGCGGCAAATAAATTTTGCAGGAGAATTTTGGATAGGAATTTTACTGTAACTGGAGCGTCGGGCATTGTCCAGCAACAATGCTGTGATGTTGTAGAGCTGAGTCTGTTTCTTGGGGCATTGTATTCCTCAGTGATATTATTCAAATTTGAAAGTACGCACTGCGCAGTGAATTCTTAAGGCGAATCACACATTTTAATTACTGGTAAACAAAGAACATAAAACACTTGATGGATGACGAATACACTTTGGTAAACACTTGCTAATAAAGTTCATGTTTGCACGAATGTGGGGGCCCACACTCCGAAATGCCAGAAGGCGGCCCAAATGAAAGATGTACACTCATTTACGTAAATTCAATGGGTTATATTACATTCTTCTGTGAGAAAAACGTACATACATAGTCGGGCTTGATCCACCGACAGGGTGAAATAGTACAAAAATGGTGCGAAGCTGGTAAAACAGAGTAGATGCAGTTTAATCCTTTCCCAGTGATGATAATCAGAGGAAGGTGAGAGGTAGAGAGTTCCCGTCGGCTGATAAGAAACGATTCCGATTAATGGGATACCATTGCAGTGAAGTGATTAGCCAAAAATTTGCTTACTGTCTCGACGTACAGGAAATGTGAAGATGTTAGACAGCACGCCCACACTCTCGAGACATGAAACTATGACTAACTTTGCAGGGCGGCATGCCGGCCAGCGTTTGCAGGCAGATGAGCAGTGTGCACTACTTTCTTACATTTGCAAATAAGAAATATAACACTTGCACTTACCTTGCATTAATGACACTTGCAGAAATGAAACAATTGCACATTACAACTATAATATTGACGTGCATGTGAGGGACTCCTTTAACCCGAACCGGCAACACCCACATAGCCCATAGCAGCGCCAAGATGGGGTCAGAGAGGTACTCTTTGTCGCCCCCCCCCTTTTTCGCCATCAGTGCGAAGAGAGCGCTTAAAGCCTGCCATGCCACGTGCACAACTTGCTGGGAAAAGTTAAACAAAAGCCGCAGGCCGCACAACAGCCATCGGCCCACAGATACAGCTTGCGCCCACACAACCTGCTATGACCACTGGCAAGATGTCGTTCGACGTGAGGAGATGGAGCTCGACGAGCGAACGGCTCCGAGAGGGAGGGGGCATTGACATACGCTGGCGACCCTAGGACATTTTCCCTGTCTACGCGACCAGCACTCATCGGCCACGTGAGTTGTCACAGAGGGAGCTGCTGCGCTCAATGCACCATTCCATGTGTACACACTAAGTGCATCGATGTAGTGACAGTCCGCTATTAAAAAGCAGAACAGTTAAAGTGTTTGTTAATATTTTGAAAGGCAAAGTAAATGTGCAGAGTGCACTTAAGGGAAACAAGCCAGATGCTCTGTATGATTTTGAGGGTTATGTTTATGTTTGACATGTCTGTTGCAAATGTAAACAAAGGGTTTTTATGTATGCAGTCTCAGTTTCGACAAGTGATTATTTGGTATTGTTGTGTGTGTATTATTTTGTTTTATTGTGTTAAAGGTGTTTTGAAATATATTGAGTAGATTTGCCTTGTTCCTAATTAAACATATTCGTACAGCACCATGTACATCATGCAGAGATATTACGGTAAGTCACTGCAACAATAAAAATGATGATGTAGCTAGTGAATATTTATATACTGTCTTGTGTATACACTTTAAGAGTGTATTGAGGCCACCCGTAGAAAATATGTTTGACGTGCCCAGAGTGCACATTGGTTTCAGGTACCAGAAACAATGTTTCACACCTGTAGCAGTGGGGCGCTACATAATAAATTATGGTGTAATTTTCTAGCACAATAACTACAAGTGCATACTGATAATTAGTAAAATAAGCTTTTTAGATGTGAGGAGTTCATTATAAGGCACTGCTATGCCAGTAGTGGAATAGTATTGTGAGGTTAGATTGTTACGAACCTCTGAAATGTAACATAAACAATGACCACGTCGGTTTCCTAACCCTACTTTTATAATAAGTGCATAAAAGCCTCCAATTGAGAAATGTTTAATGTGATCACTAAAAAGCCACTAGGAAATTTAGTGAAGTGACACATAAGACTTGGAATGGGGCAATTTATTTTGCCCTCAATTAAAGATGGAAATGATGTGTTGTGAAGACGTAAGATCTTAATGTTACGGTTATGTGGCTGCATACCAGTGTAACAAATAAATACTTTTATTTTTATATAAGAGAATTGCGGAATTAGATGAAGTATTTACATGTTATATTTTGCCATTTGAAATCATTCTAGAGCAATATCTATTTTAATATGTGTGATAAAATATATATGAGTTTTTCATATGTTGAATGGGACGAACTGGCCAGTGAGAAGGCAGCCTGCTCGACGCCAGGAGAATTGTGGGAACCTCGGTGCTGTGTGGACAGAGTGTAACTGTGTGGACAGTTTTCTTTCAATCGTGTAATGTATCAGTAGTACAGCTTTGTAATGGAACCATAAATTAATAATTATCCTAGAAGTGTGCCACAGAGCAGCCCAGCACGCCTTTTATACATTTGGGACAAATTGTTCATATAACCATTGTCGGCTTCGCACCATTTTTACCACTTCTGTATACTCAGACTATGTATAGGCCAAGTGTTATAAGTGCCTAATATGAGGGAGCAAATTGAATAAATAGTGTATGTTTTGTAAGTCAGCGTCCAATTTATTTTATAGGATCGCTTCACAATCCCTTAACCTGATAGTGTATTTGGTAACGGTGTGGGATGGCCGGAACAATCAATCATTAATATTAACACAAGTGTTTCAAGGAAGCTTAGATAACCTCTACTAGACTAGGCAAAGGATGAATATATTTCACCGTTCTTCAAGATATCGACAGAGATGCATGCACATCTGGGGGCCACCTTTAAGCGAATTACGACACAATGTATTACTTCTTGCTATTCGCTGAAGGGGAAATTGGCACTCGCCCAGATATAACCTACAAACAGCCCATTACTTCAATCAATCCCTGAGTGCTGCAAACAGACACACATCAATATGTAAATATGAGACACTGGTGAATGACATGCGGATCGAACCAGTGAGAATGAAAATAACAAGATAACACGGAAACACTACTATAACTCTATCTGGGCTGTAATAAGGGTTTCTTCCAGTGTTTTATATGCATACTAGTCCTTGTGTGACATTCCTTTGCATATCTGTGTATTTTTACATAACAGCTCACACTTTCTCTTTTCACGCATTAGTGCACGCGTGCACACATGACCTCATGGCCATCCTGCACTTCCTTACACTGCACTGCTCTTGCAAAACACACACATCACGACTTTTTAGACCAGTCTCACTGATGCAGTATATTCGGCTTCAGTCTGAACACGCTGTATGAACTGCAACGGGTTGTGTTAACTACCGGTAGAGTCCGATGTCGGCTGTGTCGAACGTACTTGATGACGTGAAAACAGTCTGGAGGTTGCTATTGGCATCAAATGCCCTCCTCCTACGAGGCCGTTTGCAGCCATTTTCTCCGTTAGTCACAGCAGGAGCACTTCCTTTGCTCCCTGCAGCGCTGACGCAGGGCGATTGACGTCGTCGAAGCTGCTTCTCCTGATGCTGCCTCATGCTGTTTTACTGCCTGCGGTACGCCGAGACGTTCCTGCATGCAACACACTCCCTCGGTGCATGACGTTGCCTTGCTGACAGGCGATTTGACAGTGAATAGGGCGATTCACTCCCTTCGCTATCTCCGTCGCTCTGCAAACTTGCCTTCTTACTCACGCAGCTGTGTCACCTCCGGTTGCTACCCGGGTGAACGATGCCCATGGATGCCTAAGCCTCTGCCACGGTCCCCAAGGTCGGCCATGCCTGTCTCGCGGCTTCTCGGCTGCCGCCATTTTTCTTGCTCCTCGAAGATCTGGTGGCGGTGGACGTGGTATTCCCCATTGCCGGAGCTCTTGCCTGAGGTGCTGCGATTGTTTCCAGTACTTTAGCGTGTACTATGATGTTTCTCGGCGCTGTGCCATCGTACACAGCAGTGCTGTCTATCAGACATGCGCCCTTAAATGCCAATCTATCGGGCGATATTAGGCCTGTCACACTTGCTGCTAGCCCTCCTGGGCGAAGAGCTGCCACACCTTCTTCCCTGCTGACACCACCAGGGTGCTCGTCAGAGCCGAAGCTGTCGTTGGTTCCCTGGGTGTCCGTGCTGATTTCTCACTCTCCCACTTCCTTGCACTCATTTCTTGGATTGCTTACATGCACTTAATGTGAATGTGTCGGTTTGCCATACTGTCATCGAATTACAGTGTCCTCGATGGTGTAAATTGAGTTTCTGGGCCCCTGTTGAACACCGTCGTATGCGGCACCCGAATTTGCTCCGCTCCAGGTGGAGTTTGGAAATTCTGTCTCGTGCAATGCACGTAGTGTCACTATGTGCTCGAACAACTTTTCTACCTACACGTCCCATGTACGTGGTGGGCTCCAGACTTCTGATGACCTGATGAG
Source organism: Dryococelus australis (assembly GCA_029891345.1). Taxonomy (NCBI): domain Eukaryota; kingdom Metazoa; phylum Arthropoda; class Insecta; order Phasmatodea; family Phasmatidae; genus Dryococelus; species Dryococelus australis. Next base: position 317,994,916 of record CM056994.1, read on the forward strand.
ATCTGCTCCATTTCGGCGCAGGCCGTGCACAAAAGTTGCTCCGGGCTGCCAATTGCGGGTGTGTTCTCATGTAAATCAGCTGGTTTGGTATTATTTCCATTGGGGCCGGGTAGTCTCCAGCACCCATTTCTCCTTGTATTCTGCTTGACGGCGCCACTGTTCTTGGTGACGGCATCGTCGCCTCTTTCCATTGTGCCACTGGTTTCCGTCTCACTGCTGTTTCTTACCGGCAGGCACTGTTTCTCGTTGGGCAGACTGATATTCTTACCCTGTAGTACCTCGGCCAAAGATTGGTCCATTGTTGCATAACTGATTCTACTTTACGTGAACAGTGCAGCGGGCAGGTGAGCGGCCTAGGTGTTTTGCTGTTCACCCACACAGAGCTAGAGTTGTGCCTTCTACTCTTGGTTGCGCCGCTCCATGGAGTTAGCTCATGTGTAGTAGACGGCAATTTTCAAATGCCGTACGCCCCACACTGCATACAGTTCTCGCCACCTTTTACCGATGAACTGTGTCCTGTTGTCAGTCAACAGTTCTCGCGGGTAGCCCCACTGGTAAAAGAATTCCTCATTCAAAACTTTTACAATCTGATTTTCTTGTGCACTTCTTAACGCATATGCTTCCACCCAGTGCGAGAAGCTGTCCGTTATTATGAGCACAAATTGTTTTCCCACTGCTGACTTGGGGTACAGTCCATTAAATCAAGGGTAACCATTTAGAATGGTTTTCTCGGCTGTCTTGCTCGCTGCTGTTATACACCCTCAGTTCTTCGCGACTTAAACTTATTGCACATAGCACACGTTTGTACTTTATTCCGGTTGCAGTATGTCAACCCTGGCCAGAAAAATTGAACCGGGGTGCCCTGTTACTGCTCTCCTGTGTGCATTTTGAAACAATTTTTCTCTCAATGCCTGCAGTACGTACAATTTCCATGTTGTTTTATCTTGTGGTGAACACATCTCTAAATGATCGTCCATTACTCACCATCCATCAACATTTTCACCTGCACAATGTGCCTTCATCGTTTGTGCGAATTCGCAGTTAGCTTACACAGTTGGCACCTCCTGACGTAGGTCGGATATTAGTACCTCGTTCTCTACAACTGTCACTTTGTTGACATTGACCTCGTGTACATGATCTTGCATGTCATGTGGCAAAATATCTTCCCATTTGACATCATTGTGTATGACGACCTCCTTATTTGGAGTCTGTGACTGTGAATTTGCGAGTTCATTTTCCGCCAGAGATGCACTCTATGTTAAAATCATAGGCTTGCAGGAGCAATGCCCACCAGGTGAGTTTACTACGTGCCTCCCACACCGTGTGAAGCCACACTAAGCACCTGTTGTCCGTGCATAAAGTAAACCTATGGTACTCCAAATAAGGGCAATATTTCTTGACTGCCCAGATGATTGCCAAGCACTTGGGCTAATAGACGTCGTATCTTTTCTCAGTTTGGCCTAACTTTGCACTTGGGAAGTCAATAACTTGCTTTTCGCCATTTTCCGTGCACTGGTAAAGTTCTGCACCCAGTCCCTCTCCATTCACATGTGTTTGTAAATATAAGTGGCACGCTGGGTTGTACCTTGCTAATGCTGGGCTCTCTGAACTTGGCCTTAATTTCTTGAAACAACTTTTCCGCTACCCCACACGTACCTCTTCTGTGGCGATAGCAAGTGTGTTAGCGGCACAGTTATTATTGCGAAGTCTTGCATATACTCATGCAGCCAGTTAATGAGCCCAAAAAATCTGTGCAGCTGCTTCCACATGTGTGGGGCTGCATAGCTCTCGATTAACCCTAGCTGTTAGGGGTTAGATCGATTTCCTACCTCGATTACGTGTCCCAAAAATTCTAAATTCTCCTTTCCCAAGCAGCACTTATTGGTTACGCATGTCAATCCATTAATTTCCAGTCGTTCCAGTAATAGTGATAAGTGATGCAAATGTTCCTCCCAGGAATTCGACCAGATAACCACGTCATCCAAGTAGTCTAGCGTGTACTCACCTACCAAGCCGCCGAGTACTCTGACCATCATCGACTGGAATGTAGCCGGAGTGCACTTCAGCCCGAAGGCCATTGCGCAGAATTGGTAATCGATGCCATCCAGGGCTGTGATAGCTGTTTTCTCCTGGTCTTCGTGGCATACAGGGATCTGCTAGTATCTGCTGCACAGGTCTAACAACGACATCACCTTTGCTGTGCCCAAAATGCTGAGTGTATCCTTTATGCTAATGTAGGACAGGAGCACACTACATGTCACCTGATGGATAGAAATCAATGCAAAAATGCCATGTCCCATTCTTTTTCGGCACGAGCATAAAGGCTGAATTAAATCGGCTCCAAGTTGTTTCAATCACTCTATCGGCTAGCATTTTTGCAATTTGCTCGCGAATAATTTTGGCCTGGTGTGGAAGGTAACTGCGGGGACTAGATTAAATTGGCCCTTCTTTCATGAGCAGAATCTCATGCTCGGCAATGGTAGTTCGGCACAGCGCATCGTTTTTTGCAAAGACCATTCTCCTCTCGTCAAGCACACGCTGGAATGTGGCTCGGTGTTCTACCAGAATACCATGTACAATTTCCATCAGCATTACTCTCTGTGCATTTTCGCTGGCCTCACTATCTATATTATAGACTGTCCTTCACTCCTTTGCACCAAAATGTATTCTGTGTTCTGCTGGCTCTACCATAGTGTTCTGCTTGCTTAGCCAGGGCACCTTGAGAATCACATCCTCCTTGATCTCCGCCGTTATAATTGCTGTAGTTAACATCTCCAAGTCATGTACTCTAACCATCATGGTCACTTGGCCTTTTGCATAATCACTTTGCTGACCGGTTGCTAACCTGATCACATGTACCATGTGTGTTATGTTCCGTTTGTTCACAAACTTCGGTTGACAAATGTTATGCGAGGCTGCTGTGTCTATTAAGGTATTTCATGGGGAGTTGTTGATGAACATGAGGATCCTTATCAATTTTGCGCCACTAAAACTAACCTGGTTTATCAGCTACTACTGTGGTTTCAACTCCGCACTGTTTGGCAGAATAGGGGTGGGAGGAGCATCAGGCCCCTTTACCCCTACTGACCATTTCCCTGCTGATGTTCATTTGAGGCATGCTGTTTGTGAAGATAGGGGTTGTTGGGGGACTTACAATGCTAGTGGCACATCTCTTCTCTGCAGTGTCTACACTGCATCCTGGGTGGCTGCGATTTGTCCCACTGCACAGAATATGTATTACCTCGCCTCGCATTGCTGGCGTTGTCATGTCTATGCACACTTAATTCTGAGTTGGCGAGGCATTGAATTTATTAGGTTTGTGTCCGAATAGTTTAGCCAGGAACTGGTTTGCCGATTCATCCCGCTCCACTTCTTCGGCATCTTCTCTGCGCCCGTGGCGTCATCGTGCCCTAGCGGTCTCGCACCGCGGTTGACAGGGGCTGTGTTCGAGGATTATTGCAGCTCTTATGAACTCCTCTAGCCCATTATTCAGTAGCAGCACTAATGTGGTTCGATACACTGCACTGGCTGTTTCGGCTATCACTTCAAGTACTTCCCTCTCCGAAAGTTCGGGTCAGAAACGGCGGACGGGATGGGCTATCCGATTTATGAATGTGGTTAACTTCTTCCAAGGCTGTTGTTCCTGAAGAGTATGTTTGCTCTGCGCTTGTTTCGACGTGAAAGTTCCCCCAAAACGGCATTGGAAACCATAAACAAATTCCGTCCATGTAATCTTGTAATGGTTGATGGAACACAACCCCTGTGATGCATTGCATCTCCAGAGGTGCTTGGATGTGTTCGTGTCCTGCCTGGCAGCAGGTGGAGAACTGGAACTGGTGATGTGCCCGGCGCCATGTTCGGTAGAGAGAACGATGTTAAATGGGGTCGTATGGCCGATGGCGATTCTGGATATGCGGTCAATATGAAGGAGAGTTAATTTAATTGTCAGTTAAATTATGTTAAATGTAAAATATTCCCTTTGGGGCGAAGCTTTCGACAACTTCGCATGCCTATATTATCATTGAATTTACTTTGCTTGAGGGAGGCAGGCCCTGTAAATATTAAACATACACTAAAAAACACTTCAAAGTTGATTCTGTTATGAGAGCGCAGGACCCAATGAACTCTTGAGAGTTAATACAGTAAAACATGTCTAATTATGGCATGACTGTATTATTACCGCAAAGGTACAATGAAATGTTGCTGCACATGAAAATGTGTACCCTTGGTTTAGCGGACCCAGCACTCTAGACCTGCTGGTGGTCACTAATGTCGAAAGTAAGGAATAGGCCTTAAGTTAGAGTAATGTAAATACGCATCCCACTCGTGAAGTCCTGATATAGTACTTCAGGATGCAGGGTGACCTCCCGTCTGCTAATTAAAAGCACTTAAATGTTACCGAGTTACGTTAACTATTACGATGAAAGAAAATGCAGCCTGGATTGAATTGCCGTGGAGGGTACGCAGAGCTTACCATCTCCCCTGTCAGTTGTCTGGAGTGCTGAATTTTGACTTACATAATGTTGTCAGCTTCGCCGCATGTCCGGCAAATCCGGCGCCAAAATGGAAACATGAAAAAAAAACGGAACTTAATAATTAACATGATGGATGAAACTGACATTGTACATAATTATGACTATTCAACTAAATTACATTGGTGACATACTTGTGAATGCTGGAGCCCCATATATGGTTAAGAATGTGATTTCACGAGTATGTCACCGCACTTGAAAGGTGATATTAAATGAAATGATGCATCAGGTGGCTAATTCTCGATAGTTGATTGCATGTACCCTATTATAATTAACATATTAAAATCGGTATGTGTCGTAATGGTTATGATTACAGGAATGTGTATGTATGTGACGAGAGACAGATTTCGTCACTAGGGGTGGAGCTAAGCCCTGTCTTCTATGGTATGTTATCCACTCTCTATGCTGGAGCAGGCGGTTTCCCTAGTTAATTGTGGTGGAATCGCCGCTAATAATGCCTAAAAATGCTCCTATTAATTAATGTGGGTAGGGAGCCGCTCGGTGGTTGAGAGACCTTAGGTTGTAAGGCCCACGATGATGCTTGGTGCACTGCCTGCCGATGCTCCAGGGCGATGACCCTGCTGATGGTGAAGTGCCTCTGCCCGTGCTCGCCGAAGGGGGTTGTTCCCATCGCAAGTCGTTCATGCTGGCCGATGCAGATGCTGACGCTTGGAGCGATGGGGAGGGGTTGAGACCCGCTCGTCTGACGACTCGTCGTCGCTGTTGCTTATGCTGTCACTGCCCTTCGGTTCACTCGATGCTCCTTCTTCTGGCTAGGGGAAAGTTATGCTGTCCCTTGCTGGACTTAATGCTCCTTCTGATGAACCTTCCTCTGCACCCCTGATATGGTCCTCCGATGCGAGTCAACCGGTATCGTAGTCTTTGTTGGCATTATGGCAAAGTCTTGTGGGCAGCTTCCCTGTGGGCTGATTGATCCCGCATTTCCCCCACCGACACGTTTTGTGCGACCTATTCTGAAGGCAGTGTCCCTACATTGGATGTAGTGACACTCTGGTCTGGCTCACTATGATTTGCAGCACCTTGTGATGTTGATGTCATGATATGTTTGAGATGGTGTGATCTCTTCCTCTTGCTGCTCTTCTTCCCCTGCCAACCTCATGGGCATAAGACTACCGGGTGTGGCAGTGGGGAAAATGTACCAAAGAGCACTCCCATTTGTGCTTGAGCTTGCCTCTGCTTCACCATTGGGCGTTTCTGCTACATGCTCTAGGTCATTGGGCTCTTTCTCTTACTCAAGAGCCTCTGTGCTGGGTTCTAGCATGGCTAGGCGAAGGTCATCGCAGTGTACAGCCACCTTGCGCCTTCTGCTGACTTTGATGAGGTAAGTTGTATACCCTAGCGCTTTTACAACAACATGTGGTCCGCTCCACTTAGGGGCAAACTGTGCACAAAAGTTTCCCTTTGCGCTGCTTAGCACATGTTCGTGGACATTAACATGTTGTCTGGGCCAGAGCCTCATTGGTGGGCGTGTTGTTGTTGGTACCTATTGTCCTATGTACCTCTCCTGGTGAATGCGTGCATTTTTCAGGTCTTGCTCTCGGCATAGTCGCCTGCTTGCTGCACTTTCTGTTGCGTCGCTGTTTGCCTGTTGGATTCTGAATTTCCCAGGGAGGGGCAGCTCCCTTCCCTGCAGAATGGCGGCTGTTGATTGACCTGTGGCTAGGTTCACCCTCCGTCTGATTGCAAACAAGGGTGCGGGCAGATGTTCAGCCCAACTTGCGTGGTTTGATCCTACCCGCAGGCGCAACTGAGTCTTGAGGTCTTGTTTCCTCCTCTCAGTTGGGTTGGCCCACAGGTGGTACCGGCCGTTATATGATACTGGACTACCCACCTGGTACACAATTCTCTCCATACTTCCCCTTTAATTGTGTACCATTGTTTTTTAAAAGGGTTAGTGGGTAGCCCCATCAGGGGCAGAATTCGGTCTCCAGTACACGGGTTATGTTGCATGCCCGTGCACTGGAAACTGGGTATGCTTCCGTCCATCTTGAGAACGAGTCAGTCACCACAAGAATGAATCTCTTGCCATTAGGGTTGTGGAGATATGGCCCCACCAGGTCCAGCAAGATGGACTCGAATGGCTCCTGCGGCTTCCATGGTTGTTGTTGTGTTACTCCGTCTGCTCTCATACTCTTACAGATATTACACTTTACACACCCCTTCATGCAGGGCCGGACATTTATGGTAATGCCGGGGCAATGGAAATGCTTCTGCAAATTTCTTGTGGTTTGCGATTCACCAGGGTGGCCTACAGATCGTGCATAATGTGCATGGTGTAGCACCTGTGCTCGTGCACTTTTGGGCACATACAGTTCCCAGTTTGCTTCAGTACGACACAGGCGTATCTCGATGCGCGTGCCGTTCATTCACCACCACTTCTGTTCACTCTGCATGATGGAGGTGACACGATGTTGGGTGTCTGTACACTGTAGTTGTGCAGTTAAAAAGCTGTCCTGCAAGTCGTCGACTTCGAGTTCTGCTTTCTCAAGAGCCTTGATGATGGCTCAGCTCACACGGTCCTCATCAGTTGTTGGGCAATTGGCTGTGGTGGGGGAAGTAGGCCTTCCCACTCTTCTTGGTCCACCGCTACTGTTTCACCTGGCGCGTATGAGAGCTTGTCTGCTAGCTGATTCTCAGCCCCTGGTACGTTCGCCACCTCAAAATCATATGCTTGGAGGAGGAGTGCCCAGCGTGCTAATTTGCTCCTGGATTCTTTCATGGCATGAAACCAGAGTAAGCTCCGGTTGTCTGTTCGTTCTGTGAACTCTTGGTACTCTAGATATGTCCTGCACCGTTTCACGGCCCACACTACGACCAGATGCTCCCGCTCGTTCATGTCGTATCTACCCTCAGTTGCCCGAATCTTGCACTGCTGTACTCAATGATGCGCTTCTCTTGGTTATCCCCAATCTTATAAATAACTGTTCCAAAGCCCTTCTCACTTGCGTCTGTTTGAAGATATAAATGGCGACTTGGATCGTGTCGAGCCAATGTCTTGCACTCCCTGAACTTACTATTTATCCCTTGAAAACTTGCTCCGTGTTTCGGTGTCCACACGTACTTTATGTTGGGTGACAACATGTCAGTGAATGGTGTGGTTATGGTTGCAAAATCCTGTATGTTTTCCCGCAGCCAGTTTGATGATGGTGCTTTTATGCGGCTGGTAACTTCTGGGTCCAAAGTAGATCGGTCGGTCATGTTCCAGTGTAATACATTTCTCAGCGACGGTCGTTCGACGGAGTGGGTTTCCTGCCGCAAAAACTTTGCATCGCTTGTGTAGTATGCGTTGCACCATCCCCTTGTATTCCAGAGGGACCGCATAATCGAGTTCGTATAGTTGCACTCTGGTCTCGTTACCAGTGGGCCGGGATTCGTTGTTGTACACTGTTCACCTTTCCTTCAGGCCGAAATGTATCCCGGGTGTCTAGCTCAACAATGGCCTTTTGTTCGTTGAACCAAGGGATACCCAAGATGTCATCCTTCAGCAGGGTTGCAGACACAAGGTCTGTTTTGATGGTATCCACATCTCTTTAATCGGATTGTAATAAGTGTCTCTCCCATTGATTCCCTCGTGTTCTGCTTCGTTGCGAGGTGTAGTACCTGTGTACTCGGTGTAATATCGCTCATGTCCACGAATCTGACGCGCACTAAATTATGTCATGCTGCTGTGTCTTTTAATGCATGGCATGGTTGCTGATTTAAATGCACTGTAATTCTCATCATTCTGTTTTGTGTTTTGTTGATTTGCTGTATGCTTGGTTGCTGACTTTTGATTTCAGCCATCTCTACTAGTTGAGGAGGCGTTGTACCACAGGGGTCCTTTGCCCTGGGGTAGTGACTATCCAGCTCGCCTACCCCAACTGTCCATTTCCCATCGGTGGTTTGTTGATGTTCTATGGTTAGTTACATTTTGGGCACCGATTGAGTTAATGCATTTTGCCTTCTCCTTTGTAATAAAGACAGGCAAATGGCTGCTCATGTGGGCATCCTACCATGCCCGAGTTGCTGATGTCTGCGCTGCCATCCTGGGTTCGGGGTATGTTTTTGTCCAGAATGCACCTGTTCCTACTACCTCGTTCACTCCCGTTTGTTCCTCTGTCCGCTCTCTCTGCTCTGTGTCTTTTCTCCGGCACGAATGATACCCCTCACCTTCTATAGTAGCCATGACGTTTTTCTCTTGGCTGGCTTGGTCCAATAATGTGGCAGAGCGTATGAAGTCCTCTGTGCTACTGTGAATTAACAGTAACAAATGCTAGCCTGTTTTCCGCACTTACATTTGATGCAACTTCTTCGAGGATCTCACGCTCGCTCATGTGTGGATGAAAGTTTTGATTTGCCCTATCTTCCGCGTTGCAAACACGGTCAGGGATTCACCTGTTTTTTGCACTTCTAGCACAGCCCTGCTCTGTGCTTTCAATGAGGCGTAGGTATTGGCAAATCGACTTTGAAAGCTGTTAAGAAATTCTATCCACTCAATACCACAATGACTAACTTTGCAGCGCTGTGTGCTGGCCGGCATTGGTGGGCAGGCAAGCGGCGTGGACTATTTTCTTGCAAACATGAAACATAACACTTATACTTTCCTTGCATTAATGACACTTGCAGAAATAAAACAATAACACACAACAACTATAATATGTAAATATGAAACTCTGGTGAACGACGTGCGGATTGAACAAGTGATAATGAAAATAACATGAAATCACAAACACTATGTAACATCCTCTGGGCTGTAAGAAGTGTTTCTTCCAGTATTTTATATGCCTGCTTGTCCTTGCATGGCATTCCCTTGGACATTTGCGTTATTTTACATAGTAGCACACAAGTTCTCTTTTCATGTATTGGTGAGTGCGAGCGTACATGGCCGCATGGTCATCATGCACGTCCTTACACGGCACTGCTCCTGCAATACACACACATCAGCACAGTTTAGAACACTCGTACTGATGCATTGTGTTCGGCTTCAGTCTGAACACGCCGCATGAATTGCACCGGAGCGCGTTAACCCGGTAGAGTCCGGTTTCGGCTGCGTCGAACTTACTTGACAATGGGCAAATGGTATGGAGTTCACTTTCGGCGTTAAGTACTTGCAATTATTATGGTGAAACGAAATGGCCATTGTGTGTGTGAAATGAAAATAAACAACAATTAAAAAAATACAAACATGGAACACTGAGAATTAAAGGGAGGTGTGGGTTTGGTATCTTTTTCTGCATGAACACCAAACTGTGTGGTTGCACAACAGACTTTTGAAAATGCATTTCATGCCCTATTTGCATTTCCATATCACTCCGTGTGATAGAGTTTTGGCCGGTCGGCTGGGCTTGCTGCTCGTTGCACTCCCTGGCGTGACTTGATTTACACTAACACTCGTCGCACACTTCGCAGTCTCAATGTGCACTGGTTCGCATGGGTAGAGCTCGAATACTGGCTGCAGTGTCATTTGATAGGACGGCCGGAGAAACGGACTTAATGGGAGGTCAGTTTCCATCAAACATTTGATGTTTGGACCGGTTCTAAAATTTCTTTGATATTTTATGGTGTCTACCAATTGTAATCATGCACGACAAAAATGGACGCCAAGAAACTTTTATAATAACAAACAATTGCTGGAAACGAAATAGGCTCTGAAGATAATTAATTTATGTAGAAGCTGTCTAGGCATGAATGCTATTTCAAGAGAATATTCCACAGATTATTACAAATTCAGGTGAGTTTAACTTTATTGTGCAGGAATCATATCTGATAAATAAAATTTGAATTTAGTAAAGAAACGAAAACTAATTACAACATTCCTTACATTTATTCCTGTAATTTACTGCATGGAGAAACATAAGCAATATCTCACTATGAAAATAAATCCAAAATAATAATTCAGTTTGGATTCGCTCGGTAAAAAAATTTGACAGAGTGATACATTTACAAACACAGTCAATATTACTTGATAAAATTTGTTGGAAGAAAAGATTTGATGGCCATTTTTTGTCTTAAAATATTTTGTCGAGTATAGTTAAAGGAGAAAGTTTTACAGTGTGACAGGGGCCATTTCGTATGTTTGTCACCCACACGGAGGTGAAGCTGAACCTTTAACTCCTGATTCTGCCTTTCTGTTGGGTTGGCCCTGGGATGGTAAATTGCCATTGTCATGTGGCTCACACCCTCTTCGTACATAATTCACCCGTTAACAGTCAAGAAGTTTTTAGGAAAGCCCCAATGTGGGAAAAAGTCGTCATTGATCATGCTTGCAATGTTTTTTTACGGGTACTACTGACAGTATACGCCTCAACGTACTTCGAAAAATTGTCAGTGACTACCACTAGATATCGTTTCTCACACTCTGAGCTGTGGTATGGCCCCATTTAATCGAGGCACACCGTCTCGAAAGGTTTTCGCGGCAGGTGTGGCTGCTGTTGTTACCTCTCATCGATCCTGCAGCTCTTAAACAGATTGAACTTCTGACACTTTTGCACTAAGCCAAGTGCTTGTTTCGTGAGTTCTGGCCAAAAGAAATGCTCAATTATGTTCCGCACTGTCTGGTTCACCACGGGGTGTCCTGCTACACTGCTACTGTGCACATGAGCGAACACATGATTCGGCGCACACATAGGGACATACATCCTCCATTTCCCCGGGTTTCCCAGCGAGCATGTATCTAACCATTCAAGACCCACCAGTTCTCTAACATTCCCTGTTCACGCTGCCGCACCTTGTCTTGGGAAAATTGGCAACCCTGCTGCACTTGCTCTACTTGCTCACACGATTCCGAGATCAAAATGATTTTCTATGGCACTTACTTGCTGTATGCTAAGTTCGGAAATAGCCCTGTCGCCTGGCGGAAGAATCTTCTCCCACTCTGCCTCATCTTGCAAATTAACATGTCCGTTAATTGATTCTCCTTTCCTGCCATGTGTTGCACAGAGAAATCGAATGATTTCAGATGCAATGCCCATTTAGTTAGTTTATTCGGGCCTCACGCATATTATGTAGCCAGAGGAGGCATCTGTTGTCGGTTTGTAAAGTAAAGTGCTGGTACTCTAAGTACGCCCGGTATTTTTTTATCGCCCAGATTACAGCGAGAAATTTACGTACGTTGACATCGTAGCGCCACTTGGTAGGGCCTAGCTTGGTCCTAGCGAAGTCAATTACACTTATTTCACCCTTGTTGGCTAGTATTTCGCCAGTGTTGGATATGTTTGGAATTTTTCCGTGATTTCCTGAAAAGACCGTTCCACTTCATCTGACCATTGGAATCTGTTTTGTGGTGAAAAGAAATTTGTCAGTGGTGCTGTTATGACTGAAAAATTTCCAATGTGCTCTCTTAACCAATTAATTAGTCCGAAAAATTTTTGTAACTCTTTTCTCATTTTTGGCTGCGGGTACCCTGCAATCAGTTTCAATTGTTCTTGATTTGGATTATTTCCCTCTGCATCATTGACATGCCCTAAAAAGTCAAATATTGGTTTTTCCTATGATACATTTTCCCAGTGCACACGTCAGCCCATTAATAGGTAATCTCTCCAGAACTACGGACATATGGTGCAAGTGCTCCTCTCACATGTTGGACCATACACTCTCATCATCCAGGTAGGCCATGGTGTATTCGCTTATTAAACCACCCAACACGCGCACCATTATATATTGAAAGGTGGCTGGGGCGCACTTAAGCCCAAAGGGTATAGCACAGAACTGTAATCGGCCCCTGGTGCAGTGAATCCTGTTTTCTTACGGTCTTCCATTTTTACCAGCACTTGCCAAAAACCACTTTTTAAGTCAAGGGATGACATAATTATTGACTGTCCTGATGAGTTGAGAGCATTTTTTACACTTATATATGGCGGTAATGAATTTTTAGTGACTTGATTTTGTGCCGCCACTGACATCCACACCGAAATCCACAATAAGAAACATTTATCATGAGAATGAGTTATTACCTCAAACAGAACATCTAAATAGCCACCAACTAAAACAAATAAAGGTGGCCTGAAAGAACAATTTAACGAACACCAAGGGATTCCAAAAATAAAACTGGAAGCGAAATTAAATAATATACCAGGCTATGGAGGGACATGGGACACATAACGAACTGATCACCAAAATAAATATTTGGTTGTGTGGCAATATTAATCATTAAATATATTTTTACTTTCTCATATTTTTTAAATATATTTTTTTTCAAGTAACAAAATGAAATGGAACATTTTCATAGATTTGTTTACATAAGAATCAATTTGCACATGCCCACAAAAAATATTATTTTTAAATCGATATCAGAAAAATATTATCTCTTAAAAAACTAAAAATATCAAATAAGTTATTTAAAAGGTTTCAAATAATGTGGAGGTACCTCGTACAAGTATCGAAAAAATTTCCTTTAAACATGTGATCACAGACTAATCGAACACCAATCTTCTTTCTTTAACTTAATTAATTAATTGTTTATACCTATTTATCAACAAACATATTAAACACAACTAAAATTGATTGATTTGCATCACAATTGTTCGCAGAATAATATCAGGAGGTTGCATTAAAAATCACAGTTTATGGCTCTTGCAGTGATATATTAGATTAAACATATCTTATTGACTTAGCTTTAGAGATCTAGAAGTCCAGAAATTAGGTTGCAGAATGCCGGGACGAGGACTAGAATAGTTTCCTACACAGAAGTAAACCCATGGATGCTGCCATATGAGATTACAAATGGGAACAGAAAAGTTTCGAACCCCCGGAGAAATGGGGAAAACCGGGGAACACCGGGAAAATGTTGAAAACATGTATCCTTACACTAAAAAAAAAAAAGGGTACACAACATTAAGTAACGTGAAAAGTGTAAGTGCACATGACGGACGTTTGGGAAAAAATACAACATGTACTCATCAGGAGGGTAGACAGAAATCACTAAATCATGTTGAATAGTAGAAGCTCCAATATTAACCAAAAGATGAATAAATGGCACACACTACCATTAAGTAACACACTATATTGCCATTACGGACACAACATTAAAGATTCATCCCGCACCAGATGCCGAAAAAAACACAGGTAGGAGCATAGAGGCCACATGCCATCTTGCTCTCCTGCTGAAGTAGATGTAGCGGCAAACAAGGCCGAGAAGCACATCGCTTCAGGAAACAGTGATGCAACGAAAAGGAAAAAGCCCGACCAAAAGGTTCCACAGTCACCTCTAGATGTCACCGAAGGTTCACAGGGGACGTGCACAAGATACAAGTAAGCAAGACTGGCAAGTTTGCATGTGATCGAAAGACGTTTTTTATACGAAGTTATGCGCTATGCGCATGTTCAACCATGGACTTTTCTAACACAGCCACGCCAAAACCTGAAGTGTGGGAGGGGGTAGCGACAGCTGTCGCGACAAAGGAATTTACGAACTGTGCGGCTAACACCCGGCCAGACAAGAGCGAAAGTGCGAAACTGTAGCCTGGAAGGATCTTACAAGATTTAAAACTTTATATAGGAAGTACAAGTCCTGCACTGAATCGAGATGAAATTACAAAGAAAATAGTAATAATAGGAAGTTAATAAACCATACTTAAATAGTCCAGAATATATATACATATATATAAAGCTAATTGAATACATTTTATCTTTTTTGAGAACTTTAGCTTATTTTTCAGTCATTAGCACGATTGTAGGGGTTTTAATTGGTATATTTATCCGGTAAATATACACCCTTGGTATTTTAGGCCTTGTAAGTGCTTTATATATATATATATATATATATAAAGCACTTACAATATATATATATATATATATATATATATATATATATATATTATATATATATATATATATAATCCCTTGGTATTTTAGGCCGTGTAAGTGCTTTTCTTAGTATATATATATATATATATATATATATATATATATATATATATATATATATATATATATATATATATATATATATACACACACACACACACACACACCCCTTGGTATTTTAGGCAGTGTAAGTGCTTTTCTTAGAATATATATATATATATATATATATATATATATATATATATATTCTAACACATAAACAGAAATAAATGTCTGACCACAGGTCCTGAATGAAAATTAAATTAAATCTTATAAACTTCAAACTGAAAATAAAGGAACAATTTAACCGATAAATTGACTTTAAATAGCAATTAAATAGCTCAGCTGCGAAATAAGCATAAAGCAATTAATTACTGTAATAATTAAAATAATCAACCTCAAGAGACATTTACCAATTAAAATCTTCACAATCGTGCTAATGACTGAAAAATTAGCTAAAGTTCTCAAAAAAGATAAATTTTATTCAATTAGCAGGGACATAAATAGTTATAAAATCGCAATAGCAGAAAATTAAGTTTCTCTAAATAGATTAAAAATAGCTTACATTGGTGACAACCTAACAAAATTTAAATTTCGAAATTCTCAGTGGTGCATAAAAAATGGCGATGACGCATTTAAGGCGGCACAAATTACTGGCCCTTAGTCAACAGAAAAACGCCATGTTCCGTCCTTTTTAGGCACGAATGTTATTGTGGAGTGAGGTATGTTATTGTGGTAGGTGAGGATTGTTGGGGCATTTGTTTTGCCAGTGGTATGCCAGTGTAGGGCAATACCGACACGGATTGTCGCAGCGGTTGATTCTGGTCCCATGTATGTGACTGCACTCCCACACTGTGCGTTGTACCTTGAACATCCTGCCTCCTCCCGTTCTGGTACGTCGGTCTGTTCACTTGTGGCGGTCGAAATAAAATTCTGCCTAGGTTGGCCGTACTGTTTGTTTTGTTCCTGTTGTATCGGTGGTGGGGCAGCATTTTACCACGTGTGTCTTTGCTCGTGACGCCATCGAACTACTCCTGGATCGCGATATGGTTGTTCGCGGTTGTGTTCCAGTAATATCGTGGTGTGCATTATGTCTTCAACAGTCCCATTCAGTAGTGGTATCAATGCTGCCCTGAATTCCGGCCTTGCTGTTTCCGCAAAAATTTCCAAGACTTCCCGTTCCAGCAACTGTGAGTGAATGCGACAGATGAGGTGAGTCTTGCGTGTAATGAATGAAGTTAGAAGTTCGTATGGCTGCTGCTCTTCCAACGATAGGTGGCTCTGTGCCTGAACAGAGCTGAACACGCCTCTGAAACGGCTCTGGAAGGAACGGTGAAACTCTTACCAATGTAGCCCGTAATGGTTTAGCGATTTCCACCAAGACTGTGCACCTCCTTGGAACTGCACACCAACACAGCTAGCTCATTCCTCCTGACTTACACCATACCTAGTGAGCCTGCGGGCGCAGCCCTCTAGGAAGGCAGTGGGGTCCTCTGACGATGTTCCTGCAAATGTCGGCAATATCTGAAATCTGCTAGGTGCCCTCGCATGTGCTTGTCCTGGCGGTGTTGTGTTGTAGTTTGGTTCCGCAATTCCTGTTTCCCTAGCTAGTTTGATTGCGGTTCTTGTTGTTGACTGTACTACTCCTGCTTACAGTGCCATGTAAGGCATGGTGGATGGTATGGTCAGGTAAGGTGTGGTTAGTGCTGGTAGTATGGACGGGTACAATGGTGTCGGGTACATGGTAGGCATTGGCAGTAAATAGATACTGATAGGTAAGTATTGTAATGAGGTTGCATTTGGATAGGGTGGGGTTAATGCTGCTGACACCAACAGTTGCTGTATTCCTCCACTCACCAAGTGTGTGCTGTTGGCATGTGGGTGTTGCTCTCCTGCTTGTGTTTCCACAGTGTATGCGAGACGTTCCTCCCCTCCTGCGACTTGTGCAATACTTTCCTGCTTCTCCCCCCTCTTGCTCATTACGTCCACTTGCCAATTGAAATTTTGAATTCTCCTCTCACTACTGCTTGCTTGAATGTGCCATGTTGACATTAAGTCTTGAATTTGCTGTTGTATGTTCCAATGTCCATCAATGATGTGACAGGTACCACATCTAAACACTAACCTGCTTGCTGTTGTTTGCTCTTTCTCGCTGAGGCATTCCTGGTGGAATTTGGTTTGACTGTTCCAGCATTGTAGGATAATTGCCCCTTGCCCATCACAAATGAGGTTATCACAATAATGCAGTGTGTGATAGTTGGGAGTGACTGATTCCAGCTTGATTACTCGCGATTACACAGTTTCTGTTTGTGAATTATCCCACGACACCACAGTTTCCACTGCATGTGGTTGTTTGCGGATGGTCACGGCACGGCTGTTTGTTGTTGAGTCCGGTCGATGGTCGCAACGAAAACATTCCATGCATCGTCCGAATTTGTCAACATAGTCCAATGGGAGTGCTTTGAGGCACTGTAAGCACAATGGTGTGGGTGTCGCGGTGGATGTGGTGGCCATGATGGCATACACAGCCATGTGTGCGGCACAGATAACAGTTCAAGTCCATGTGTGCGGCATGGTGGTCACGATGCAGCAGCCCCACTCGAGTGTGCGCGAACGTGGGGTCAACAAACTGGTCCTGCTCAGCTGACCACTGGTATGCGATATGAGCGGCGAGTGCGGGGAAGGAGAGGAACTTCTCCTCCCGTCGTTCCTCCGCCCTGTCCTGCTGGGTGCTGCTGCTGGTGGTGGCGGAGTTTCATGGGCGCACCGCACCCTCCCTTCCTTTCCTTTATCCTGCACCCTGCCTGTTGGCGTGAGCCCAGATGTCATGCACTGCACAGAGATGGCTGCATTTCTCACCCTTCGCCACTTTCCCCACAATGGCGACAAACCAGTTTTGCAGGTCCTTTTCCCTGCAGAGCACATGAACTGCTTCTGGCATTTCCCAGGCATCTGGAAGGTGTCACGATGCTGTAGATGTTCTCCTCTGCTTTCTCTCGGTGCGGGTAGGTGGTTATACAGTGT
Organism: Dryococelus australis; assembly: GCA_029891345.1. Classification (NCBI taxonomy): domain Eukaryota; kingdom Metazoa; phylum Arthropoda; class Insecta; order Phasmatodea; family Phasmatidae; genus Dryococelus; species Dryococelus australis. Next base: position 318,012,315 of record CM056994.1, read on the forward strand.
TAGGATGATGTAGATGCACAGACTGCGGCAGGAAAAATTAAAAAATGTGTGTCGAAAAATTAATACATGTATTTTGGTGGGAAATTTGGCACCACGGGAGGGCGCTAATTTGACGGCTGTCATGGCTTGGAAACGGCTCTATTGGAAAGTTACAAATGTGGTGAACAAAATTTGGAAAGAGGTGTTTGAAATTATATACCAGGTAGGCGCCAGACGTCGCTGTGGTGGCGTCAATGATGCTGTTACGGTATAGCTGAGTCCATGTTACCTCGGGGTGCTGTGGGTCGATCACACGGCCAAACTTTCCGCGATGATCTTGCTGTTCATCTGATATGGAGGCCTCGTTGTTTGATAAACAAGGGGCTCTTCGGGTGGCCCAATCACTGCGTGGTATTGCAAATTGATGAAGTATTAAATCGGCACAATCAGACTCCCTACGCATGAATTGTTAGGGGTAAGCCACACGTCCATAAATGCTATTCGCGGACTTTGTTTAGGCTGCAGCACACATAAAATTAATATTTACCCTTCTGAAAATAACACAACACTTGCATCAGAAAATGCAGGGTTTTTAAGGTGCCCGATACCCTGAAATGCCTTTCGGCTACTGAATAAGAAGCAGTCGTCAGTTCATGCTGTTTTATTTCGAAACTCTAACGTTTCCTCCAGGATAACAGCTTACACAGTTGCACGCTTTCAGCCTGCGGCGAAGGCTACACTGTAATAAAAGCACTAGGCTGGTATTGAATTAAGTGTGCTGATAAATTTACGAAATCCCCAGGCGATGTAATTCCTGGGTACGCGAGGGGAAGTATCCCGGATGGCAGAAAATAAAAAGGTTTCTGAGAAATTAAACTATTGCAGAGAAGTTACTGGTGATGAAGAATTGAGGCTGTCCAGGCGGGAAAAGCACGAGCGTTATTTTGCATGGTCCTCCCCTCTGACTAACTTCCTGTCATGGCGTGAGGGCTGGCGGGCATGGGCCCACGCGCTGCGAAGGAATTTACTTGTACACACAGAAGAAGAATATATTTACCGTTACATACTACAAACAACATTAAACACTGGCAGTTCAAACCAAATAATTATCTATGAGGCTTACCTTGCAAATAGGGTGAAATGGAATGGACAAATCACTGGTGGTGGCGAAAATAAACATTTGTGAAATGCAACAACACTGCAAAAAACAATAACACTGGTGCATAAGGGTTTCTAGGTATCTTTACTTTATTTTCTGTTCACGTGTCGAGAAATATTCCTGCAAAAAGGTTTTTAAACCCTTTTGAAGCAATAGCACATGTTTTTGTAACACTCCACCTGCTCTCTTGGACCGGTAAAAGCATGTGGCATTACCCTACTCTCCACTGAACTGCACTTGCCCTATCCTGCACTTTCGTGTACCACTCCTGCACCCACACAACACTGATGCTACTCGCCGGCGATCAAACTTCGGGTGCGCATGCGTGATGCACTGGGAAGCGGCCGGCGTGACAAACAGCGTAAGGTGGGGAATGATACACGTCAATTACCAAAGTGAAACAAGAATATTTTCACATTGCTTTTAATATAGCATAATATTTTTTCTTTCCCTTTTGAGGAACATTACAACAACCCAGAATGGTCACAACAATATTCAGTGTACAATTTTAAGAAAACCGATAGTTTACAATAATTTTGTTCCTCAAGGACTGTTTCAAATATGTATCTATTTCCTTTCGAAAAACAGATATATGAATATAAAAGAACTCTTGCAAATATTTTTTTCTCACCTAAATGGATTAAAAACATTCACAATGATTACCCATATAGTATAAACCAAGTGTTGAGCCAAGAGGATTTCAACATTAAAATTTACAAAAATTATTAAAATAGGCAAGATATGACTCATACTCTCATTCCATCCATAACTTTTCCCATCCATAACACTTACAGCCATTAAAAATGGTATATTTGGCTTTGTGGAATGCAAAGTTTTATGTCTCCTAAACCTGGCTACCATGATGTTCCATGGCCATTAACAGGTATTTTTAAAGTAAATTTGGTTTACTTTAGTTACACAATTCATCATTCAATGTAATTCCACCACCATTTTGAAATTAAAACATTTAATCTTCCCGAACAGCCCATTGCCAAAATGGAGGCGAAACAAGACCAAATAGAAGCAACTCGATCAGCCCAAAAAATGGCAGAGAACTGACAACAAACTGAGTATCATTTTCGGGAAAATTTGAATTATTCTTGACAAGAAAAGTTCAGGGTTCCTCCTCTCATATTTATTAATATATCTTATTAGAAAATTGGAAGCGATTCCTTATTACGTTGCGTAGAAATTACTTATCCTGCTCATATTATCCAAAATATCGTGACTGTAAATTAAATATTAGAGCATAAAAATTACATCACTGCAATCTGTAAGGGCTTTACATTATTATTTAACCAGTGATCAAAACGAAATACCTGACCTGTTATCTGGGGAGACTTCCCTCGCAGCAAAGCATCTGACACCGATACCAGGTTTTAGCAATGCTTATATACAAAAATCGAGCATTGCCTCGCCATGGGGGTAGTTACACTCATCCACAAATAGGGAGCCAGAGTCAAAAAAATTAGTGAATTTTGGGTATTTCGATAGAGAATAATTCAGTGACTAACAGAAAAGAATAGTCCAATGCATTATATGTGATGTCAATTCCGTTTCATTTCAAATTAGATATTCATAAGTGTGCGGGCCCTGGTAAGTCCTTCCGGCATGCATCGAAGAAGGAACACTGCTGTACTCTAGTAGCGGCCGGCATCAACACCTATCCGGCGCTCAAGCTCGCCAGTTTACTAGCTAACGCTCGGGGACTTTGAAGCAGCCGGTACAAGTCCAACCAAGAACATTTATTTGTGCGGTATTTATGCTACTATAAGTTGTAATTCCATCAACATGAGCTTCCTTCAACATAAATGTAAGTGTTCATGAGTGTTTAAAGTAAGTTTTTAGGGTATTTGTCCATTTTTCTGTAGTTTTTCCAACACACGTCGCCCGATCAATACTTTTCCATGGCAGACGGGTGAAAACAGTCTTGCGTAGCGAAATTACCAGGGGTGGAGAGACACTGTACGCACAATTATAAGCATACTTGTCTTATCCCCCCTTGTAGATCCCAGCTGCTATCGAAGAAGATGGTACCAGAAGATCCCAAAGGTAGCCAGCCCCGAAATTACTAGGCTCTCTCCTTCTTCAAGACATCATTGGGTATGGACCACTGCAGCGAGGTCCAAATCCAAGCAGCATCATCAGAAGATCACCATCGGAATAGAAATAAACATCCTGGTGCCAGGCACATGTTCCAAATCGAGATAAAGATCATTGTTGAGCTCGACATCCAAAATTTTCCAAATCGAAGCATGGCAATTCTCAGCCATAAATTTGAGGGTCCAGACATGGCTACCTCAAAATCAGACTTCTTGGCATAAAGGGGAATCACAATTAAGAAGGAACTTATTTAAGAACAGGTGATTATTCCTGCACATCATAATAAAAACACATACAAAACTCTAACCTAACCCTAAACATCTTAACAATTAAATGGAGATGGGCACAAATGAAATGAGGATGACTGGCCAGATAGCCTGGTTCCGAGGGGAACCTCCCACAGGGCAAGAAAAAAGATTACACAAACAAAAATGAAACCCCCTTAACGGTAAAACATACACAACCCTATCTTATAAAGCTTATCTAAAGTTCAGTGGTCATTCCTTTTTTCCCAACAAAATCAAGGGCACTTTTTCAACTGGGTCACATGACCCTTCAATATACGTACTCCTGAAGCAATGTCTCCAAGGACCACAATGACTGGAGTCAAAAACTTTATAACCCTAATGGGCCCTTGGAACTTGGGGGCTAATTTAGAGCTGAATTTATCTGCTTTACTACTGAAAAAATGGGTCTCTATCATAACTTTATCTCCTACCTGAATATCAACAGTACTCCCAGTATAGACTTTCCTAGCTGCTAATTTATGATGGTACTTCTTCAAATTGTTAGTAACCTAAGTCCAAAGCTCCTTTAAATCCTTCTGGTTCGCTGCTTCCAAGCTAGATTTATGCAATCCCCACACATGAATTAGTGGGTGGAAAAGACTTCGTCCAAAAAACAATTCTGCTGGAGTTTTAAGAGTGGCATCACTAATAACATTATTAAATGCTAAGGAAAGCTGATATAACACCTTATCCCAGTCCTTATGAGACCCTGTCTGAAAAGATCTTAAAGCGACCTTGAGATTCCTATTATACTGTTCTACTGGATTGGCCTTTGGATAATAAGGGGTCGTATGAGATAACTTAATTCCCCAAGAAAAGGCCAAGTTCTTCATCTTGGTGGAAACAAAATAGGTTGCATTAACTGTCACTAGAGACATGGATGAACCAAAAACAGGAAATAACCGTTGACTGAGTACCTTACAAATTTCTACTGATTTCATTGTTCTAAGGGAGAAAAAAACACATATTTGCAGAAGTTATCAACCTCAAGCAAAATAGAGGAAAATCCCGCTGACGTTCTTGGTAAAGGGCCAAAAACATCTAAATATAGATGTCATGGAAAAGAAGCTACACTTTCACTATAAGGACCCTTAATTTTGCAATGTGGGGCTTAGTTCGTTGGCAATCCAGACATTGTTTCACTAATTCCTCAATTCCCTTGGTCATCCCAGGCAAAAAAAAAAATATATATCTGACACTGTCTTTTCCTGACCCAGATGTCCCCCGAAAAAGGTATTGCTGAAATATTGAAATATCTGGCCTCACAAAGCAGCTGGAATATAAACAAAGAATTTTGAGGTTTTAGGATCCTGGTATCCAATTAAGCCTCTTTTAACTTTATAATTTCCACCTATCCCATCATCTATATATAATTTTATATTAATACAGCCAGTATCGATTCCCTGATGATATTCTATACTAATATAAACATGTGAACTATATTCTAAACCCACTACCTGAACTCTGATATGTGCCCCCTCTCAGGAACGATGTGGGTCGCCCTGCCTCTTACCCAAGGCAGGGGCGAGATGAAGTGTTACCCGGCACCAGCTCGGTTGAGCGATTTTTGGGGTCGTGGGCCGACGGCCACGGGGATTCCTGGAGGTTGTCGTCGTGCTAGTTGCGGTGTTCGTCGTGCACTTACCGGCACTGATGTTAAAATAGTAGTTTCTACCACTATACAAGCATAAGGGTAAAGGCCCCCTTACACTGCCGTTGATAAACACATAATCAACTGTGCCTATGGAGAGCAGGACCCATAATACTGAACACAAAGCACTAAGATTAAACTTCGGTCTTAAGGACGCAGTGTCCTAAATTACCTCGGTTAAAAACAATAAAAGGCGAGAATTAATCGCACCCACTTTTATTGCATCTATCTGTATACAACACTGACTTTGTATTCTACTAAGCTAGTTTATACGGGCTCGGCACTGTGGCCTGCCGATAGCCGATGCTGCTTTCCACATTGTGCATAATGCACACTTAAGTTCAAACTGTAAAATTACTGTCGGTCGGCCCCTCGGTATTTGAATAATAGTAAAAGGTTCTGGAGTTTACACTATGGTTAACTTAAATGATTTTCGCCCAAAAGTTGCGATACCGAGGGGAGGCACTGAAGAGTGTGTCTCCTGAGCAGCGTGCTGACTGATAACGAAAGGTTAGGGTGCATTCAGATTTGGGCAAGATCATTATGCTTTGGCCCTGAATTAACACACACACAGGTTAAATAACATTTCTATATGTCCTCTTAATTCTAGTTTACTACATTAAACATATTGGCGACATTCCCGTGGCTCTAAATGCTAAACTAACAGGTTTTATAATGACATCATGGGAATGCCGTCACCCTTTTATACAAATGTGAACATGTGGAATGAACACTGCTTGAAAAATGAGACATAATGATGAATTAAAACACTGTACATTTACTACCTTAAAAACTCCGCCCTAAATCTGGTACTGGTGAGAGTATTGCACTTTGCCGTTCACAGGATGTCGGTTGCATAAAGTAACGTCCTGTGAACATGTGTTTTCCTTGACGTCACACCTATGGTATTAATCTATACAATGCAGCTGAATACTAAAACGAGTTAAGTGCAGCTTCATTCTTCACGCCTACAAAGGTAGTCATATTAAAACATGTGACCACACGATTGTCTTGACACAATAAATGGGGTATCTAAGCTAGCCTTTTGATACACTTCAAATCATCGCTACACTAATTCTTCTGCCTACAGGCCTGCCGACACACGCCAAACTGGAGACACGTGTTAAGCTGTTGTACAAGTAGCCCTCATGTGCCCTCCAATGGTACTATCTTCTGACGGCTGTGGCTTCACAGGGATGCAATGGATGCAATGCCAGACCGCTAACTCATAGCCCGCAAGAGTTATCTCTTGGGAGAAAATGGTTAAATGCCCAATTTGGGTCACAGGGAAAGTTACTTACTGTTCCCAGTGGCCTGCACTGACATACTCTGGCCTGTTCGACTCGCCTCTGGCGTGCACTAATGCGAAAGCTGACTGCGGCGGCTCAAATTGTCATAAGAGCACACGGGAGTGCTTGGCTCACATCAACTCCAACACATAAACAACTGGAATTTAATTATGAAATCTGACTTACTGCATCAATCACAATATTCGAAACCACATTACTAGTCTGAACACAGAAATCACTATTTACCCAAAAGGCATTAACATCAGTTTGAACACAATAATCAAAAACATTTGCCCGAGAAACCGTATCATCAGTTTGAACACAAGAATCAAAAACCTTTACCCTAGAAACATTATCAACTTCAGCAGAACTAACAACGGCCTCTAAAATAGGAGGCACTACAGTTTTATTAGATGATTCTACATTAAATTCCTCCTAGTGTGACATGATAAACAAATGTGAGTCCTGCAACTTAATTCTGTTCTGTGACACTGAGGCATTCTTTGTGATATTTCACTCCACACTGTACACAATGAAGTATTATTGTACCCTGTCCATTACACAACAAATTATCACAGTAATTTGGGAAATTGTAATCTGGAAAAAATTCATGTTCAGACTTTACTTGCATTACGAAAACTGTACTGTCCTGCACTGTTTCACTGCCACTGTCTGTTGTTACACAGTTGTCGCCAGCACGGATGCCTGTTGGGCTGGTCTTACGATGGCACTGACAATTGGCACTGTTAAAATTTAGTGAGTGTTCATCAGTTACTGTATGGTGTAAGCATTCAGGACACCACAGTGCCGGCGCACTATCAGTCATCCGGCCAGCCATGGTTTGTTTGTCAACAAACACACATGCGCGACAGATGCAGCTGACCGGGTCGTAAGTACAGGTTTGGTGGATATGGGTCGCCCTCCCCTCTATGATGCAGCTGGCCTGCTTGTGCGGGGTTGATGACCCGACGTCACAGCTGACGCACGACGCATGCGAGGGGTCCAGTGGTGATGACTGCTGAGGGGTCGGGGGAGGTAGCCTCTACCGCATCACTTTTTCTTTGCTGCTGGCTACACTCCAAGTAGCGTGGCGACGTTCACGGTGTGGCATGACCTGCTGATTGCTGACAATTGTTGACAAGCATCCCAAGCATCTGTGCAGAATCTCATAGACATCCCGCCATTACCGTTGCCTTTGTTGCCTCCTTGCTGTCATCCTCATGTCGTTGCAGCAGGAAAAAGGCAGGAAAAACTGATATTTCAGGAAAACTCAGGAAAGTTTTGTAAATTTGCAGAAAACCTCGGAGAGAATTTTTGGCGGGAAAATTTGGTGGTACGAAAATGACTCCACTTGGGCAAGCCATTTGATGCATGGCAGATGCCGGTAAAGGTTTGAACGGGATTTTTCTGGAGTAGTGATGGTGAAAGAGAGGAATTAATATACCCAGGGCATCAGACGCTGGCAGGCGACGTCAAAGATGATGCTGCTCCTCTTAACCTCAGGGTTGCGAGCCATCGACTCGGAACCAATCTCTTCGCCATGGCTTCTGAATTGTCATCATCCGCCTAAAGATTATTGCTCGAGATGAAGATTGTTTCCTAAACGATAGCCCATCGGTCGGCTATGCACCATTGTTGATGTTGGTGGGAAAACTTCCTACTCATTACACTCACATACGTGGGCTGTCAGTGAGGCACTGACAGGCCCATACTGATCGGAACAAAACTGATTATACTGAAAATGAGAACTTACGTGCTGATTGAGTGGGCATTATTATGGCCTGTCTTCTTGATCGCATGATAATGTCGTGCTAAACAAACTGACTTGAAAGCAAGTTATTTATTACTTTTACAATTACACACCTTCTCTGAGGGAACTTTACACAAAACACAATCGGCTATTTTAACTGGCCGTGCGGTGAAGCAGAAAAAGTGTCTCACAACAGTTAAAATACTTACATGCACAATAGTCTCCCCAGGGCGATGCTAATCCACCGGGGAGTGGCGGTGGCTTGCCAGGCGACGAGATAGAAAAATGTCCCAGATGATGAAGTCTATTGTAATTACATGTCCGGTTTCAAAAAGGTGATGGTCGCCCAGCGTGCATGGGAAACGCCGAAGCCTACCATATGCTCTCCACCTCCGTGACTTGCTGCCAGCTGACTGACTCTCCCGCCCGACTCGTGGGTTCGCAGTGGCCTGCCCTCGTGCCGAAATGGGACTACTTTCTGAGATGACTTGCTTCATTGACCCCTGTGCTAAAGAAAGTAAGTAAATAGACATATGAAAACAATACAAATATTCCTACTACATAAATGCTGGTGAAATGGGATGGACAAAACGCTCTGTGGATGATGAAAATAAATAATGGCACGTTACCTTCCAAACACAACAAAATACAACACCTGCAAAACAAACCATAAACATTATAATTAACAACACAATAAAGTTTTTTAATTAGGCCTGAAATATTCAATTTCAATACACAGGCCTACTTATTTCCTCCACAGCATCATGCGTTGCTACGACAACCACCGGCTGCACTTGCACTGGTGTGCCCTACTTGTCACTCAGGTGTCCAAGCTCACACTCGAAGTAGAGTGCCAAGCCATGCTGCGGTGATGTTACAGGGTACGACTGGACAATCAGTCATAGGCTGGGGACGTACACACGTCGAGGTGGTAATGTATGTTACATTAATTATTACATTATTACAGTGTATATGTTTCTTAACCTACTTATTTTGTAAGGTTAATAATAAAATTTGGAATTTACATTTGGATGCACTACTCTATGATTGTATTTAATAGGTTAGCTGTAAAAGTTAAATATATAAATAAATACATACACTCGCAATTAAGCTACCACCCGCTGGCGAGCTCTCTCGCCTCTTCCTCACCCAACCAACTCCTCTTTCACTCCCTTCCTGAACTTACCAACACCTCTCACACATTCCAATTCCTCCCTCAACACATTCCACTTTCTCACAGACCTCACAAGCATGGACTGCCTACCCTGCTCCATGCTCCTCCACACCCTCTGAAGCTTCTCACTGGTGTTTCCTCTTCCTCTAAATACCCCCTTACTTAGCTTGCAGTGTAGCCCTCCCCATCCTCCCTCTGCATTCACCAAGCTGTACATCCTGACTAGCCGTTCAACTTTAATCTTATCCTTCAATGAGCTCCACCCTATTTCTTTCATCATCACAAATGGCCAATAGTTCCCTTCTTCTTCATCATCATGCCTCTGCATTCTCCACCTACCCTTCACCCATCTTGCTGCCCTTCTCTGCACCTTTTCAAGTTCTCACACCTCCTCCTCCACATACGGGTCTCATACTGCAGCAGCATATTCTAATATTGGCCATACCATTGTGCCATATGCCTTCACCTTCACCTCACAGATGACTCCCTTCAGCACCTTTCCCAGCATACCCAGAGCCCTTCTTCCCTTTGCAACCACCCTCTCTATGTTTGTGAGGGGTGGGGGGAGCTTCCACGCCATGAAGGAGATAAAATGGCATAAATTTTCTTGAACTATTAATGCTGGTATTTATGTTGAACTGAATAAAGGGGACATGAAGGTCCCAATTTACTGGATCAGCACTCGCACAAGCAGTAAGTTGTTCCGCGATGGCGCGATTATTTCGTCATTTTGAAAACTGGTTCCCCTATCCGTGAGTATTTTCTGGGGGCAGCCAAATTGTAAGATGACATATTTGATAAAATCGACACATGTGGCTGCATTTATAGCCTGGAAAGGTTTGGCGATGATGTAACGTGTGGCATACTCTGTAATTACTAAGATACATTTGTTATGTCTTGCCATAGGGGGTAAAGGACCTTTAGCATCCAGAGCACAGGTGTGGAGGAGGATGGGAGAAGGGAAAGGAGTGAGTTGACCTATGGGTTGAGATGTAATCGCCTTAACTTTTTGACATACAGGGCATGATTGTAAGTACTTTTTATAATGACTGCCATAGACTCTCAAAAATAAGACTGTTTGATTTTACGGAGTGTCTAAGGACCCCAAAGTGCCCTCCCCCAAAAATGGCGTCAGGGTGAGCCTGAATGACTTCCAGGATGTAATATTTGGGAACAAGTGTCAATTTAGTTGGGCCCTATGGTGTGTTACTTTGACGAATATTTCGCCGTTGCTAGCTATTCCGTAATGGCGGCTTGAGCTCCTGATCTGGGTGTAAGAGTGCTTGTTTAAATTTTGAAAAAATGAGGGTCATTATCATATTCGCCGATGAATGGGGAGTGAGAAAGGGCGATGGGACATAAATAGAATTCAGAGTCGTCGTGAATGTGAATGTATTCCTGCTCATGCACGTGCACAGGGAGAACATTTAAAATACTAGTGAAGCAGATTACAAGAACGGTACAATTGAGGACCAGATCAATAAAAGTTGATGTGCCAGTGTTAGTGAATCATTCTCTAATAACATGGTACAAGGCATAAATAATTTTCAAGATTAAGGGTAATGGGCAATGACGATGCATGCTATAATTTTATGGGCAAGCTACTGTGTGCAAGGGGCAGTAGTGGCGTTGATCACCCCAATATAGGGGGGGGGGGTTACGGGGGCCCTCCCGCACGAAAATTTGCATTTCAAGGTGCAAAATGGTGCCATTTAAACATTTTTCGTAATTAAATATTAAATACACTGCTTGTAAAAATATTAATATTTTTTGACATAAAATTTGCCTGAGTGAAAAATATTACAAAGATACCTTCATCAAACCCATAACCTTGTCCACTCAAAATCAATACTATTTTTATACCCTTCGACAGTGAGGTATTTTACATATGTAGCAATTTTGTTTGTACAGAAGTGTAGACAGGGAAAATGATTATTTGTTTGTGTAAAGATGGAAAGCAGTCAACTCTATTTTTACCAAATTCTTTAAGAAACAAAAACAAATTTATGCGAACTTCAGAACGCTTGCGTTTTTGAACAGAATTGCACAGATTGTTAAGGTCACAATACCCAGTTGCCGTACACATGTTAATATCCTTAGAAAACAATAAATGTGGCCAGCAAAACAATATTGTTTAGGCTCTTACATCCAGCTAACCACAAATGTTTTTAATTAACTTTTTCTTTTGGAAATTATATACAAAATTACCTTTCTTGCATGTTGTCATGATCGTAAGTTCAGGTGTCGGCCTACCCTCTTTTATGATGTCACATCTTTCCTGAAAAGTGAAAGCACTGATGGAAAAATGCTTCACTTGTAATCCACACACACCACACTTACATCCACATGTTTCTGTTGCACTCATTCTATCTACACGGTTCTCAGTCTCACATGGTTATTTTATAATTTTTACGTAGGGTACACATAGTGCATGAATATGTAAAACATTCTCAGCACCAAAACTAAATTAAATAAAATGATACGATTTGTGTTGTGCGCACGAATTCGCCCACGTATCGATATATTTACTGAAAACTACACTGCACCAACTGCCTGTGGCTAGGCCAGCTTCGGCTATGTCTGTTTCAGTTCGGTGAAGACAGCACTACCATCGCAGCTCTTCTAACACAGGTTGATGCAGCCATAAGCACCCACCCACCCAGGGCGCTCTTCCTACCCTGCCTCCCTCCATTGGCTGGGAAACCATCGCGACCGCCTACCTGCTGAAAGAATCACAGCGCTTCCAAAAACATCTTAGTTTTGCTAGGCAACGAACGAGTTGTTTTCTTATAATGTACAGTATTGTTTCCCAAGTAGAATGTGTACCGCATGAGTAAAAAGTTACCTTAAAGTAAATATAAGTTAGACTTTAATATTTATTATAAGTATAACATTGTCAGGAAACTGTCTGGGAAAGCACTGCTTGCCTTGCTTGCCGTAACAATATGCCAATGGTAATGGGTAAATGTCTTCATCTCGAATAGCCTTAACAAGTCGATCTTTGTCCGTTGGCGACGAATATGTGATAAAATAATTTTTAAATTCCTCAAAATGCATCCTAAAATATTTAGCAACATTAGTAGCTGTTTCCGCCGCCTTGGGTGTAAGTTGAAAAATAGCCTCTGCCAAGGCTGTGGAAAGAGACTGACATTACATCAAAGGAATCTTTACATCATAATGTTTTCCATGAACAGTTACCGACTTGGTAGGGACCTGGAGTGCAGTGGGCAGCCTACTTAATGTGTCAGGTAGAGTATTCAGTGTTCCCTTAACGACGTGTATTTGGAAATCAAATTCACTTAAGGCTAGAACCTTTTTCTGAATATGCGCATTGTGATCTGCCATCGTGCATAAATACTTTAAGCTAGCATGATCGGTTTCAATGGTGAACTTACTTCTGTATAAGTATTGATGAAAGTGGGAACAGAAGTATTTTGTGGCGGATAGCTATCTCTCCGTCATGGACCAACGTTCTTCTTGAGGAGAATATTTCTCGGATGTGAAGGCCGCTATATTTCGTTGTTTAGTTTTAGGATCGATCTGGATAAGCTCTCCTCCAACAGCTGAGTTACTGGCGTCAAATACAAGAATGATTTCGTGGTCTTCGTGAAATTCCTGTAAAATTTGCGCATGAGGAATGGCTCATTTTAAACTCAAAAAGGAATTATGTTGTTCTGGGCCCCATTTAAAAGAAGTGGTGTGTTTAGTGAGGTCGATGAGTGGCTGGGAGATAGAGACATAATTTAGAATATACCTATGAATGGAGTTGTTTTACAGTAGTAGGAGGAGCCATTTGTTCAATAGCTGCAACCTTATCGGGGTCGGTGGACATGCCTTGGGGAGTAATTATATGGCCTAATACCTTAACAGGTTGTTGGGCAAATAAACATTTATTAGTGTTAACCTTCACATTGAAAAGACATAGTCTCTTGAAAACTTTGTGAATATTGGTGATATTTTCTTCGAATGTAGAGCCTAAAATAAAAATACAATCTATTTATGCAATAGTGGCAGTCCACCTGAGGGGACCTAAGAGTTTATTTATGAACATTTTGAAGTATTGTGGACTGGTACTTAGGCCCATTGGCATTCTGCAATATTCAAATAAACCAACACCATCAATTGTAAAGGCCAATTTATGGCGATCCGAGGGGCGAAAATGTGTGCTATAAAACCCAAAAAACAAATCTATGCTCGTAATGAAGGTGGAATGTTGGAGAGCATTTAAGTTGTTCTCAGTGTGGGGAAGGGTGTGTTGGAATCTAGTTAGGTGTTGATTAAGTTTGCGAAAGTCTGTTAAGAACAAAAGACAACTACTCTTCTTTGAAATTACTGAACTAGGGGTAGAACAGGGAGAATCAGCCTCACGGATAATTCTGGCATTAACCACGTCTTTCATCTGGACCAAAAGTTCATCTCTTACTTTGGGGCTAATGCGTTAGGGGCGATTGGGAACAGCTTTCTCAGTATCTCATTCTAATTTAATTTCAAAATTTTTGGTCTCTGTGAGCTCAAGAATGGATGTAGCAAAACTGTCACTATATTCGGCAATGATATCTTGGATGGCTTGTTTCTGAGGGGGCGTAAGGGTTTTATTAATGTTAGGGGCAAGAGGGGGTTGCTGTTCAAAAGATTCACGAGTATCACACAAGTGCTCTAGTGATGGGAAACCTGTTATTTTTGAGTAATTAGGCACAAGTGGGATTTCAGTTTTCCTATTCTTGTTGTACACATGCATAAAGAGAAGGCTGTATTTGAGTACCAGTATAATGTCATATTTCCCAGTAAAATTGACACCTAAAATTAGGACTTGTTGAAGATTGTCGACGACTAAGAAATTCTGGGGATAATTATTACCCTGAATGTGTAAATTGATAGTGGTTTCGAATTGTAGCGGCGATAAGACAGATGTGGCTGCAACTAGTATAATGGGCTCTTTCAAGGGAGAAAGGGTTTGAGTAGATAAAACGGTACTGGCAACACAACTACATGAGCATCCCATATCTAATAGTGTGTGGTAGTGCCGGCCCTTAATGGTAACTGGGATATGCGGCATGGCTGAACTGATGTGGGTCCGGTGAGGAGGGGAAGGAGACGCAACACGCATCTGTTTATCTGTGGCAATTTGCGCAAGGGCTCCACTCAGTATGCTGGTCTCATCATCGCAGGCCTTGCTGGTATTTAGAAAACATTTGGTACCAGCTGCATCGGGAGTGGAAGTGGAGCAGGCGACAAAAAAGGTACACAGACTCAGCCGGAATTTGTTTTGAAATGCCGAAATCTGTCATCTACGTCTGTAGAGAACTGAAAATATTGTTTACGAAAAAGGGGACACTGTAGACCTTCATGCCCAACATAAAGGCACAATGCGCATGTGTTGGTAGCCAAGCTGTGAGGGCCCTGAACTGTAAGCTGAGTGTTTGGTGTACGCTGCGAAGTAGCAACACTGCAGTTTTTTCGCGCTGGGCATAGGAGGTGTGGTAACTGTGACCTTCTTTACGTGGGCAGGAGGAGAGCTACGCTTGCGCGGGTCACTGAAATGAGGTTGCATGAGCGGTTTTACAATTGTTGATACTTGGTGTGGCCGCAATAACAACGAAGGCTTGGGAAAACTGGGGCACCTATCGAGCCAGCAGAAAAGTGTTCTCTATTGTGTTGTGCAAAATGTATGTGAGCGGTGTCTATTCTCGATGTCACCGCTAATAAAATGGCATGATGCTGTGGAAACTGGTGGAATGGAATATGTTGGATAATTTTCGTCCTTAGAGTTGAATGTGGCTATCTCGGCATAATATCTGTGGGCACTTTTGTCGTCAGGGGTGGCATGTCTTACCCCCTCATGCAGAAGTTTTTTGACGGATACCTGGGCTGTTGTGCAGCATTGTATGGACGTGGCTGTGGCAGGAAAGAATTGCCCTGGTGGTAATGTGGCACATTATTCATTGGGGGATGAAAGCGGGGAGTATTTGGCCTGCCTGAGAAATAGTTCTGTGAATAACATGGCTGGTGGTGAAAATCTCTATGCCCCAAGTAGTGAGGAGAGTTGGGATAGGAATTGGAGTCTTTAAGGTGGGTAAGTTGGTAAGGTTGTCTGTGATAGTATGATGGATAATGAGTATGCTGTGGGGGTTGGTAGGGACCGCCTATTTTGTTGAGTGTTGGCACGAGGTTCATTCTGACGAAGGGAGAGCTGTGCGATTTCCTGCTTTAGTTTACTGATCTCCACTTCTTACCTAGCAGAATCTGAGTGAGGGCTGGTGTGCATTACTCTTTGTTGGCATTGGAAAATGCCAATTTCAAAGTGTTGCAGGTTATCAAGTAAATGCTCCAGCGTTCTATTTTTCAACCCAATTAACTTGTACGCGATAGTTGGCAAGAGAATTTTCCAAATAACATTAACAAAATCATTTTCGGTCATGGTAGGGTTGTACTTGGCCCGTTAATTCTTAAATATTTCGAGGTGGTGCATAGTGTCTTCGTCAATGACCTGCTTTTTGTTGTGCAGCAAATGTTTAAATCGTGCAGTGTCCACGAAGTTAGTGAATACCTTAGTTAACCCTGTTTTGATCTGTTGCCAAGTGATAGGTTGTTCTCGGTGACGTGTGAAGTTTTCTAACATATGCCTTGTGGTATCAGTGAGGGAGAATTTAATGCGTTTACATTTGTCAATATCAGTTCACCGTTATGCTCGGCGACTTCGTAAAAGGCTTGTAAGTATTCGTCAATGTTTTCTCCGTGTTTCCCTGAAAATGATGGGGGTTTTTCTGGTTGCGTAAACGTAACATTAACCGGGGGGGGGGGGGGGTGGGTGGATTGAGTGCTATGTTGTGCTTGCTGATTGTGGTTGATCGTTATTATAAGTGTGTGTGTGGTGGGTGGGGGTTGGAATATGCGTGTAGGGGGGGGGTGAGTTGCCAATTCACTTGTAAAGAGGAAATCCAAAGAAATCGGCAAGGGGTGTGGTTGATTGTGCAGGAGTGTTAGGAAGGGATTGATTGGGGGGTGGCGTATCAAGGGGGTATTCGTGTTCTGTGCTAAGGAATGATATATCTAATGAGGCGTTTTGGATGTGGCTAGTGGTAGGTGTATCTAAGGTTGGGTGTTCAATGCATTGCCTGTCACGTTCGTCTAACGAATGCTTAAAATCTTTCATATCATTCAAAATGGTTTCAATAAACTGAGAGAGTTTAGACTGTTTGGCCTTGCTACGCGTCTCCATGTACCATTAAACATGGGTGTGTGGGAAGTGATGTCTGGTGTAATGGTATTGCGCACTTCGTGTAAACTTAAAGTAAAACAAACTACAGACAAGGAAGAGAACTCACTCCGATAGTACACATAAAAATATGAGTGGTTAAGCAGGTAAGAGAACAGTAAGTTCAGCATGCATGAAAAGAACTACGCATATACTAACTACAATAATAAAGCATTCTAAACAGGGTGTGGGTGGGCAGGCGAGAACAGTAAAAGGCAAGATTTCTATACAAGTGCTGAGTCGGATACATAGTAACTGACCTGGAAGAAGGTCTGCTTACCGAGAGCAATGAAACAGTTGCTAGTGTGGGTGGGCAGGGAAGTCGGTAAGAGCGCGGGGTGGGGGGTGGCCTTCTCAGTTGCGTATTCATGCTTTTAACTACAAGGATATCAATTAAAATATTATTTATATTTATTACCTCGCTTGGCGTGCAGAGAGGGAAAGTCCGGTGCTTCCGCCAGTGAAAAAACTCCCTTCCTCCTGTTTATAAAATGCACTTTCTCCTTCCTTCACAGTTACGCTCTTCACCTTAAGTTGTGGTAAGGGGTGTCTAGGGGGATAGCTCATAGGTATCTGAATGATAGAGGGAATTATAAAAATTTATATTTAATGAACAACAACTAATCACAATGAACAACAACTAACGATTACAAGAACACAACATATGAATTCTTACAACTCTCAAGACTTTTACTTAATTCAGAATAGCAGACTACGTTATGACTCGATTACAATATGGTAACTCTGATAACCACTATGCAGCTATTCCCTGTCCTTGCCAATAAAATTAATTATTACGAAAAGGGGGAATGGTGACGATGTCTCGATACCAGCATTGGTCCCTACTGCTACGTGAATTATGCTCACTCTTTATCTTCTGCTTCAATTGGCCTTGGAACCCCTCTGCCCATTGGTAGTTAGGTGTTTACAATATAAAGTTGGGAGAAGTATTTGAATTGAGAAACGATTTTTTTTTTGCATTAAACTCCACTTCACCCTTGAACTTCTTTGGTTGATATGATATTAGTTAGTTTGCTTATTATTTCCCAGAAAATATTTAAAGTGTGGCATATGTATATGTGCATAGCTGTGTGGAGGCGGAGATAAGCCAGGATGCAAGGAAAATTTCTGGTACAATGTAAATCTGTTGATGTTTTTGTGGTGAGTTTTAGTAATTTGCAGTGTATGTTCTGTCACCTACACATTCAGTTGTTTATTTGCAACGCCTGCCTAGATGTTGCATAATAATTACACATCTCTCTGTTTGTCTTCACATACATTAAAGACCCCCAATTCATTTCAGTGGCTAATACCCATACATGGGGCTTAAATAGTATTTCTCACACTATCTATCTTACAGTCTTCCCCGCAGCATAATTAATTCCAGTGACGCCAATAACGTGGGGACCTGAACACAAGAAATTGTGGTTTTGTTTTTGAGTCTGCTCAGTTTTCGAGGAAGTTAATAGCCTATGAGTAGGGCCAGCAGAACTAAGTACAGTTTAAGGGAAACAGTACCGATTGATTATCGTAGAAACGAATATAAAGTCGTTACAATAAACACGAGCAACGTTTCTGATTCCACAATACAGCAGGGCACAGAGAAGGTTTTAGTCACAAAACCTGGTCACCAGCGAAACGAGGAAGTAAGCTCCGTGTCGAGTGCAGAAGAATGTCGGATCGTACTTACTGCCCTACATGAAACTGATAGCATATTCAACCCAAATGATTAGGTTATTACAACAAATGCAAGCTAATATGGCAGACCTAAAAACTAGTATGACAGCACAAGAATCTAGGCTGGTAGGGCAAATTCCAACTAGCATGACTGAACAAAAAACTAATATGGCAGACCTAAAAGCTAGTATGACAGCACAAGAAACTAGGCTGGCAGCTAGTATAGCAGCACAAGAAACTAGGCTGGCAACCAGTATGGCAGAGAAAATTCAAGCTAGTAGAACCGAACAAATGGAGGCATCGAATAGCTTAAAGCTGAATTCAAAACCAATATTCAAAGCTATATATCTGAAGCCACTACCGCACTAAGGGAAGAGCTGATAACAGAAGTATGCAACGAAGTATTAAGGGCCACCAACAGGCTACAAGAGTCTATTGCACTTAATTAATCCCGCATGGATAGCTTGTCGGACAACATAATGAAACGTACCGACTTGGAACAGGTAGCAGAATAAGTGAAGCTGCAAGTTAGAGAACAAGTAGGGGCTTACCTAACCTCGCTAAGCCAGCATGTTGAACACCGCCTCTCACAGTTTGAGCAAGCTCGCAGAAATGATGAGAGTTAGTCGGGTGAGCATTGGGACAAGATGGCTGATAGTATGATTAAAGTTGAAACGGAGGTTGGTAACTTAAGAAACATAGTTGACGGAGTAACAGTTTCTATGGAAGGCCTACAGCTAAGAGAAGAGCCTAGTGTACACCGGGCCCAGACACCTTCAGCACAAGCCCTGTTGCAAGTCACATTAAATATTCCGTTAGAACCACAGACAACCATCACTCCGAAATCTAGTAATTCTGTTGGAACCCTTTTGCATCACCCATCGAAGATATGGGTTGAACAGATCTCGAGGTTTGAAGGACGCATCGAAGAAAACCCAATTTTTTTCTTAAAAGATTTGAAGAGTATGCTAGTGTTTTCGGCTTATCAGATGCAGATATGCTACACTGCCTAGCTCATAGTTTCCGGAACAGAGCATATTATTGGTGGGAGATGAACAGGCCAGTCATTTTTAATCATACTGAATTTAAGGAAAAATTTACTGAGCACATATGGAATAAGAAAATCCAAGGTAATCTGTGTTCGCAGATATACAGTGAAAGGTTTGTTCCCGGTAAAGGCAGAAGGCTGGAATTTCACTTGGCAGAGATGTATGAGAAATCCAGATATTTGGACCCGCTCCTGTCAGATGAAGAATTTATGGCTATGGTATTACGACAGCTTCCCTATCACTACCAATCTTACTGGACTGGAAGGCATCCAGAAGACCTGTCCACTTTCAAGGAAGATCTTCTAGCGTACGATCGGATTGATTGCCTGCGAAGGATACAAAGTGGCAGCGAACAAGACGAATAAAGTCCTCACGACAGAAGACCACCTGGTCACAGATAGTCGACCGCCCCCAAGATTTGGAAACAATCCGCATGTTCGCAATGTAAGCACAGAATATTATTCGCAGGGAGGCTGGATAGGAAACTTTCGCAATAATCGTGGTCAGAGGTATCCTGGTGGCTGGCGCAACCAGAGAAAAAGCAATTGAAGGGCGAGGGGACAACAGAGAAGTGGTTCAGACAGTGACCTGTCCGGCGTGAACGGCTCAGAGAGGCGAGAGGACTATAAGCGAAGGAAAGTGGAACAGGATGAACCGAGGCCTGACCTGAACAATAAGTACAGAGATGACCGCGCAGAACGCAGTACAACGATGCAACAACTCCAGGAAGCGAATATAAGCGCAACACAAGCTGTGGGAGGCACCAGCTGTTTACAAGCTGCAGGCACACAGAGTGGCCCAATGTACACTACACCGCAGGGCATGGATATTTTCATAATCAAGAACCACTGAACCTACGGATACCTGCATTTATACCTACACAGGCTGGGAGCTCATGGGGGCAAAACCAAGGCCAGGTTAGCCACCACCAGGGCCAGCACAGTAGGCTAAACAAGAAGGGGTTGGCGATGTTGATACCCGATCGCTGACCACAGGAACATAGGCTATTCCTGAGGGGTCTAAAGAAACAACAGGAATGCACTGTAATAATACACTACCAGTTGTTAACGACAGTTTGTCTATAGTCGTTGTAAACACTGTCAGTATGGGCGAAAACGAAAGAGAATTGTTATTAAATGAGCCAGTAGAAGAAATTATTAATTTTCAGGAGTTTCTATGCCCAGAATTAGTACTAACTGTATGTAACATACAAATTTCCGGTATTACTTTACAGCAGAGCCGAGGTCAGCTGTGTTGCTGGAGAGTTTGTACAGGCTTTAGTAAACTCTGCCTATAACCTACCTCTCTTACCAGTACCTGATTTGAGGATAATAGGTAAGACCTCAAAATCTAGTCCTGTGGTAAACCAGCACGTTTTGTTAACCGTTGAAGGCCTAGGCAAAGTTAAGACCATGGCTGCATTGGTTATTAAAAGCCTTACGAAACCAGTAATTTTAGGAGCAGATTTCTTGACTTCATATAAAATTCACTTTGATTTCGGTGGCTGGCTAGTTAGAACACGAGATAAAGATTTGAATACTGTAGCTTCTCCTGAAATGTGACAGTTTTCTGACTGTATGGTGTGCTCCTTAAGAAACGAAATTTCTACTGTGACTAACTACGCCAGTTCGACAGTTCTAGCGACATCTGAGGACATCTACCAGGCAGTGACATGTGCAGAAACCATTACAAGGGAGCAGAAACAACAGCTGGAGCGAATACTTGGTAATCGTGCGCCAATCTTTTCAGAGAAACCAGGGCGTAATAAGTTGTTTAAGGCGGGTGTAGAAGTAATTCCTGGGGAGCCTTTCACCGAAAAACATATCCTATTCCGACCAAGTATCTTAGTGAGGAGGAAGAATACCTAAAGTAGAAGTTAGAATGGAAAATAATATGTCGAGACACGAGTCCATACAGTAGTCACATGGTCTGTGTGCGAAATTAGGATGGCTCCGTGCGACTTTGTTTAGATGGACAATACATTAATAAAATTACAGTGAAAAGCAGTGAAAGTCCAACTCCTACAGAAATTCCCTGTTTTTCAGAAGTGAAGTCCCATTTTTAGGGCACATTTTAACCCCTGAAGGCATCAGGACTGCTCTGGAAAAATTAAGTGTGATAACAAATTTTCCCACACCACGCAACATTAAACAGCTGAGGGCTTTTCTTGGAGTAGTGGGGTTTTACCGAAATTATAACTAATAAAATTTGCTGGCACAGCCCTGCATCTGTTCGAATTGCTTAAGAAAGACATGCCCTGGACCTGGAATGAGGAAAGACAGAAGGCTTCCGAAGTAGTCAAGCCGCTATTTTTGCAAGAAAATGTCAGTCATCATCCTAAGATTGGTGCCACATACTATCTATATGCAGATGCCTTAGCTTACGCAATTGGAGCAAAATTAGCGCAGCTAGACGACGCAGGAAATGAGAAAACAGTAGCCATGGCCAGCCGCACTATGAGTAAGCCTGAACGCAATTACACTGTGACTGGAAAGGAGATGCTTGAAGTTATTTGGTCGCTACAAAAGTACCGCAATCTACTCCTGGGAGAAAAGATTTTTTGTAAACTGACCGCCAAGCTTTGTTAAGTGTGAGAATAGGCAGTGTTTTTAGTAATCGCCTAACCAGGTGGGCTTTATTAATTCAAGAAATTGATATTGATTTCAAGCACATTGAGGACTCAAGTAATTTAGTAGCAGATTGTCTGAGTCGAATCCCAGGGGACGATCCCGCCCACGTTGATCGCAAACCTACTGACTTCATAGTAGCACAAGGCAGTACCAAGTTGCAGCAAGCTAATTGGCAGCTAAATTTTCGAAATATTCGTGTAGAACAGCAGGACGATGATTTTTGCAAGCAGGTTGTAGAAAAGCTAAAATAGGCACTAATGGAGCATGAACTAAATCGAATGTTTTGCGTTACTCAGGACGGCACATTATTTTACCACAGCCGATCTAAAGACAAATTTGAAAATTAATGGAAATTAATTATTCCTCTAAGTAAGCAGCAAGAACTGATTAGCGATACGCATGCTATTCTGGCTCACAGCGGAATTAAGAAAGTCTACACCGCGCTGCGCTGACAGTTTTATTTTAAGGGCATGCAGCGAGCCGTCACTAATAATATCAGAGCCTGCGACCTATGCCAGAGGTGCAAACATGCACAGGAAAATTTGACAGGACCTCCACAGGCGATGATTCCGCAGCGACCACTCCAGCTTGTTTCAGTAGATTTATTCGGACCTTTACCAAAGTCAAGAGGTGAAGTGGTATATTTTTTTGTAATCCTGGACATGTTCTCCAAGTATACCAAGTTGTATGCCATAGTCAAAGCCAGCGACGAACAGTGTTTTCGAAAATTAAATCTTTCATTGACGAGGTTGGAAAGCCAAATTGTGTCTTATCGGACCGAGGTACGCAGTTCACGGGGAAGGTGTGGCAGGAAGGCCTGACTAAACTGTAAATAGCACCCACTGCCTCGTCGATAAGAAGTCCACAATCGAACCCAATTGACAGAAAAATGAAATTGCCAGGCAACATGCTGCACATATTCTGTCACAATAAGCAGCAAAGTTGGTGTGGCAAGTTGCCATTAATAGAATACGTTTATTCCTAGTAACAAAGCGCCAGGATTAAAAATTTGTTGCCGATATCAACCCCTTTTATAAAGGAGTTTTTGGAACCCATTTATGCCTTGAAAAATGTAGCTCTCCGGCACTTTCTGGTTGTTCCTTGCAGATCAGTTATCTACAGTACAAGGTAAACAAATATATTTCCTTGTGTTTACAAACTATACGCCCGAGTTTTGGAGATATTAATGCATAGTGCTCTAACACTGCAAACGTTGCTATTAAGTGTTAAATTATCTAAGATTGTATCATAGTGCTTGGCATTTATGGGTTCTGCCACTAAATTAATGGAAGTAGGCTATCGTAAGTAAAACAGATGGATACTACAATTCCATCTCCTCCGAACTTCATAGTGGAAATTATGCAGTGCTGTAAGTAATGATGTGTATGTGGGGCGGATGCCCCCCCGCCCCCCACACACACACACATCTGCCTGTTCGTCATCACACACAGTTTGAATGGGTGCCCCGCACAGTGATATTCGTTTTACACAGATCAGTTTGTGAAACTGTCTGTTTCTCTGTAAACAACGTGCGGCAGTTGGTGCTGCGAGTTTAAGCTTATAGAATAGCTCTTCCGTGGAATCCAAGTGCGATTACCTTCCAACAGTTGGTATAACCGCACCTTACAATGTCAATGGAAAATCTTTGGCTATTCGTCACAATTAAGCTTAATGATTCTTCTTCATCACTCGAAGGAAGCTTCCACAAACATTATCTGTTTGCCTACTGAGTCTAGGTTGGAATACGGTAGCTCACTTGGGTTTTTAATTTCACCTGTACAACTTCACTATTGAGCTTATCGTCTGCCTGAAATCTCATGAGCATAATAACCAAACACTTACACACTGATGCTATTTTCCCATTCGACATAACTAGACTAACGACATGCATTCATACTGATTTCTGTAGCTGCTATACGAATGACAAATATTCAATGTTTTGTTATTGGGAAATGACAGGTATGGATTATACCTCTTACATGTCAGGGTGTGTGACCATGGTGTAAACGTTCAATTCTAAGAAGAGTACCTAATCATACAAATTTAAGTTTTAAAAATTAATTATTTGTAGAGGAAGTGATGATTTTAGCACTCTTCTGGCAGACTTTCCTTTTATGTTTGCAACAGGAAATTATCGTAAATCGTGAGCACGAAATTATAAAGTATGAAACATTAAATCATGTAACTAATAAACTCTGTTGCTGTAAATCACATTGCAGTTGATTGTGGCAAATAAACAATTTCTCAAGTATAAGCAAATCAGCAAATATTTCATCACTCAGATGCATATCCAGAAAATTCTTTGTTATTAATATTATAATAAATATTATATATAATTTACATATATCTTACGTAAATATGCACATAATAAACGCTAAAATCCAATAACATGCTGCGGGACACTGAAATTTAATTGATTAAAAATAGTGATTGTGCTGCACCAGATATAGGATTCCTCATTACACTTTCTGTTTACTATACCACTAACTTATTTTTTTCTCCTTCGAACTGTACTTACTCATAGCAAAAATTCATTCTTGTATCTAGCTTGGAAAACACATTATTAAATTTTCGCGTGATTGCGAAACCACGGGCACAATAGGGAGTATTAATGAAAGATGGACATGACTTACATGTGCGAAAATCGACAATGATGTCGACGATGGCATCTATTTCAAGATCTTCCCAATCATTTTTTCCAGCCAAACCAAACTTCTTGCCCAAGTAGCGACAGATAGTAATAGACTGGTGGGCTTGCTTCCCGTCAATTTCGAGTACTGGTGCCTTACCAAATGGCATTGCTGCGGAATAGAAAAGAATCCTATTAGTTGATTCTTTGCACTCTTATTCATTACTACAGCCACTAAATATACTGCACTTACTTGTCTTGATGGACGGCCATTTTTCACGCTCTATGCGAAAGTCTTCGAACTCTTGGTTACCATACGACAGCAACAAGCGGATAGGTTCACCAAGAGCGTTCAGTGAGAAGTAGATCAACTTGTACTTTGGAGCCATTCTGCACTAAAATAAAATACAATTTCAAGTTGTTATCACCTATTAAAATGAATAGTTGACAAATTTTACTTACCCGTAAACGCAACATGTAACAAATCCATTTGAAACTAATAACTGTTTATGTCCTACAAATTTTTGACGTAATGGAATCATTTATCATTGAAGCTGGAAATCATTAACAAAAAAAATTAACAGTTCCAAATGTATCCAAAATATGTCCCAGTGATTGTCATCTAAATGTGCTACACATACTGAAATATCGAAGAATTTTTTTGTGAATAGGAAAAACTAATAGCAACTGTTTTGTAAGGATTTTTATTTTTACAACAAACTATCTTAAGTAATTACATTAAGTTAAGAACTATTAGACATAGCATCTTCTTATAATTTCAGGGAGCAACACTTAGTAAGTACTAGTGGGTACTCACAGTTTAAGTTATATAAGTATCCGGTATCCTTGTTCAGATGTAGGGGTGTTCGTGAAACGCGCCATATGAAATTGTCAGTCAAGGATTCACATACTAATTAGTTTATTTTATGATGTGCACACATAAGTTACAAACAAAGAGAGAAACATATATGATACTCAAGCTGTACAAAGAAAATAATTGTGTAAATAGGTTGAAATTAGTGCAACATATTAATAAATATATCAGTTTTGTTTTACAAATACCATATTGTGTCGAATAACAAATTAGTTAAAGGTATTTTACTTTACACTTGAGTATCCACTAACTACAAATACAAGGTTGCACAGAAGGCAAGTTACATACAATTATGAATGTACTTCTCATGCATCCTGCGAATACAGTTTGGCACTCCGACAGTACTTTTGATTTTACAAATGATTTAGCAAGTGTAGGCCATGTGGATATGCAACATGACTTCGACAAATAGACTTAAATGTTCAAATGAAATAAACTCAGAAGTGGGAAACAAATGTCAGATTACAAGTCAGCTGCTTTTCCGAGGGAGCAAAAATCACTAGGTCATGTCGTACGAGACATCGCGAGGAGCAAGATGAGTGACAATATATTGTTCTTGCAAGGAATCTCACACCGACTGTCGCCAGAAATACACACGCAATTTTAGTGCTGCAAGTTTATTAATGTATGGTATAGGCTGTTAACGGTAAAATGAGCACTTTTTTAGGCCCTTATAAATTTTTGCGTTCATTCAATTTCCATTTTCCTGCTGCTTATTAATATAAACATTGCAATGCGGCCAATAAACACACCACCCTCAAAATTTAATGCCTGAGGCTGCAATAAGATACATTTATTAGTGATTAATGCTTGTTGTGAGGGCCTTAAATAGTGCTCACTTTACCGTGAACAACCAATACCATGCTGTTTACAGTAAGTGTTGGCATTGTCCTCCACCTTCGTCTGTGTAGCGGGCAGAGCAGCATGCCATATACGCATGTCGGTAGTATTCCCTACCTACTAGGCACTGTATCACTGCCAATGTTTGTGTGCGTTTTACACGAAAACGGTGGGCCCTGGGCGGTTGCAAACACGAAGACAATTTTTGTTACTTAGGTCATACTGCTCAATAAACGAGTTAAAAACGTTCATAATTTCTGGAGGTAAACATTTTGTATACAATAAGACGGTAGCCACCACCGTTATTTTCATTACAGCAAGAAGTATAAATGAAAGTTTGCTCTTAGGTAGAATATCCCGATAATATAAAACACTGTTCGGAGAATTGAAGTAATTTCAATTATTTTTAATATTTCACAAAAATATATTTTAAAATCTCGCTTTTAAAAGGGATTTCTCCTAATATTCAGTTTAGTTATAATGTTTCCAACACATTCCCGAATTGTTCTTGAATAAGGAACTCCCTTAAGAAATTTGTCGGTCGATTTCCGCCCCAACCTGTATGTATTTCAATATGTAAGAGAGAGAGTGTGTGTGTGTGTGTGTGTTATATATATATATATATATATATATATATATTATATATATATATATATATATATATATATTATATATAGTATATTCCTTGTCCTAATATAAGCAGGGAATTCACAAGGTTGCTGCCAGACATTGCAAAAAATCTCGAGGTCGCTATGATAAATGAAATAATGAGGTCTGCAACCCCATTTTGATTAAGAAGTTGTTTTATGTGCACCATTTTTTAAACCATTTTTATATCTTTTCGTGATGTTAGTTTCCCTGGCAATATGGATACGAAAAAGTTGCACTTCTGTAGAATTTTTTCTAAATCAGATTTTTAAAAATATTATATAGGAGATCAAGTTTGGATCGTGAAGAACATAGATAGGGAGAGTGATATATTACACTTGAAATTGCAGTTACATTAAAGCTACCTACAGTTTAATAAAATAATTTTGATAATATTTTTATTTAAATTTTAAAAACTTCAAATTTATTTTTATACGGTAAAGCATTTACAATTAAGAAGCCTTACTATACTAATTTTTCAGTTACACAATACAGGACAATTTGAGTAGTTGTTGACAGTCCTTCAAATGGCCCAGGTTAGACCATCAACCTCCCAGCGATGTCGCGTCCCTCATTCGTGCGAAGGCTCAGGCGAGTACGAACTGTTCAGGACGCGACTCTCAATGTGGCGTAAGGTAGGTAGGGCTAACGTCTCGTCGACAGCAAGCTCACTGTAGAGCGGGCAAGTTGCTCAGAGACGTAGGAAAGAGGAAGGGATCTGCCGTGGTCTGTAGTAAGTAAACATCCCAGCGTTCGTCCGGAGTGATTCCGGGAAACGATGGAAAACCGTAACCATGATGGCCGGACAGGGATCCTAACCCAGGTCCTCCCGAATGTGGGTCTGTAGTCCATTCACAGTTACTTCACACTTTTCTGAATCCCGCTAAAGTTCTGCTTTCAGGATATTCCTCCGCCTCGTGCAAACGAAGCTTAACTAAAAACACCAGAGGACAACGCACCGAATTCGTGCGCACCCAGTTGTAATTATATTTTTCATGAGAACTATTTCTCACTAGGCGCTACCAATACACGCGTTTTCTCACTATTTTTATAAATATTTATTATAAGTTAAATATCATAACTGATAAAAAAAATGCAGGTATAACTTCAATTTAACAAAAAAATATGATAATTTTATGTTAACACAGGTATAAAACGCTTGTGATACATGGCATATCTAGAAAATAGCTGAACACATTACACATAGGGTGATTTTTCAAATGTTTGATTCAATAATTGTGAAGAAACTGCGAATATACTATACACTGTGCCACTTCTAGTATGACGGAGACTGTGGCAGCCTTATCGCAGTACTCGTGTTTCCTCCACCTCCTGTTTACATCGATTCAGCACCCCATCTCACCATCATCTCACTCGTATTGTGTCAGAGCCTGTGAAACCGTGGATTTTTACTACCCGTGAAGGTTTTCCCCACTGAAAAATTCCCTCGTGAATTTTTACTCCGTGCCACAGCGGTGTCCAAAGAAAACCAAGGTAAATTACCAGTGAATTTTTACTCCCCAGAACAGGTCTAAAGTTGATATAGGTCATTATGCCTTACACCATGATATAAGCATATATAACCGCCATTTTTAAAACAAATTGGCTTAGAGACACCAAAAATCAATTGTAGGTAATACACACGACTCCCAAGAAGCCGACAAAGACCAATATCCCATAGCTTAATTTATAAGCATACCTGGCAACCATTTCCGAACCGGTAGACTTAGAGACACCAAAATAGAATTGTAGGCAATGCTTACGACGCCCAACAAGCCGATACAGAATATTAAGCTATAGGTCAATTTATAAGCATACCTGCCCATCATTCCCGAACTGGTAGACCTAGATACACCAATATTGAATTCTATGCAATGCTTACTAGCCCCAACAAAGTGGTACTGACCATTATGCCATAGATTAATTTATAAGCATACCTGGACACCATTTCCGAACCGATAGACTGAGAAAGAACCAAAATTAAATTGTAGGTCTGGTGGCCCGCCACAACGGCCATTGGTTGAGTGTAAACTGTTGGTACGGAGCAGCGTGTTAATGGACTGTGGTGAGAGCACTAATTTACTGTTTCGACACTAAGGGTGTGTGTGCGTGGGCATGCACAAGGATCTTTAAGCTGATGGGGGATTTCCTGGACTGTGGCCCAACGTGAAAATGAGAACAGCTGGCTGTTCATAGCAGCCAGTCGTGCAGAACAGTTGTGCTTGTGTACTGTTTGGAAGTTGTAAATAAAATCTGTACACATGCGATGCATACTATGTTTTCATTGTCTCCCTCGCCTGCCCATGCACTAAAGTAGCTCGACAGCTAAAGAGGTGACCCCGACGTGATCAAGGCAAGCAGGGATGCCAGGTTCATTACATGTGTCACACGATAATGCTGCATCACTGGAGGTATCAAACCGCCATGCTAAACAGCCTGCCACAAGGGACTGCTATGCATCGACGAACGATGTGCACCTGCGAGCAGAGCCTCTTCAGGCCGCGTCACATCGCACGAGAGTCTCCGCCCGCGCCTCAATGCTGCCACACCGCATTCTCGTGGTATGCCATGCTCGCGAGTATAGGGAGCTATCAACTTCCGTGATACATCCGTTGTCTGCGGTGCGTGCTTCCATGTAACTCCGTGCGCTGATGCAATCTCAAATGTCCTGCAGCAGGGTCATCCACAACACCCACGCTCCTGTGATCCATCACATAACGAATATATATTCTGCTCCACATGGAATTACTATGAATGGATGCAAAAGTGGGTAAAATTAGTACAGTGGTTCTGGGACGCTATTGGTTCATTCATTTCGAGCTCCTGCGAACCATCGCACCTCCTCCCGTGGTAGTTTTGCTATCTGTCTAAGAACACCGTACCAGTCATGTCCGACACTCCATCGTAAACTGTCTCCATCGATTGTGTCTCTGTCCTGAACCCACCTTTCTGGGCTCTAGACCCTGAAATGTGGTTCGCACATTTCGAAAATCAGTTCGCACTTGCTGGAATAACTTCCGACAAGACAAAGTATAATTTTGTGGCAGGCAACCTATACTGTAAAATGCTACTGAATTTCCAGACATTCTGATTCGTCCTCCAGCCTAGGACAAATACACTAAACTCAAAACAGAGCTTATTAAATGACTTAGTGCCTCGCAAGAAAAGAAAATAAAACAGCTGCTAGAACATGAAGAGATTGGCGACCGAAGGCCCTCGCAGTTCCTACAGCACCTCCGAAACCTAGCAGGGTCAGCTGTCCCCTATGAGTTCCTCACATCGTTGTGACTGGGCCACCTTCCACCACAGATGCAAGCGATCCTGGCAAATCAAGTAAGTTCCACCCTTGATTCTCTTGGTGATCTCGCAAATGCCATTGTGGATACCAATCCGAGGCTGCAAGTGGCAGAATCCACTTCACTTGAGGCCATGTTTGAAAAAATGTCCATGCTTATGACCTCTAAAATAGGTGAAGTGGCTACAGCAATATGCCAGGAGATCACAGCAGTCGCAGCTTATGGTCGACGTAATGGCCATCGGGACCATTCTCCATCAGCATCACGCCACCAACATTCTTGCAGCAGTTCACCTGGAGCCTGCTGGTACCATCGGTGCTTCAGTGATGAGGCATGGAAATGTACCATTCCCTGTACTTACTCCCAGGGAAACGACCAGGGGACTCGTTGATGGTGGCCAGCAATCCCTCTCAAACCTCTAGTAGCTGCCTTTTCGTCATAGACACAGGGTCGAAAATACAGTTTCTAATTGACACAGGTGTGGACATTTGTGTTTTTCCAAGTGCTCGGTTAACAGGCAGGCATCCAAAGTCTAACTACTCTCTGTTTGCAGCAAATGGCTCAACTATCGGAATGTATGGCTTTGTGACATGAATGCTCGACTTTGGACTCAGGCGAGATTTATTGTGGCATTTTGTATTAGGTTATGTGAATAAGCCAATCATAGGAGCAGATTTCCTCCACCATTATGATCTCCTAGAGAACATCGAAACCAGCACCTTGTAGACAGGAACACATCTCTGGCCACCGACTGCCGCAATGCCATGTGTGATATCAGAAGTATCAGGACACTTCATCAGTCAGTTTGTTACTCTGATTTGCTCAAAAGGTATTCCACCATCACTCACCCATCCGGCACATTGTAGTCTGCCCAGCATACCATAGTTCACTACATCAATACCACCGCTGGGTAACCAGAGCACAGTAGGCCATGAGGTTTGGTTCCAGACCAGCTGCGAATTTCGAAGAAAGAGTTCGAAGCTATGTTCAAGCTTGGGAAAGCTCGGCCTTCTGACAGCTAATGGATGTGGAGGCTTATGGCTAAATTCCTGGTGCCAAGGTAGATATTTACAAGACAGCAATCACTACGCCATTTGGACTCTATGAGTTTCCCTTCATGTCTTTTCGGCTTCACAATGCCGCACAGACATTTCAGAGATTTATAGATGAAGTTTTCAGAGGCCTAGACTTTTGTGTATCCTACCTGGATGACATCCTTGTGGCTTCACGTAATGAAGTAGAACATGAGCAGCATTTGGAGGAGCTCTTCAAACGCCTCAGTATGTATGGTCTATTTATCAACCCTTCCAAGTGTGTTTTCGGAGAACCACGAGTGACATTCTTAGAGCACAGCATCTCTGTTGATGCCACAAAGCCTGTCCCAGAGAAAATAGATGCTATCCTTCACTACAGCAGACAAACAACTGCGAAACAGCTGCGTAAATTTACTGGCATTCTAAATTTCTACCGTCGCTTCATCCCAAATGCTGCTGAATCACAGACTCCCTTGCATGAGCTCCTCAAAGGTGACTTGAAGGGCTGTGATATACTGACATGGACATCTGTCAGTGACGAATGCAAGACCAGCCTTGCTAATGCTTCCCTCCTCGCTCATTCCATCCCAACCACCCTCTTGACAATTATGACGGATGCCTCGGACTTCGCAATCGGGGCAGTGCTCCAGCAGCATGTACCAGGAGGTTGGCAGCCCTTAGCCTTCTTCTCGAAGAAGCTCAGTGCTGCTCAGCAGAAATATGGGGCTAATGATATGGAGCATCTCGCCATCTATTCTCGAATTCACCAATTTCGCCATATGGTCGAGGGGAGAGACTTCATTGTTTTTACAGACCACAAGCCCCTCATTTTCGCATTTTCACAGATTCCAGACAACTGCTCACCCCATCGGTCGCGCCATTTGGACTTTGTTAGCCATTTCAAGATCGACATTCGTTACATTGCAGGTTCAGCAAATGTTGTTGCTGACACCTTGTCCAGGGTTTATGCTGTCACTCCTACACTCGATTACCAGAATCTTGCTCCTTCACAGGCGGTGGATGAATAATTAAAGCAGTTCCTGTGGAAGGATTCCGGCATGCAGCTATGGACGTTAAGCCTTCAAGAGTCGCCATTCGAGGTCTACTGCAATGTTTCCACCCCGACCGTGCAACCATACATCACTGCGCCATTTCCCCAGACAGCCTTCAATGTGGTTCACCAGCTGGCACGCACCCAGGCATAAAAGCTACTACCAGGTTAGTCACTCAATGCTTTGTATGACCTTCAGTTAAGTCTGACTGTCGACAATGGGCACGTTCCTGCTATTCCTGTAGCGTGCAAAAATTTCTCGGCATATCTCATCACCAGTGGGCTAATTCCTGCCGCCCTCTGCTCGTTTCAACCATGTCCATGTAGACCTAGTTGGTCCCATGCTGGTTTCACAAGGCTTCTTCTATTGCATGACGATCGTTGACCGCTTCACCAGGTGGCCAGAAGCAGTGCCTGTAAAGAACAGTGAAACCTCAACTGTGGTCCGAGCATTCTACACCACCTGGATTGCTCGCTTTGGCACACCACTACAGATGGCAACTGATCAGGGTAGGCAGTTCGAGTTTACACTTTTCAGAGATCTTAGCAACATGACAGGCATGGCTCGTTTGAGGACCACTGCATTTCATCTTGCCGCTAATAACATGGTCGAGCGCATGCATCGGCAGCTCAAAGTGGCCATATGTTGCCACATGACATAGCACTGGGTGGACATTTTGCCCACCATTCTCTTGGGAATCAGAGTGGCCTGGAGAGAGGACTTGCATGGATTTTCTGCAGACATGGTGTATGGGCAACCATTGTGGCTGCCTGGAGAATTCCTGGTGGCTCACCCCAGTTCTCAACATATGGATGCCACAGATCTTATCAAAGAGTTACGGCAGCACTCCAGTAAACCCCGACTTGTTGAAGGCTCTCGCCATAGTGAACAAAAGCCATTTGTCTTCAAGGGCCTAGCATCAACAACATAAGTCTTTATCCGTCGCGAGGTGCCCAAGGGATGTCTTCAGCCTCCATATGAAGACCCCTTCCCAGTGCTGCATCGGACATCTAAGACTTTAAACCTCCAGATGAATGGCCGACAGGTCACAGTCTCTATTGATCGCCCCAAGCCAACATACACTACAAATAAAGATCTGCCCGACGATCTTGCCACACCCATGCCAGCCATCGAACTGGTGACAAGTACACCTCCCTAGGTCACCGACAGCAAACCTCTGCCTCTTCCACTAGCTACACTGTCCGGTCGATGCGTCCGCTTTCCCGCCACCTTCAGAGTATCACACTCTGAAGTCGGCCCATATATTTCGTGATGTGGGTCTATCACTGGCAGAGGGGTGATGTGGTGGCCTATGCCACCACAGCCACTGGATAAGTAAGTGTAAACTGTTGGTGCGATGCAGCATGCTAATGGACTGCGGCGAGAGCACTAATGGACTGTTTAGACACAAAGGACATGTGTGCGTGAGCATGTACAAGCATCTTTAAGCCAACAGGGGATTTCCTGGCCCGAGGCTATCGCGACAAAGGGAGCAGCTGGTAGTTCATAGCCGCCAGTCGAGCAGAACAGTTGTGCTTGTGTACTGTTTGGAAGCTGTAAATAAAATTTGTACACATGCGACGCCTACTATGTTTTTATTGTCTATCTCGCTTACCGTTGCACTAAAGTAGCTCGGCAGCTAAAGTAGGTTGTGCTTAAGACCCCTAAAAAGCTGACAAATACAATTATACCATAGATTCATTTATAACCATATCTGGCCAACATTTCTAAACGAACCGGTAGACTTAGATACACCAAAATTGAAATTTAGAATGCCTACGACCCCCAACAAGGAGACAAAGACCACTATGCCATAGCTTAATTTATAAACATAACTGGACACTTTCCAAACCGGTAAACTTAGAGACACCAAAATTGACTTGCAGGTAATGCTTACGAGCCCCAAAAAGCCAATGCAGACCATTATGTGATAGCAAAATTTATAAGCATACCTGGCAGTAGTAGGAAATAGTTCCTTGAAAGACAATGAGATTGGGGAATCGGAGCTGATCGGCCGCCATCTTGTCATGTCACCCGTCCGCAATTTTTCTTTCATTTTTCCCCTCAATTTTTTCCTTTTTCCCTCAAAATCGACCAAAAGACCCTAAAAGACTCATGCACGTGATGACTCAGTGCTTGCACATGATTGGCCAGCTGCAATCACGTGACAACTTGGTGATTAGCTGGTCGGTGACTGGCTGTTTGGTGTTCGCAATATGAATAGTTCAACATCAATATGATGCAATAAGTCTTGCATACTCATATATAAGCAGCAGGGAGGTCAGCTGAGACTCTTTATTTGACAGCAGCTCCTGTGAAATGTGGATCGTCTTGGAATGCTTGTGCCTCTTCTCATCAAAGTCTTATTCTGCATCTGCAATGTCTTCGGGTACTCCAGAGCGAATTGTAGCTACGGCAGTGCCGTCGACCTCATCGGATGTGGTACCAGCAGTGCCATCGACTTCTTCAGGCATGACGCCGACAGCACCAGCGACTTCTTCAGGTGGGTCACCTACAGCATTGCAGCCATCGACAATATCAAATATGACGTCGACAGTGCCATTGACCTCTTCAGGTGGGTCATGTATAGCAGCGCCATCGACGACTTCCTCAAGGCTTGGTTGTTGCTACTGTGATAAAATATTTGCCTACAGCCATTGTGTGTGGAAATGCGAACGAACTACTTGTGCGAATATTACTTCCTGTGTTATGCAACAATGTGTTAAGTGCAAAAGACTGTTCAAACGGGGTGATAAGCTGAAGAGGCATATCAACAAGTGTAAAGGTAGAGTTCCTGCATCTAAGAAACAGTCTGTACTAGATATTGATGATACCACATCGAATGGATTCTACCTAAAAAATTCAGCATTCAAGGGCATTTTAAAAGATAATGTACTTGGAAAAAACTTTGCTGGTACGAAAGACATATTTACATACCTAGGCCACGTTAAGCAAAGGATAACCAATCAATTAACTGAGGAAGTCGAAGAAGGTCCCATAAAGTATCATGTTTGGTTGCAGTGTACCTATGAAAATCTTTAAACTCTTGAAGAAGGAATCAGCTGGCGGGCATCCAAGACTGCCAATCAAGCATTGTACAATGTTGATAGTATCCCAGGGGCTGTGGAGAACTTGAAAGAGAAATTTTGTCGTGAAGAACAAGAAAATATGGAAAAGGGTTCTGGTAGGACACTGGTTTACGTACATTTTCTTGAGCTGTGAATAAGTGGATTATATTCACTACATGAAAAGTGAACTAATTACTGGAAATACCGTACATGAATGTATGGAAACTCTAGAAATTCTGTTTTTTATGTCTAGTCTGATGTAGGTCTACACAAAAAATTATGTGTTTTCAATGAATAAACGAATGTGTTTTATTTCTAACTAGTGCCGATGTGCCTTCTCCTAGCATGTCTACTTCCCTTATATTAGGAATATGATGGTCTTGTTTTTAAGATCTGTCACTACAAGCCGATACTGCAAGGGAGCACAATAATAAAAATAAAATGACGTCAAATTATAATGTTATTACTTAAATATTTGCTGCAATTGTCTATCACTGTATGTGCATAATCAATGATTTGGTAACTGAAATATATGTTGAAATGAAGTGTACAAGAAATCAGAGTGTGGGGTAATATTGTAATACATTCTAAGCAGGTTGCATGCAGCAGATATGGAGTAAGGAGTGAAATGTTGAGGCAGGACTGATGAGCAAGAGCAGTGTGGAAAGAGGTGTTGGCCATGTAGGCAGGGCGAAGTGTGAAGGGGAGTGGGGGTGGCTGAGGGGTCAACAAGGGAAGGGGGCATAATGTTATGTTCCTCGATTTTTATTATTCTCCCTCGAGTTTTAGTTTTCAAGGTTTTTTCAGGGTCATGGGGTCAAGGCCAAGGTAGTCTGCATCAAATATGGCGGTGGCAGTGTCTAATGTATAATACTTGCTGACTTTTATGCATTTTATCGAGTTTTGGTATTTAAGGTCATTCAAGGTCATGGGGTTAAGGTCGAGGTAGTCTGCATCTAATATGGAGGTGGTAGTCTGTAATGTATTACGCTTGTTAACTTATGTATTTGTGTCGAGTTTTTGTTTTCAAGGTCAAGGGGTCAATGTCAAAGTTAGGGGTCAGGGATCATGGGTCACAGGCTAAAGTAAAATTACTAATGGCCATTGGCTTCCAAGATGGCAGACAAGTGATGTTTACCAAGATAGTCACTTACCAAGATGAAGGTCTCCAGTAACATATAAACAAATTGCGAACGAAAAATCAAGATGGCGGAATGAGTATAGGTGAGGGGAGTGGGTGTGAGGGAGTCAATCATCTGCTGGGGTTGGATCGAATGTGACTAATGATGGTGCTGGGAAATATAAGTTAAAAAATATAATTTATAAGTTTTGAAATAGCATTTTAATAATTTGTTAATATTGTTTAATTTTTTTGGGCATTTTTTGGCTGCTCTGAAAGGCCGAAGGAAGCCCCCTCAAATAAAAAAATTGGCGATAAATTGGATTTCGGGGCTTCGTTTTACACGAGGGGGACTTTTATCATTTTTGGGAGCTTCGAACTTTTTTTGAGGGAAAAAAGGGAAATTTTTTTTAGTGAAAAAAAAATGAATTTTTAGTGTCTTTTGGTCGATTTTGAGGAGAATAAGGAAAATTTTGAGGGGAAAAAGGGACAAAATGGCAGACGGGTAATGTAACAACATGGCGGCCAGGCGGCTGCTGCTCCGATTACCCAATCCCTTGTCTTTCAAGAAACTATTTCCTACTACTCCTGGCCATCATTTCCGAACCGGTAGACTTAGACACACCAAAATTTAATTGTAGGTAACGCTTAAGACCCCCAACAAGCCGATAGAGACCATTATGCCATAGCTTACTTTATAAGCATACCTGGCTACCATTTCTGAACCAGTAGACTTAGAGAAACCAAATTGAATTGTAGAATGCTTACAACCCCCGTCGAGCAGACAAAGACC
Source organism: Dryococelus australis (assembly GCA_029891345.1). Classification (NCBI taxonomy): domain Eukaryota; kingdom Metazoa; phylum Arthropoda; class Insecta; order Phasmatodea; family Phasmatidae; genus Dryococelus; species Dryococelus australis. The sequence goes on from CM056994.1 coordinate 318,049,672, forward strand.
ACTATACCATAGTTTTATTATAAGCATACTTGGCCACCATTTCCAAACCGGTAAACTTAGAGACACCAAAATTGAACCATTGGTAATGCTTACCACCCCCAACAACCCGATACATACGATTATGCCATACCTAAATTTATAAGCATACCTGGACATTATTTCCGAACCAGTAGACTTACAGAAACCATAATTGAATTGTAGGCTATGCTCAACCCCGTACAAGCCGACACACACCATCATGCTTAAGTTATTTTATAATCATACCTAACGACCATTTTCCAACTAGCGATGTTATAGCCCCCCAAATTAGAACCATATGTACTATTTGCGACCCCCAACAGATCGATTTAAGCCATTGTGCTCAAGGACGAAATTTTGAAGCAACTCTTTTTTCAAGGCAACCAGGATTTTAGGAATGAAGAAAACCCGTACCACAACATTACACCCTGAGTCGGATCCCATGTATTAAATCACATATGGCCCATTGATGGTGTACAGTCAGTGGCAAGCCAGCAAACAGTTGGCCAATAGCTGGCATGCGCCCTGCACCATTGCTGGTCCTGAAATGGCACCACTAACTATCTACACTCTGCCTATAACTAGTTACTAACACAGGTGAGGTGAACATAAATGGCCCAACATGGCCCATATACAATGCCCAACAGCAATGGCCCATCTATGCACCATTTCACAGTCATCAGATGGCCTACTGATTGCTAGCCATACTCTCACAATATATCTAACTGTTCCTCTTAAAAATAATTATTTCGGCCATTAATATAAACTTTTCTTTGTTTTTAATTTCCTTTACTTTACTATTAAACACATTATACGACATGAATATCGTATGCTTACTGTTACAGGAGGGGCACAAACCCACACCCCTTGGTTTGTTGGCCCAGTATGCTAACTATTACTTCACTGGTTATTCTTATGTTTAGATGAACTAATTTAGCATATATTCGAACTTGAATTATTAACAAACATTAATATAATATCAATTACACCAGTTATTTCATACTCCTAAAATTTACCATGTGAATAAATAAGTTTTTAGAAAGATGCAGATTAAAAATACTGGCATTGAGAGAAATTTTCCTACATGAAAAGCGATATTGACCCAAAAACTTGCCTTTAATGTAATATTTAACAGTATGTATGTCACCTGGATACTGTTGATTAGTTTGGAAATGCAGACACCAGTTATGAATATTTTAGTGATGCGAAACAACAAAAACCCTTCAATATTAATTTTCTAAAGGTGGTTAAATATTGTTCTTTTTATCTTCTCATTTTAATTATATGCAGTCATACATGGGAAACGTTATATTTATCAAATTATTCAATACCAGTCACTGTATTTACAGCATTTTCCCGCAGACATTTCCACCACTATATATTTACAAATAATTTATAATTATATTTGACACACACACATATATATATATATACACACAAATGTGTGTGTGTAGTTTGAAGAAGCTATCTGCGAAAAGTGGGAGCCATACAAATTCCCATAATAAGCCAAATTGCACCAGTAATGTTCCATCGATGTACTACTTCACAGCCATCAAATGGCCTATGGATGGCTACCCATAGTTTTACCAGCATTAAGTATAGGTTATGTGCGGCTATATCTGGAATACAGTTGGTAAACCATTTATGGGCCATTAATAGGGCACCGACTCACAACCATCAGTTTCATTTCCATCAACATTCCATTAGTGTTTCTCAAATGGCTACCAAGGGTCTTGGTGCCAGCACTTAACCATTACAGGGCTAGTTGTGTAGACCCATAAGTTTTCTGGGCCAGCAGTAATCCAGCAATACCAACAGTAAAACCACAGTCGGTCAAATCTCTCTTAAGTGTGCAAAAAACTATAGTGATGGCCCAAAATGGATAAGTTAAGTGCAGCCAATGCTAAAATACAGTTGGCAAGTCATTTATGGGCCATTAATAGGTCATCTACTCTCAACCATTTGTTTCATTTCTCTCAATGTCCCATCAGTGGGCCATAAATGACATACCAAGTGTCCTGTTGCCAGCAGTCAGCCATAACAGAGCCATTAGTGTAATTCCATAAATATTCAGAGCCAGCAGTAAAACCACAGTCGGCCCACTGTGGCTTGCTACATGGGATGGGATGGTCGAAAAGGCAAAATGTACCCTGGAATAGTATCTGACGATCTTCGTAGAAGACAATCAGAAAGATTGGGACTCCAAGTTACCCTTATTTCTCCTGGCATATCGCTCGTAGGTCCACGATTCCACAAGGGTAACACCTTCAAGGATGTTGTTTGGAAGACAGCTCCGCTTACCTGGTGAACTGTTGTTTGAATGTCCAGTGGAAGAAGAAGCAGTAAACCTACAATATGCCATTAAACTACTTCAGAAGTTAACCAACATTCATGAGTTTGCCCGAAGCACCTTAAATTTCATAGTGACAGAATGAAAACACGATATGACCAAAGAATACCTTAGGAGATTTTTTAAGAAGGACAGCTGGTTTGGTTGTACAACCCTCAAAGGAAGAAGGGATATTGGCCGAAGCTATAAAAATCTTGGGAAGGCCCATACAGGATCCTGAAGCAAATAAATGATGTGGTTTACCGGATTTGTCGGCAGGGCTCTTGGGCGTAGCCTAGGTTGACCACATTGACCAACTGGTGCTGTACGGAGGTCCTGATGTTGGAGAGTCTGTTCGGGAAAAACAGACTTAAGGAGGGGCAGTGTTACGAGCTGTAGCTAGCACTGGCCACCGGCTCCCATTATACGTGCCCCGGGGTGACCCACCTCAATCCTACCCTCTTCTAGGAAAGACGCGCTCGCTGCCTGGTTGCCCCAATTCTGGGACGCCCTTGAATAACTGACAGCGGCGAGACTTGCTTACATCACAGTTCCCCCTTTCCCCGCTGAAGAAGCTGTCAGGAGACGAAAGAATATTCTGGTGAGACTGGCTGGCAACACAGGCCCTCCTCTTCCCCCGCTGAAGAGGCCAACGCCTGTAGAAGGCGCACGACTATTCTGGGAATTAGGACGCTCGGCGCAGCGCACGAATTAGAGAAAATTCTGGGGGAAGGCCTACGACACTATATATACTGCCGTGGTCCAACGGCCAGCAGTCTTTGGCGAAGGCAATCTAGCCTAGTGCGGGCGCGAAGATAAGTACGGTGCGACGCGGACGAGGTGTTCGTAGTGTGAATGGATGAGAGGGTGTGAAACAGACAAGTGAATCCTACTGTGCTTGAGGGCGCTCGGAGGACTCTAGAACATTGCGGACTGCCGGGACATGGACTGAATTGAGGTGAGAATGAATGGACCTGTAATATGGATTTTGTTGTAAATATTGGAACTGTCAAATATGGGCGCATAATTTATAAAATAAGTGAATAGGTTGATACACTGTCTACTGGAACAGATTTTTAATTATTTAATTTCATTGATTTCTTTGTGACAATTAAAAATTGTATTAGATTGTGTCAATAAGTGATATAAATTGATTGTGAGATGTTGACTTGAGAGAATTTTGTTTGTAGTTATTGCAAATAAAATTAGGAAATTATAACTAACACTTTTATTTAATTAAGACCTCCATCCCTTAAAGAACTTGGTTTAGTCAACTTAATTTCTAGAAATAAATTGTAACAATATTATGATTACAATCTCAAAGGTTTTCATGCAATTTCGGCTTTCTGAACCATCCAAATTGGAAATGTGTTTAAATTTGGTTAAAATACGAACTCTATTGATTCATTATTTTTTTTACATTTAAAATTATATCTTGATAAAATATGTTATAATGTTGCAAAACATTCTCCTTTCATATACAGTATAAATCGCATTTTTCTGACAATTTTCATGTCATCTGTAATACCTTTTTTATGAGTTCTTCACCTTTTGTAGTTGGGTGCAGTGCTCCATAGGCAGTTGCTTTACTTCAACCGTAAGTCGATTATAATTGTACTATACTTGAAAACCAAATTTGGTAGGTATTGGTAGAGCGGTTTCTGAGACATCAGGCATCAGTTTTATTTTCTCTGTGCCACTACCCTTGAAAATGGCGATTCAAAGTTGACAGTTTTTTGGAAATTTATTTGCGACAATGAGTTCTGTTTACGCACCACATTGTGTTCGAATAGGTAGGATTGTTCCTAATATACGAAATAGTAACCAAAAATTAAAAATGGCAATCATTTTGAAAACAACTGCACTAAATGGCCCAAGAGCACGAAAGTGAGGTGTCATTACAAAGCGCTATAAGCGTACTGAGTTTGGTTAAAATATGTCAACGCTTTCAAAAATTGATCTGGGGACACACAGGCAGCTGCACAAACACACATAAATCACAAGCAGGAAAGGTTGCCTGATAAAACTTCCTTCGGAAAGTAAGCTAAATATATTTATACATAGCAAATTGTACTTCTGGGCATTATAAAAACCACTGTACACCAAGCATGAAATAGTTTCACACTTTGCAGCCTGTTACAATCAATACTGCATTATAGTGAGATTGCTGTTTGTGATGTACATAAATTGATTGTATGGGTTCTGAGGTTTTACAATCAAGCTGACCATTAGCATTGAATTTTAGCCATTCTCTATTTCTACAGAACACATAAATGTTAGTTTGAAGCATTATGGCAGTGGAAAACAGCTCTACCTCAGTTGTCCAGACTTTGTCATTCAACATTTCGGTTCTATAATCTGCCACTCCTTCCTTTAAGATACTTATTCTGTCTTTGTTTAGCGACATGAATTTAACAATACACGACCTTATTATCATGTGATAATTCTCAGTTCCATATATAACAAACGATATACACCGAAACCAACAATTACCATCAGCCATGGTTTCATGCATTTCTTTGGGAACACCCAAAGCTTTGGTTTGAAGAAACACTTTCATCTGCTTTTGGAAAAAAATGCCAAATAATTTGTACTTCTTGCCATTTGCTATCAACAAGACAGAAAACGCGACTCTGGTTTTCCTGATTGATCACGTCTATAATTTGAAAGTCAGCTGTGTTTTTGAGCTGGTCCGATATATTTATTGGCTCATCCTCAGACTGGTCAGAGTACGACGTTCTTTTCAAGAACGTCTTCAAACGTGAAATGTTGTGCTTTCGCTTAACAACACTGCCAGTATTAACATTTTGTAGCTCGCATAATCCACGGCGAGTTATAGCCACCAGAATGTATTGGCCAGTCCAGGGTCTATCGTACCATCCTCCCTTCCTGTCATCTCGCGGCAAATTTTTCACCAAAACATTTGCCACCGTCTCCTATTCTACTATTCTGTATTTCGTGTCTTTTGTCATACAAATCACGCTGTTTTTCTTGCGACTGTTTTATATCTTCAGTGACACACGAATCAACTTTTTCCCTCATGGCCAGAATAGCGGCCATATATTTTGAGTTCTTCAGTGTTAATTAATTTATTTACACTCTCTGGTACACAGATTTCTTTGTAATTTTGTCTCCGGTCTTCATTTAATGTGTCAAATAGAAATATAGGCTGCCTTTAATATAACAGGAAAAATTAAAAGTTGCTAGTTAAACTATGCTTACTGCATCTGTGTGCAACACTCCTTGCATGGCACTAGGACAATTATGGCATTATTTTCCACCAAAATTTTCAGCAGTCCATTTTTTATCATTTGTTTTTGGCGTTCTACAAGGCCATTTGCCTGTGAAGTTCTGCTGACACTGAATTCACACATTCTCGCCCTTGATTTTAAATTAGTCTACTGCTTTGTAAGTACTGGAGGTCACATCAACTGTCGCATGATATTTATACTATACCCAGCTCAGAAGTCCGATTGCTTCTCATACGAAAGATTTTCTCTTTATGTGTACGAGACGAACTGTTCTTAAAAAAAGTTTTCAGTTAATTTGTCAATGCAGAAAGAATACTAATCGGTCGCAGATCCTTATATTCTTTCAGGTTGGAATTTTGTTATTACGGCAGGGATAGTTTTAGAACCGTTACATTGTCCAAGGAAGGCTGAATATTGCAAAAAGTATATGAATATGTGTTAACATGTGAGCACAAAATGGAGTGCATAATTTCATCATTTGTATATTTAAGCCATGTACTCCCGTGGCATGCGTTTTTTCAGTACTAATCAATTTTTTAAATTGTACATTCGTTGACTAGCTTGGTTCCAGATCAAAACCCGAATGTTTCTCAGGATTATGGTAGCAGGTTGTTATGGGTGAACTACTTCTATTTGGCTTGGGGAAGTCATAGCTCAGAGGCAGCACTTAATTATCTTAATTCAAAACTCCACATCTTAAATATTCTTTATATTAAATAATTAACATAACTCTCGCTAAATTAAACTTTATTACCAACTCGGGAGAGCTAAAGGTGAGTTAATTATTATTAAGTATTAGCAAGCTTTTAAGTGTTAAAGTTATAAACTTTATAGAGTTATAGCCACGGCTCTATTTTAAAGCCACCTTGACAGTGTTGTCGACAGCTGGTATCATTCTCTCCTACGGCAGACGCAACATCCATTCTGTCTTCATCTTCATTCGGCGGCGACTCAGTGAGGTAAGACCCTTTCCGCTGCTCTGCCTGCCTTAATATCATGCTCCTGTTGATTAAACAACATTCCTATTATCCAAAACGCCCGCTGTCCTTATCCTGGTTTCCGTGTTCGGTGCGACAATCAAGTTAGCTATACTTATCCGTAACAAGGTGTATCCAGAAATTTATGTGAAATATTCTAGTAAGACTTAACATAAATGCAATACTTAACACTATATTGTGAAACTGTAAAACGGATTTGATTATCTTCAGTCTTTGGTTTTATACATTTTTTCTTTGCCTTATTTCGTTCTTTCATTTTCTTTCTTATCTCAGTATCATCCAAGGAGCATTGCTGGTTTTGTACCTTACAAATTCGTTAAGTGTGTGACTATCAAATAGTTCCGCGATAGTAATGTTGTTCCCCAATTTTTTTACAGATTGTATTAGTGTCTAACACTATAGGCCTTGTGAGGTTTATTAGATTATGTTATGTAAGGCCCAAAAGTCCGTATCGACCTGTGTCATGCAGTTTGCTAAAAATTTTAACAATGGTGAGATCTAATAAGCGTTTCCGTAGACGGATTTGTCCGTAAGTTCAGATATTTGTGAAATATTAGGTAAGTATTTCACATTGAAATTATATTTTTTTAGTATGTTAGTGTTGAAATAACCTAGCACTATTATATAATCGTATTTGCAAATTAAGCTTTCAATAGCCAGTTCAAAGCAGGATAGTTTTCGGTATGGTTAAGCGACCTGTAAAGGGCCCAGAAAATTCACATAATATTCGAATTCTACTTCAATGAAGAGTTCTTTTACATTATATTTTGATAAGTTTTCGATTATGATGTGCTTGAAACAGAGTTTATTGCTAACAAAATGAGTTACAACCCCCATCCCCCACAATTAAATTTCCATTCATCCTATCGCAGAGATATATTTACTAGCCTGGGACCTGCCTGTATTATAGGCCATTAAGGGCGACTTCGTACTTTTGATCATCCTTTGAAAAATTACCCCATGTCAAACATGTTCAGATCGTTCACAAAGAAATAGGTTATCACTATAAATGTTTTGTGCTGCCATTTATGCTTCAGGACTGCATTATAAGGTTATTTTAAACTTTGATATATATTTAGTTTGCAAATTAATAACAATATTTACTTTGTAGTCTATATGAGTTGAATCAGGGAGAAACGTGGTACATTGGGGATGGCCAGAAAGAACTAGTAACACTTTAAAATACTATTAAATTAAAATTTGTATGATCATGTGAATAGTTAATGAACTGAAACAGTTCCTTTTTTGAGTGACAATGGCGGAAAAACATATATTTATAATTCGTTGAAAATATTAATTTTTTACGTCCCGTGAAACGCAGAAGTAGGTATATTGCGTCGATTCCTGATGTCCTCTTTTTTTTCTTCCAGGACATCTTGTATCATATATTTGGTTTCTGTGAACTTTGTTCAGTTTTGCAATGTCACATTTTCTCAGCAGCTAGCGCTATAGTGGAAGACAAAAGTCAAGTTGTTTTTGATTTTATGAAATTTAATGGTTATTAGTACACATTAAGTTGCTTGAATTCGTAGTTTATAGCAGAAACATGATTTCAGTATTGAAATAGTTATTAAATTGTATATTTAGATGTGAAGGCAGAACGGTTACAACGTGGAGGTTGGCAAAACTGAGTGACAATGTGCAATGGCATGTTATCTTGTTGATGCGTTGTCAATGTTTGATGCGAAGTTTTTGTTTTATTACGTGATAAATATCAAAGATTTGCCTAATAAAATGTTAGGTTACGTTCGGTTTTTAAGCTACCTAGTCAAATTACAAGGTCGTAGATGATGAGTGTTTTTACCGCAGGTATGAATACGTTTTAACGCTGTGTCGTGCCAGACGAGTGAAGTGATTGAGGCAAATATGTAGTTTGGTGAATTGATGTTGGTTGAATTACTTTGCCATATCATGTATATGAGCGATAATTTAGACGTACGAGGGTTATATGAATTAATGGGAACGATCATTGTGAGTATAACAATTTAAATACCATATACCGATGTAACTTTTCTGGGGGTCAAAATTAAAAAAAAGGGTGCTTAGACAGACGTTTATGGCAAATGAATATGTTTTGCATGGCAATACTATGAATTCCTTAGAATGTTGCTGACCAATTGGAAAATTAATGAAATTGAGCGAAAACTTGTTATAAGCTGTTCATGGTAAAGTGAGCATTTTTGAACCCTAGTTATATTTTCTTTCAGTCATTTGATCATTTAATCACCTTTCTAAATAAATATTGCCATGTAAGTAATAAACACAGTTTGAATGTTCCACCACAACCGGAAATTAACATAAAGGCTAAAATAAAATATATTTATTGACTATTATTCCAAAAGAGAGGGCTTTCAGAAGTGCTCACTTTAGCATGAATAGCCTATATGCAGAAATAACGTGAGCAAAATAAAAGTAGAGTGTTGGCCTTAGGGCGCACATGACGGCTTGCTTTGCAGTCTACCACTGTCGCCATCGTTTGGAGTGCGTGCTGTCGAGACTGGTGTACTCCGCTGTCCTGCTGTTCTGTTTGTTTATGCTCGCATTCCCACTAGGGTTCACGCCAGAATATGAGTCGAGGCAACCTGCTATTGTCACAGCTGGCAAGGGGTGACCACACTGTAAAGACTACTAACACACAAATTGCTATCACAGTATTGGTGGAACACTGAACTGTTAACCGTACAATAATGACTAGAGGTATCGCAAGGATCAATTCTAAAAGGGAAGGAAAAATTGCTAGTAAAGTAGTAATAAGAAATCATTGAAATGACAAGTAAAACAGGACGTAAACTAAGTCCAAGTCCTTTTGTAAAGAAAATATAACTTGAGAATTTCTGATTATCTAGAGCTGGGCATGGATATGTCTTCCTTAGATGGATGTTTTGTGGCTCTATTTGAAATGCATCCCATTTGTGTTGTAGTATATTTGGCACCCGCAAATCATGCGTAATTCACTAAATTTTATTTATTTGTTTATTTTCCTGCTTTAAGATGCAGTTAAATTATGGTCTCTTTTTCTTCAAATGGACCGATTACAACTGTTCTTCCCTGGGTTCAATTTCATACTAAATTTAAATGTACACAATATAGCAAAAATTTACAAAGTACAACAGACAAATACAAAATACAGGAAATCACAAAATAAATCTAAGAGCACCAAATATTACATTAAGTTAAAAATAATGAAACAGTCGGAGGAAGAAAAGTGCATACTACTTGTAGGCATATCTATACACGCAAGTACACTGCACATACACGGACACGACGATACTCACGTCGCGCGCTTGCACACACACGATCACATTTGTTTGATTATTAGCCTCAAGTTTTCATCCACGAGGTTTCCTAGGAATATTTATTCATTATATGTGTTAACGTTTTTGTCCAAATGTGTTCCAATTTCAAACTGCTCCGCGTTTATGATGCAGCAGTAGGTATAGTGAAAGAACGCGAGTAGAAATGTGTTTCTATGTTGCTTCATTAACAGTTTATTTTCGATTTTACAATGGATGGTGATCATTCTGGAAGAAATTAGCCTGAAAAGATATGCCTAGTGGGGTCTAGAAATACTCTTTGTTTTATCGAGCAATGACAAGGCGTGTTTTGATTTGTAACGAAACTAAACACGTTTTGTTCTTGCTTCATAAAACGCTTATTTCACTTTCATTGAATCGTTATGTCGCTGCTAAGCAGGGACCACTACAGTTTACAGTTCAGTTAACTTGATTCCCAGCTCACACGAATTTTCATATGCGGGGAACGTGGTAGTTTTTCTCGGGAAATCCCACTAGCATTCCACCCCTTTTTGCGCCATGCCAGCCCTTAGGGAAGATTTATTAGCATTTAGTGCTACGTCTGAAGACGCACAGAACAAAATTAAATAGCTGATCACTTCGGAGTTCTTTTACAGTTGAAATTGCTGACATCCGATACTGTTAAGATAACTTTGATGCAAAATGAAGTTAACAGAAAATTTAATGATTGGTAATTTTAGATGTTTAAAAACTCTCACAATTTGAATGTGTGGTGTTCTTATGGTTTTTGTTCTATAATATATATACGTTATGCAATAAATTATTAGTGTGAAACGGTTTCTCAATATATTAGATCGTTCATTTTAATTTTTATACTGTAGATGATATAAATTTTAATTTTATTTATAATATAACGTGTATGCATTGCATTTAGTAATTAAAATAAAAAATAATGTCTCAATGTTTGGACAAAATTATTTACAGAATGAGTGTAAGTTTGCATGACTAACGGTGTCACAGCACTAATGTAACCTGGTAAATTGCAAGAAAACCGACGAGTCAAACAAAGGCTTCCTTGATCTGTTCAGGAGCAAGTGAATATGCAAAGGAAAGCATACATATTGACAGATTTCAACAATCCCAAAATTATTGCTCATTTTAATACTATTTTACGTTATTTCTACTTCGTAAGGAGTAATTAGTTTATTATAATTAATAAAATAAACATAATTTTTTGGAAGATAACTTAATGTGAGCAAAAATTGTGGGACTGACTGAATCTGTCAAAACGTTTTATTTTCTTACAACATTTAAAACTAAGAACGAAAGGAATATAGTAGTTCTATATCATTGCATAAAATGTATTCATCTTATGAATGTACACTCGATTAATACAACATTTTTGCTTAGTTTTTAACTTAACTGTTATTAATGCACCGTTTAAATTTTACATACATTTACTTTATTTTGTTTCATAGTCTCTGCTCTGCGAAGCATAAATTAATAATATTAATTGTTCCCATTAACAACCAAAATGTTTCAGAGCTATAGGTGAAAGGATAGTTTACTTGAATAAACATGTCTGTTATAGGGTTAACTGTGTCAATAAATGTCGCGATAAATATTAGGGGCTAAAAAACTAAAAGTGTTTAGGTCCGGCTTCTACTAAGGTTCAATTCAACCTTCTCATTTTATGTAAAGAAGTTAAGTAGCTGGACGATAGTGTGACACTTTCATTTTCCCACCCTCCTAAAGTAATTACGTAGAAATAAATATTCAGTTTTTTTAGATGAAAGTTTTATAATTTAGCTTGTATGAAATTTTAGTTAAGTATATTGGTTTTTAGCCTAAAAAATATATGCATTAAAGAAAAATACTGTGTATTTATTTCGTAGTGTAGTCTTTCTAGAATGAGCAAATATTTTGACTTCAGTATCGAATGATCGTGTTCCCTGCAGACCTCTGTGGACAAGCCTGGACGCTAGATGGGTGTTACCTCCTACTGTCTGCTAATCCTATCACTTGTCAACACATTAGCCCGCCTCCAGACCAATGGCGGCTGCTGAGGGAGGGCTGCGGAGTGCAGCCCCCTAATAACATCTCAGAACGCAAACCTCTATTTATCTGATACTCAGCAAATAATACTGTGTACGAATACGGATGTTATTTCGCAGCCAATGTTTTTGAGATGGATGAGTCTCTTGTCACAAGGGAAACGTTCTTTGAAATGTCGAGTGGCGGGGCTACAGAATATTCGCCCCGAAGTGGGTGGAGCTAGTAGTAGTAGTAGTAGTAGTAGTAGTAGTAGTAGTAGAGAGAAGAGAGAGAGAGAGAGAGAGAGAGAGAGAGAGAGAGAGAGAGAGAGGACGGCCATAACATATATATATAGCGGGGTATGGGAGGGAGGGTAGACTTTAGGGGCTCACCACTTTTCAGCCAATCAGATGCTGTAAATCAGAGAGAGATGGACGCGCCCATGCTCTCACACAAACACTACTACATGTTTTGTAGGTGCACTTTCGCACTCCACTCTTTTATAGTTATCAAACACATTTCTTAACAATGTTTGTATTTATTTCAAATAGTTTTTTTATTATAGATATCGTTAAAAGTCGCGTGAGCTTCAACATAGTGTGTAATATTCTTAACAAGTTTGTTGTTAATGATGAGCCATGAGCATCGGTCAGAAGCAGGGTTGAAGAGTTGTTCATGTTGTGCTATGTACATTTTTAAGTAATGTATAATTCAGTGAGTATCATTTAAAACCTTATCGCGACAAAGATTTGAATTACGGGAATAAACTAGAGCTTATAAATTTTGGACCAGAAAGACCACAGGTATATACAACAAAACAACAAAGCCACGATGGTAAATGTAGTGGTTCGTATATGCGAAAATTCATCATTAAGTTCATATAATTTCGCGGACTGGCTATGAGGGCGTGAAGTTAGAAATGCGTTGTTTTGTTTCATTTTTCTTGTTAGTGAAACCTAATGATCCTGCGTGGACTGTCGACTGGGTAAAAGATTTGAAACATTTGGGAGACAAAAAAAACATACATTATGTTCACAGCATTTAAATAATGCAATTAAATTTCAGTGATTGGTAAGGTGAATATTCATTACCAGTTAGCGCGTACAGGTTGACGAATGGAATTTGTTTACAAATACATTAATTAAGATATAACACTTTCATCCTCTAATTGAAATTTGACATGCATTTTGTATGTACTGTATGTAAATTGGTATTGGGTTTTAAAAATATTTGTTTTAGTATATTTTAGTTATCATCGTTATTAGTAAAGTAGAATTAGTATTATTATTTAATTTCTCATCGTCTCGTGTAATATTCACACCGCATGGTGGTACTGGTTGGAAGGTATATAACCTACACAAACTTTAAACAAACAAATACCTGCGCTAGTGATTATATCTGAACCAGTGGCCACAGTGTGTTGACAATTACAAATCGAGTAATGATACGTTTTTCTACAAACAACCGCACATAATTTTAATATTTAGCTGCACAAACTACACTTACATAAGCCTGCCGTACACAAAATATTTATCATTGTGCCTATTTAAAAAACGCTATTTGTTATGATCTGAGTTAGGATCGCCACAGCCCTCCCAGTTTCAAAAGTCACCAGCCGCCACTACTCCAGACCCTTTGTAATCCCGCTGGCTGAGGTAGCATACTGGCCTGCCTCCCCTCGGGTTTCCTCTCAGAAAACACTGCTGTAAAATGGGTCTCCGTAATGATTATATAACTTGTTTCTGCAGTTGGCATAGCCTTTCTTTACATCGACAGCGTGTGTGTAATATATCAGGTGATTCGTTTATTATTACGGCGTCTATCTCAATCGTTACTGACATTTTAAAGACACACTGCATCTGTAGCAGGTCAACTGGTGTGCATGTGTATGCGTTTTAATTAATTATCACATAACTAGCATTTAAGGTACGGTAATAAATATAATAGATTCACAGAAGAATTTTTCATTATCATTGCTGAATTTTCTGTGAGGATTTCGACCTAAGAAGGTTTAAAGACCTGTCAGTTTTAACAGAAAACTTTTTATTTAAAAAGTTTAAAATTTAATGTTAATTAATGGAAACTTCTCCAGAATTGATCTATGATTTTTGACCCCTGGCCCGTAACATTTGACCTTGATCTTCGACTTCAAAAATCCCCAAAAAAAATCCTCTAAAATCCTCAAACAATCCCAGAAAATCCCAAAAAAAAGTCCGAAATAATTATAAAAAAATTCCAAACAATTTCCAAGAAATGTATTTTTTTAAATTAATTGAGAATGATTAGAAAATTACCACCAGAAATCTCTATTTTCTCCTAAAAAAAATCATAGAAACCCCTGAAATCCAATTTTTGCAAAACTTTTGTAATTTGAGGGCTTTCCTTAAGACCAACAGTGCAGTGACGGCCATATTGGTTTTATAGTTATATGGTATGCCAAATCAATACAAATGATCCAGTATCGGAGTCAGACCTATCCATCAGTTATCTTGGTTGTCAGTCATCTTGCATCAATATTGTGTGCAGATGACCTTTGACGACCTTTGATTTCAAAACACAAAAACCCAAAAAAAAAAATTCCAAAAAAATACCAAAAAAATTTTTTATTAAAATTTTTATTTAAAAATTGGTTATAAAATTTATACATTAATTAATCAAAAAATTATTAAAAATTATTAAAAAATTATTTCTAAAAACTTAACAATCCGAAGGTCACCCTCACACATGCCCAGTTCATCATATTAGTAGGTGCACCCGACGACTATCTTGGTAGACGACCACTATCTTGGTAGGCGATCGCCATCTTGCTAGACGTCACCCATCCGCATATTGGATACAGACTAACTCGATACTGATCCCATGACAATGGGTGACGTTGAAACCAAAACTCGAGAAAAAATACATTAAATTCAGCAAGCATATGACAATACATACTACTACCACCATATTAGAAGTAGATGACGTCAACTTTGACACCATGACCTGAATGACCTTGAAAACAAAAACACAAGAAAAATACATAAAAATCAACAAGCATATAATATTACAGACCACTACCGCTCAATTGGAAGCTTGTGACCTCGACCTTGACCCATGACCCGAATGAGCTTAAAAACAAAAACTTGAAAAAAAAACATAAAAGTTAACAAGCATATGATGTTACAGACTACTACCACCATATTTGATGCAGATAACCTCAACATTGACCCCGTGACCTTGAAAACAAAAACAAAAATGCATTAAAACCTTCAAGAATATTACATCACAGATTACTACCGCCATATTGGATGCAGGTAACCTCAACCTTGACCCCACGACCTTGGAAACAAAACCTCGAACAAAATACATATAAGTCAACAAGCATATGATGTTAGAGGCTACTGCCACAGTATTAGATGCAGGTGACCTCAACATTGACCCCGTGACTTTGAATGACCTTGAAAACCAAAACTCGTGATCAATCCATAAAATTCAGCAAGTGTATTACATTACAGACTACTACCACCATTTTAGATGCAGACTACCTTGACCTTAACCTCATGACCTTGAGTGACCTTGAAAATAAATACTCTAGAAAAATCTAGGCAAAGCTTCAGAGACTAGTCGAGATGATACAACTTTCACGGTAGCTGCTGTAAAACTAAGCCTCTCAGCTTACTTACCTACTGTGTATAATATACAAGTATGCAAGCCCTATTATGTCATATTGACTTGGAACCAACCATATTGCACCATTAAAACATTGTTCGGACACCGACCAGCCAAGCACTGAGTTGCCACATGATTGCAGCTGACCAACCGCATAAAGACATTGAAACATCACTGACAAGCAGGTAGGGAGGCTTTAGATGCTAGTTCCTTGATCACATTACCATATATGTTATATCCTCAATAGTATCTTCCAGACAAGTTCTTCGGTCAATTATAAATCATGGTCACACTTAAAGCAGACAACTGACTCCTGTTGTCAGACCGACCCCTCACCACACTTATCCATTAACTCCTTTGGCCCATTGACCCATAAGGACCCCTGATTGTGTTGCTGATTGAAATTGTGGTGCTAAGTTCGGTGCTGATTGCACTGCGGTGTTAAGTGCGGCGCTAAGTGCGGTGCTGATTGCGATTTGAGGTGCTAAGTGTGGTGCATGTGTGTGAGTCGCAAGTTAAAATAAATTCCCCCTACTTTAAAATAAATAAAAGCTGAAAGGTAAATATTTTATGAATAATTTCGCTTTAAAAATATATATCCAGGTGCCTTTGTATGTTTCATCGCATCCTGGGTAAACTGTATTTACACTTTGCAATAAAGTGCCTAGAACTACAGCAGGCTCCCATCACGCTTCGCCATTGGTCGATTTGCAACATGGACTTTGTACTAAACAATGCAGCATCACGACAGGCAACCACCATGCTTCCCAATTGGTCTTCGTCTCACGAAATGGACTCTTCGTACAGACTGCCCTCTCATGTCTACGTGCATTTTTGAACATAGGTGAATACTCGATCGCAGAATCGGCATTGGCGTCGGCCATTAACGCGATGATGCAGGTCGCGGCTCCATGATCGTCGAGGTAAAAAGATATGACTTCGTATTCACAATTCATCTTTGCAGTGTGGAAAACTCCGAAAAAACCCAAATACTCGTTCTGCCAAAAATAAAACACGCAGGTACTTACATAACGATATGTTATTTAAATATGCTTGTAGGCGTATATATATAAATATAAAATTTTTAATTAATTTTATATTTTCATATTTATATATACATAATTATGAATAAATATATTGAAAATAATTTTATATTTGCGTATTTATATGCCTACACATAATATGAATAAAATATATTGAAAATAATTTTATATTTACATATTTACACACCTATGCCAATACATAATTATGTATAGTATATTATTGAAAATAATTTTATATTTACAGATTTATGTAGGCTACCTATACATATTAGGTATAACATAAATTAGAAATAGTTTTATATTTACATACCTATACAACCACAATGCGGAGTTTTCTGGGATTATGTGCCTTCTACCATCTATTTGCACCTGGGTTCACACTTCAGTTTTGTCAGTTGGCTTCGGCCAATTTCTTATTGCTTTGGTCTTCTCGGGGTTTGTTTCAATTCCGAGAGCCGACACTACATTTCTCAAGAAATTTATTTTCTTTTGAAACACGTGGCATTTCTTAGGAACCAGTTTCAAGTTGGCTGCGGCCACTTTCTGGAATACAGAGTCTAAGTGAGATAGGTGATCTTCAAATGTCCTTCCTGTCACAATGTCATCTAGATAAACTTGACAGATATCTAAAGGCAAAACTTTTTCCATTAGATTTTCGAAGGTGGCAGTGACAATTACATACTCAGAAAGGCATAACTTTGAACTCTCAGGTTCCTTTCCCTTGAATACAAATTGCAATTTTCTCTTGGCCCTGTTGGGCCACCTTGCACTGCGACTGCAATTACCCACTCTTAATTTCCAAAGTACAAAACCATTGTGAACCTGCTAGGCTGTTTACATGAACTGACTGAGACGAAAAGAAATTTCATTGAACCACTGCGTGTGAAGATGGTTTCAGTAAACTAAAGAAAATTTTGATATCTCCTCGGAGTGGTAAGGGTATAAGGAAAGACCAGATGATGATCAATCCATTATTAAAGTGGAAAGAAGTTGGCTGTCGGCCTAAATAAGAAGAGATATCTATTCTGAGCGCAGTAGTCAAAGAATACTGGTCACAGTAGAATTCCTTCATACTGAAGAATGGTGAAATTAAGAGAAACTGGGAAAGTAATGATGGAAAACACACATGGCTAGAGTTGGGCCTTTCAGAGTGCAGGGTTCCGTAAGTCTTAAAAGAACTACATAATAAGGCAGCCAATGGGCCCTTTGGTGTTAATAAGTCACTTGATAGAATTAGACTGAGATTCTACTGGCTCCACTGTCGGGATGATTTTGAGAAGTGGTGCCGATTTTACGATACCTGAACTGCGAGGATGTGCCCAAGGACCAGACTACAAGGTCACCTACAGAATAACCATGCTGGAGTCCCATTCGAAAGGTGGCAATAGACATCCTGGGCCCTTTGCTTGTCACAGAGAGAGGTAATAGGTATCTACTAGTGGCTCAAGTTTATTTTAGTAAGTGGTATGAGGTCATTCCCCTCCCGAACCAGGAAGCATGTACTGTTGCTGAGGCACTCATAGAACATATCTTTTCGAGGCTTGGGGTGCTGCTAGAACTCCATTCTGATCAGTGAAGAAACTTCGAAGCTGCGGTCTTCCAGAAGGTGACAAAAATTCTGGGGATGAAAAATACTAGGACTACAGCATTACACACTCAGTCGGATGGAATGGTCGAGAGGCTTAACCGCACTGTTGAACAGTGCCTGTTGATTCATTTTGGCAGACAACCGAAAGGACTTGGATTCAAAGGTGTCATTCTTTTTTCTTGCATACCGCTCAGAAGTTCACGAGTCGCCAAGGGTAACACCATCAAGGATGCTGTTTGGAAAAGAGCTACGCCTCCCCAGTTAACTGCTGTTTGGCCGACCGACAGAAAAGGAAGTTTCAGCCCCTTATTATGCCAGCGATTTACGTAACAGACTTGTTGGAATTCATAATTTTGCTCGACAGCACCTCAGAATATACAGTGACAGGATGAAGACACGGTACGATAGGAGAATGTCGGGAGAGGTATTTCAAGAAGGACAACTAATGTGGATCTACAATCCATGGAGGAGAAAGTGGTACTGCCCGAAGCTACAGAAATGTTGGAAAGGCCCCTACAGGTTTCTGAAGAATATCAATGATGTGATCTTTCGGATTTGTCGTCAAGGCTCTCGGGCGAAGCCGAAGGTTAGCCACGTATACCAACTGGAACTCTATGATGATCCGGATGTTCTAGAGTCTGTTCGGACAGAACAGACTTTAGGAGGAGGCAGTGTTATGTGTCACTGCTCCACATTGCTGAGGTTATTTCCGCATCCTGTGCGAGCGAACAGAAGGACGGAAATTCATTATATGATAGCGGTGGTGGCCGCGTATCAGTTACAATAAACAAGCCGACACCATAATTTCTTTTAAAGTGCAACTCTGCTGACCCTGGCAATATTTATTTCTGCATTTATCTGAAGAATGCTCTGGATTACTGATCTCGTTCTCTCAATGTTAACTCGGGATGCGTTGAACCTTCGAGATGGTCACGGCCAAGACTATAAATATTGCGACAGGCCTCCAGGCCGGTAGTTGAGTTGAGGTGCGTTGGAGTTGAATGAATGAGTGGCTGAGTTCCAAGTGACAGAAGACGAGCAGCAGGTGGGATGGACCAGTGGATCAGTGCAAGTCTGCGACTGTGGGTAATTAAGTAGTGAAGTGTGTGGCTGGCAGGCTGGACTACTGGACTAAATGTAGGAGTAAAAGACATTACAAATGATGGAAACAGATAGACTGAACATGTACTGAAAATGAGTATGAGTTAATTGACAGTACAACAGAGACATTAATTAATTAGGTGCTCCTGGTGATTGAGCAAGACTGGGAAGAACGCCATAAGCCGCTGTCGTATCAGAGCGGCATGAGCTTGTGAGAGGTGTAGCGAATCAATTCTCGTTGCTTCAGTCGTCGTCTGTGACCGCTCGTACGTAACAAGAGAGCCTCTTCTAGGTATATCGCGACTCTGTTACGAACTGTTTGTTGTAGGCATGTATCATGTTACAAGTAGGTATAGGCTGTTCACGGTAAAATGAGCACTTTGGAAAGCCGTGCTGAAGATCTTCTTATATGTACGTTGTTTCTTCTTCCACCGTATGTAAAATTAACGTTACCATTCGCCTCATAACTTTATTCATGCGTCGGTCAAGTGTAAATTCGATATTATTACAAAAGTAAATATTTAGCAAATCTTCTCATTCTCACACTTCGGTGCATAAAATGAAATAAAAAAGAGAAAGGAATAATTTAAGTTATCACAAATGGCCACACGACACTTTTTATTCGACGTAAATATATGGAACTAGTTTCCATTCATCGTTACCAACTTCACTGTGCGCATGCCACTCAGTTTGCCCGTTGAAATATATACAGGTATGAGCAGTAACTTTTTTTCTAAGGTTGATTTCAAATGTGCTCACTTTATCGTGAACAGTTTTTAGTCGCAAATAAATTGGTTCACTCACACACACAGCGAGTGCGCATGTTGAACGGGCCAGCCGGCAAACTGAACCCAGAGACGACTTAATTAATTCAAGTGCCGAGCAACTTAGTACCCGTCTTGTATCAGGGTAGCAAGTGACGTATTGAGATCGTTTAAAACGCGCGAAGGCTTTTCAAAAAGACAACGCTGAGAAATGTCTTGCTGGTTAGTTTTGGTAATAGTATGTAATAGTATGTAGTTCACAAACGATACAAAATTCCCGAATACATATGTGCGAGTCGTTAATACTAGTCCAGTGTAATGCTTGGACAAATCTGTTTTATTATTCGAGTGCATGCGTACTTTCACTGGCGTAAAAAAAAAAAAAATCTTTTCTTTCCACAGAAACTGTTAAGAATTTGCCGCATAACATACGACAGCAGAAAAATTATAATGTTGGAATATGTTTACTAATTTCTCTTTCTCTGGTAAAACTTAAGCTGCTCTGAACAGCTGTAACTTTACGTTGGTCTGCCGTTTAACTTCAAGACAGACAGAATCATGGCAATATACTCAACCCGAAATAGGTAAAAAGATGTTTTTTAGCCTTTTTTCCTGTGTGTAAAATAAAAGTTTTACTAACACAAAGTTCTCGTGTGGATTTTGAGAACGGCAGAAGTGATTAGAGAATCCCAAACATATTTTCCACTTCTGTTTTGCTATTAACGGTCATTTGTCAATTTGTATTGATTAAAGCGTTGCGAGTAGAAAGCTAAATGCTATTTAATAGCGTTAGAACATGCTTGTTTTAACGCTATGCAGCCATATTAAATGTTTTGAAAATTTGTTATTAATTCTAAATCTTGAAGAAAATGCCCTTTCGCCTAAAAAGAATAATAATGAAGGAGGCATGGAAATCGTTACACATTAGCCAGACAGTTTTCTTTTAACAGCGGTGTCGCGTGCATTCATTGTATGCGCATGTGCGCGTGTTGCTCCATATGTATTGTGCACATATGAATATAGAAGACTTTTGTGTAAGGACGCATTTAGATTCATTGCAACACACACGTATTGCGTCAAACTCTTGATCTTTCACCTCCCTCCCCCTTCTATTTTTTTCTCACACATGCACGACAGTACTTGTGTGTGTACGCGCTTGCGTCGCTAACAACTAGGTTATCAATGAACCGATTTGGATGAAATTTATTAAACATGTGTTAAAATCACACTGAGAATTAGCGTGTTACATAAACATTGGTCGAATCGGGTCCTAATAACAAAGATGCCAGTAAATTAGAATATTCATTGGATTAAAATATAAAAAGTGTTATATCCTATAACAGTGCAATAATGCAATAAACAATGTATATGAATATAAATAATCAAGTAGGATTATTTATTAGTTACAAAACAATGTTGAAGTTTGAACCCGGCAGCAAATTTCAAATAAATTTTATTTAATATTTTTCTTTATTAACTATTTGCACGATATTTGAAATTTAAAAGGTTTTTTTGAAAAAATTTGTAGCTAAAATGAATTTTGTTCAATATTGGTGGTCAAGCAATAGTTACTCAGTTCACGATTATGTTATTTGCAGCAACTCGCAACAAAAAGCACACACTTGTTGTTTGTCATATACAAAAAAAAAATATTTACATACAGCAAGTAAACCTGTAACTGAATATTTAACTACCTAAATACAATGTTTGAGCTCAGTCGATAAATGTGAGTCATCGGTAATTATCATATATGCCAACTAAATTGCGATATGCTCACCTTGTATGAAAGTTTGTTTCGTAGCCATATCATTTATTGATGTTGAACGTGTGAAGTGAGCGTGCGCATGTGTGAATATATTTGGCGGAATACCAGGAGGATAGAAGATACAGGAGGTATGCATGGCGCTCACCGTCGCGCCGGCAGCTCGTGCGTTATGAAGCGCTTTCAAAAAAAATTCTTTATTTTTACTTTAATAAAACTTGCAGACCTATTCGCAATGGTATTCGGAATTGTATTTTCAACAAGCCACGAAAAGTGTAAACAACGTTTCGAACTCTCGGAGAGAAGGGAAGAGAGAGAGAAGGAGAGAGAGAGAGAGAGAGGAGAGAGAGAGAGAGAGAGAGAAGGAAACATGCAAATAGGATTGAGAAGAGTTGCAGGAACAACGGCATGCAAACTAATTGAATGAGTTGCATGTCCCTACGTCGCCGTATGGGCGAATAAGTATAATGATGGCTTGTCATAGCGTCGCCCGTAAGGCCGAATCATTTAAAATCACATGAGGCTTGTTACATTAACTTTCTCTAACTATGTGCCAATTTTTAACTACTTCATTGGAGGGAATGTACCTACTTCCTAACTTTTCTGAAGCTTGATAAAGTTATACTTTAAAGGATATCCTCCACCTCATGCAGAACAGCTTAATCATGTCTAGAAAATTTACGGCCAAGAACAAGCACAACATTATGCCCACTCATTTATAGTATTTGTTTGCATGAGAACTAATTTTTACTAGGCATTACCAACACACCTATTTTTTCCCCTCTTTTTACTGACATTAATTATAAATTCAATATTTTAATTTCTAGAATAAATTTAAGTAAAATATAAATTTAACCAATAATAAAATATTTTTGTGTCAACAGAAGTAAAAAACGCTTGTGGTACGTGACATAATTAGGAAACAATCAAACACGTCATACGGGTGAGTTTTCAAACGTTTGGTTCAGAAAAGTGTGAAGTATCCGTGAATGGCCTGTATTTTAAAGGCTTGTGTATGTGATAAACATGTGTGAAATATACCTACAAAAATTTGTTCCACAATATTTAAAAAGTTTCATTTATGTGATTCTAATGACCTCGTGTGATTAAAACTGACGCATATTGTGCCCTTAAGTTCGAAATTTTTTACATTTTAAAACTTATCTATACACGCATGTTCTGGCCCAAACTCAATCAGAACTTCAGCTTCAATTTTAATGGCATAAAGTATTCAAGTAATGCAGTAGGCGGAAGATGGTAGGAACAAATATGAATTCATAAAATCAAAGACAAAATATTGTTTTTTGAACCTGAATAGATGAAACTACACAACCCTTACATTACTTCGAAGATCGCTCAAAGTCCTATATCAGAACTTAACTTCACACCATTCTTAATTTAATGTGCCTGCACTGCTGCGAAACTTATACTTGCCCTGAATATTACGATGATGCAAAGTTATAACGCAATTATATCAGTTTAAAATTCAGTGTGAATCATACATTCTCTGCATCGCACATACATACGTCATATCAGGTCAGGAAAATGTCGGTAGGAAGGGTTTGTAGTAACAACCGAGTAGGCGAAAAATGTTAATTAAGGATGTCGAACATAAAAAAAATAAATTATAATTTTATATTTGTATAAAACATTCTTCAACTCGAATGCATTGAACGTTATGCCATTTTCCTAGAAAAAAAATTATAATCTACATTTTGTGAATAAATTGATGTTCAATCCAAAATGTTTCTGTTTTGCTGCAACTATAAAAACAAATACTAAGACGTATACTTATGAAAAAAATTTACAACGTAAACAAATGCAGTGGGCTACCACGTGACACATATGTAATCACCAAATAACAGTTCATGCATTATTTTAAATAAATCATTCTTAAAAGTAAAACATTTTTGTGCATATTTGTAACATTTTTTTTAGAAATACATAAACTGTTATTTGGCAATTACATGCATGTCAAGCGGTAGCCCATGCCGTTAGATTGCATTGTAATTTTATTCATTTTTGAGACCCCGAGAACCCAGGACCACTCAAATAATTCAATTTCCAAAAATACTTAGAAACCAAGTATGTTTAAAAACAAATGTGATAAAAGGAAAGAGGCATAGAGTATTATAAGCATGGTTAATGAAACTAAAAATATACTTCCAAAATCTCCATTAGATTTCATAAGGTTAACACTACACTACCATGTATAAAGATAAATATGTTCGTAATGATTTTAATACTGCAAGACATTTTTCATTTCTTTTCTTTTCTTTACACAGATTCAAAATGGTCAGAACAATATTCCATTTTAAAATTTTTGAGCAAACAAATAGTTAACAATAATATTTCTATAAAAATATTTTGTCCCATATGAAATCCTTATTATATATATTTTTTAACATTTTTAAGCAAACAAATAGTTTATCATGATATTTCACTTATGCCTATAAAAATATCTTGTCCCACACGGACTCTTTAAATATATTTTTGTTTTTAGCTTTTCTCACAAAAATGGATTTAAAAAAATTACAAAGATTATCTTTATAGGATAACCCAAGTGTTGAGCCAAAAGGATTCCACAATTTAAATTCACATAAAATTATTAAAAAGATAAATATGACTCGTACTGTATTTCCATTCATGACTTTCCCTATCCATGAAATTTACAGCCACTTAAAAGTTTATCTTTGGCTTAGTACAACATTTATATCTCCCTGGCCACCTGAGATCTACCATGGCCATTCACAGGTAGTTTTAAGGTAACTTTCTTTTACTTCAAATACACCAATCACTATTCAAAAATGAAAATCCACCACTATTTTCAAATTAATACAGAGCAAAATCTCTGTCTTTCACGCCCTGGCATAGGCCAATTAATCTTCCCAAACAGCCTGTTTCCAAAACGGTGGGCGAAACAAGGCTATGAATGAGGCTATTCGATCAGCCCAAAAATGGCAGAGAACTGACGACATACAAAGTATCATTCCCGGGAAAATTTAAAAATGGTTTATGACATGAAAAAAAAAATTAAGATTCCTCCTCTCATATTTCTTATTATAAAAATGGAAGCAATTCCTATTATGTTGTGCAGAAAGTACTTATCCTGCTCCTGTTATCCTAATTTTAAATTAAAATTATAGCGTCAAAGTGACGTTCCTGCATATCCTAAAAAGGCTTTACATTTTAATTCTTACCAAAATTACCTGGCCTGTTATCTGGGGAGACTTCCCTCGCAATCAAGCATCTGACCACAATACCAGGTTTTAGCACAGCTTATATACATAAATCGAGCATTGCCTCGCTATGGGGGTAGGTACAATCATCCACCAATAGCGAGTCAGTGTCGGAAAAACCAGCCACTCAATCTCTCCCTTTCAGGGTACCCAGAAATCATCAACATTAAATAATAGTTCAGTGCATTTTCTATGACGTCACGTCCGTACATATGAAATTTAGCCATTCAAAAGTGCGCTGGCCGGGCACGTATCTTCCGCCGCACGTCGAAGAGGGAACACTGCTGACATCTGGTGGAAGCCGGCGTCAACTCCCGCCAGGCATCCCGCGCTTAGCCAGTTTACAGCGAAAGTTCGGGAGCATTGACGCGGCCGGTGCATGTCCGACCAAGAACAATTATTTGTGCTGGAATTATGCTACTACGAGCCGAAACTCCATCAACATAGACATCCGTCAACATAATTGTAATTGTTCATGAGTATCAGAATAAGTTTTTCAGCGTATTTTGCCAATTTTTCCTAAAATTCATTTCAGCACACGTCGTCCGATCAATACTTTCCATGGCGGGCGGGTGAAAATGATCTGGCGTAGAGAATTGGGCCAGGGCGGAGAGACACTGTACGTGTACTTGTAAGAGTACTTGTCTCAATCTTAATTGGAATTTGCTATACTGCCCCCAGCCAAACAGAAAAATTTCGGAATTGACATCAAACTATTAAAAATATACAAAGTGTACAATTTTTATACGAGGAAAATATATCCACGTGCAATGAGCACAAATTGAACAGCATTTGGTACAGTAGTATAAAATAATTAATTTTTCTGCATCCAGCTCCCTAGTCAGATTTCGCCTGTAAAATCCGTGTTTGAGCGAAAACCTGTATCTCGGTAAATATAAGTTCTGGTAATACGATATTTTTCTAGGAAAGGTAACAAGTATTTATCTACAGCCACTACTTTTTAATATTTTTTTTTGCATTGAATGTTTTTAAAGACAAAAAAAAAAACCAGTGAAAACTGTAAAAACTCACATATTCAGAGCTCGCCTGGCAAGTTTCCTTGGATGGAAATGGAAAAGCACAAAGTGGCACATGTACTTTAATCCTTTGACTTCCGTCACGTTTAATAATATACTAGCGTTACAGATCTAATTCCTGAGTAATTCTACTTCTCTCAAAAGTCTGTTGCAGCGTTGTAAGGGTCCGTCATATGCTGCTTTGTATAGGCCGTTCATAGTAAAGTGAGCAATTTTGAAGCCCTAGTTACTTTTTTCTTTCAACCAATTTATATCCTTCCACCCCTTTCTGATGCAAACCCTGCCATGTGAGTAATCAACACAGTGTATATGCATTCACCATACCCAAAACCAAAAGTCCGAGGCCACAATGAAATGTATTTATTGGTTGTCTGATGAAACAGCGAGGACGAGGAAACTCGCGAGCGCGGGTTTGAGCCATGGTTGGGAGGAGACACAAGCCGTGTTTAGGCGGGAGGATGGGTGGAAGGACGGGAAGAAGCTCACGGACCGATTACCTGACAACGGGCAGGGGAAAGGAGTGCGTGTATCACGTTTCTGTCCGCCACTTTCTCCAAATGCAGGGTGAGCCCGCCGCGCTGTGAAGTTCATTGCGTAAGGAGATGATATCGCGGCCTCTTCAGTCTGAATGGCTGGTTGGGCAGAGGATAAGCCATGACAAGCTTAGCTGATAGTTTTGATTTATGTGTATAGACGTACGTATTCAAATATTTCATAATATTCTATTATTTGAGTTAAATATTACTAATAGAAAATGGAAATAATATATTTTTATAAAATTCAATTTCTTAAGTACTAAGGAAACAATTATAGGTTCCAGAAAAAAAACAGTTATTTTCGTAGGAGTTCGCACCTAGTATTGCTCTGTATGTGATCGCAAAACAGAAGAAGCATAGGTCGTGAATCATTTAGTGCAACAAAAACTGGGTTGTACCTTCGTCAGCAATGAAACAAAGCATATAAAGAAGGATTCTTGCAACGTGTCACAATGCATGGTATAAAACACCATAATTTAATTGGTAATGGTGACTTCAGAGTACACAGAAAATTGACTGTATGCCTTGTTGTCCCACACTTCCAGTTCAAAAAACTGACTGTCTTAACCACGTTATACGAGATTACTTAAAAGTGCGTGATGTGTACAAAAACAACAAACTGGGTTATGTGCACTGAATAAATAATGCTCTCAGCAAAATACCAACGCTGAGAACAGCTATAGTTTCAAAAAAAAAAAAAAAAAAAAAAAAAGTAACAAGTAAATGGCCCTCTTAGACTTCAGGCCCTCCGGTCTTCCTATCTAGCACAGTTATCTCTAACGTACTAAAAATTCTCCAAACTTAATACAATTCCATACACGTTATAATTTTAAAACCTATCCATCACCGCCAAGGGAACGTTTTATCACTAAAACAGTACAATTATTATATTAAAATCTCGATTTTTAAAATCAAATCTAACACAACAGTTTAAAATCCATATTAAAACCAATTAATAAAGTTATCAATCATGTCGTTTGGGAATCGCCGCGGGAGAGAGAAAGATGACCATTCGCCTAGAATTACGTTGCCGCGAGGAGCCATGGGGAGGCTGTCGCCCCGACCCTATCTCTCTGTCGCAACATCATTGATATAAGTTACAATCCATTTATCAGGAGCAATACAATAGCATATAAATAATTTAGAATCATTACATAAACCACATAAACATAAGATTTTAATTTTAAAACTTTAAAAGAGTAAAATCAAAATGTTAAAGCACATAAATTAAAATTATTGGTATCATAAACCAGAAAACACATCCATCCCTATAAAATTCCAGTAGTCAAGAATTTTATCCTAATCTATTTCCCCTTCCCCCAAAATCAGGGTTTTCACTGTTCTGTGCCAGCCTTGCCAGCAAGCATGGCGCTCCCGGGCCCTTGCCTAGTTACCTAGGCATCCCACTGGCCTCGTCTGTCACGGCAATCAGCTAATCGCTTTGCCCTTCCCCCTCCCCCCAACGCTACCCGATCTAATCCAACAAATCATCGTTAAAGGCCTTCTTTCCCAATACCAGTCTTAACTCAATCATATCCTTATCAAATATTTTACAAAGATATAATATTTTATAGATATTCTGCTCTCCTTCCTGGGATTCACATATATCACTATTTGTTTTATTAATTCTTTTCAGGTAACTCTTTGTTTGACAATGTCCACTAATAATTCCCTTCATTACCTTACTCATCATAACTTTGCTTCTATACCAATCTTCCAGTTTCTTAATATAATTTTTAATTCCAATACTTCCTTCCATATCTTCCCACTCCTTTTACCATCTTCTTAATGCATCTCTATATACAATCTTCTTCATCTCTTGTGTACTGTATATTTCACCATCATCTATCCTGCTTTTCCACCTGTTGTTATCCTGTGTAAAACCCTAATAACTTTGTTCATTTATGTCTATTTGCAGATATGCATATTTCAATTCGTAAATACTATTCCTATTTGTTATAATACAGTCAATCGGTATTGTTTTGTTTAGTATCATTACTGCTTCAATGATGTGGTGGATGTCATGTCGTGTAACTTGATTAGTATGAATCTTTGTAATGCCCTTAATATTTTAATGATAAATCTATTTTGAATTTTCGTATCCAATACTATTGATACATAAACTATTATCTTTACAAAAAAAGACATGTATTACCTTTCTTGCTGATGAGCAGTATTTTGTATATTTACAAATTTTATGTTTGATTTTACTTTATTAGTGTCTTTAATTTATCCGTAGGCAAATTAATATGTGGAATGAATGCATGTCTATTATCCACTATTATTCCTAAATATTTTGTTTGCTTAATTACCTTTATACTTTTACCATAATATTTTACAACATGTGGTCTCACGTCCATATTTCCCTAGACCATTATCTCCACTGTCTTCTCTACTGCGACTTCTAGTCCACTTCTGTAAACCCACTCCTTCAATTTATTCATTTCTTCCTCTGTCCTAAGTTCTAATCGTCTTCTGTTACTTTCACCAATAATTACTAAACAATCATCAGCAAATGCAATTATCTCCACATTACCCCTTTTCTCAATATTAAAAATCTCAAGGGCCCCAGGACTGAATCCTGGGGACGTCTGTTCACCTGTTTCTTGTAATAAACAAAATTATTTAAAATGATTATACTTCTCTCTTTGAAATAACCTAAGAGTAAATTCTTTTCCATATTCCGTATGTCTAGCTGTACAATCGCTCTCTTTATACTATTCCATTCCAGAGTAGAAAATGCAGTAGTTATAACTGTTAATATTAACATTACATATTTCGTTTCCATCTATTTTATTATATCTAAAACTTTACTAATTACATTTTCCGTCGATCTATTTTTTTTTTCTGAAACCATACTGATTTAAATCTATTTAACTTTCTGTAATTATCCTAATTCTATTTCATATTATTCTCTCCAACAACTTTCCCATCGCTGGAAGCAGATAAATAGGTCTGTATGAACTAGGGTTGATTTTAGATTTGTTATTACTTTTATATAATATTACTCCTGTCCATTTATATATTTGTGGATAAATACTTTCACTTATTTTTAAAAATAATTTACAACATTTCATCCTTTATATCCTTCCATAATTCTGTTATTACTCCTATTGATATATTATCTTTACCTGGTGCTTTCTCCGAACCACTATTTCTTTCCACCATATTTAGTTCGTCCACGTCCATTTCCACGTTCTCCTCTTCCTCTCTCTGCATAATCTATAAACAACAATGATTCATATGTTTGGTAGTTGCTGTATCTGAACAACCAACTGCATGTATTACAAATACCTTTATTGCAGACAGCATTTTAGTCATACCTAATTAATGTATGAATTGTACGTTCATCAAAAACGACATGCACGTTTACAATTATAAACATAACAATTTAAAGTACACTGTTAATGTTTTGTTGGTAATTCGTACCAGAAATATCATTGCCACAAACAAATAATTATTTTACATATTAGACACGCACGTAGTGTGAGTGTACATAAGTGTCATGAAATAATAATTCTCGTGTATTGCAAAGGCTTGACATGTGATTTTTTTTTTTTTTTATCAATACATTCAACTCGATTAGTTGATGCTGTGGGTATTCAGTCCCAATGTGTTAGTGCCACCACAATTCGCTTCAAACGTTTGTAACACGCGCCGTTTCTAGTCCATTCCACTCTTTCTCACTTGCCAAGGCACGCTACCATCTCCCGAAAAATAATCTGCATAACGTTATCTTAAAGCAGCAGTTTGAGTCCCGTATTTATTCGATCCCACCTGTGCCACAGATAGCAGTTCAACATTTCCAGTACGCCAGGACCCCAGTTGTGTAACGTGCACGTTGCTTTTGTTATGAGATCCACTGTTGAAAGCCTCAGAGCCACGAGTTTTCCGAACACACGAAAACGTGATGCTAATACTCCGAAAGCATTTTCTGCCACCCTTCTTGCTCGAGACAAGCGGTAATTATACATGCGCTGTTTTCTGGCGAGCGCAGGCCTGCTGCAAGGTTCCAGCACATTTTCCGTCAAAGGAAAGGCATTTTCACCTATGATAACATTTGGTCATTTCCAACTATTATTTAGAATTGTGTGATTGAGTTAAGATTCACGGAACAAGGCAGCATTCCCTGCCCTTCCATTAGTGCCAGCATCTATATATCGAAAGCAGTATCCCCCATCCACGAGCGCAAATAGTATTATACTAAACGTAGACTTGTGGTTAAAGAATTCTGAACCGCTGTCACAAGCAAGTATGATGCGTATGTATTTGCCGTCGATAATACCACACCAAATGGGGAAATTCCATATTGACATGAACATATTCTGTATTTTCTTCCATTCATCTGCAATGCCAGGAACCTGTAGGATTAGAAACAGCTTACCTGTAAACCATGTATTATCACTGTATTACTTTACATTAATGTACATTAGTAGTAGGGTTTGGTAGGTTGACGCACAACGGCATCGGGCATCGGATTCGGATTCGCCCGGCCGCCTTATTTTTACGTCACCGACCGCCATCTTGGATATCATGAACTTTGACCTTCGACCCGTGACCTTGACCCCGGTGACCTCTGACCACAGACCGAAAAATTGCAAAAAAATATATTAAAAATACTTAAAACATGTATAACAAAAAATTAAATTGAACATTCACTTAAAAATCGATCAAAAAATTTAATAATAAGAAATTAAACTAAAAAACATTTTAAAACATTAAAAATATCGTTTAAAAATTACTTTTTATAAAATTTTATTCTAACAATCTCTTAATTAAAAGTCTTTAACCCCGGCGACCATTTGCCCTTTTTTTCCTCGAAATTTCCCTTTTTCCCTCAAAATTTACCAAAAAGTGGGCGGTCTCCAGTAATGTGTAAATAAATTACGAACGAAAAATCAAGATGGCGGAATGAGTATAGGTGAGGGGAATGGGTGCGAGGGAGTCAGTCGTCTGCTGGGGATGGAACGAATGTGACTAATGGCAGTGTTGGAAAATGTAATTTTTTTATTATATTTGTTATAAATTTTAAGGGAAATTTTTTTAGAAAAAAAGGGAAATTTCGAGGGGGAAAAAGAGAATAATGACTTCCAGGGTAAAAAACTTTTTAATTTAAAAATTTAAAAATATGTATATTTTTAACGATTTTTTCAATTTTTAAAAATATTTTTTAATGTTTGAAACAATTCTTAATTAAATTTTAATAATACATTGTTGATAAGACTTTTAGTTTTTTGTGATTTTTAATTAGTTTTGGATTTTTACATTTAAGGTCAAAGGTCACGGTCAAAGGTCATAGCTCCTGATCCCTGTCTCCTGGTCACCTGGGTCACTGATCCCGGGCACCTGGGTCGCTCATCTCTGACTCTGGGGTCACTAATCCTTCTTGCCTGCTCCAGGAAAAAAAAAATATTTTTTTTTGTGGAAAGGGAAATGTTTAGGGTAAAAGGGAATTGTTTAGGGTATTTTGATCAATTTTGAGGGGAAAAAGGGAAAATTTGAGGGAAAAGATAAATTTCGAGTTAAAAGGGGAAACATGGTCGACGGGGTTAAATTCTTTTTAATTAAGAGATTTCTTAAATAAAATGTTATAATAATAATTTTTTACCAATTTTTAAAACAATTTTTAGTTAAATTTTTTAATGGTAATTTTTTATAAATTTTTAATTGATTTCTAAACAATTTTAGTTAAATTGTTTGTTATAAATTAATATTTTTTTTATATTCCAATTTTTTTAGATTTTTTTGGGGTGAGGTGGTACCACGGGTCAAGGTCAAGGTCACGGTTCAAGGTCAAGGTAAATAAAATCTATGATGGTGGAAGATGACGTAACAAGATGGCGGCCGGGCGAATCCTAATCCGATGCCCGAAGCCCTTGTGCGTCAACCTACCAAACCCTACTACTTACATTATATTACATTTCCTTCTTTTACAGGTTGATGAAGATACACATATCGCTGTGTAGGGGAGAGATAATACATACAGCAACAATGAAGCAGCCACTGGTCCAGCTGTAATAAGCTGCTCGAATGCTGAAGCTACTCCAGCATGCACGGCGTCACCTTCAACATTTCGGTGACCACCAGGATGCCAAGGGAATAAAAAGCACAGATAAGGCAAGATTCCGTATAATTATGAACATGTCATTGAAAACCTTCGAGGAATAATTAACAGCACGAAACATGCTGAACTTGAGAATTTTGTGAATGATGTTGCTTCCCAACTGCGACTACTGCCGACAATAAATGCCTTGCGCCTTCAACAAGCAATACAAAACATGTTTACGGAAGAAAATTAGATATCTCTCCGGAACATCCTCCACTTCTGACGTCACTCTCCGAGGAATGCCCGACTTCAACATTGGGCCATCATTCCCATCTCTAGCACTATCAGCATGTTGTAGTATCTCTGATACATCTTCAACAGATACTGTTCACCTCTTTGACGACAGCATGTTCATAACAAATGCATATCACTAAATACATTGCACCAATAACATTGTACAAATAAATAACTTATGGTATGATACAGTATGTTCTGATTTTCGTTACCAAATTTATGCAACAAAATATGCATTTGATCAACAATTAATATGTTTGCAATTTGTCAGTTAACTTTTATCGTCGGTTTGTTATGTGTTTTACATACTGTGTGTATTTTTGTGAACAAATACTATATACGTATGGAATAAACACTTGGGATGTTTCACACTTCTATATGTTTTGTTGTTATCGCATTATACACATGTAGACAAACCTGAATATATACTCGCAGACCTGTAGTTATTGATTTTAATGTTTCTGGAACGATGACAGATATTGTACATTTGGGCACATCAAACTGGTATTCCAAAGATTGATAAATATCACCACTAGCTAAGTATAGGCTGTTCACGCTTAAGTGAGCACTTTTGAATGCCCTCTCATTTGGAATAATAGTCAATAAATACATTATATTTAAACCTTTGACGTAAACTTCCGAGTGTGTTCATATATATAAATTGTGTTTTATTACTCACATGACAACATTAATTTTAAAAGGTAATTCAAGAATGGGAAATGGCTCGAAGAAAAATGTAACTAGGGCTTCAAAAGTGCTCACTTTACCGTGAACAACCTATATCGTAGCGTTATCTCTAACTTTGTGCTTGTGAGAATCGCATCTATCATAATAGTATTTATTTTCCTTATTTTTGTGTATACTTTTTCGAGTAATTCGTCGAATTTGTTCTTTGTCATTCTCAAATGATTTCTGTAAGATACAGGATCTTCCTCTGCAAATTATTTCAATACAGTCGATGCTCCATACTTTTGGCTTCGTCTAATCAATGAACTCACCCAGAGTCGCTGTTTTCTTTTCGTTCCCATTGTTGTTAATTCATCGCCACTTAAGTTGTCACTTAATGCTCGCACTAATATTTTCACTCCAGCACGACACACCTTTCTCTTCCCCATTCTCTGACTGAATGGTCAAGTACTTTTTGGACATAAGTCGACAAAATATCGCAAATCACTCCGTTTTCCGTTTTAATAATGATTAGTTAAATGTAAGTAAGGACGTTGGTAATTAAAATAATTTCAACGGTCCACACGTAAAAATTTTAATTAACAAACTCAAATGTGACACGCATATTACAGGTTTCATAATGATGAATATTTCGCCACTTACAAATAACTGCGAGTTACATTATTCCTAGCTCAAGAAAAATGCAAATAACATATTTCATATAAACCTAATAGGAAGAGAAATTCGTCGAAAATTCCGTAAATGTCACACAATCCAGAAAACCCAGAACTTTCAGACAGATGAATTTTTCATTATTCACGTTTTCCGACTTACTGTCGTCCGAAATAATGAACTAATGTTTTTCAATCAGTGCTGAATACAATTAGTTTATTTTCACCTTTTTTGCAAAACTATCAGATATCAAGTTTAATGATACAGATAGGTTCATGTTGAGTGTTTAGATTATGGATCAATTTAGCCTCTACTGTACGGGCATCCAAACAAGACCACAGGCATATCTGGAAAGTTTGGATAGTGAGGTACTACATGCTTGCAAACGTACCAATTAATTTTATAGGGTTAACATCTGTAGTGAGAACAGAACTGTAATTGTTATTCGCTGTGTGGCGATAATAGTGTTTTCTACATATTTGGTGCTTGTAAAAGTAAACTTCTACTTGATATAGGATATCAAGTTAATGCTTGTACATATTCAGAAACTGTGTGGACTTGCATTTCTTTTCTAAGTACAGTTTGTGAAATTAGTTTCCACTGCTTATACTCAGCCCACAAAATAGCAAACTTATGGAAGTAGAATAATTTGGATGGTTCGGACATAAGGGGATAGGGGATCGAAGCCTCGAAGCCGTTCATGCTCTGCCATTCCGGTCGGTCGGCGACCATGTTAGATCTGGATAACCATGACATTAACCCATGACCTTGATACTGACACCGTGCCTAGGACCCTAAATGACATTAAACCCAAAAATAAAAAAAAATTATTATAAAAATTTATTTTTAAATTTATTAAAAAAAAACTTACATCTCCGAAGGTTTCTCTAGTAACACGTCCAGCATACGACTGACCCTCCTCCAATCAATCACATTGTCTTAACATTTTCCTCCCCCACCGCATCACCATTGCTCATTCCCTCGTATGCAGCCATCTTGGATTTCATATGTTAATTTCACATCACTTAGGTGGTGCTAGACTATTAATAATCGATTTCGCCACCAGGCAAGCTGAGGATTAAGCCACCAGGTGGCAGCCATCTTTGTTCATGTTTATAAAGTATAGGTGGTGCTGTCGGCTCCATTCCAGCCCCCTTCTTCACCATGCCATATATACTTTCCATTTATTTTTAGTGTCATCCACAAGAGCGCACTGATAAATCATGTTTCAATTGCCAGTTCTTTGCAAAAGTGCTATTGACCTTTACCGAATTATGACGAGGTTCGTACAAATTATGTAAATTGTCATATTTAATTTACTTCCAACATAATTATTGGAGGTAAATGTTATCGTCAATACATTAAAAAAGAAATAAAACAAAACAATTTTTTCACACAAAATTTATTTAGTAATGTATAAGTAAACACAATTGAAAAAAAATGTATATACAAAGGTATATTAATTGCAATCTTCTGTGTTCAGCGCTTGATGTCCGCATCGGCGACCAAAGAATTGTAGCGGGCTGGGAAACCCTACCACCTCACATACGATCGTCCGTTATGCCGGTTCAGCACCTTTTCGACCAAATACAAATCTAGAAACTTTGTAGGCTGGATCTCCTCTGCGTAGAAACCACCATTGATGGGGAAATTTTAAAAATCCTCATGAAAGTGGGTCCTCGGAGCATAGTCTCGTATACATAGTACACGAAATATTTCAGGGCTGAAATTCGCTGTGAACCCTTTCTTGAAGATGCCTTTCTGTTTGGAGAAGCACACCAGGTCGCAAACCTTGGCTTTAAGCTTGTGTGGGTCCCTTCTCTTCAGAATAGTGTACACGGTTCAAAGCAATGAGTTGCCTTTTATGTCTTCGGGCTTCATACATGTGGTCAAGTGCACTGTAGAGTTATATTCGCGTACTAGTTTTGGAAGTGTATCCAACCAATTTTAGTTACCATTCGCAGCAAAATGCCTCCACATCTTACCCTTCAGAGTCATGTTGATCCTTTGACGATATAGGTTTTGCGATTGCTGTACTTGGAATAAGGATTTATTTTATGTTTCTTCATCAGGGCCTTTAACTTTGCATTTTAGATGTAGCTGCCGAGCTATTCTAGTGCGAGGGCAAGTGAGGGAAACACTGAAAACACGGTACACATCGCGTCTGTGCATATTTTATTTAGCACTTATGAACAGTACAAAAGCCCTACTGTTCTGCTCGAGCGGCAGCTAGGAATTGCCAGCTGCTCTCTTGGTCGTTAAGTGTTTCGGGTCAGGAAATGCCTTGCCGGCTTAATGTTACTTGGGAGTATGTACGCACACACATGTCGTCACAGTCCATCAGTGCTCTCGCCACAGTCCATTAGCACTCTGTGCCCCGTCAACTGCTTACACTCATCTGCCCAGTGGTCGTGGTGGAATGCCACCACATCACCTCTTACCATTGATGGACCCACATCACGAAAAACCACCCTGAAGTTCGTCAGGAAAGCGGACACATCGACCGGACCTTGTAGCTGGTGGAAGAAGCAGAGGTTTTTCTGTCGGTGACCTTGGGAGGTGTAGGTGTCCCCAGTTCTGTGTCTGGAATGGGAGTGGCAAGATCGTCAGGCAGGTCTTCATTTGTAGTGTATGCCGGCTTGAGGCGATTGATAGAGACTGTGACCGGTCGGTCAATCATCTGGAGGGTTGCAGACGTGCGATGCTGCACTGGAAAGGGGCCTTCATAAGAAGGCTGAAGACATCCCTTAGGCACCTCGCGATGGATGAAGCCTTTTGTTGTTGTTGCTAAATCCTTGAAGACAAGTGGCTTTCGTTCACCATGCCAAGAGCCACCAACAGGTCGGAGGTCACTGAAGTGCTGCCATAACTCTTTGATAAGGCCTATGGCATTCATATGTTGAGAACTGAGGTGAGCCACCAGGAATTCTCCGTGCAGCCACAGTGGTTGCCCATACGTCATGTCAGCAGAAGATATGTGCATGTGCCCTCTCTAGGCCACTCTGATTCCCAACAGCACGGTGGGAAAAATGTCCACTCAGTGCTCTGTCATGTGGCAATATATGGCCGCCTTGAGCTGCCGATGCAAGTGTTCGACCATGCCATTAACAGCAGGACGCAATGCTGTGTTCCTCAAATGAGCCATACCCGTCAGGTTGCTGAGATCACTGAAAAGTGTATACCAGAACTGTCTACCCTGATCAGTTGTGATATGTAGTGCGTGCCATAACGAGCTATCTAAATGGTGTAGAATGCTCGGGATACTGTTGAGGCTTCAATGTTCTCAACAGGCACTACCTCTGGCCACCTGGTGAAATGGTCAAAGAACATCATGCAATAGCAGGAGCCCTGCAAAACCTGCATGGGAGCATCTAGAACGACATGGACATGGTCGAAACTAGCAGAAGGTGGCAGGAATGAGCCCACTGGTAATGTAATATGCTGAGAATTTTTGCATGCTGACATGGAAAACATGAATGTGCCCATCACCGAATGTCAGACTTAACTGATGGCCATTCAAAGCATTGAGTAACTAACCTGGTAGTAGCTTTTATGTCTGGGTGTGTCAATTGATGGGCCACATTGAAGGCTTCTGGCAAAATGGTGCAGTGATGTAAGGTCGCACAGTCGGGGTGGAGACATCGCAGAAGACCTCGATTGGCGACTCTTGCAGGCTTAACATCCTTAGCTGCAGGCCAGAATCCTTCTGCAATAAGTGCTTTAATTCTTCATCCACTGCCTGTGATGCAACAAGAGCCTGATAATCGAGTGAAGTAGTAACAGCATCAACCCTCAACAAGGTGTCAGCGATAACATGGTTGAACCTGCAATGTGCCGAAACTGGTCGTGAATAGGCTGATGAAGTCCAAATGGTAGGATCCACGGGGTGAGCACCTGTCTGGGTTATGTGAAAATGCAAAAATTAGGGGGTTGTGGGCTGTAAAAACAATTAAGTCCCTTCCCCCCTATCGACCATGGGCGAAATTGATGAATTCTAGAATAGATGGAGAGAAGCTCCCGACCATAAGCTCCATTTTTTTTGCTGAACAGGGCTGAGCTTCGAGAAGAAGGCCAAGGTCTGCTAACCCCCTGGCACATGCTGCTGGAGCACTGTCCGCATTGCAAAGTCCAAGGTGTCTACCATCATTCCCAAGGGGGCAGTCGGGATGGGATGAGCCAAGAGGTCAGCTTCAGAAAGGCTGGTCATGCATTCTGCAAATGCCTTTTCACTGTTGGGTGTCCATGTCAGTATAGCACAGCCCATAAAGTCATCTTTAAGAAACTCGTGCAAGGGAGCCTGTGGCACAGCAGTATTTGGGATGAAACTACGGTAGAAACTGAGCATGCCAGTAAATTTATACAGCTGTTTCATAGTTGTAGGACTGCTGTGGTGCAGGGTAGTAGCAACTCTCTCTGGAAGAAACTTGGTGCCATAAACATATGCTGTGCCTTAAGAAAGTAATTTGTGGGTCTCCGAAGACACACTTAAAAGGGTTGATAAGGATACCATACATACCGAGGCGTTTGAAGAGCTCCTCCAGATGCTGCTCATGTTCTCCTTCATTACGCAAGGCCACTAGGATGTCAAGGTAGGATACATAAAGGTCTAGGCCTCTGAAAACTTCATCTATGAATCTCTGAAATGTCTGTGTGGCACTGCGAAGTCCAAAAGAGATGAAGGGAAATTCATAGAGACCGAATGGCGTAATGATTGCTGTCTTGTGGATATATGCCTCGGCAACAAGAATTTGGCTGTAAGCCTTGACAAGGTCAATAATGGAAGATACAACCTTGCCATGGAGGATGTGGGAGGAGTCTGTATGTGTGGAGTTAAATATCTGTCTGGAATTGTACAAGCATTTTGCATGCGGTAGTCCGCACAAATCCTCCATTCCTCACCTTTCTTGGGTACCCTGTGGTGCAGGGGCGAATACCACGAGCTGTCAGAAGGATAAACTGTTCCAAGCTTGAGCATAGCTGCGAACTCTTTCTTCGCAATTCGAAGCTTATCTGGAGCCAAATGTTGTGGCCTACTGTGCTCTGGTAGCCCAGTGGTGGTACTGATTTGGTGAACTGTGGTATGTAGTCAGACTTCCATGTGCCAGATGGGCGAGTGATGGTAGCATACCTTTTAAGCAAATGATAGTAGTGCACTGACTGGTGAAGTATACTGATCTCCTGCTGATATTTCATGTGACCTTCTGGCAGTCTGCAGACAAAGATGTGTTGCTGTCTACAAGGTGCTTGTTTCTAATGTCCACCAGGAGACCATAATGGTGGAAGAAATCTGCTCCAGATAAACAGCTTAGTCCCATCGGCTACCACAAAACGCCATACCAAATCTCGTCTAAGTCCGAAGTCGAGCATTAATGTCACAAATCTGTACGTTCTGATGGTTGGGCGACTTTCTGCAAACAGAGAGTAGTTAGATTCATATGCCTGCCTGGTAAACAACCACATGGAATAACCTCAGTGACTGCCATATCAACCTTGGTAAGATGCGACTGCTCTGATCTCCTGATGCAATGCTGCAGCACATGGCCTCAAATTAAGTGGCTTCTGCCACTTGTCTCGGATTGGTGTCTGCAATGGCATCTGCGAGGTCAGCGAGAGAATCTAGGGTGGAACTTACTTGAGTTGCCAGGATCGCTTGCGTGGGTGGTGGAAGACGGCTGAGCTACAAATATTTGAGGAGCACATTGGGGACAGCTGACCCTGCTAGGTTTCGGAGATGCCTTA
This sequence comes from Dryococelus australis, assembly GCA_029891345.1. NCBI lineage: Eukaryota > Metazoa > Arthropoda > Insecta > Phasmatodea > Phasmatidae > Dryococelus > Dryococelus australis. Next base: position 318,089,691 of record CM056994.1, read on the forward strand.
GGAACTGCGAGGTTTTCTTATCCTGCGAAACACTCACTCTTTTAATAAGCTCCTTTTGAGTTTTGTGTATTTGTCCTGGGCTGGAGGACGAATCAGAATGTCACACACTTCAGTAGCATCTTTACAGTCGACGTTGCCTGCCACAAAATTAAACTTAGTCTCATCGGAAGTTATTTCAACAAGTGCGAACTGACTTTCCACCTGTGCGAACCACATCTCTGGGTATCGGGCCCAGCAAGCCGAGATCCTGACAGCGATACGATCAATGGAGACAGTTGAGGATGGAGGACCGGACATGACTGCTACTGTATTCAAAGACCGACAGTAAAACTACCACTGTAACAGGTGCGATGGTTCGCGGGAGCCCGATACGAATAAACCGAAGTGTCCCGGAATCACTGTACTCCATCTACCCACGACGCAACGATTTATAGTAGTTCCGCATGGTACGGAAGACAGATTTGATATGTAACTGATGGCAGGAGCGTGGGCGGCGCGTATAACCGTGCTACTGCAAGACACTCGAGAGAGCATCGGCCCGCAGAGCTATATTGTGGTGCGCGGCACAGACGACCGATGTGCCACGGAAGTTGGTATCTCCATCTACTCGCGAGCACAATAGACTGCAGATTATGGTGGCAGCGCGGGCGGAGTCCCTCACGCGATGCTACGCGGACTGAAGAGACGCCTCTCCGGGCGCGTGTCGCTCGTCTCTGCTGTAGTCCATCGCGGCAGGCTGTTTGGCATAGCGGTTTGCTACCTCCAGTGAGGCGGTGTTATTGTGTAACACATGTCACGAACTGTGTACTCCTGCTTGCCCTGAACACGTTGGGGTCCCCACTGTAAATACCAAGCTACTCCACTGCGAGGGGGAGGGAGGGAGACAATGAAAACACAGGTATGCATAGCGTGTGTACAGATTTTATTTAGCACTTCTAAACAGTATACAAGCACCACTGTTCTGCTCGAGTGACTGCTAGAAATTGCCAGCTGCTCTCTTGGTCGTGAAGGGGCAAGAAATACCTCGTTGGCTTAACGGTGCTTGTGCGCACGTGCACACAAACATAGTCGCCATAGTCCATTAGAGCTCTCGCCACAGTTCATTATCACTTTATGCCCCGCCAACCGCTTATACTCACCTGCCCAGTGGTCAAGTTGGTGTGCCACCATAGTAGAATCCCTTACCCTGGTCGGTTTGTCGATTAGTCGCGATGTGTCCTTCGTGCAATACATCAGCCATGGTCTCGGTGACATCGCGTGCATTCTTCGACTTGACTAGCCTGGCCCACATGAATTTGCTATATGCATCGATGACTGTCAATATGTATTTGTAACCCTTGTAGACCCGAGTGTGTGGTATCATCTCCACGAGGTCAGCTTGAAATAGGTTGTTTATCCCACATATCACGACCTTGTGGCGATGATAGTTGTGGTTCGCGGATGCGTGAAGTTCATTGGCGATTCTCAATCGAATTATTATATATAGCTTTTCCTCAAGTTCTTCAACGATTGGAATTATCTCGTTAGTGTGGGAGTAATTTTCAGCTCCTTGCGAAGCGAGCAGTAGATGGAGCCTATCGACCAGTTCATTCGGGTCGTCCCAAAATGCTTAGTCGATGTTTCTATCGTCGTCTATACTCTCTAAATCTTCACCATTTTTGAGTGCTAGGTCGCTGAAGAGGTTTACGGGAATGTCGATTTTCTCGTGATCTTCTTCCTTATAAGCACCTGTCTATATGGATCGTTATTTTGCTTAAGTGCATGAGTGAGTTCGAACAATGTCTTGTTTTCCAGCAGCTCGGATTCTGTATCCTTGGGCTCCTTTCGAAATAGAAGTTCGTAAAGCCTGGGGGTTCCTACGTCTTTTAATCGCCAACTTGGATGAGCCCACATAGTAGAAACTCTATTTTATCAGTATCGATGACCATTTATCATTATGCCTATGTACATCATGTGTCGTATCATAATTATAAGATGTGTATGATCATAGGTATCATGACTATTGGGTTTGAAGACCCTCTTCCGTACTTTTTTCTTGTATGGCAAATCCTCATCCGATCCATCGTCCCAATCTGTATGATATCATGTGTCCGCATCTTCATAGACTCAGCAGTATCGTCGATTTCAGTCTTTATGGCTACGGGTGCTCCATCGCTCTCCCTGAATACATCAAGACGAGTAATGGGCTTAAAAATTCCTTCATTTATAACTTTGTGCGAAACTCTGGCTCACTTTTGCTAGCAAATACTTTCGGCGAACAGACTGAATCGCTCGAAGTAGGTCGCTAGCAATGTCCGACACTGCAGTGAATAAAAATGATTACAATTTTCTCTTTTATAGTTTGCCACGCTCTTTGAGAAGGGAGTGGCAGAGGGGCTTATACACTGCCCATAAAATTCGAGAAAACAGACCTCAAAAACATTAGTTGAAAACAAAGCCACGAAGTGAAAGTATTCCTGGCAAAAACTTTAAGAAGCCACCTATATATTCTCTTGTATATCTTTTGAACATTTATTTTGTATAAATACACCTCGAGAGTTCCAAAACATTCATTAAATTTCATGAAATTTTATAACCTGGAATTATTTCCTTTGTGTAACACCTTTTTCTTCTTTACAACAATAAATCACCACTCTTGATAATGTACACAGTTATACAATAGCTAACAGGGCGTATAAAATAATGCATTTAAAATATATTTATATAAATGCTCAATAATATTTTTTCTTACAAAATCCTAGTAAAAACGCATACAGAAATAGGCTAGGAAAACAATCCCTCTTTAAAAATGAGGCAAAAATAGAGACAAGTATCTTATTTTGAATAGATAAATTGTATTTGAACCATTTTTATAAATCACAAGAATAAATAACTGATTTTCCTCTAGAAACATACTTATTGATTTGATATTGCATTGTCCAAAAAGAACTGCGGTAAAATATATATATTCATTCTAGATACATGGTAGATAAAACAGTTTTAAGGGATCGAACTTCTATTATATGATTTTTCCTAAACCTCTTTATTTTGTTATATGTTAAGCCTTCAATTATTATTAAAAGAAAATCCTAACATGGCTAACAAGAAACATATTGTCATATAAATTTGTAAAATCATCTCAGTTATCTTTACAGTGATTCAGTTTTACAATATTTTCACTTTGATTATGTTGATTTTCTAAGTGAAATTCAAAGTCACACATTTTCTAAGACTTTAGATGCTTTACTTAAAATTATTAAAACTTTAATAATTTTTTCTCCTTTTTCTTTTCAGATCGCAAAGCATGGCTGCAGTATTAAACACTTTTCTTGCTTTATAATTAAACCAGCCTTCTAAAATACAGACTTTAATCGTTTTTACTCTTTTCCCTTTTTTTTTGGTCCCAAAAATGGCTGTATTATTAAAAACATTTCTTGATTTATTATTAAATCAGCCTTCTAGAACATAGACTTTAATAGTTTTTACTCTTTTCCTTTTTCAATCACAAAAATTGCTGAATTATTAAAAACGCTTCTTGATTTATAATTAAGTCAGCCACCTAAAACACAGACAAATTTTTATAATCTTGGTGGTTGAAATTTTCTATCATCTTGGCGGGCATAGCTGCCATATTGCCTACATCCGACCTGAAGGTTCCTTGTTTCAGATTTACAACATATCAGAGCTACTTATCTTGTGGAGAAGTCCAGGAGGAAGCCATTCTCTGAGGCTACCGATCACCTCCAGACCTATTTATACCCCAAGATCGGGAGTTACCCCTACCCAAAAAAAAAAGAAGGAAAGGTTTGAACCTGGCCAATCGCGGCCTACCGAATGCTATTTACAATTCTTGTGGCTTCAAAAATCTTCTTGTCAGGCGCTGACTTCCTTCCACATGAGCGCTCTTCCGGTATTACGTCACCGCAGCGCTGAATGCGCCCTGCGGCGGTCGGGCAAATTCCGCCTCAAGGAAGTTCGAGCAGTGAGTGTTACTATTACGAGTTGATATTAATCTTGTTTCACGAAAATAATATATTTTTTTTTGTGTCAAAAACGGGATTTTGCCGGGACTTGCATATAGTATATTTCCACTCCAACGTAGGCGGGCGACAGCTATTTATGCGGACGGTGAAAGGCGGACGTTGAAAAAGTGGAGACACCATCTCAAGGTTTAATCGTGGGTCTCCGAAAAAGGACATTCGATCTTGTCCAAGCATTCACTGCAGACATCAAATATGTCCCTGCTGTATTTTTGAACATCCATTTTCGTCGCGAGATGGTAAACCGAGGTAGTGAATGTACATGTCATATATACTTCCAGGTTTATCAGTTCCTCTTCATTTTGCTCAGATGCCACATTCTGTCTGCCGGTAATTCGCCTTTGAACGCTCGTCCATGGCCATCATATCACGGACGATCTCTGTCATCACACGCTCCATCTTCGCCCCGATCTCAGACAGGTATTTCTGAGAGATGTGTTTTGTTCTGACAACATACTGGGCAATTCTGAGCTGATGCCGTTACCAGTTCCGAGGGCGAAATGTTTAGTAGCCGCATCTTCATACCCTCCGGGTTCACCAATGTTTCGAATTATTCTTTTACCAGTATCACAAGTTCCATCATTTTTTGGTATGAGACAATCTCTATCTTTGTCTTCGTCAAGACACAACTTGAGGATACTTTGCCCGAATTTCAATATGCTGTAACTCATTCCCGATGTTCCACGATTAACTGATTGAAACCCTGTCGGTACCTCCTATTATTTAGGAGCCATGTCATTAACGATAGTCATAAATTCATAATTGTCTTTCCACTACAGGGCACACTTACTCTTGAAATCTGATAACATCATGTCTGTATTGATGTGGTCGTCGTACACGTGTCGCAAATTCATATCGTCCATGCGAAAAAATACCAAAATGTTTGCATTTTTATTGAGCAACTGTTTAGGTATGCGCGAATAAGTCTGGTCGAGGTACACACAGTCCACCATGCATACCTTCCCATGCTAAAGTGTTCCTGCATACACACTTGTTTCTTGCAGGCAATGTCATCAAAGACAAATATCGAGTTTGGCAACGCTTCAATCGGTGGCATGGCGGCTTACTTATCGCTACAAGGGAAATAACTCACACCATCCATGGTTTACAGTATCTCTGCCAGTCGTTGGTATTTCGGTTGCTGGAGCGATTTCGAATATAGGTACACACTCTCGAACCGAAGACCAGTCTATTCTTCCAGCAGGCTCAGTAGGATGCATGTCTTACTACAATTTGTTGGTCCCACGATGATGCACCTCATAGTATTCAAAAATGGGCTTCCATGTCGTGAATCATGGGAGATAGTTTCATCTTCAGCAGTAATGCTTATGAGTACAGTAACATCTTGCTTGATAATATGTATGTTACCACTACTATCTTGTGATGCATATAGTGCCAGTCGTGGTGCTGATTGTGGTGCACGTAGTGCTGATTGTGGTGCATGTGGTGCTAATTGAGGTGCATGCAGTGCTGATTGTGGTGCATGTGGAGCTGATTGTGGCATGTGTGGTGCTGATTGTGGCGTGTGTGGTGCTGATTGTTGTGTGTGGTACTGGTTGTGGAGTGTGTGGTGTTTATTGTGGTGTGTGGTGCTGATTGTGGTGCTAATTATGGCGTATGTGGTGCTGATTGTAGTTGCGCAGAATTAGTTCTGCAAATTCTAGAATGTCTCTTTAAAGCACCACTAAGAGTAAACTGTCATTGGCAAAGTTTGCACTGAAATCTTAAACTTGAAGTTTTCGTCCTGCAGGTAGTTGCTTCACATCTGCGCACACTGCACAAAGCTGTAAACAGTTTACCGCAGAAGCAGTAAACGAGATGCTACATTAGCACTTTACGTCCGTACTATTCAAATTCTTGCCATTATTGGTTAACAAGGGAAATGAAATGAAATGAAGGTGCCGTGGTACAGAGCGTTAGCACAGGATTGGGCAGCCATGGCTCCGATTGGAGCCATGACTACTCCCCTAAACATACCTGCAGTTAACCTATAACTAAGAAGTGAGAAGGGGAAATTGGCATCGGCACCGTAAAAAACCCTGGGCAGAGTAGAAGTTGAAACCCATTAATGCATTTAAAGAAAAGTTACAAGCGAAAGTGAATGGGAACCAGGCTGTCTATTAGTTGTGAGGAGGGGCGGGGTAAAAAGATAGTATAGAGGCGGTGAAGTTTCCTTTCTTATTTATTTTGCATAGGCTTAATCAGAGTAATGCTTAGACATCACTATGGTGAAGAGGCCACTCCCACCCCCTCTAGTGTTATACACAATTATAAAATGATTCCCGTGTAAAACATTCCCCAACTATTCGCTTAAGACACGACGAGTATTATCTCGCACAAAGTATGTTTTTAACCAGTTGTTGCTGAGTTTACACTCGAAAGGGACAACACAATAATAATCCTTATGATTATTGTTGAACTTAAGTAGTAAAAAAGAAATCCCCGTGGCATCACGACACCCTGCTCGCACGTATATCAATCCTGAAGAAAACCCCACTGGACGTAATCATAACTACTAATTGTTTTTAACAACTGAATTTTTTTCTGATTTCATGTTGGTTGTTGCAGGTTTAGAGTAAATTTCACTACCCTAGAACTTGGTTCTGCATGTGTAACAGCTCTGAAAATCGACCTCACACCGATGAAGATATACGCAGTAGAACAGGACATCCGGCGGCACCGCTCTGCAACACCGTACCTTCATTTCATGTTTATTTCCATTGTTAGCCAAATGATAGTGAGAAGATGGTGAAATGTGACGATACGATGCTGTATAAAACCAACCTGCCATTCGTTTCTGTGAACTTACTTTACCGAGTAGCTGAGGGCTAACTCAAATCAGTAAACTCCGCCTATAAATTTGGTTTCCCTGCGCAGATTCCAATCCAAATGGAAATTGGAATGGTCGTACATTCCCTGCGTTACTTTTCTCGAAGAAACCCATCCATAGGTGTGTCACAGTCTCTGGGGTTTGCTGATCCGAGTTAGCCCTCAGCCGTACTGGATGTAAGTTCAAAGAAACAAATGGCATCGTTTCGCCACATTTCACCATCTTCTCACCATCATTTTTGCTAACAAGGGAAATAAACACGAAATGAAGGTACGGTGTTGCAGAGCGGTGTCACCGGATGTCCTGTTCTACTGCGTATATCTTCATCGGCGTGCGATAGATTTTCAGAGCTGGTACACGCGCAGAATCGGAGTCTAGGGCAGTGTAATTCACTGTAAACCTGCAGCAACCAACATTAAATCAGACAAAAATTCAGCGATTAAAACAATTAGTAGTCGCGATTACTTCTACTGGGGTAGTTTTCAAGAAGAATATGCGAGCATGGTGTCGCGATGCCATAGGAATGTCCTTTTTACTGCTTATGTTCAACAGTAATGTTAAGGATTATTATTGTGTTGTTCCTTTCAAGTGCAAATTCGATAACAACCAGATAAAAACATACTTTAAGCGAATATACTGGGATCCTTTTACACGGGAATCCTTTTATAATTGCGAATAAAATATCCTTATCCTTGTGTTGTGTGTGTGTGTGTGTGTGGGGGGGGGGGGGAGGGGGGCAAGTGGCCTAGTTGCTCCATTCCCTTCACTTAAGTGATATGTAAGCATCACTCTGGTTAAGTCTAAGTAAAATAAATCAGAAAGGAAGTCCCATCACCTCGCTACTATTTTTTTTTTACTCCGCACGCTCGCCATAATTAATAGCCTGGTTCCCACTCATCTTTTTCCTGTAAAGTTTTCTTTTAATGCATGAATGGGGGTTCAACGTCTATTCTGTCTAGGGTTTTTTCTTACGGTGCCAATGCCGATTTTCTCCTCTCACTTCTTAGTTATGTGTTAACTATAGGTACGTTTAAGGGGTAGTCGGGACCGCAATCGCGGCAATGGCCGCCCAGTCCCTCTCTGTCGCGATGCATGTAGGCATTAGGAGCTTAAGGTTGAAGTAAAGTTACTGCCTGTGGAGCACTGTGCCCAACTATACAACGTGAAGAACTCATAAAAAAAAGTTGTACAGACAACATAAAAATCGTCAGAAAAGTGCGACTTATGCTGTATATGAAAGAAAAATGTACGTATTTTGCAACAGTATAAAATATTTTTTCTAAATTATACTTTTTAGATGTAAAAAAATAATATATTAGAAGAGTCTGCATTTTTAACATAATTTAAGCATATTTCTATTCTGGATGCTTCAGAAAGCAGAATTCGCTAGAAAGTCACGGAATATCGTCATAATGTTTAATATGATTGTACATAATAAAATTGTAACAACAATATAAGGAACATTTTTTGTAATTGATTTTATGTGTGTCCATTTGTCACAAACATTTATGGCTGAAACTGACGTAAATAAAGTTAATTATAAAATTGATATGATACATCATTGCTATGATTTTATTACACGTGATCACAGTAAATATTATGACAATATTTCTTGAAGAAGATTTTCTTGTAAATTTACTTTCCGAAGCATCCAAAACGGAAATGCGCTGAAATTTTGTTAAAAATGTGGACTCTATCGATCGATTAATTTTTAAAATTTAAAAAGTATAGGTTAGTAAAATATTTTATAAAGTTGAATAACATATACATTCTTCTTTCATATACAGCATAAATCACACTTTACTGGCAATTTTTATGGTGTCTGTACTAAATTTTTTATGAGTTTTTTCACATTGCACAGTCAGGCGCAGTGCTCCATAGGCAGTTGCTTTACTTCAACCTTAACCCTGAGACGCACATGAGTCCCATCCCTATCTCGGACGTACAATTAACACTTAGATTAGGAAAAATTAATTGTTTTATATTGTTCGCCATTTAGCAGTGCATTGATCCGCCTGACGACCCGGAACAGTATGCGATTCCCGCCAAGAATCGCTTCCTTTGTACCACACCCACAGCCGTCACAGAGAGAGAGAGAGAGAGAGAGAGAGAGAGAGAGAAGAGAGAGAGAGAGAGAGAGAGAGAGAGAGAGAGAGAGAGAGAGAGAGAAGAGAGAGATGCCTACCACAGCCGGAAGGCTCTGGAGAAACAATCACACCTCGGTATTTGTCACGATCCTGGGCGGCTCCTTTATACATATGTACTCGTCACTGGTCGGGTCAACGGAGAGAAAGCTCGCTCCACCTGTAGATTTATCAACGACTCTACCCGCCTTGACTCGGCGTTGGGTGCGAGCATCCAGCGCTAGGTCCTAGCGTTAAAAACATTCAAGTTTTGATTACTCGCGGAGAAAGTTAACGAACCGGAAACGAGCTGCGAAGTTTTGCAGAGACACCGCCGTGGGCAAACTAGGCGGCGGGGCGGGCCGAGATGACGGCAACGCATTGCCGTGGGCTGTGGGCTGTGGCGCGGAGCGGCGTATCCGAACAACACCAGACGAAAGACGCGCTGAAGAGCCGCCCAGGCAAGTGCACCAGGTGACACACCTCCATACGCCCAAATACAAATGATACGGCATGCAGCCTTCCAGTAGTGTAAAATAATAATTTAATTATAACTCTGTCTTTTTGACATGAATACATATTTAAATTTGCAACCATTGTGGGAGGCAATCCAGAATATGCGATGATAACAAAATCGTGGATACAGTTTGCCATTGCAGCTCCGAATCTATCGTTTACATTCAAAATTAAATTACACCACTCGATTTCCAAAGGATCAAAGAATACGTTACGTTGAGTGAGGACTGGGAAGCATCAGGTGGTGAAGGGAGGGGGGGTGGGGGTTTCAATTTTGAGTTCGTTCCGCCGCGTCTCATAATTTCCGCGTAGTATAACTTTTAACTAGGAGAAGCTACGACGATCGTTTGGGTTTCAATCGACAGCTCTCATCAAGGCAATCGATTGCTTGTATAAAAATCATTTGTGTGGCGCGGTTATTGTGCAATTGCATACGTCTAAAGTAAAAGATTAATACAATTTAACACAATTTCGGCTTGTACTCTTCAAAAAGCCAAGTCGAAATGTAGAAATAATATACGGTTGGAAAGAGCATCTCAAAAGAAATCCAGTGATAACCATGAAACCCCCATATCATCGAGTGAAGCGGTGCCGGGAACGTAAAATAAACAAGGCGTCCGAGCTCGTCAACGTAGACGTATTCGCGCAAAACAAACGTCCGTGTCCCCAACACAGCCAACTCCAATTTTTTATCCCTTGATTAAAAAACTTATTGGTGTGCACCTTTTCCGGGTATCAACTACAAAATTCTGTGAGCCGCGGTGATGTAGTGGTAGACTGCTCGCCACCCACCAAGGCGAACCGGGTTCGATTCCCGGCGGAGCCGCTCCCGGATCCCTCCACTGCACTCTCCCCCTACAAGTTTCTGGCCCTGGACTTTCATATAGGCCTACAGATTGTTTTTTTTTTAATTTGTGACCCTCTTCACTGGTGAACACAAGAAGCTAAACAACAGAAAACTTGACCTTTTGTTTCCAAGTTAAAGCCACCTATCCGTCATCTCTCGACCCGGTTACTAGGTATGCGATGGTTATTCCTATTTGTCCGTTGAAGCCGCAGACAGAAAGTTTGTTAGTGTATATAGTCATCTACTCACCTTCACAGAAACTGAACTACGAGGAAAATAGTTGGACCTTATATAATATAGAAGATGGCGTGACGTCAAAACATTGAAACAGCAACAAACCATCATCTGCCCAGCCCTCGAAAATTCAGCACCCTTCGGCCAACAGTATTTAGAGATTGTTTGGATGTGAGACTTTGGTGAATGATATAATTTTTGCAGCTAATTCGTCTCTATGTTAATAAAAATGTTGAGTCTAAAAGACACCGACAAACGCCGGCAGGTGATCCCTTAGGAAAATATAAGACGAAAATGTAAGATACCGTTTTCCGAAATCGATTGTTAAGGGAGCTGTGCGCCCCTAAAAGTCGGATTTAAAAATGCCGTAAGTTGAATATTTTAGAAACCACTTGCGACTAAGCGACTAATCGGCGAATAGTGTTTTGTATATAGGTGATCGTTCACCTCGAGAAACGTGATTGGTAATAGAAAAATATCTAAAAGTCAATAAGCATATCCCATTACAGACTACTACCACCATAGTATATGCATACTTGACCCCATGACATCGAATGGACTTGAAAATATAACAACTCGAGAAAATATACATACAATTCAACAAGCATATTATGTTATTGACTACTATGTTATCGTCTCGATTTCACTACCAAGCGAACTGTCGGCACTTACAGTTATAGACATAAAAACCTACAATTATAAATCCTATTTTTTTAAATATTATTTTTCCAATCAATGTTATAGCTACATGCATGATACATGACTTTGACTATATGCTAAATTTATTAAAAATTTAAAATACATATTGTTATTAAAAATTGGGATTGAGACTGGGATTACGGTGCCGATTGTGATTGCGGTGCTAATTGTAGTGCGAAGTGCGGTGCAGATTGTGATTATGGTGCTGATTGTGATTGCGGTGCTAATTGCGGTGCTGGTTACTGTGCTGATTTTGATTGTGGTGCTAATTACATGGTTGTTTGCGGCGCTGATTGTGATTGCGGTGCTAATTGCAATGATGATTGTGGTGCTAAGTGCGGTGATAAGTGCGGTGTGTGTGTGTGTGTGGGTCGCAACTCAAAATAAATTCGTTCTAATTTAAAATCAAATTATATAGTCCTATCTCTAAAAAATGAAAAGGCAAACAATTTTTTAATAATCTCGTTTAAAAAATATTTTTCCAGGTCCCATGGTATATTTCATTGCGTCCTGGGTAAACTGTATTTACACTTTACAATAAAAGTGCCCAGAACTACAGCAGGCTCCCACCACGCTTCGTTATTGGTCGATGCGCAACATGGACTTTGTATTGTATTCGCAATTGATCTTCGCGGAATGGGAGCACTCTGAGACAACACAAATACATGTTCGCCTCTGATTAACACACGCAGATCCTATTATATATTATGGGACTATACCGTATTATGTATAGTTACATAAATATGTATAGGTGCATAAGTATGTAAATTTAAGCATGCAAATATAAAATTATTTTCAGTTTAATTTACATATAAAGTGGTGTACATATAAGTATGGAAATATAAAATTATTTCAATATAATTTATATATAGTTATGTATAATATATGTAAATAACTATGTAAATATATAGGTATATAAGTATGTAGATATTAAAATTATGGTCATATAAATATGGGGATTAAAAATTTATTTTAATGTCTGTATAAAAGTACGTACTTATAAATATGGGAACATAAAATTAATTTAAATTTTCATATTTAGATATATACATATGCCTACAAGCATATTTTAATAGCATATTGTTATGTAAGTACCTGCATGTTTTCTTACGGGGTGAATGAGTATTTGGATTTTCTCAGAGTGCTCCTATACCACGAAGATGAATTGGGAATATGAAGGGCTGCCTTTTGACCTCGACGATCATGGAGCCGCGACCTACATCATCGCTAACTGGTTGTCACCAGTGTCGATTCCGCGATGGAGTTATTACCTATGTTCAAAAATGCCCGTCAGCTTGAGAGAGCGGTCCGTACGAAGAGTCCTTTACACGCGACGACGACCAATTAGGAAGCATGGTGATGACCTGTCATAGTGCTGTATTGTTCAGTACAAAGTCCATGTTTTGCATCGACCAATGACGAAGCATGGTGGGAGCCTGCTATAGTTCTGAGCACTTTTATTGCAAAGTGTAAATACAGCTTACCCAGGAAGCGATTAAATATACCGAGGGACATGGATATATACATTTTTTAAACGAGATTATTTAAAAAAATGTTTGCCTTTCATGTTTTAAAGGTATACAATTTGATCTTAAAATAGAGTGAATTAATTTTAAATCGTGACCCACACACACACACACCGCACTTATCACCGCACTAAGCACAGCACTTAGCACCGCTCCTAGCACCACAATCACAATCACCACCGCAATCATCACCGCGGTTAGCACCACAATCACAATCACCACAGCGATCATCACCGCGGTTAGCACCACAATCACAATCAGCACGAAAATCAGCACTGCAATAACAATCAGCATCGCAATCACAATCAACACTGCCATCAGCACCGCAATAATAATCAGCACCACAATCAGCACCACAATCACAATCAGCACCGCAATCTAAATTACAATCCCAAGTTTTTATTAACAACAATATGAATTTAAAAAAAATTAATCAATTACGCATGTAGCCAAAGTCATGCATCATGCATGTAGCTATACCATTGATTGAAAAAAAAAATTAGTATAGGTTGGAAAATTGTAGGTTTATAATGTCTCTAACTATAAGTGCCGACAGTTCGCTTGGTAGTGAAATCGAGATGATAACATTGTAGTCAGTAACATAATATGCTTGTTGAATTTTATTTTTTTCTTGAGTTTTTTGTTTTCAAGGTCATTCAATTACATGGAGTCAAGGACAGGGTCGTATGCGTCTAATATGCTGGTAGTAGTCTGTAATGTATTATGCTCATTGACTTTTAGGTATTTTTCCTGGAGTTTTTAGTTTTCTAGGTCAATTAAGGTCATGGGGTCAAGGTCGAGGTAGTCTGCATCTAACATGGCAGTAGTAGTCTGTAATGTATTATGTTTGCTGCCTCGTATGAATTATTCTCGAATTTTTATTTTCAAGGTCATTCAATGTCGTGGGGTCATGGTCGAAGTACTCTGTATCTAACATGGCGGTAGTAGTCTGTAATGTATTCTGCTTGCTGACTTTTCTGCATTTTCTCAAGTTTTAGTTTTCATGGTTATTCATTGTAATGGGGTCAATGTGGAGGTAGTCTGCATCTAACATGGTGGTAGCAGTCTGTTATGTATTATTCTTGCTGACTTTTATGCATTTCCCTCAAATTCTGGGTTTCAAGCTCATTAAAGGTCATGGGGTCAAGGTCGAGGTAATCTGCATCCAACATGGCGGTAATAGTCTGTAATGTATTATGCTTGCTGACTTGTATGAATTCTCTTCGAGTTTTGGTTTTCAAGGTCATTCAAGGTGATGGGGTCAAGGTCGAATTAGTCTGTATCGAGCATAGCAGTAGTAATCTGTAATTCACACAAAGATGGAGTCACCTACCAAGATGGAGGTCTCCTACCAAGATAGTCATTGCCTACCAATATGGTGGCCACCTACAATGATGTTGGCCTCCAGTAATATATAAACAAATGACGAATGAAAAATCAATATGGCGGAATGAGTTTAGGAGAGTGTAGCGGAGGTGATGAAGTCAGTCATCGGCTGGAGTCGAACAGAGGCGAGTAATTGGTGGTGCTGGGAGGTCCTTCGGAAATGGAAGTTTTTTTAATCATATGATTTGAAATAATTATTTAATAATTTTTAAATAGTTACTAACAATTATTTTTTAAAATAAATTTTTGGGATTTTTCGTAATTTTTTTTTATTTTTTGCATTTTCGAAGTCAAAGATCAAGGTCAGAGGTCAAAGTTCATCTGCATACAATATGGATGTAAGATGGTTGATGCTTAGGTGTGACTCTTATCCTGTATCACTTGTATTGAATTGGCATAGAGTATGCCTATAAAATCAATATCGCCACCACTTCTCTGTTGATCCTAAGGAAGCCCTCAAATTACTTAAATTGGGCGGAAATTGGATTTAAAGTGCTTATTTCTGCAAATGGAGGGCTTGTGCCATTTCTGAGGGGAAAATGGGTCATTTCTGGAAATCCTTTTGATAATTTTTAAATTTTTTAAAAATAATTTGTTAACAGTTTTCAATAACACATATTTTCGGAATTTTCTGTTGAATTTTTTGGGATTTTTTTAGGGTTTTTTGTAATTCTTTTAGGTTTTTTAAGTGTTTTTTTGGGGTCAAAGGTCCTCGCGGTCAAGGTCAACGTCAAAGGTCATATGGGTCAGGGATAAAAGGTCAATGACATCCAAGATGGCGGTCGGGTGACGTAACTACATGGCGACTCCCCGAATCCTAATCCGACTCCCTATTCCCTTCCCTTTAACACGAGTCTAAACGAACCTTTCTTCGCCACTGAAACGGGAGAATTATGGTTTCTGCTGCAGTTAGGGTATCCACGCTATAGGCCGTTCACGGTAAAGTGAGCACTTATTACGCCCTAATTACTTTTTTCTTTCAGTCATATTTTATCCTTTAGCCACCTTTCTAAATAAATATTGTTATATTAGTAATAAACACAGTGTGTATATTCCCATGCACTCGGAAGTTAACGTCTACAGCTAAAATAAAATATTTTTATTGACTATTATTCCAAATGACAGGGCTTCCAAAAGCGCCCGCTTTACCGTGAATATGCTATTCCAGCACATATACTTTCAAATATCAAAGAGCAGCATCAGGCGTTTGTAACATTTAGAAACACAAAATACACTACCTGGCGAACACAACCTGTCGCCAAAGTGTCAGCAAATTGTCGGCCCGATACCTTTACTGTCGCCAAAGTGTCGGCAAATGGCCCGATACCTGTACTGTTGGCAACTGTCGTTTCAATGCCAGAATATAGCCTTCTGAAAATGGCGTGACGCCTTTTTTTTTATTTTTATTTTTTTATAACAGATGGACATCACCTAAATTATTTCGGCGTGATATCTCACAGCCAGCATATCGCCAATAGCAAAAATTATATTCTGGCCCGATTCCAATATAGCATCTTAATTTTTTCGGTAAACTGGCCGTCAACTTATTTATTCAGGCCCGCTAACGTTATCGAGACATGACGCTTTATCACAATAATTGTACAAATATGATGCCTTTTTGACGACAAACTTTTGGAAAATGTTTTTTTGAATAGGCAAGATGTTAGCTAGCACTTAATGGCATAATGTCTTTTTGAGATCACGTGTTAACCGTTAGCAGTTTTTTTCCCATGCATGTATCACATGGTAGCCCATGGCATTTTTTACTTTGAAATTTTTTTCATTTGTTCAACCATCCGACAGATATATTAAAAACCAACAAAAACTATTTTTGCAAGCCTTTGAAGAAACGAAGAAATAGTTTTTAGATAATCAGTGTTTTAAAATTATTTGTTATATTGTCATGGAATTTATAAATTCATTTATAAAAATTTGTGTGTTGATAAATTTGAAATTACTGGAGAGTACCAGCGACTTACCCAGTGGCAATTGCAACAATTTTGCGCCCAGAGGACATTTACGCAGCATTACAGAAAATGATGTGGTCTGAAGTTAGACGCGTGCCACTTCAATACCGTCAGGAAAAGGAAGCAGTCGCAACTCTAGTAGAACACTTACCGGAAGGGACAGTCGCATCGGCGAGATATTTGTACATTCGGGCTTCCAAAATATCGGTAGTCATCCCATCTGTTGTGAATCGCACCCCAACCATCCGCTGGAGGCGCCCATGGAAAATGCTTACCGATCCTAACCTTTCCTCGGATCTTCGAGCTGCAGAATTCGGCTTCTACAATAATATCGTGGCAACTCAGCAGCGTAAATACAGCATTCACCTGACAGCTGACCCTACATGCCCGCTGTGTGGCAACACCGACACGGCCCTTCATAGGTTAATTTCCTGAGTACGAAAAATAATTCGCGATGAACGTGGAGATGTCAGCGACACGTAATTGCTTCATTGTAATTTCTTCACCTTCCCCTCATTTTGACGAAGAGCTGCGGCTTGATTTGTACTTCATGCGAACGGTTTTTTTGGTGGACCGTTTGACACCGGTGACAGTTCAAGTTTTTGTCCAGCTTCTTCGTCAAGATAGGTGGAACATGGCGCGGTGTGGCACTTTGCGTCAATGGTACGGCAATTTTTTATTTTCATTCTGACGTTCACGCCTACAGGAAGTGCGTGTATATTACCGAGGTTGGGTGTACGCCGTGCGCTGCCCACCCCTCGGTCCTTACAAGTGTACAATTTAATGTTCCAGTAGTAATCGTCGATAGATGGTAGTGTTATAAGTCAGTGTCACGTGTCGGGGTGTACGCCGTGCGCTGCCCCTCACGTTAAATAATTTTTTATGTGTTCATCGACTTTGTCAGTAAAACCAGTTCACCAAATGTTCATATAGTTATGTGCCCCTATGTAAGAATTGTGTAGATATTTTATTGAGTATTTTGTTATTGTTTATATTGTGGGTTGAATGTGTACTGTATATAATAGGTTAAGGGTAAACGGCTCTGTATACCGTGTGTGATAATAAATCTATTTTTTAAATAAAAAAATAAAAAATGGTTTTAAAAAAAAAGTGGTGTATATGTTAGCATGCTAGATTGTCATTTCAAGGGCCATAGGTTCGAATCCAGCATTCGACAAGCAAAATATTTTCATCTCATGTAATGTGTTGAGAGGTAAATGAAATATATATATATATATATATATATATATATATATATATATATATATATATATATATATATATATATATATATATATATATATAAAGGAAGTAACAATTACTAAAAATTTTAATCGAAAAGTTCAGGTCTTTTCATATTCGTACTGCTTATTTTTGGACATCATGCCGCTGCAGGCCCAGCATCGTAACGACATCCAGCAGCCGCAGGCCCAGCGTTTTGCCGCCATCCAGCCGCCGCAGGCATGGCGTCTTGCCGCCATCCAGCCGCCGCAGACATGGCGTCTTGTCGCCATCCAGCCGCCGCAGGCTCGGCGTCTTGCCGCCATCAAGCCACCGCAGGTCCAACATCTTGCCGCCATCCAGCCGCCGCAGGCGCGGCATCTTGCAGCTATCCAGCAGCTGCAGATTCCGAAACTTGTTGGCTATCTTTTACCGGCCTGATTCCGGCCCGTATTTTTTGTGTTTGTTGGGTTAACTTTAATATAAACTGCAAACGTTGCTTATGTTCCTGTACTAGAAATACCAAAGTTACACCTGAACCCCCACGCAGGAATTTGTGGATAGTTTGGTCGTGCCAGATGATGCCTCTGGTCGCCGGATTTTCTCGGAGAATTTCCACACTTGTATCGGTCAATAAAGTCAATAAATTCGATTTAAAAAAAAAATCTTAGATTCATGAGCTTCTAACTTCAGGACCCGAGTTCAAATATTGTTCATCAATAAAATATTTCAAAGATTTCAAGTTTTTTTTATACAAAGTGTAATGCCCACAAAAGGAAAAAAATATTTTTTCATTGTCTGTTTTTTTTAAATAGGAAGTACAAAAAACTAACAAGGAATCTAACAGAGAGGTTCCGAGTATTGACAGAGAGTTCCGTGAAATTTACGGAAGTCCGTTTTTTGGAAATAAATTTGTCCGTAATTAGGCTACTTCTGAATAAATTTTTACCAACACTTTTCCGTAAAATGAAGGGAAAACTTTTTTAACAGTGCAGTTTTTATTCTGTAGTTTATAAGTGAATCGACAAATATGTAATTAAAAAAATAGTCAGAATAATATGTCATACGTTGATGAAATGTGAACAATATAACAATAAAATAAATCATTAGTATAGTTTACTTAATTTGTACGAAAAGGCTGAAAATACGTACAAATTTGAAAACAGTTTTGTAAAAACTGATGATTTTCATTCTATTGCCAAGCTGAGTTCACCATCAGTGTCTACCCTCGCGGCATATAATCACGCAAGCTTCTTCTCAAGGTTGCGGCTCCATTTATGTTTCTGCCGAAACTCTGGAATAGCTCGCTCCAAGTGAAGGCTTGCCAAAAAAAAGTTTGTAATCGCGATCACAATCTTCACCTTATGTGCAAGGGGCGGAACAAGTGTTCATAACGTGAAAAGCAATGGTCCATCCGACTTCCCTTTCGAATTAAAACACTGTAGGCCTGTTTCGCTATGACTTTAGTGAGGTCCAAGTACAGTCGCTAAAACTGGTTGAAAAAATTCTTGGGACAGACTGAACGCCACGCGGTCAGCTCTACGTTCCAGAGTAAGCTCACCAAGCAACTGGTGATGCTAACACCTGGCCAGCAGATCTAGTCATGTGCTGCACAAGAGAGTCTTCGGTATAGGCTGTTCACGGTAAAGTGAGCACTTTTGAGGACCTAGTTACTTTTTCCTTTCAGCCATTTTCAATCCTTTAACCCCCTTTTGAAATAAATACTGCCATGTAAGTAATAGACCGAGTGTGTATATTCCACCGCACTCGGAAGATAACGTCTAAGATTTAAATGAAATATACTTATTGCATGTTATTTAAAATGAGAGGGCTTTCAAAAGTGCTCACTTTACCGTGAATGGCCTATAAAATAAATGAGCAGCTGCTTCGTGTAAGAGTACGCGGGCGAAGCAGCAGACAGAGAGTTATAGATTTTTCACGGTATAATGAGCACTTTTAAAAAACACTGCTTAAGATCTACTTGTATATATGTTGTGTGTTTTTCCGCCTTATGTAAAATTGACATTGCCATGAGCCTCATCACTTTATTCATGCGTCGGTCAAGTGAAACTGTAAAATTATTATAAAAGCAAATATTGTACAAACCTGCTAATTTTCACACTCCGATTCATTAAAAAAATACAGAAAGCGAGAGAAATATTTTAAGTTGTCACAAATGGTTGCCTAACACCTTTTTGTTTGACGTGAATAGATGGAACTACATTCCCCATCCATCGTTAGCAATTTTAATGGACACACGCCACTCATTGCGCCCTTTAAAATATATGCAGGTAGGGGCAGTGACCTTTTTCCAATGTTGATTTCAAAAGTGCTCGCTTTATTGTGAACATCCTTTAGTAATAATGTAGACTGAATGCAAATGAATCGGTGTATTTTACGACGAGAGTAGCGCCTGTCGAACGACGTGATGCACCGTCCTTGCAGTGTGGCGTAGGACGAGAACCTCTGAAGCAGCGGCGGCACAATTCAAAGGCGGGAAAAATTGGAAGCACCACGAAAAAAAAAAAACCCATTTTCCGACGGCAACGTCCGCCAGTTTTGCCACATGCGAAAATCCGGATGCGAGCCCGCCCGGATTATCGTGAACTAGCCACGACGCCACCACTGCCTCATTCCTTCAGTTATTTTTAAACAAAAAACCCATACTCTTAGATTTGTAAATGCTGTTGACGATAAAGTGAGCACTTCTGAAATGAACCTTAGGAAAAAGTCACTGCACCTACCTGCACGCCCAGTAAAGTTGGTAACGATGGAACGAAAGTAGTTCCATATCTTAACATCGTATAAAAAGTGTTATGTAACCATTTGTAATATCTGAAATAATTACTTTCGCTTTCTGTTTCTTTTGTTAATGCGTCGAAGTATAAAAATGACCAGATGTGTAAAATATTTTCTTTCCATTAATTCCAGTTTTACATGACCGACGTATGAATACAGTGACGAGGCCCATGAAAATGTTAATGTTATATGAGGCGGAGGAATACACAACGTAGATCTTAAGCAGGACTTTCAAAAGTGCTCATTTTACAGTAAACAGTCTATAGTAACTTTTTTTTTCATCCGCATTTTTGCAGTTTATGATCTTTACCATCAAACAAAACTTATTAAATTATTCTTGATTGCTTGAGGAATGTTTGTATAGGCTGTTCACGGTAAAGTGAGCACTTTTTAAGGTCATGCTAAATTTTTCCTTCCAGCTAATTTCTATCTCTCCGTCTCTTTGTACTATAAACCTGTCTATGTGTCTAATGAACACAGTCAAAAGTTTTATCACTGTCAAAAGTTAACGTGTGAGGCTGCAATATGTTATATTTATTAGTGGTTAATGGCTGTTGGGTGGGCCTTAAAAAGTGCTCACTTTATCGTGAACAGCCTTTATACAATTATTCTATGGAGTTCCGTGATCACTCGTACGTCATGAGTAATTGGCGATCCACACGATACGTCACACCTGTCCGTCTTACATGACGTGAAAATTGACGACCAAGCGGAGCGGAAAACTTGCGTCTACACGCGTCCGAGTTACCTTGCGAGGGTGCAGTCTTCGACATCGATCGAACTCCAGTGGTTATACAAGAGTTTATACTGTGTTTGTGAATTCCATTCCAATTAATTTGGGCATATCCCAGATGCCTGCAACATAGTGTTCTAACATGGAGGAAGCATTGGACATTATGTCAAAGAAGAAAGACTAAAATAAAACGGAGGTGGTCAAGAGAGTGTCTCCTAAGAACGGGTTAACAATCGCACATTATTTTACTGAATGAACCAACTGACTAACCTTAGTCACCTGTCCTTAGTCACCCCAGAGGAACGAAAATAGGGGACAGTTCTGCGATCACATCCCATAGACTAAATATGAGGTAGACCACTTATTCGTCTTCTGCGCATGTACCCAACATTGCCCTAC